>CM021768.1:35906927-36014951 GCA_011076525.1 Nettapus auritus | reverse complement strand
AGCTCCGCCGGGTGCCGGCGGCAGGGAGGAGGCAGGCAGCGAGGCTCGGAGTGAGCTGGGTGAGAAAAAAAGTTGGAGACTTGCTGCCTCTCCCCTCCCTGTTCTGTCATCTGTCCCCTTTGCTTCTCCGCGTTTAAATCTGCACGAGGCGGCCGCGCTGCAAGGGTTTTATGTCACGGTAACTGAGGAACTGAGCAGAGCTCACACGCAAAAGTTGGGGAGCGAATGCTTGGTTTGCTTCCCTCTTTTTAAATAAAAAGCATTCGTGATCAGTGAACTTGTACCTGTAGTAACCGCAGAAGTTTGCACAGTTTAATTTGAGCAGTGCAGGTGGTGAAAAAAAGCCGTGCTTTCTCTGCTGTCCCTGACAACTGAGTTAAATTTACTCCTACTTTTGTAATGCCCACATCATACTCTAATGCTTACAATTGGATTTCTTAGCACCGTCCTGCTCTTCCATTTTCCACACCATTAAGCTCAGGAAGCTTTTTTGGACTACCAGGACTTCAGGTTCCATTAGCGCAGAGGACATTTGACAGTTGTTTAAATTTAACTTCATGTTACTACCCAGTTCTGTTCCTCTTGAAGTGAGGATGTCAAATTTTAATTCAAAGTTTAAAGGCTATATAGATAAACTTCACGCTAGGTAATCAGAAATTTGCATAAATGCAATTGATGGTTTGCGCTCTTTCAAATCAGTAATCCTGGAGTGACAAACTGTAAAAATGTTTGTCAGTACAGCGAGGGTCAGGCTACTCACACCAAAGCTTAAAGCCAGAGGAAGAATTACAGGAGGCAGTTCCAGGTAAAAAAAACACTGTTTTTAATATCCTTTATCTAAGCAAAGGCGTTGGTTTCTAAAGCCCACTGATGAGCTTTTACCATCTATCTCATTAGAAAAGAGAATGGCTAAGTGGATGTCCAAATAAGTCTATTTCCAGAGCATGAACTTCCTAATCTTTCAGTGTCATTAAGAGCAGTGCTACCTTAGCTTAACAGGACAGTAAATGTCATCCAAATTTATGGAAGCACAAGTGTGCAGTCTTCAGAGCAAAGTTCCCTGGCTCATGTGGTATACAGTCGCCTATGTGAATACACAGAATTCATCATCTAAATATTTCTCCTTTTGTTGCTTACCACAGTAAGCCTTCTCTGGAGCCCTGCTCCAACAAAGCACGGACCTTGTGCGTGGGTATAAATATCCACTTTGATGTGTGGGATGGGTTCAGACGTGCTAAACATGCACTGCTCAGATCTCCTGTCCAATAATACAGTGAAAGAAAAGAGCTGAGAAGCTCAGACCTGCCTGGGCACTTCCTCAGCGAGTCTTGTTTTGGGTGCACTCTCCTTTACCACTGTTGATGCTTCAAGGGGAGACAGGTACCTTCAGTTTAGCCTTGTTATGTAAAACAGCTGGTTGTCTGTAATAAGTTAACTATTGAGACTTCTTGCATAGCAGACTATATTTTTGTAGTTTACTTAAATCCCTTTTTCTAGCCTTCATTGCAGAGACATTTCCATGTATTCATACACCACATCGCCCAGCTGGGATTCTCAGGGCACAAGCTACCGATTGTTAGGCAGTGTGTACTGCAGATTAAACCTCCTGATCGTCTCACTGAAGCAGAGCAGACTGAAATCAATAATCGTCCTGTCTTTACAATAGAAGAGCATCCTGCTGCCAGCCCTCAGCAAAGCCAAAGAGGTGGTGTTTGGAGCTGCTAACCCCAACATTTCTTAAATTAGGTGGTAAAGTAGCTTAGAAAGGAAGAGGCAAACTAGCACAGCTAAAAAGTGACTACTGTAGAAATCCTTAAGGAACAGCTTATTTTGAAGACACAGAAGTGGAAGTGATGAAAGGCAAAGAGATGAAGTAATAGCAGGGTGCTTCTTTAATAAGGGCATAGTTATCTTCTGGTTCTACTCATCTTCCATTCTCATACAAGTCTCCTCTGTTGCTCAGTCTCGTTTTCACCCAGTGTCTACAGAAGAAACTAAAACAGAGCACACAGCGTGCTTTGAGTGCTCAGGGAGTAATTGTTGCTTAATGTAATGCATTTGAATGACTAGGAAGAGTCACAAAGGACCAAGGTGCCACCAGAGACAAGCTTCCTCTTCTCCCAGGCAGGGAAGGACAGTTCTGTAACCCAGTTTCCTGAGGAAGTCCTTTGTAGTCCCCAGAGGGCAGCAGCTATTTTTGCTCAGTTGCTTCGAGGTGCCATCAGCATCCACTGATACAAATCCACTTTGAGTACTGTTGTCTCCTAGACCTGGGCCTTCCCTATAATCTGCTGGGGAATGGCCACTCCTGACAAACTGGCCGCAGTTCAGAGGTGATGGAGGTCTTGGTGAGCAAGAGGTTCACTAGAAAACACAGTTCTAACCATGATTACTTGCTTGTAGTGGCTGCAGTGGGTTGCAGAACTGGAAAGGGCTTCCTAATTTGCAAACAACCTTGTAGGATTGTATGTGAGTGCAGCCTAAATCAGCGCTGTTGCAGAAAGGAATTGTCTGACCCTTCAGCTCCTCTGTCCTCACTGCCTGTTTTGTGCAGGCCTTTGCTTTCATGTGGCCATTAACATGGGTCAAATTAGGTAATGAATTCAGTTGAAAATTAACTCAGAAATTTTTTAAAAAATCTTTTTCATCCATACAAATACATGTGCCAACAGAGGGGAGAAAGCAAGAATGGGAGGCTAAAGGAAAGGCAGCCCTTTCCTGCGAGGCTGTATGGATTTATGCTGGATATAACTACAGTTCTAGGTGGTTCAGTCATGGTTGTAACAAAGGTCCAGGTGGCAGCGAATTTGTGCTTTGGAAATGCTCTTAGGCTGTCCATAATTTATGTCATAACATTAAAAAGAAAAATAAAAAAGGTTGTCTGCAAATGCAAAGGCTGAAATTCCTGAGCCCCCGATGACTTACTGAGAGTTACAAGCAGAAATGCTTGACAGGAGAGAAGTGAGAGAAGGGTCATGGCCCAAGAGCTCCCACGATGCTGAGGAATGAGGTTCCTGCTCTGAAGCAAAGGTACAGATTGTCGCAGTCAGTAACTTCCCCTGGTTTTGGTAGTCTTACCTCTATAGGAATTCCTGAAATGTGGGATGTGGGGACATCTGCCTCCTGGGAGAATTTCCAAAGCAGATTAACAGATGTGCTCCATAATGCATCTGGAGTTTTTTAAAGCTTTCGTTGAACCAAACAAAGCAACAGTACAGTAAATGGGCAAGGAGGCAGTTTCTCAAGTTCTCAGGGACACTATCAGTTCTGTTTCTAATTTACAATTGTAGGTTGTTCATGGGATTGGTTCTGAAGTGGTGTTAATTTGGAAGCGTGTGCTCTGTGAACACCAAGGCTTTGTTGCGCCGTTGTTCACTCAGTCGATGCAGTAGCAGTTGCTGAAACATATTTTGAAAAGCTCCATGTGACTTTGCAGTATTACCAGCCAGCTGAATGAGGTAAGATCGGGAGCCTCAAACCTGCCACCTCTCCACATCTCAGAACCACAGCAGTAGGGTGGATATTTAGTGTTACAATTCTATAACCAGCCAGAGCTGTTAGGAAGCCCTAGCCCATGAACTTTCTGAATTTTATCCTGTAAGCTGTGCCATCTAGTGTGGTGACAAGGAATCTCAGCTTCAGAGCATGTGAGAAGTGCCTGCTGAAATCAGAGCAGCGGTGCATCTATCAGGCTGTTCTGGCGCCGGCAGTGGCAGTAGGATGCTATTTAGGGAGCACTCGGGAGCTTGGCTGTGTTCCACTGTTATACTCCCGGTATAGAGTTGCTGTTTTGAGGACGCCGGAGAGTACTGCTCTCAAACCACCGCTGTGTATGTACAGTGCTTCTTCCAATTTTGTAGTAGGACAAAATAGAAACATGAACAGGTAAAGGAGAAATAAAAAAATATGGAGCCCTGTTTCATCCTTTGGCTGTACTCCTGGGGCATCGAGAGGTTCCATGGACGTCTTGAGAATGAGAGTTTGGCCCAAGAAGCTTTATGGAGGTTTGCAGGGAGCTCTTCCTGAGCACAAGGAGCATGCCTAAAAACCCAGTGGCAGTTTTATGAAGCTCACTTGAGCTGGAAAAAGAGAACAGGTCGTAGGTGAGGTTGGTGCCAGGTAGCAGATTGCCTAAAATGAATGAGGGCTATCGGTGTTTGCACACCGCTGGACCTTAGGCTGTGGCTTCTTTTTGTCACAGAACGAGAACCAAGCAATCTTTGTCAGGTGAATAGTAAGAAACATCCTTCTACTATCACTGCACTGCAGAAGGAACATCAGCTTGTAGATACCTTAATAAGAGCTCTCAAAGCTTAGTCTAAAGTATCTTTCACCAGAAACCAAGTTAAAATCTCAGTTCAGGAGTCGTGGTGCCTTTCTGCTGCCATGGGGATTTTCTTGGAAGTTGTTTGAATCTTTTTGCATTGGGTCCCCACCCAACCAAGTAGAAAAATGGGTAGGGCAAAGTATTAATATACCTTGGACGTGCTCCACAGTCCTGGAAGGAGCTGTAACCCTGACTGTCTTTCCGTACCACCCCTTCCCCAAATTAATTGTGAGTGTCCTGGCGGTGAGCACCTGCCCCTCTTCTCCGTGCAGTATTTGGCAGCAGCCAGCAGGTGGCACGTGAGGAGAATGCCTGGCTGTGAAAGCTCTCCCTTCCAGCGCACAGGTAGGTGGTTGCTCTCAGCTCACATCTTCTGTCAAAGAAGGCGTTTTCTGCAAGAACACACTGAAAATTCGAATGTTTGCAGTTCTAATAGTAAAACTGAGGTTTTCTAAGACAGTAAATTTAGCTGTGTCTTAAGGACTTTGTTCTTCATAGCCATCAAAAGAACTGTAAAATACAAGAGGGACTGTGAGTTCTCTTCCAAAAACTTTTGATCTTAACAATCAAGCAGCACTGGTCTGTTTTACCTTTCTGCCTTAAGACAGCATTAACCTGGGTGACGATTAGGTAACCTGATCTTGAAAGACAGAGAAACCAGAGCCTTCAGGACAATGTATTTCATTATTTAACTTTCCCCTCTATTAAAAAAAAAAAAAAAAAAAAAAAAAATGTTGCTATTTTTTAATGTGTTCTCCCTCAGCTCCCTTCCCCTACCCCAAAGAAACATGGGGTGGAACTTATTCCCAGTTGGTTTGTATCACATTTCTGCTTTATTGGAACTTCTTAGGCATGTCCTCAGTTATTGCTTTTCTGTACTCCATAACTCAGTTTGCTCCATCTTTGCATGTTGGCTGTAGGTGTGCAGTCATTCCTGTGACTCTCCCTGCCTTCATTTGAATTCCAGCTCTCTTACAGAACAGTGACAAAACCTGGACACTGATGTCGTCCGCTGAGGTGGTCTTTCCCAGGCTGTGAAGAGCAAAGGATTATCTCACATTCATCTTTGTTCTCATGATAGGGTGCTTCCCTTTCTCTGCATGACTTGGGTTTTGCTGACGTTTACAGTCTCCTAAAATCCCTGCATCCTTCGCTGCTGAACTTTAGCCTAGCCAGTTGTTCCTCATTCGGTATTGGCAAAGCTGAGAAGTTCTGACTGGGGGAAGTAATTCGGCCCTGGTTTTGTAGTCTTTTTTTTTTTCCCAGGTGTTGTATGACATGCTGGGATCATTGTAAATCCATTTGACGCCCTTCATCATCCTTATTGTGTTTTCTAGCTGGGTGTCATTGGCAAATTGGATAGGTTCTTTGGAAATGCACTCTTTTTCCATGGATTTTCAAGGAAACAGCTAGTGACTGTGTTTGTTCTACCATTTTTCCATAGCAAAACGCATTTCATCCTTGCATAGCTGACTCAAACAATTAACAGGTTTAATTACTGTGCAAACTGTTCTATCCCTGTTGCATCCTGATATTTTCGTCCTTTCTCACTACTGGTAATAGTCTTAGCTGTTTGACTGTGGTTGAGCTTTCTGGTAGCAGAAGGCAGAGAAAGTGTTGAAGTTTTGTCTATTTAAGCATCCTTTGTTTTTACCTTTGTTCTCCACTGAAAAAAATATCTCCCTTGGTGTTTTGCTCATTAAAATGTACATAAGGAATGACTCCTTCTTATCTAATGTCACTTGCTAGTTGCATCTCGCTCAGTGTTACTTTTCTTAGTTTTCCCCGCATACTTATGCTGCTCTTTCCTAATTTTCCTTAGTAGTCTGTCTTGGAATTCCTTCTTGGGTTTGAGGGAGAGCTTATCATCAGTGGTTTATCAGTCCAGTCTCTTACTGCAAATCCTGTGGTTCCTCTAAATATGTGTACGATGTAATATCAAGGAATGCCAGCTTTCCCTAAATCACTTTTCCTTTCCTTTTTGTTTTCCATGAGCCATTTTTGCCAGTTTTCTCTGTTAGTCACACACTTTGAAAGTCACACTTTCTGTTCTGTTGTTCTTCGTTCTCCTTTTTCCCTAGCTGGTACAATGTCATTTCATAAGCCACTTCATAACTGGTCCCTGATGCTTTCTACCTCCCCCTAAGCTAGAATCAAATCCCAAAAGGATTTGAAAGAGGAAGGAGGAAACATGAGGCACTCTAAAACAGAGAAGACACAGTGAAAATCTCCTCTTGTAGCCCAGTAAAAGGGGATCAAAGTTGAAGACCTATAAATTTTGCTCAATTTAGTGTTTTCCTGTGCACAATATTTTAATCTCTGCACTCTTTAGAGACATAATGAGAAATGCTAACAAAACGCCTTTGTTCTTCAGTGGAAGTTCTACATGCAGCAGAATGGCAGGGTCATTTTACAGGACAGGAAGAGAATGGCACAATAATAAGACATCATTCAGTTCTGGTTTTTGTTTGATTGGTTTTTTAGAGGGATGGGCAGCAGCTAAGCCCCCAAAGTATATAATATAGTATAACGTATTTGGCTAAATTCTGTGAGATGTTTAGCATGTCAAGCTCATCCCAAGGTTCACTGAAGCTGTAGTACCCAGTACATTGGGTACCAATCATATAGATTGAATCATAATTAAAATGTTCCAGCAAATTCAGGCTGATAGACCCTCGTGGTCATCTAAAGTCCTATAGACATTATGCTTTGACTTCAATGTGGATTCTTTACATTGTCAGGCCCACAGAAAATTGCAGCATAAAAGGCAGCCAAATATTTATTTTCAAACAACTTTTAACACAGAAATTTATCAAAGTCCGAAGTCTGAAGAGCGCTGAGAAAATAAACACAGGCTTGAGTTTTGTGATAAAAACCAACATGTGCATCTGTATTTGTAGCTGACAGTATAATCTAAACTGGCAGAAAAAGTTGATTCTGAGAAAATAGCAGAGTGCTTTTTTTAGATGCTGAGAAAGAAGAGTTCCTAGGAGGACTCTCAGTAGGATGCTGGTATGGGCTGTGGTATCATTTTAAGGTTTTTCTTACAGCGTGCTACCTGTGTTGGCAAGCTTTACAGGCAAATGTCCTGTTTCCTCTGCAGCATCCCATGTGTATTCTCTTAGCCTAGCTGTGACGTTGCTTACTGCAAAGTGAAGCTGTGTGTCATAACTGAAGGAGGCTTTAGAGCATGCCACTGGTGTCTTCACCTGGCTGATGGAAATACGTTCTTTACACCATCTTAAGTATTCCCTTGGATTTTTTAGGTGCCCTGTCTAATTTAATCTGCCTTTCTCAGGAAGGGCTTTGCTAGGCTTTGTCTGAAGTTAGACTAAATGAAATATCACGTGAGCCAAGGACATGCAGAGGAGAGGACCAAAATGAGTTACAGAGGGCCCTAAGTAAGCTTGCTTTCTTTTGATAAGCACTCTTCCCTCCCCCAGACTGCCTATATATTCGTTTACACTTCTTCATACGTCACTGAGTGCAAGTATTTCATTTGCAGGATGTTAAGTTACTCTTAATCTTCAGGAGCTAACTTATGCTAAACCTTTATAAAATTTCTGAATATGATTGCTCATGCCCCCTTGGAGAAGATAATGCTTGCCTGAAAGCTGTAAGCAATTAGCTCATTTTATAAATCATGTGTCAGACTTCAAAACGAAGCTCCCATTTCCCTGGCTCTGCCTTTTTTCTGTGTACCTTTTTTTCTGCTCACCTTACAAGGACTTCTGACAGCTCTCTTGGGGAAAGGATTCTCCCAAAGACTCTATAAGCTCTGGAGGTGAAGTGTTATTCTCTACCACCCGAACAGACTTGATCTGGTAGCACGCAGTTGCCTTGGGGTTATCTTCACTGCTGTTATTTATTTCTCTTCCCTGAAATAAGCAGCCAGGGATATAAATAAGGCAGCAGTAGGAATCTTTACCATGCCTTGAAGTACAATTTTGCTGACATCAAATCTGCATGCCCTAATCTGAAATTGTTCCTGCAAGTTCCTCTTTCCTGAGAGTAGTGATTGCAGGAGGATGTCCCTGGTCACTTACTCATGTGCTGCTTTGCTCTGATGGCAGGAGAAAGCATAATGTCCTTTCCCACCCAGTCACATTAGAGGAAAAGGCGAGATGTGACCCCGTAATTTGTGCTTAACAAGCCAGCACATGACGCAGTGACTCCATCCTAAGACCCACGTCACATGGCTGGAATCGAGGGTGTGATTTTTTGCCTCCCCCAATATTCCGTGCTTTACCCTCGCTGTGGTGTCAAGGCATACGGCTAACCTATACAGGCCATGGCAGCCTGCACTGAAGTTCTAGCTTAATGGTTCCTGTCCTATGGCCCAGCAGTGCTTGTGGTCACAAGACAGTAAATACTCGACACTGAAGCACAACAAAGTGCAGCATTGCTCTGGGGCTGACGCAGAGCTAGGTTCTGAAGATGCATGGGCCTAGGAGCAGCAAGAACGCCGTGGTGCTTGCCTTCCTGAACTGCTGCAGGTGGACAGGCGGTGCACTAGGTTCTCAGGCACCTCCTCACCCCCTTATTTATTTATTTTTTTCTCAGTGGCACTTTTGTGTTGAAAACCTGCTGCAAATAATTGAACCCAGCAGCGCCATGTACAGCTGTGACCAGTTGTACCACGGGAGGCAAGCTGGAGACCTGCCTGCCCGAACAGCTGATGAACTTTGTTTATTGTACCACAATAAAATCCCTCTAAGTGTGGGTGCTCATCACGTCCCAGTGCCAAAGCTCACAGCAGGACAGAGGGGAGGTGAATCTGAGTCACTGACCTCCTGCAGCAAGTCTGCCTCCTCTTCTCCAGCACAGGTCACTTAAGACCTCTGTCATCTGGCACGTCTCCAGGGAAGCAAGTGCTTCTCATGCCTTTTGCTGGCGTTGCCCTGCCCCGAGGCTGTGACATGCAGAACCTCACTGTATAAGCTGGTAGACACAAGCTATTTGTTTCAAGGCTGGCAGACAAAACATTTGTTTGCTAATGGCTGCCACAGACTAGCCAGGAATCTAAGGGGCTAGCAAGCGGCTAAGAATGACTAATTATTTCTTGGTCTGCCAAGGTGTAGTAGGCACTGGGAGTCGGGAATAGACCCCTGATGAGAACCACTTTTGTCTCTTTCCTCCGGTGTGCCAGTAAGGTCGGCGTGCTTAAGGACTGAGACCGCAGAATTCGTATGCACTGGGACTCCAGAGCGCTCAGCTGCGCTGCTCTCACTGGTACTGCCTGCTAAAAGGTGCTTACATATCAGAATTTTAACAGTTGATTGCCTGAGTGAATAATAACGTAACTCAGGCTAGCAAAATAATCTAATTGCAGCCTCTGGTACCTACGTGTGTTTGAGGAACAAGGGAAGAGATCAGCTTTTGACATAAGACAGACTCAAAGCAGACACTGATTGTAGGTCTGCAGTTTCACACAAAAACACCGGCTAAGTAAACTGCAGTTAGCACAGCTTGTACAAGTGCTTTGCTTGCTGTGCAAGACATCTGTTTTCACCCAATAAGATAGTAGGTAGAGATGGAAGACATCTAGCTTTTGATGCAGCAGCATGCATTTTCAGCTCCAGAGCTGATTTGCGAATTCTTTTCAAGTCAGTAAGAAGTTGAGCAGAGGCTAACAGAATTAAAAACAAACAAAACAAACAAACAAACAAACAAAAACAAGGTTCCTAGAGCATTGCAGTACATTATAACATAACACAGCACATTTCAAATCTGCTTCCCCAGAGCCTGTCCTACCGTACTCCAGGGGAGCATCCTTAACCTTCGCAAGGCTGAAGTGGCATTCATGTGGAATATGACTCACAGGTCAGGAAAACGTGTGCCACTGGCTTGCTAATTTTAAGCATGCCCTTTGTAGGTACAGTTCACTTAGAACGGGCACGGACTGCTTGAACTGTGCTCAGTCAGGTTGAATCCACAATGGGGCAAGTACACACAACAAGCCTCTCTCTCTGTCCCCTCTCTTCATGCCAGCAAATGCTGAAGTAAACAGAGGCACTTGGCAGAGTTTCAGAATAAACTGACCTGTGATTTGCTCTGCACTTTGGCACTCTCTATGTACAAAGAGACTGAAATCAAAGGGCTTGTGTCAGGGGCCAGGGTTTGCATCCAGTCCTGTGGGATTCGGGCCCTGAATTCCCACTGATTCTAACGCTAATGTTTTAGGCGGCATGTGTTTCATAATACAGGAAAAAGTACGTGATCACCAATTATTCTGTTTGAATGAGAGATCTTTATTATTCGTGGCATGTCCAGGGTTATCCAAAGATGTTTCCAAGGCTGGAGGGCAAAGCCTCTTCTCTCCCATGTCTTATATTGATGGAAAAGTGTGAGCCTGGTTCAGGAACTGACCTGGGTGACTTATATCACCATGTCAGCAAGGTGTCTCAGAGACCTGCCAGCTCCTTATAGATAGCTCTCGCTATGGTAAGAACAGCGATACATTTTAACATGGAGATGTGGACTTTGGTGGCTTCCTGCTTGTAATAATGAGGAGAAGGGGGCTTATAAGGCAAGAGGAAACACAATCCTGGACTGTTTTTGCATTTCAAGTACTGCACAGATGTTTACTTCAAGGAAGAACAGCACCAACTATGTTGTCTTTACTTCTGGAAGAGCACTGTCTTTCAAATGAGAGTGAAATAACTGAGGGTCGTGGCTTGGGTCAGTCTCCTTTGTGAACTCCTTCCCAGCTTCCAGCTCTGACCTGAGCTTGCACTTGGGTTTAGCTGGTGTTTTCTGTGCCTTCTGTCGAGCCAGGTGGGATCCACTCTGCAGCAGGACGGGAGAAAGCCCCTTCGTGCCCTGGATGATGATGTTATCACATGGAGGAGGGAAGCCACTTCTGAAATCATCCAGACCACTTTTCAAGAACCTCCAGCGCTGGCTGTTAAATGAGTCGGAGAACCTCTGCTTGGTGTGTGTGGGCAAGAACCTTGACGACAGCTTTTCTTTGTACCTGAAATCAAAGACCTCTAGTTACTGCAGGAAATACTGACTGTATAAGGAGGTATGAGCAGGCAAAGAGGGCTAACTACACCTGGCCTGTGCTGTGACGCTTCAGCTCCACTGAACATGGCAGTGGAGTTCAGTGGCTGGTGCCCAAGCTGCATAACAAACGTTCAGGGACATTCAGGCTCCAAGGGCTCAGAGTGTGAGAGAGGAGCAGTGCTAGATGCCAACATTCAGAAGCCAAAGTACTAGGTTACAACCCAGAGGCTGAGGAAAGTGAGTTGCTTATATTCCCCGTTTTCCCACTGACATGTTTCACAGGGAAAAACTCTTGTTCAAACCCCACAGACTCTGATGGGCACAGGTCTACTTCAGCTGGAGCTTCTGGAGGCAGGAGTGAATATGACAGAAAGAGAGGCAAGCTAATGAAGGACCGCAGGGTCCTCACCAGCCCTCCCTGGCCGCCTTGATCCCACTCACCATGGGGCTGCACTCATCCCAGCAGCTCCACACCGCAAGGCCCTGGCTGCCCGGCACGGAAGGTCAGAGCACGGGGGCTCCGGGTCACTAGGAGACCGTGTCCAGCGGCGCCTGCGGGGCAGGAAGAGGCTCTCCGTCATGTAACTCCTCCCCAGGCTCTTTCTGGCTGCTCTGCCCTGTCTTTGGGACGCGTGTCTCACAGGCTCCTCTTCCCCATCCCATTTGCCAGGTCTGCCAGGAGCCCTGCCAGGTGACACAGTGCCTTCCCAGCTGTTGCAGATAAGAAAGCTGAGCTCTGAATTGTGGCTGGCTTCTTTCTGCGTGGGCACAGCAGGTTCTCTTTGCTCTACGACTGTGAGCAGCACAGGCACGTCTCATCTGAGCTCTCAGTTTCTCCCTGGGTGCTGCTGCACTTGTGCCTGTCACTTGGCGTGCAGAAGGTCTTCCCGGCAGCTCCGGGCTGTTTGCAGTGCTCAGCAGTAACAGAACAAGCAAACCTTGTTGGTCCTGCCGCTGCTTCAGGAGCAACAGAATATCTGTGGGCTTGAAGGAGATCTGTCAGCTTCCATGGGCTCTAATCTACAGAGCTACAGCTTCCCATGACCTGAGGTGTCCCTGGGGAAGAAAGCGGGTGGAGAGTAGGACTTAGTGCCTAAGAGTGTGAGATCAGGCACCTCGGAAGCTTTGATGACAGTGTTCTTGACTGTTGCAACCTGCACTGGAGGAGCATGCAGTCTAACAGCTATAACTTGATTTAAGGCAGTGAAGCTCTGGCAGTAGATTCACAGATTACATCGGCTGGACACTGAAAGCTGGGTCCTCAGGAAACTTGTTAGTTCATTTAGGTTGCCCCAACAGTGCCAAAAAACAGGGTCTGCCATACTCCCAGTGCATCTCCCCCAGCTCCTTTTTCCTTTCCTAGCAAGATCTGTTTCACAGCTTCATGGCAGGCCACAGCAGGGCACGAGCAGCACAGCCTACACATCCAGTAGCAGCATTCTCCCACCCCACAACGTATTTCCCCCTAGCATGGCCATGGTCAGCTTGAGAGTGCCCTAGTGCAGCAGCGAGGGCTCTAGCATTGCTGTAGCAGCAGCTGTGTAACTGAGAGAAGAGGACACAGGATGGGCAGGTGGTCCATGTGGTAGGGGGAAGAGGATAGGGGCTGATTAATCGTGGTCTGGAAGGGAGTGGAGCTGAGTGGGGAGAGAAATCTGTGTGAAGAGGAAAAGGTGGCCCGAGGCAATGCTCCATCCTCCTCCTCAGGTGGCCCAGCTTGCCATCTCTGAGTCATGTGGACTTCTGTGCAGAAGCATTTAAGTTATATGCAGAAGCAGCTGATGAGTCAGGGAAGCAGCAAACCAAAGGAGAAGTAGCTGATGGGTGTGAGTAGTTGTACTTGCTGATTTTGGTAAAACTCAAATCATGAGGAATATGGCCGTGTGTATTTTAAAAGGTACTACATGATCTGTATCCCAGTGGTCAGGTGCCTGTAGAGGGACGTGTCTGTAAGTCTGGCTTACAGTTCCTGAGGTCTGTGCTTATTTAGCTGGAGAGTGTCAAAAACATGAGAGCCAGGAAGGACCAAACTTCAGAATGAAGAAAGTGTCTGCTGCTGTTCTCATAACAGTCAGTATTAATTTCCTGAGAAGAAATGTGCTGTGGCTAAATCTCTTGTCTCTTAAAAAGTCATAGTCCCATATCTGGAAGTCAGTGCCCCGTCTGTCTGATGCATTTGCTTCTTGCGCATCCGTGTGCAGCTAAACCAGGAGCAAAGCTACTGCCCACAGAAAGCAGCTCTGCTCACAGACCTTTCCAAGGTCTCTGCTGAACCTAATTGCAGGGTGGTGCTGCCCTATAGTGAACTGCCTTCCTGCCAGCAGTTAGTTTGTTGTGCGTGGGAGTAATGAGGTAAAGCTTGAGTACAGGGAAATGTGGTCGCTACCAACTTAGAAGCCTTTCAGAAATTTCTCAACTCTCAGCTGAAATCAGTATCTTATAATTACATTATTATTTTACTAATTATGCATACGGTGCCAGACACGCATAATATGTGTAAATTCCCTGATGACAAGCACGTAGATTAGCTGGGCATGAAAGGCAGATGAGCTGTCTCTGAAAGCATTCTCCTTGTATAATCCTGATGCACTTGGGTGTTTCCCAAGAGCTGTCCTCTAAGACTGGGAGTGCGCTGCATGTAAACCTTCTGCTATTCTTCTTGGCCCACGCTGGGAAACATCCAGCCAGCAGAGGCTCTTTGTGGTGAGCTGTCAGGAAAATTGAAATGTTAAGGACCTGCAGGTTACCTGTAATATGATTTATGGTCTGCTGGCGAGCTGGGCTGAGTTAAATGGCAGCGAGTGGTTAAACTCTGGCAGTATGCAAAAGAGGGGGATGTTCCACCATCATAAAAGCATCGTTCTTGACAACGAGATCTCAGTCCCTACAATAGTTACC
Source organism: Nettapus auritus (assembly GCA_011076525.1). Classification (NCBI taxonomy): domain Eukaryota; kingdom Metazoa; phylum Chordata; class Aves; order Anseriformes; family Anatidae; genus Nettapus; species Nettapus auritus. Next base: position 36,000,718 of record CM021768.1, on the reverse strand, counting down.
CCTGATTTTCTTCTATTGAACATCCCAAAGGAAAATTAAGGTAGGATTCAGAAACATGGTGGTGGAGGTAAAAGTAAATGGAGCACCACAGATACACAGATGAAAGCAGGCTGTAAACATCACCCAGAAGAAGGAGATGGGTGAAAAAGCATACAGAAGTTTTAGATTGGCCAGAAACAAGTAGAGTATTTATTGAGTTAAACACTTTTCTAGTTACAATTACATTCTCACTGTTGAGATGAAAAAACTCTTGGTTCTGGAAAGGCTGTTTTAAGTCTCTGCCTTCAGGTCACAGCTCCTAAAGGAAGCAAAGCAAGCTTTGGATCCAGTTAGACTTGGTGTGAACAGGTCTGTCAGCAGTGGCAGATGATTACAGCACCTAATTCTGAAATTAGGACAAGCATGATTCCTATCTTGGGTGGAAAAGACCAGAGATCCATGAAGTGACATGAATGCAAAGAGGAAACCAAAAGTACACTACCCCTCCTATCCACCGCCTCCACCCCTCCATTGTGGTTAACATAAAATGTTCACTAAAGAATGATCTTGCAGTTATTAAATAACAGGAATTGGAGTAAGGATTCCTGGGATCTATTCCGATTTGGCTGATACCATACTATACGATTCCCTACTTTCTTCTTTAACAAGCTCTTTCCTTCCTTTTATAGACCCCAAGGAACTGGTGTTACACAGAGCTGAAGAAGCCACTTGACTACCTAAGTAAGTAGTGACTTCTCTTATTTCTGATTTTCCCAGTGCATGGGACAGGAATATTCCATCCGTGATTTAGTTTTAAAACAAGGTTTCTCAAATCATTTTTCCACATGGAAATCTTGCCCTTTTCATCATGAGACATCGCAAAATTTAGGGGAGCCTGACAGTAGCTGTGGATGATGGCAGTGGAAGAAGAGACAGCGACTTTTTGTGGCACACTGTGATAAAAATTGAAAGGAGTGGGGAGACAGAGGAATAATGGAAGGGGCTAAGAAAGAAAAAATAATGATGACATGAAGACTTACAGGAGTAAGCACGTTTAAACATTCTTCTGAATATGGGCCGTATCTGCCTTTTCCCTTTGCAATATCATTGGGATTTTGAAAAGGGAAGATATGCCTCTGCTTGTTTCAGGTGTTTGTAATTATGACACAGTGTTGTGCCCGGAGCCAGCAGTGCTCCCACTGCATTCCCATGCTGTACTCCAGAGGCGGAGTCACTGTTCAAGGGAAAGTTTTAAATAAACTGCTAGTACGCAGTTTCTTGACTTCCAGAGGTAAAATAGTCTGAAAATAATGATAATAATAATAATAATAATAATCCACACTGGGAATCTAGAAAATCTGTATGGAGAAACAGCATAGTTTTGTGCATCACATGGTAGAGTTTTACAAGTAAAATTGAAACACTGAATTAAGCAAAAACAAAATTCTGCAGGAATCATTGCTTGATCTTAATGCATTTGTGCCATTGCAATGACAAAGCAAATTTACCTTTTTAAAAAAATGTTTGCATAAACCAGCATCCTCCTCAACATTATTAATAGAAATGCCTCATGGCTGTGATACGTAGTTATGATAAAAATGGCCTTGCATAAGTAGAAAAGTGTTCTCTCTTCTGTATTTTTCTTGTTTTTCCTGTCTCTCTCTCTGATTTGGAGGCAGTGGGCCTGATGACATACTTCTGAGTGCATGCATCAGGATATCCTCAACAGAAAGTATAAGTCACGGAGCAGCTGAAATACTTTAGGTGAGAAAAGAACGAGGTCTCCACTCCACTGCTTCAGTAGCCATGGAGAATGTTTAATGTGCTATGGGAAGAGACACCTGCCTGTAAAAGTCATCATTACATCGTACATCCCACCAAGGACAATGTGGTGTCAGGGATGCTTTATGGTTTCAGAAGGGGAATCCCCACTGAAGATTATTCCAGGGGGACAATTCTATTGGTGTAGTTAAATTAACCTTCAGAAAGTAAATTATTTTATTTACTTCATTGCTTGCTTTTTGGAGAGATGGTGAAGAAACTGAGTGAAAATCACCACTTGGGAGTGGGAATCTAAATGAAAACTTGCTGTCAGAACAATCCTTCTTCTACCACGTGGGGGGAACCACAATCATTCTCGTTTCTCAAACAGTTGTGAAAGTTGACCTCATAAACTTTCATAAGCCAATAAATGACACAGTATCATAACAGTGTCCCCAGCAATTAAAATGACAGGAAATAATATTTATAAAGGACAATTCAGTCGACTTCAACAGGAAATCCATCTGATGGTCCTGATGGTCTACTTGCTTGCTTCTAGGGAAGCCATAACTTGAACCGGGATGGTGATGGCAAGCTGCTAGCCTCACGATTTGGCAGTGCAGTAGGAGAGGGAACTGGCTCACGACTTCAGAAATGAAAACGCTGGTAGCAGCAGGACTGTGGCTATGGGCCAGGAGTCCTGTATCGCTGGGGCTTTCCTTCCTTTTGTGAAATACAAAGGCTGTGACGGAGGGCAAATAGCAAAGAGGTGCTGGGAAAGCCGCTGCTGTGGGTGTTTTTCCCTCCTGCTGCTAGGAAGCGATTATGGGTGGGAGGCCAGAGCAGTAGTACCCACTGTCTTTTAAAGGAGAAAGGGATACATCATTTCATTTCTTATGAGGGGCTTAACTGATCTGTATTGAATTAGGGTAGAAGCTGATCCCTACGAAGCCTCATTCACTCCCGAGGCAGTTTCTATTCCCTCCCAGTTTTCCCCTAACCCGCTTCCCGACGGGCAGCTCTTTTTCTGCTCCATTTCCAGAAAACCTTTGAAACACCCGTGCAGAGACGCCCCCCAGCAGGTCCACCCCGAGCAGACACGGGCAGTTCCTGCGGGCAGGAACGAACAGAAGCCTTTCGGGCCCCATCTCCCCCCTCCTGAGCGGCGGAGCGCGGCGCAGCGACCGAGGAGCTCCCCGCACCACACAGCCTGCCGCGGGCAGGGCACGGCCGCTCCCTCGCCCCCCGCCCACCGCCGGCACCCTCCCGGCCTGGAGGGGCCGAAGCACGGCGCAGGAGGGCCCGGGGGAGGCCGGGGAGGCCCGGGGGCTCCTCCCGGCCCGTCGGCAGGCGTGGCGAGGCAGCCGCCCGCCCCTTGCGCCCGGCCCGGGGCCTGGCGGCGGCGGCGTCGCTGTTGGCCGGGCGGCGGCCATGAAGTCGCTGTGCCTCGTCACGGCGGGGGTCCTGGCCCTCACGCTGCTCATCGCCAGCATCTCCTTGCTGGTGGCGCACGTCTTCCAGTCCGTGGTGGACCTGCAGGTGAAGCAGGTGAGAGCGCGACCCGATCGCCACCCCCCTCCCCAGTCCCTCCCGACGGGTCTGTTCCTCCGCAGGTATCCCCGGGAGGAGGAGGGAGGGAAGGGGCCGGCGGGTGGCGCTCGGGGAGGGCCGGAGCATCCCCCGGCAGCGAGGCTCCCGGCCCTGCACCGCCCGGCCAGGTGCGGGCTCGGGCAGGGCTGGGCAGAAATCCTGTAAATCGGAGTGACAGTCAGTTCTCTCGGGGAGCTTGGCTGGCCGTGAGGCAGCCGCTGTGATGAGGGGCCCGCTGCAGCGCAGCAGCACGTAGGGAGAGCGGGGGACACCTAAAGCACCCCTCCTGCCTCCTGGTTTGCCATCTATATCGCCAATTTCTAGCAGCTTTCAGACAGAGGCTTGTTCTGCTGCTCCATTTATTGCTGCCTGGACAGCGCCGGGCGTGCCCTGGGCTGAAGCGCGTGGTGGTTCCGCAGGCTGGCTGGTGGCAGCGGGCATTTCATTTCACCCTGCTGCTCAAAGCTGCCCGCAGCAAAATCTGGGACTGGCGTTGTTAGGACTGCAGAGCCCTCATTGTTCATGGTCTGCCTTAGCTTTTGCTCCTCACTCATGCTGGCTCTTCGGGTTTATATGGTGGTCCACTGAAAAGGGTCAGTTGTAATAGTGTTAGAAACTCCCCTACTTGAAGCACTTTTCATCAGCTATTTCATTTAAAATGTCTGTGAAGCATGTAAATTATTACTAATCTGCCTAGTCTGAGGAATATTGTCTCTTATTCAGACAGGGAAACCAAGAGCGCTAACAAATGATGTGATGTAACCAGTGCTATTGTCTAACTGGTGACAGAAGTCTGCTCATCCCCTGTAATGTCCTAACCAATGTGCCCTGCTTTTCCTCAAGGTATTGACAGCAAGCATTTCCTAACAGAGAAGCTGTATTGTGTTATCTTACATCAATTTCGCTTAAAGAGGGCATTTTTAAGTTGGCAGTCAGTTTAAAACAAGTTGCCCTTTGAAATGTATCCCTAAAGTTTAGGGGATAGCCAAAACCAGGCCTCCTAGGTGTCGTGCAGCCTGTCAGCTGCTCTTTGGGATCTACCTGTGCAGCTGCTCCTGCAGTGTTTGTCCCTAGGTAAGTGCTTCTGCCGTGCTGGAGCACAGCATGGGGAATGGGTGGTTTAACCTGAACTCATCGATTGTCAGCTCATGCCTTCTCCAGGCAGTCTGAAAGGCAGATGTGAACTGATGTGAACATCTGTGTATGCGAAGTTGAGTGTAAAGCAAGCCAAGTCTGTCAGCCTCTGCATCACAGCAGAAGTTAGAGTTGCAAGTCTATTTCATGCTCTTACCACAGGAGCAGTAGGGTAAAAAGAAATAGTTTGGCAGCACAGTGTAGGACTGTCAGGAATTAGGTGTGATCCTCCTTACACGTATTATCTCTTAGCTACCTAACTCCTTACCCTTAATGGTTGATTATATAAGAGTAACTTTGTAGTTACTCTGCAGAGCTTTCAGTAATGCAGGATGCAGTTCCTAGAGCTCAGTCTTTTCCTGCTTAGTGTTTTTCAGCTCGCGCTAGCATGCATCTCCATTGCATAGGATCAAGCATCCTGCTCCCTGCGCTTCCCAGCGACACCCTCCTGAACAGCTCTCAGCCCCAAAGCAGGGTGCTCCCTCCCAGTCACTCTGCTGATTCTGCTGCTTTCCACATGTGCTTTATCCCACGTGAGCTTCTTCTCATTTGTGTGTGGCCTAGGAAGTTGCTGTCTCTTGTGTAACTATGTGTACGGCTTAGGAAAATCTTGTGCAAATAGACAAATCTCAATTTGCCTTTGCAGTGTAGCAAGACTAGAGCTTTCTGAGCTCTCTGATTGCTCTGAAGTCCAAGGCAGTGGACAAGAAATGTCACCTGTGCACATGAGTTTCATGCTGGCCCTTCTTACCCTCCACACCCTCTCTACGGAAAGAGGTTGTCTTTTACATGGGGTGGTTCACGCTCCTTTGAAGGCTTTCCAGCAGTGCTGACTGATAGTGAAGTAAATTTAAATGAATGACTGCATTATGGACCAGCTGAAGCACCTGTGTGTCCAAACCCAGGACCTATGCAGCACTGAGGATGGGTTGGCTTGAATCAGGGGATTTGTGTGATGCCTCCTTTCCAGGGAAAGCAAAGTCTGTTCGGGAAGACAGTAGGTATATTGGACGGCCAGGGATCCAGCAGGACATCAGCTTTGCACCCCCTGGAAAGTCAGTAGGCAGATGTGTGGTGACAAGGACAGTGGGAATCCAGAAAGGATGAAATGTTGCCAATATATTCTCTGTCTTACTTGCCAGTCTTACTGGCTTTTTGTGAACTTGAGCACCACTGGCCCATCTTCTCCAGTATCTGTTAGTTACCAGCGGTAGCACCTGAAATTCCAGCAAGTAATAGGAAAAAAACCTGGAATGAACAAGAGTAAAATAGCTGCCCACAGGTGAAAAGCCTTCCTAGCTGCAAGCAGTGTTTGCTTTATGCTATATATTTGTTATATGGTTATGGATTTTACTGCCATAAGTGTGCAGTTTATAACAACCCTTGAGCTATGCACCTAATGCGAAACTTGGGCAATCAGCCCTTGTGCCTTTACCTCAAGCGTTCTGTTTATGCCACATGCCTCACGCTGATAAATTTAGAAAATGGTTAGTCTTCTAACCCCTTGAAATTTCAATGGGCTTTTGTTGCCAGCTGTCCACAGCTGGATTGTCAGGAGTATTTGGGGCCCAAAAGGTCAGGGAAGATATTTTATCCCTTGATTTATTTTATGTATTGATCATTTTTAGGTTTTGTTTAATGTGGAGTACTAGACCGTGAAGGCTTAGACAAATGATGAGTTGAGAGGCTTCTTTTGAACAGACAGTTCCTAAAGTGCAGGGTCAGAAAAGTCTGCTCGTGTTGGTCTGAAGGTTTACCCTATTGCTCCTTTTAAGAAGCTGCAATTAAGTTCTGTCACAGATGGATGTATTAGACTATGTCCTGGAACTAGATCATTTTGCAGTTCCAGGGGAAAAAAAAAAAAAAAAAAAAAAAAAAAAAAAGTTCAGCGTCATTTTCCACTCCAATCAACACCACCAATTGCAATTACATTTGGGAGCATAAACTGGCTTTTTTTCTCCTCTTTGTGAAGACAAGGAAACACCAGAGAATGCGACCAGTGCAAATTCAGGCCTGGCATAAGTCAGCAGGACAGATGTTTTCGTACGCTTGCGGTGAATGTGGACTCCACTTGGAAACAACAGCTTCTGCTGTGCTGCTGAGTGAGGACACGGCATGATGTTATCTACTGGTTTTGGGTGGTGATCTTGCAGTTGGTGCACCTCTGCATCTCTGTGAGACAGGATCTCCGAGTCTGAGGCCTCTCTGGGCCCCTGCCTGCAGGACTAGTGTCTGGCTTGGGGTTTCTGAATACTCTGTATGTCTTGTTCCTGCATGTAAATGTATCAAGAGAAAAGGCCTTGTGAAGTACAGCAACAGTAACTGCAGTGGGGCTGTATCTTTTACGTATTTCAGATTAAACAGCAGTCCTACGATCTAGTATTTTGCAGCCTTCCTAACCTAGCAGTGACCATAGCCTCTGACAAAAAAACGCTCTGTAACATCAGATCCTACTCTTCTGTGAATCAGTCAGCAGAGCTGAACAGAATGCCGTCAGCTGAGGGACATGGACATATGTTTTGTTCAAAAAAAACGTGGTCATATTTTTCTCTTAGGCCCAGGCTGTTTAATATCATGTGACAGACCCAAATACCCCCGATACCATTTGGTGGAAAATTGAAGAAAAGAGCTTGCCATATTTTATTATTTGAGAATTTCATGGCAGTGTATCTGAGTCCTGCTCAGAAGTTTGTGAATCTGGGTTTACAACTGGTGTTGTCACTGTACAGAGCTAAAAATACAGTCATTGCTGTGGGAGATCCAAACAGTGTTATGCAGATCCAGCAAGTAAATCACCAGATGACTTGGTTTCACTGCCCTTTTGCTCTGTAGCCATCTCCCAGGGGATCACTTAAGATTTCAAAATCTCAGGGACCTGCATTTATGCAGACCTTCCAGAGAAAAACTCCTTCATTCCCTTCCTGTTAATGCTCTTTGCATGTAGTCTGGTGCATATGTATATGTACGTAGCATGAGAGAAACTGATGGTACATTTAGCAATTCGTCATCAAGGTGGGGAGCTTCTTGTTTTCGGTCTAGCTCAGGAGAGTGGCATGGGGCAGTGACCTCCCTGCGCCTGGTAGATGTCATCCCTCTCATAAAGGATAGACTGGAGCCTTAAACCTGGAATTAATATGTCTGGGGTGCACTTGTGTTTTTTAAATGTTGACAATTTAGAAGGAGTAATAATCTTTCACTTTAATTGCCTCATATGAGAGCAATTTGAGCAGCAGACAGGTGCCCTGAATACGCCTACTAGTTGTTGGAGAATAGTACAGATTCCTAGATGGGGAGAGTTAAGGTCAAGACAGGCAACAGTTAGTCTTTTTATCAGTGTCAAGCTTATGCTCAAATGTATTTCATGCACATGAGAAACGTGAGCTGTACACAGCTTAGGGAAGGAGCAGACATCAGACCTCTGAACCCCCTGACTTTGTACTGTGGTTATTTGTGTATGGAGAAAAGCTATCTCAGTTATCTCTAGGTACCTTAAATACATTGCTGTGTCACTCCCAGCCCTTTCTGGTAGTGTCATGGAAACAGTATGCCTGATTTAGTGAGATCTTCTGTTCCTGATCCTGCAGACCAGCTTCATGCAGGCTCTCTGAATACAAACGTGAGCCTCCTTGGCATGAGATTGCAAGAAAACAGGGTCAGAAGCATTGATTTGTGTAGGAACTGGTGTATACAAGATGCTGATAGTTCCAAAGAAATGCACAAAGCACCTGAAACATGTCTAACGTTATTTTTTGTGGTGTTCACAGAATACAGGGTTCACAATTCTCAGAGGAAAGCAGTCTGCAACTGCAGAGTACTACCAGCTGGGTTGGCTTTCATTGCCATTGAGGAATACTGCCGCCATTCCCAGCTCCTGCCAATACGTGTTTCTTGTAAAAGCTCTTCTCTTTATCTAATCATTCAAAATTAAAATCTGCATGCAGAGAAAACAGCTCCTTCAGTGTGAAGACCAAGAATAAATCCTGAGGCTGTAGCTGATAATCCCGTAGCTGATAAAGTTAAGACCCCATAAACAGTAACCAAGACATGGCAGCTGGCCAGTTTGCCCTGCCTTTGATTTTGTACTTACAATATTTGACTTGTTTTCTCAGAAGAATAAAGAGCAAGTGTTGACGAGACCCATTTAATTGCAAATTATCCCCCCTCCCTTCTTCCGCCTACTAGTGTTACGATTATCGAAGATACAGTTTTGTTTGTACTTATTCCTGAAAATTCCACTCTGCAAGCCTTTTTTTTTTTTTCCTTAACTGTAACACTGGCAGTAACAGCGTTAAAAACATGTGAAAAGCTTTGATTTTGGTGGCGGTGGTGACGCTTCTATAGTTGCAGTCAATTTTATCTAAAATTAAATGGTAAGAAAATAAGGGGTTGGGATCTGTGTTAAGTGTTCCTAATAGAGCCACATGCGGGTACATTTTTACCTACCTTATAACGTGGTGGGTAAAGGAATTATTGAATCGTTATTTAAGTGCTTCTGTAATAAAATAATGATTTGCAGCTCCTGTTTTGTAGGCCCACGTTGTGTTGAATACAAAGAATCTCTGCCCTATTCAGAGACCTCAGAAAAGCAGGAATCCCAGTCTGCCTAAATGAAAGAAATTTCTATCACTTACAGGTGTTCCTCTGAGGCCACAGAAATGAAGTCCAATTGCTTTGGAGACAGTCTTACAGCTGTACTGGCATGTGACATTCTTAGGCAAAGAAATCATAACCACAATGAATCTAAGCTTCTTTTCTGGCCTTGTTCCTCCTAAGATGTGTCTCTTGGGACTTCTTGGCCTCACATGGTTGGTTTCCACTTCTTCTATCTGTAATGTGGGTATGTTTTGTGGTGTTTCACACCAGGTTAGGTTTTTGCTCATATAGAAAGTGCAAGAGGATCATTGAGTAACAGCTGATAAGTCTTCATTCTGAAAAATGTCAGGCAGAAGTGTTTGTAGGAAGAAGCAGAAAAACAATCCCAACAGAGGTATGCCCCTAGGCTGCAAGCATTGTAGCATATGCCTGATTTTGTTGGTATTTATTGAGGTGCTTCAAAGTAAAGCACAAAGTATTTGTAGAGTTGGGGTCTCCAGTCATGTTGCCTGTCCTTGTTCTGAGGACAGAGAGAATTCCTCTCTTACCTATAAATATCATCCAGCATCTATCACTAACAGCTGATTTGTCTTTCTTATGTTTCAGGGAACAGTATTAAAAAATGGCACAGAAACCTTTGAAGCCTGGGAAGATCCTCCTCCACCAGTCTACATGCAGTTCTACTTTTTTAATGTGACAAATCCGTTAGAAGTGCTTCAAGGAGCTACTCCTCTTGTAGAGGAAAAAGGGCCGTACACCTACCGGTAGGACCATTTCACTGTGTTCACATTTCACTGAACCTATTGTGTGTAAGGAGGCAAAGAAGTGAGATCCTGAATGTTTGGGATCCCGTTCTGGGACAAAACCTAGCTGCTAATGTGGGCTTGCAAATTTATTCAACAGAGAATGGTCATACACCACCTGCACAGTACAACTAGGCTGACACATCAGCAGCCTGCAAGCAGTTTCAGATTCAGCCAGGGTCTTCTGTTAGATTTAGTGCAAGATTTTGCTCATGTGCTGCTGCTCCTCAGCTGCTGAACACAGAGGAAGTTCTCGGCATCGTGGCCTGCTGTCTTGTGAGGGAAAGGCAGTGACTGGTTGAGATGTAAGTGGAGAGGAGCGTTGCATAGAAATGTGATTCACTCAGAAACTAGTTCCTAGTTGAAATTGCACAACTCATATCATTAAAAATGTGGACAGAAAACTAGTTACAGAGTGGAACTAAAGGGAACTCCCCTAACCAGCCCTCACTATGAAACCTACTTATATTCAGAAATACCTACTGTTTTTACAGATGGCAGGACTCAGTAAGGCCACGTACAGTGTTGGAGCTTATCTAGTCTCCATGACTCTCCTTCTGCATGGTATGGCTCCACGCTGAGCAGTCAGTCTGCTGCATGTGGAGAGGTTTCAGTCCCCTTACAAACAAGTTTCCCTTTGGAGCTTCATTCTGCTCCACTGCATGCAGCAGTGTTAAAACCAGGGGCAGTCCCGTGGCAGGAGGTGTTACAGTCTTTGAACTCATGGAGGTAGGAGAACCATGGCAAAAAAGCTGATTTCTTATTGTCAGTCTCACTGGTCAGACATTCATTCAGAGCAGTTTCAGTGCCAGAAGGAGTTGTCTCTACGTAAGCTGCAGAATGATCAGGATCTGGTTGTCAGTATTTTTAAAAATATTGTAGAGTAAAAGGGAGAGCCTTTTGGGCTGCCTCAGTCTCTGCAGTATGTCCTCCCACTCTGTTCCTCTCCTCTTACAACTCAGTTTTGCTTCACCCTCTGCCCTCAATCTTTTCCCATCTCTGTTTTTCATTACTGTGTCTGTTTAGCTTTGGCAAACTACTTGTGCTACTTTGGCAAAATACCTTTTATTAGATAAACTCGCAGAGGTGGGGAAAAGATAGAGAAGCTTTCAAGTTCCCAAGCTTTCCTTTCAGGTCTGTGTAATATATTGCTGATAATTAGTCAGCAGGAAGATAAACAGGGCTGCTTCTAGATGAAACCTCATAGGCCCTTGCTTTTCTGCACTCCCATTCTCTAGCTCCTTTTTTCCCCTTTCCTCAGCATCTCCCAGGCGTCACACGCAGCCTGCTTTGTGAAGCTGTGCCTTACCCATGAAGGAGTTCTGTGGGCTGGACGGGGCTGCCTGGCTTGGTCCGTGCCCGAGGGGAGGCCCAGCCTGAGCTGCTGTTCTGTGGCTCGCTGCGAGCCTTCCCCTGCAGCACACGCCACAGGCTGGCTGCATGTGATCGGGCTGGGGCGGACGACGCAGGCGCTCCCCGACTTGTTTATTGCCGAGGCTGGCAGGCTGCTCCTTCCAGCGCCGCGTGTTTCTGTTGCTCCTGCCTCGCTTGGTTTGCCCGCTTCTGACGTGTCCGAACAGGATTCGACTGTGCTGCGCTCTGCCTGATGGAAGAAATAGCACAGTTAAAAAGCTGGAGTGCTCTTTCCCGGCAGATTCTTTAATCCTTGCTTATCTGCTGCTGCTGACTGTACCAGGCTGTCGGCAGTGGGTGGGGAAAGAGAGGAGGCGCATGGGAGGAGAGGGAGAAGGGAGGGATGTTGCAAACATACTGCATACTAGAGCCACAGAATAAACACCAGGTTAGTATGTAGCAGAACATCCAAAACACTCTAAAATGAAGTGCGTGGCTCATTGTTTTTATAAAATGGGCTACTGGGGAGAAAGGCCGGAAGCGAACCATGCCTGACAGGCAGGGGAAAAAGTCTAAGAGAGGCAGAGAGGAGGTGGGACAGCTAAATACAGTCTCATCCTGCATGGTTAAGCCTCGAACAGTTCATAAGTTTGACCCATATAAATTGTAAACCCAGTTAGTGCAGACATAGATTCTGTATCTAAAGTGCAGTAGTGCTTGTCTTTTTAAATCCTGGAAGTTATATTTGCGATATATAAAATAATTCATTCTGAAGTGCACGCTGCTTGCCTGCCAAGCCCTAAAGAACACTTGAATATTATCTGGTATTGAACACATTAACAGTTTTTTGTCTTTAACATCTGAGATCCTCCTCCTTGTGTCCCTAATCGGGGAGTATTATTTTCCTCTGCAGACTTTTTAGAGTTGGAGAGGCTTCTCAGGCTAACTCCAGCCTATTTTAGGTAAGGCACTCACCACTGTCCATTCCCATCCCTTCAGTTCAAGCCCTAGGCTATAGAGTAAATCGATGTGAAAGAGACTCTTGCCAAAGCAAGCTGGAAGTGTAGCCTGACCAAAATGTTCCTAGGAGGTAGGGGTGCTGAAGAGTAGTAGATACACTGTTTTTGTAGGGGAGGTAGGAAATGGTTGATTTCTAAGAATAATAGTTTCATGAGCCTTCCCAGTTTGCTTTAAGTTAGAAAGACTGAACCAGAGTGATACAGCCTGTCGTGAAGCTGCATTAATTAGATCTAGTGCAGCCAGGACAGCATCTGAAATGAATGAAGAACATCACAGCACGGGGTCTTGCAGAATATTTCACTTTTGCATCTTGGGATTTAAAATTTACTCTGGAGGCAAAGCAATGTAGAAGTCAACAAACTCTTGACTGAATGTGAACTCATGAAATATGGTCTATTTCACCTCACTCCTACGCCAAAAGGATCACACCATGAGAAAACAACCTGCCGCTGCTGTTTTCTGGATTGCTGAAGATTGATACATGTCTCATTGTGAACCTAAGCCTGCCAGTTCTGCAGAATTGTGGGTCTTGTTGGAAAATGGTCCTGGCCATGCACTGAATTATGGTTATGACATGTGCTTCAGGGTGATTAAGATCTGACTCCCTTACCAGGCCAGCAGGTAGCATTTGATGTTTCTTGCCAATTGGGACTTGTTGGTCAGCAATCCTGAGCTTTTTGTTGCTCGTTTGTAGCTCGTCTGTTCTGTTGCTTAGACAGTACCAGAAGCAACCTCCAAACCCATGAGAAGTTCAAGGCAAAAAAAATCAGCTGAATTTCTGTTGCATCCAGGATTGCTACCTCACAATTAAAGAAGAGCTAAAACGAGGCTTGTTCTGTTGTTGTGTCACACATAAGCCCAGAAGCCCTATTGCAAAGTACGTGCACACCAGCAGAAAGATTCTGGTAGGTTCTTAGGTCAGGTTAATGAGACTTAGGTGAAGCCTACATCTTATTTTGTCTGGGAGCAAATTTTGCCTGCAGCAAGGAGGCAAAAGTCTTATATATAGTGTCTCTAAATCCTTCTGTACTGTCTGAAATTGTTCTCTTTCCTTAGAGGTATTTCAAGACAAGGTAAAAATATGAAGTGCAGTTAGGGCATGGGGTGGCATTTTTGGAAGTACCCTGTGGGGTCTGATTCAGCTCATGTTGACGCAAAGGGGAGTTGTGTTGCTGACAGCAGCAGCAGCAAAAATGGACCAACTGTCAGTGATCTGAAAATCCTGCCCTTCGTGTGCTTAGAGCAGTAGAATGGCCACAAGTTGCAATTAATGTCATTTGTACTTGTTTAACTTGCTTACAGAGTAAACTTTCTTGTTTTTCAGAGAATACAGGCCAAGAGTGCATGTTCAGTTTTTGGACAATGGCACCAAAGTATCTGCTCTGAATCCAAAGACATATATATTTGAGCCTCAGAAGTCAGTTGGAGACCCTGAAGTGGATCTCATCAGAACAATTAATGTTCCTGCAGTGGTGAGTTCTCCTCTGTTTCTGCTTGGAAATCATCCTAACTCACTTTACACCTACAGCTTGTCGCTCCGTACTGTCTCTCCCTTTGTGGTAAGTAAAGGTGATTGAAGAACTAGAGAAGCAGCTTTTGTCTGAGGCAGATACTGCATTCAGTTTTGGTTTGGACTGTTGTGGGATTTTTTTCATTATGTTCTTCCTTCCCCATACACCTCTGAGTGTTAGTACCGCATTCCTGTGCTGAGAGCTGACACACGTAAGAGATGAGCAGAAATCAGGCTTGTTGGGTTTTCCTGACCAAGTGAAATTAGGGAGTTAGTGATCTCAGATACGTAGGAGGAACTCAGACATTTGAATGAGAATGCTTGGAATATTTGTTTGGTTGGGGTTATTTCGGTCAAAATTGCAAAAATTGCCTCCAGCCCTGCAGCACAAACTGAAGGGAAAAAAAAAAAAAAGGTAGTAGGAGGGTTTCAGATAACACTGGATGAAAAGGTGGTGCGAGAATAAGGTTACAATTAAGACGGGCACCCCTGACCTCTATTAGGTGAGACAACCTTGCAAAGACAGTCTCATTCTGCTGATGAGAGGCAGACCATTATTTTTGGTCTTGCACAGGGATAGCATGAGAACAGGCAGATACAAAGCTGTCACACCTTGCAAAGCAAATGAGACAGTACCGAAATACTTGCTGGTTGTGTAACTAAGCCTTTACTCCCCATACTAGTTTAATTGACTTCAATTACAGGGCGCATTCAATTTTGCCTGGCATTTCTAAAAGTGTCTGTCTGATTTTATGAATGAATGCATAAATTCTCTGTATGTGGCATTAGATAGAACGCAGTTTACGAGTTGCAAACAATACCATCCCTGTATTTACAGTTCCTCCCAGGCATTTGAGTGGTAGCAAGTGTTATCTCTCATTCAGATTTTTGACTGTGATGTACTGTAACAGGCTGTACTAGAAGAACTACAGCTTGGTTCACCCAAGGAATATTTTTTTTCTTTTGTTTTTGCCGTTTTTTAAATAAATGTTGTAAAATTACTACAAGGAATAAATTTTGGTATTGTTTGCGTTTTAGAGAAATGCCCATCTTTACAGGCTTTGCTTTTCAAAATGTAAACCATAATTTCCTAAGGCTGAAATTCAAAGCGCAACTCCAGCTGTGATATACCTGTGAAATTCAAGCTGCTTAGAAAACAGTTTTGCACATTTCTCTTTAAATGCATTCTTAAGCCTGTAGAAGTCAGTGGCACAGAACCAAACTGATTGTGTGCCCAGGAGTCTGCAGGAGCACGTCCCTGGAGGAGAATAGCTGAAGAACCTGTTAGCAGCACATTACTTGCTGCAAGTGGAAACAGTGAAACTGAAATACAATTCAAATGTGTGCAATGCTGAAATGTGTGTGTCCGTGTTTGTATGCAGCTGTAATTATTTATTTTACTTGAAATCTGACCATTTTTTCCTGATTCCAATCCCCTGGCAGACTGCAATGGAGTGGACCAGGGCAACCTCTCTCCAGTTTGCCACAGAGGTGCTGTTGCTCCTCTACCAAGAATCCCTGTTTACAGTTCGCACCGTGCATGAATTACTGTGGGGCTACAAGGACAGGCTGCTGTCAACCATTCATCTTCTGCATCCCGAGATCGATCCAGTGTTTGGGTTCTTTAATAAGGTAACTGGCGTACGAGACTTTCAGATGCTTTAAATTAGGGGTGATGAGACAGAGTTGGGACTGTCATCACCCGCCAGTGGAGAAGGTTGCTCCCAGGCTGAGGCCAGGAGGCAGGCTGCAGAGGTAGCAAAAGGATGTTCCCTGTTCAGTTTGGCTGTGTTTAGGCACTGGCCTGTGGCACAGCTGCGAGTGTTTTATCTCACTTCCCTTTGTCAAATATCTATAAGCTTTCCAAGAGTGGATGTAAACAATCCCACTGTTGATTGTGCTCGCTTTGAATAACATGGCCTTTTTGGCACCACTTGTGCAAACTATCAGAAAATTTCCTGACCAATTTCCTTCGCAGTAATTATTTGAGATCACGTGTTAGTTCTGTGCTGTAGCCATTCCTGGCTTCCACAGTGTCTCTGTAAGTCACCTTGGGCTGGGAGGACTCCTTGTTTCTCAGAGATACCTACAGCACCCAAGTTATTTTCTGTGGGTTTATTTTGTGAACGACTGCTTTTTCAGTGGCAAATTTCAAAGGGTAAAAAAGGCTAACCTAATGTTGCATTCCCTTCACTTGGGAGGGGGGAGAATTTAGCATAGTCACGTCCACCTCACTTATATTCAAGGTGGAGTTTAATGATTTGCACATACCTCAGCGGAGTCCATCACTCCTGGGGTGGATTGGTAGTGATGGCAGCTCAGTCTCCTGTCACCCTGTTGTTACCAGTCAGGTGTTAAAGAACAAGTGGAGTGATTAAAAACTTATGTATCTGTTTGCAGATGAATGGAACTGATGATGGAGAATATGTTTTCCTAAGCGGGGAAAGGAACTACCTTAACTTCTCAAGGATTGTGGAATGGAAAGGAAAAGAGTAAGTTTTTCACTGTGGTTAGGCCTCTGTCAAAATCTGCCACTTTTCACATTTTTGTTGAACAAGAACGTTCACCTTTACATTCTTTACAAAAAAAAAAAAAAAAAGTCAATTTATTTTGTGGATGGTGGTAGTTCTTAGCAGCTCTTGACTCAGACCAGGCCTCCAGTATTTCGGTATGGGTCATATAATTACGAAAAGAGGACAGTCCCTGCCCCTAGAGAACAAACTGCTGTGAGCGCTCACCTCTGAACCCCTGCCTGCCCCATGGCACAGGTTACCTTCCCTGGATTCTAACTTGCCTGGTGCCAGTTTAAAGAGAAGACAAATGCAATTTAAAGCCATTTTAATGCCCCTTGTTGTTAGCAGAGCTGAGGCAATAGGACTTAGCACTGTACAGGTCTGATTCTTGTTTGCTCAGACCATAAGCTGGCCTGACCCCTGCTCAGAGGTCTTTTAACCCTTATTCTCTTTGCTTTGTTTTCTTCAGGTCATTGAATTGGTGGACAACAAAGTCATGTAACATGATCAACGGAACAGATGGGACATCCTTTCACCCACTGATTAGCAAAGATGAGAACATTTATATCTTCTCCTCTGATTTCTGCAGGTAAGAAAAGGAAAACGTCATCACTCAGACTTTACAGCAGAGCATTTATGAACATGAATGTTGAGGTTTTATGTTAGGCTAATATTTTTCCTTCCGTTGTTTTATTTAGCAGGATTAGCGTTCAGTATTCATTTGTGTTATGAAGGATGAGAGATAAACCAAAAGATAAAATAAATAAAATAATAATAATAAAAAAATCTGCATGAAATTAAGGATGTGTTATTTGTAAAGAAGGATAGAGTGGAAATTTGAAAGATGACTGGGAACACAGGCTGGACTGTCTGGCAAGGCTTGTAATGAGGGGAAGAGGATTTCTGTGAACCTTGCCTGAAATTTCTTTCTCTCCAAAATCTTCCCTTGTTCTGATTTTTAGAGAATGCAGATTGCCTTCTTCAGAGATGTGTGACCTGAAGCAGTGCTATTTAAAATGCAACAATATTCAGAAAAAAAGCATGGTGTTCCCTTCTTTATGTTCCATCTGCTGGTCTCCTCCCTTCCAAGTTTCCCTGTCTGTGGAGAATGAAAATGATCTGTAATTCTCTATTTAAATTAATACGGATGTGTGTTATGCTAAATTCAGGACTTGCCAAATTTGTGCCTCCCCTCTGTTCTATCATGCCCAACCGCGTTACTTGCCTTGTCCCTCCCAGTAGCACGCACCAGCACTGCCTCACACAACGCATAATAGGAACACGGGACATGGCTGAAGCCCCAAAATGCTGAAGGCAGGTGTCAGTATCCCCAGAGCAGCACAGTTAGCACAGGATTGTCCATTTCTTGCAGCAGCAGAATGATGAGGTGTGTATGTGATGATCAAAAGCCTGTTAAATTTAACACAGAAGATCATTGGAATGGGCTTAGGCCAAGGCTGCAGCTTACTGTAAACTGAAGTAGATAAGTAGGCATCAACAAAGAGACGTCTGCAGCAGATGTTAGCATATGCTCAACACTAACAAATCTGGGTCTGGCTTCTCTTTCTTGCAGATCTTTTTACCTGGTGTATGACAGCTCAGGAAGCGTTGAAGGCATCCCAACCTACCGTTTTGTGCCCTCTCCTATGGTGTTTGCCAACACCACCATTAACCCAGACAATGCTGGATTCTGTGTGCCTCCAGGAAACTGCCCTGGCACAGGGGTCCTCAACGTCAGCATCTGCAAGCAAGGTATGTTAGCAGGCAGTGGAAGATATCAGCAACAACTTATTTCTCCTTTCTGACTGAAATAAATGAGGACAGTTTGGTGAGGCCTGTAGGGATGTGACTGTACTCAGTGAAATCGGTCACCAACAAGTCATTGGTTGGTGTTAAACTGCAGTAATGAGGAAATGTATCTGAGGGGAGATGTTCCTGTGAGATGTCATCAGCTCCAGCAATGATGTAGATCAAAGAAATCAGAAGAAAGTACCAGGATCCATACTGAACAGTTTGGGCATTTGTCGTCTGCTCTTATCCAGGTAGCTGTCATGTCTGTGTAGTTGGATGACCAGTGAAAAGCCCAGCATGCAAGCCATGAAGCCGTGCAGATGCTGCACAAGGGAAAATCTGGCTTTTTCTAAGGACTGGGCATCAGTTTCATTCTGTAGCCCCAGAATGGACTTGTCTTTACTGTGTATATAGCACAGTGCAAAGAGTTTCGAGGTCCTCAAAGGCTTTCTAAAACCCAGTTCTTTTCTTAAATGGTGATTTTCTATGTTTTCACACTCCAGGTGCTCCCATATTTCTATCAGCTCCACATTTTTACCAAGCAGAACAAAAGTTTATAGAGGACATAGAGGGCATGCACCCGACCAAGGAATATCATGAGACATTTGTGGACATCAATCCTGTAAGTACAGCCTTTTTTAAAGGGTAATGGAGTCAAATCCAAGCTCATGGGCTTAGGTTACCTTCTTGGATGGTGTGTATCGATATAGTCTCATTGACTTCAGCAAAGCTGTGTTATTTCATGTGGAACTATTCAAATGTGCCTGTATGGAGCAACTTTTGCTGGGTAACGGGAATTAAAATGCTCTCCCTATCATGCCTGTGCAATTAGAGATGCCTACAGGCTGGTATTGTTGAGATGACGGGGCTAAAATATTTCTGAGAAGCAGATGAGGCTACTTTTCCTGCTCACCCTGCCATAACAGGCACTGGAGTGTTGTCCTGACTGTATTTTCCCCACACTGAAGAAGCTGGGTATGTGGACTAAGAGAGCAGATCAATACTCAGTGGATGTTGGACTCCATTTAGATAGCATGGAGCCATGGAAGCAGAGATGCAGAAGCGTAGTAATTATGTCTTTCATGGAAGTTGGTGGAGTTTTTGGTAATCTCACCGTGAGATGTCAGAAATAAAGGAGCTTGCAGCAATTTGGTCTGTTGTTTTACACTGTACTCTAGATCCACACATCTGAAGGTAGCTCAAGGGACAGAGCAAGATCATTACCTCCCCTACAGAAAGAGAGGAGTCTGACTCATCAAGCTGCTATGGAGGAAATTGCATAGTTTCTCTCAACATCCAGTGCAGATGCTGCTTGACATCTGCTTTGGTGCCAAGTTCTTTCTGTTATGCAGCTCTTTTGAAGTATTAGTGTAAAGCGAGCTCCGCGACTCCTCGCTTCCATCCACCCCCACAGACTAAATTTGGCTTCTTGAACAAGGAACATATTTCTGTGCATCCATTTGCAACCTGTACTGTAGCAGTGGCAATGCTGTGAGAAGCGTTTCATTCTCATCACCTTTGTGGCCATTCGTTCCCATTCATTGACACCCTTCAAACAGAAAGGGGTTTTTTGTGTGAGACTGCAGGGACTTTGCACAGTATTCAGAGACCAGAACAAGCAGCAGTAGGTGATAGCCTTTTTCAAAACTACAGCTAGATCTGAAAGAAGGGGGATCACTCTGTAGCTCAAGTGTGGGTTCCCCTGTTTCTGTTGTAGCCTCTTCACATCTACTTAATTCAGAGGCAGACTGAAATCTGGGCATATGAGATACAAGAGTATCTTGCAAGATTACCTTCCCTTGGTGATGGGAAATAAATAATAACCCTAAGTGAGTCTTATATTGCCTTGTCAAGTCCACACCAGTGTAACTGTTACGTTGTATTCTCCTAGTGCCTACCATTTCATGCTTACTCTTTAAAAATAATAATATTAATAATAATTCACCGCTTCCTTCTATTCCGCAGCTGACGGGGCTTGTCCTTCGAGCAGCCAAGCGGATGCAGGTCAATGTTCATGTCAGAAAACTACCTGAATTTTTGTAAGTGCTGCAGGGTGGATATCTCAGACCTGATTTGATATTCAAAATGAAGTTGTCCGCAGCGTTCAGATGGAATATTGATTGGAGAGAGAAAGTGAGAGAGAGAAATCTAGTCAAATCTTAATTGCAAATGGCTCTTCAATCACAGACCAAGTGGCTATTGCAGTTCCTTCTGCAGAGTAAAGACAGTATTCAAGAAAAGAAGTTGCTGGAGACAAGTTACACATGATGCTTGTGGTGGCATCAGTCATATTACACTGATGCAACTCCAAGAGAGGGTCTGCCACAATGGAGTGGGGCTAGAGCTCGGAGAGCTGCTGCTCACTGCAGTGAGGACATGCCATCCTATTCTTCACTGATTTAGAAAAAATACTGCAGATGCCATCACTTCTCAGCAGTCTCAGCAGTATCCATGTGAAAACCAAATGGAAAGGAATAACCCCTTCAAAGTAGAAGATCAAGTGGTGTGTCTCAAAACAGCCAGCAAGCCCTGTCCCAAACTCGGGAGGGAGGGCTTAGGTCAGGTAGAGAGAAAGACCTTGCCTTGGTGACATGGTAACGGGAAACCTTTGTCCTGAAACTTAGGCAGTCCATACAGCAATCCTTACTACGTGTGCCAAACCCTTTTTTTTTTTTTTCCTGTTCTCTGCATATTGTTTGGACAATAGTTTCTGTGTTTTACAAGTATGAGCAACCTTCAACATCGGCTTAGCTTAGCATTCCTTCTGACGGCCACAAATCTGTCATTCAGTAAGTTATTAATGAGCCTCTTACGGATCCCTTTTTTTCTTTCGCCACCAAACCCAAAACAGAAATTATTTAGCATTTTGAAGATTTAAATTGTTCTGCTCGAGTGGGGGGGGGTGTGTGAAAATCAAGTCCAGAGTTTCTCTAGGGACAGTCTCCTTGTTCATTGTTCTATTATAATCTGACTTCAGAACCCTGAAGTTGAAAAGTGGAAAAACGTAATTTCTTGTTGTTTTTTTTTACACAGTGAAACAGGCAACATCCGAACACTAATTTTCCCAGTGATGTATCTAAATGAGGTAAATACGTTATTTCTTTGCAGCATTCTGGCATGTTTATTCTTGCTAAAATACCGTCTTTGAGCTAGCCAGGAAATAAATGCATGTTTTTCTGTTGCTTTATATAGTGATAGGTAGGAAGCTGTTGTTGTTTCTTACTAATATCCTCTTGCTGTTTGTTGACTATTGCGTTAAGTTTAGTTCTGAAAAACACTCTATCAGGTAGGCTTTGTAATTGCAGAGTACTGGCCACGAGGAAGAGGCAGAAGGCTTGCAGGATCACATCTTTTTGTGTGGAGACTTCTATGAAGGCAGTAGTAGCACAGTTGTGCTGTAGTTGGATCACTGCCTTCACTGGATTCAGGGAACACTAGCTTTGATGATTCATGCCATTACTCCAGGTCTATATTATTGCTTTCCTAAATTGAGCATTCGAAGTCACCACTTCCTTTAGAAATGCAGAGCAGATTATCCCTCAACACAGAAGGAGAGCTAAGGATTCTTAGAGGGAAGGTATATCAAGAAGCAATGAAGCACAGGTGGAGAACTGTGGAACTGTTCTCACCCTACACCTTACAAAAGTAAATGGCCTAACATAAAGACAAACAGAAATCAGTCTTTCTTCTCTCTCCATCTTTTTCTGCTCCAGAGTGTCCTGATTGATGAAGCATCTGCCAGCAAACTCAAGCACGTCTTGCTGGAAGCCAGTGTTGTAACTGGAATCCCCTTTGTAATCATGGCTATCGGAATTGTTTTTGGAATTGTTTTTATTGTGCTCGTGTGCAGGTCCCGGGGAGTAAGTGAAGAGGTAAGTAGCATTTGAATTAAACTTTGCTTACTGTATGTTAGTCTGTGTTTGATTTTCTTTTGGTTGATTTTATTTCTTCAGTATCTTTTTGTACACAAACATTTTTATGTGTTGTTTTTGTTTAAAATGACCTTTCTAGGGAGGGGAAGTTTTAATAGACTCAGAATAAATGCATGAAAACAAAGGAATGCAGCTAATATACGAAACGTGGTAAGGCAGGTCGTGTCTTCTGTGCCTAACTCCCTTGCTGATAGTAGTAAAAAAAATAAAAATCAGCCTGTCTAGAGGACCCTGAAGGTAAAGATGCAAAAAGTTCACTGTATTTGCTGGACATGAAATCACAGGCAATTGGACAGTGTTCTCCATAGAAACAATTGCCTTACGCCAGTTGATTATTTTTCTGAATCGCTATGCAAATTCATGACCAAAGAACAGATGACTTTTATAAACAGCATGCAGATAATTTTATCCAGACAATGCTAGTTTGTACATCTATTTATGAAAAGTTCTGTCACAAAATGACATGCTGGCATTAAGGCTGTTAGTTAGCAATGCTGAAAACCCAAACTTCACCCTAATAGTTCAGGCAGTAGGGTTCAGATGAGACACACTGGGTACTCTAGTTGGCTGTTTTCTCCCTGTAGCTGCTGTGGTCTTAGTGTGGTCTTGCTTGTATGATGTTGGCTAAGTACCTTCTTAAAACCACTTGAGAAAGCACCATCGTGCCTACTTCCAGAGCTCCCAGCCGTGCTGTGTCTGTGCTTCATCTTAAGTCTGTGGGACCCAGTGCTGGTTAGGGGTGTGATGGTGGTGGCAGCAGTGGTGGAGAGTCCTCAGCCTTCCTTCCTCAAGCTTTGAGGATCTGATCTCTGTCTCTCTTGCTTCACTCTTGCAGTTCTCTCTGGGTACCCAGGAAGCATTTTGTGAGTAGGGGTTCTCAGGACCATACTTCAGGTTTCCTTACAGCAGATCCTTGTCCTGTTTCCTTGTTGCTTTCTTCCTTTTTCTTTTGCCCATATTTCTGGCAGGCTCAACTAGAAAATCAAAACTATCCCATTGCCTGAGGCCCCTGTCCCAGGCATTCCTTCCCTTCCCTATGTGCTGGCTTCATACCAACCAGCCCTCTTGGACGTTCCTGGATGCTACACAGTGATTAAAATGACCACGTGACACCTCAATTTCAGTTTTCTCTGTTACTTTTGTTGCTTTTCTGCAGACCTAAGAGTAACTCAACCAGTTACAGGTCTGTTTGCCATCCACCTCCCACGAGGGTGGTTATGGTCTTTCATCATCTGGAATGTGCTACAGGGAACCGAGCAATCAGGCCTTTTCTTTGCCTGTGAATGAGCACATCTGCCATGCTGAGCCCTTGCTGAAATCCCTCTGGCTGGGGGATGTCCCTGACAGTTCAGTGACGCAGTGCCCAGATCCTCCAGATACACAGCTTCCCTCCTCCCTTTCATCGCTTTCCCAACCTGCTCCACAGCCCTGCAAAGATGCGGTCTGAGCCTTCCCATTCATTTTGCATCCTTAATATCCTACTCATCAACGACTTGCCCCATCGCTGCCTCATATCTCCCAGCTTCCAGGAGGACTGCTTTCTCTGCAGGATGTCTCTCGCTGTATTTCTTGCCCATTACCCACTGTTCACACTGTGAATCCTGCGGTGTGAGCCTTCTCTGGCCCTACTGGCATGCACAGCATGATCTTGGTAGGCCTAATTCACCTGCCTCACCTCACTCCCTGTCTTTAGAGATGGCAGCATCCTGCCCTCCAGTGGGGGCAAGGAGAATATCCTGGCCCTTTTCTTCCACTCGCCCCAATCCCCTCCATCCCCTGGAGTAAGCAAACTGGGGACAGCTCTTTGTACCCCAGTACCTGCCCCTGCCAAAGCTGCCATCCACCCTCCAGCACCTCCCCAGCACAGCGTTGGTTCTCCTCCATGAAACTGCACGTAGAAGTAGGAGACGAGCTTTTTCCTTTCCTGTCTGGAGTTTCAGAAATCCAGCTTCCCTGCCGTGGAAGCTCTGTGATGTGCCACATTTAACTTTCCTGTGTTAAAATTTCTTTCTTGCAGAGTACTGAAGAAGAAAGGTCCCCACTCATCAGGACATAGTAGTAGATTTTCTTTAATACGTGAGCTTGAAGAATAAATTACTAGAGCTGACCTAATAGCGACTACCACTACCCACCGTTGTGCACCGTGGAGAAACAATCGTGTCAAGTGTAAGTTTTTGTGGTATAGAGATGGAAGAGAATCTGGACTGTCATCAAGGGAGGAGACTTTTCTTACCCGCTAAGTTACAATTTTAAAACTATATTTTAAAACTGCTCAAGATCCTGCTTTTTCAGCTCTGCACTCTCTTGTACCTGCACTGACACCCATAGACGATCATAACCACTTTATCAGTGAAAAGAAAAAAGGCCTGACTGATTCATCACAGAAATGACAGGGGTATATTTTGCAAATGGCCTTAGGAGCGTGGGCGCAGTACCCTTGTAAAGACACAGCAGGTTCCCGTATCACCCAGGAAGACCTGTCATTTTTCCTGTAGGCCTAGTATTGTTTTTTCTGTAAAGTGTTGCGCGCTGCTTACTACCAGTATGCACTGACTGTTTACTATTAATGTCATTGGTCCTTCCACAGAACTGATTTGTACGACTAATCCAAAATATCACGTGAAACGTTTTAAGTATCTGTAGTTATCGGGGAGAAAGAATCCAGTGACTGGAAATGCTTTTACGTACAGACCTTGTAACTGTTCTAACTCTGCACACAACCCTATTGCATGTTAGTGTTACATCTGTCCTTAAGATTTGGATTTGTTTCCCTTCAACTTGAAAAAACAGAAGACAACAGAACAAAACACAACATTTGTCTTGATGGTGGAAGGCACAAAAACAGCGTTCTTTCTTCTCTGGTGTTTGTGTCACGGTTCTCAGCTGTGTGGTTTAATATGAATGCAGATTTGGCGGTTACGTTTATTGTTTGGGATAAAAGCATACCTCCGTATTAAGGTATGTGTAGGGCCTTGAAAAGCCGTAACAGTTTTTTACTTGTCAAGTGGAAACTTGTTATCAGAAATTACAAAAGTATTTTTTCCGTGGCGAAAGGGATATTCTAATTGGGAAGAATTTCCATTGGATCTAGATAGCAAAACATTTAAAAATGTATTATTTTCTTCTAAATAGAGGTATTGTTTTTTCCATTGTTTTGGTTTGTTGCTTTTTTGCCTAGCTGGTGCTTTGCTCAACAATTTTGTTCATCTGCAGCCGGTTCCAACCAGGACGTTTGAAGGTAATTGCAATTACTAACTATCTGCGTTAGCTAAAAGCACTTGCAGCCCACAATGCTCACAGCACTGCGGTTGCAGCTTTGCCTGCCCCACTGAGGCAGACTTTGCCTCAGCAGAAGGCCTGAGTTTAATAAATCGGTATCCTAAGCCTCAGCCAAGGAACGGGACGCGGGTAGGACATTTGTCTGCCTGTTGCCTCGTGGACTGTAAGCACACACCAGGGAACGATGCCCATTGCCACCTTCTGGAGACAGTCATGTCTGGAAAATTTCACATCTTGAGCAGAAACTGCCCCCTCTTCTCTGCGCCCCCGCCGCAAAGGTTGTTGTTGGTGTGGCCAGCCTGGAAAGAAGCGCTCAGTGAAAACGCTTCGGGAACTTTCTTTGCTCCGTTCACTCAGAAGCCGCTCTTGCCACGCACCGGACGCCAGCCATGTTGTTGGAGTTAGTCACCCCCACGTTTTTGTGGTGTTCCCCTCCTTCCCTGGCCAGCGGCTGGGAAGAACACGCTATTTAGGGGAAGCCCGGAGGATTTTAGCTCCCTGCGGGGAAAGCCCGGCCCCTAAGAGATTTCCCCCAGCCCCAGAGAAGAGCTTCTCCCCCTCCCACCCCGTCCTTTCCCCCCCCGTCCCACAGTGGTACGGCCCGAGCGTGGGCAGAGCGGGCGGGGCTCCGCCGGGCGGTACCACCCGGAAAGCCTGCGGAGGGGGGGGGTGGCGCCGGAAACACCGCCTGTTCTCCCCGGCAGGACCCACACGCCTCTTCCCCTCATGGCTTTCAACTTCGGGGCGGCGGCGGGCACCGGGGCCGCCAACCCCACGGGTGAGTGAGGAACGCGGCCGGCTGCTCCTTTCCCACCTCCCTTCTCCCTTCCCGGCCCCCGCTAACCTCCCCCCCACGCGCGCAGCACGCCAACGGCCGCCAACGATCGCGCCCCTCCGTGAGGCGGCCGCTGAGGGGCCGCCGGGAGCCGCCCTCGGAGCGGCCCGGGTTAAAAATCGTGAGGGGAGAAAAATCATCCACGGCCTCCCCGCCTCGCTGCCGGCCTGTGGGGGAATTAAAGGTGCCTAGCGGGTCCCGTTCCTGCAGGCTGGCAGGGTCTGGGCTGCCCGGCGCTCAAGACGGGTATGGGCGTCCGCCGGGCTGCAGGAATGGACCTCGTGTTTCATAAGAACATCTTAACGAGAAAAATCGCCTCGTGCTGCTTCATAAGCACACCTTGAGGCTTTATCTCGCGAAAAATCTCCTCACGTTGCTTGGGCTCAGGCCTGGCATGCCCCCCGAGCACTGCTGGCTGGGGATCCCAGCTCGTAGGCGATCAGAGCCGTTCTATCATCCTCTTTTTCCTAGCGCTAAAAACCTTCATCAGGAAAGACAACCGCGAGCATTGAGCATATTTGCAAATGCAAGGTGAAAAAAAATCCGTAGTACTTACTGCTGGGCTTGCTGCTGCAGCGGAGAGGTGCCTCAGCAGCGTGTGGTGCTCCTCAGCCACGCTTGCACAGATGCAGCTCTATCAAGCAGTCTCGGGTAAAATTGCCTGTAATGGGAATCTCAAATTGCTTGATTATTTTCGTATATAGGTCTTCAGTGAGTTGGGAAAAGTGTGAGGTGCTTGCTATGCAGAATAGTTGAAAAGTAATCCCATTGCAGTAGTGATAGAGTGGGTTAAACAGAATGCCTTTAACTGTTCTGTTTGTGTTCAGTAAACAATGCTTAATGCCGGTTAATATCTTCCTCTTGTTCTAACTATGCCTGTCTTGTCTCTGGGAATGGAAAAATATTTCAGCTTTTACTTCCTGAACCTACCTTTTACTTAGAACTAATGCTACCTTGCTCTTTTTCTGCTTCACGCTTGCCAGGATTTGGTGGGCTTGAAACTACAAACTCCACTGCCAGTGGGTTTAATTTTGGGGGTTTCGGATTAACTGCTAATCCTGCAGTGAATTTTAATATTGGGAATTTCGGTGTTTCCACTACCTCAACTCCTCCATTCAGTTTTGGTAACAGTCTGGCAAGTGCAGGTAGATAATACATAAATACTTGTTCTGTAATCAATGTTAATAGCAGGGGTCCAAGAATTACATTCCTGAGAATCCGTTTTTAGTACTAATCTTACTTCATATCCAGTGAAGACTGGAGGTAAAAGCTTTGAAGGTGGTACAGGTTGGAGAGCCATAGACTTGTAGGGGTTTTTATTGCCTGTTAAATTATTCAGAAATAGCTGTTGAGGAAAAATAACCATGTACCAAATGCTCAGGCTCTGGACCACTGGATCGTGGTACCCTGCCAGTCTTACCCAGTCTAAAATCGAGCCTCAATTACCTAGCAGAACAGAAATGTTAATTCACCTTTTAACCCAGGCAACCACGAGCAATCACAGAGTTGGTCCTAAAGCCAAGTTTCCTGACATGAGATTCTTGGACTACTGCAGTCATGTTTTTCATCCTCCCTGTCTCATTGGCCTTCCGTTGGTTATCATGAATGCACTGCACCTCAGTAGTTTCTGTGGAGAAACAAATTGTATACGATCAGCACAAAAAGACGAACAGCCCTCGCTGTTACCTCTTTTTCCAAAACGCCGTTTTGTACCTTGACATGGCGCGCACCCCAGGCTGTCCTCAAACGATTCTCTGCGAGGGTTCTGGCATGATGTGTGCGCTGGGTGCTGGTTAGGAGCACCCTTCCTGGCCCCCTGTAGATCCATCAATTCTGAGTGATCAGATGATAAATTTCAAGGTAATCTCCATTTCATTAAAAAAAAAAAAAAAGCTGTACTACATGGATACCTCATGCTTTTTCTCATAGAATTAGCACATGGGGTCTCATTGCCGCTGCTCGTATAGGAATTCTATTCATTCCACAGCATCATTGCTCCCTGTGTTAGAGTAATCTTACCTGTTTTGTGCGCTCAAGGGATCTTTCCCTTTTTTTTTTGGTATGAATGCTGTTGGAATGTATTTCTGTGGCTGAATTTCAACTCTAATACATAATTTGTTTAGTAGTTTCCAGTTTTAGATCTCTTTTTTTAAAGAAAGGATGTTAAATTGCTGTAGATACCAATCTACCTAAAAACTGCCATCTGATGGTACTCCTGCTAGGGTTGCTCACTCGCTGGTAGGACTGAAACTTGAATGTTACTGGGAACAGCTCTTAAATCCAGTTGCCTTAAGATGTTTGCTGAATGAAAATAAAATGTGGTTGCACAACAGCTTTCGTTTAAGTTTTTTGTCTCATATGTATACCAGACAGTAAGTGCGGTAGGGTTACAGAGACAATTTGTGGGTGGTTTTTTTTTTTGGTGATAACATGAATGAGCAGTGGCAGCGTCTTTTTGACGCATCGTATATACTTTCTTCATTTGAACACACAAAAGCTGTCCCAGACACAGAGATTTGGTATTCTAGGGCTTGTCAGATCAGATGTCCACAGGCTGCACCTTGAGTCAGATGGTGCGTTAGGATCCAAAGGCAGTGGTGCAGTGGCTTCTGGCACACCTCTGCCATGAGGTCAAATGGGAAGATCCCAGGGGGGAGCTTTATCTGGCATGGCGGAGCTCAGGCTCTCGCTTGGGTTTCCATCTGCTAGCCAGCTCCTGGTTTTCCTGAAAATCGGTGTGAGGCGGTTGGCTTTTTCATCTGTTTTCCTCTGGATAATGGTTGAACCTCAGAAAGAAGTCTGATGGGGAAGCTGTCAGATGGTGGGGAAACTTGCCTTGGGGAAGAGATCGTGTAGGAAGAAAGAGTTGCTGTGACGGTACTCATGTATAGGCATAGCATTTGTGCCCCCTAGCCTCAGACTTGGGTTGATTGGTTTCTGGTTTTGCTGTTAAGATTTTAGAAATGTCAACCAAGCTCATAAAACGTCAGATCACTTCTTAAACACATAGCAACAACATTAATTCTTAGGAATACTTCCAGTTGTTCTAAGAAATACTACTGCAAGTTGTGTCTGTCACCAAGGAAGGCACGTCCTGGTGAAGGAACAGAACGTTTGTTACCTGCTGCTTTTTTATTTGCATTCCTGACGCACCATAAATGCATTGGCTTTCTGGTTCGTGTTTTCTCCCCCATTTCCTTGGACGATGAACTCGGTACCCATGGTCAGTGTGAACCACGTGCTTGTAACATAACACATGCATCTGTCAGCATCTCATAACACCCCCTGAAGCGTGCGGTTCATTGTCACATTATGCACAGCTGCCTCCCACAACGTGCAGCCTGCCTTATTTGCAAACTTTGTTTGTTAGGTGTGTTTGGAGGATTCGGGACAACCACCACCACTGCGGCGCCAGCATTTAGTTTTTCTGCTCCCACCAACACGGGCACTGGCGGTAAGAGAGCACAAATCTCAAAGCATGTACTTTAGAATGAAGCGTACCATCAGCCCTTCACAATGTTTTGCAGTTCACAGGTACTTTTCTCCTGTTATTCTCAATAATTCTTTGTTTGTTTTCCCAGGACTCTTTGGTGGTACCCAGAACAAAGGCTTTGGATTTGGTACTAGTTTTGGCACGGGAACTGGAACTGGCTTGGGTACTGGGTTGGGAACTGGGTTAGGCTTTGGAGGCTTCGGTACCCAGCAGCAACAGACCAGTAAGTATGGCTTTCTCTTGGCTTACGCTTCGGCTGCTGAGGACAGGGTAAGACTGACACTGGTGCTTGAGTGATGGGACTGAAGTACATCGCAGAAGGAGCCTGTCACAGTCTTTGGCTGGATGGAGACATGTCAGAAATTTGGGTTTTGGAATGCCAACATTTGCAGCCCTTGCCTTTTTCTTAAATAAAAGCTCGAGCAAGTTTCTGAACTTTACCCTTGAGTTTCCAGTGATGGTATTTGCCGCTTTGGCTTAGCAGTTACAGAATTGATGTTGGCAGCCATAGCCTTGTTAGAAACGGGAGGGAAATGGCGTTCGATTTAGTTTAAGTTGGATCATGAACAACTGCAGGCTCCAAGTCCACTTAATTTATAATAATCAAGATTGACATTAGGATATTGAGGTACCAGATCATATCATGAGTGAATATAGATGTCTCATTTAAGCAAAAAAGAGTAATTATTTTCCTTCAACTCAGCCTTCAGGGACTTCTTTTGCTGATAAAGATTGGATGTAAAGAGACACTTTCAAAAAGTGTTACCTGACATTTATTTATTCTTTGGTTTTATTTTGCTTCTAAAATGAGTAAAGGAGAGATACTAATGATACGCAGATGATACGTGTTAGCAAGCAAGTCTGTTTGTTGGTAAAGGAGTTAATTTGTTTTACTTCATCTGATGCAGCACTAGGAAGCGGCTTGTTCAGCCAGCCTACTCAGACACCTGCCCAATCGAACCAGCTCATCAATACAGCCAGCGCCCTCTCAGCGCCAACGCTCTTAGGAGATGAGAGAGATGCCGTTTTGGCAAAATGGAACCAGCTGCAGGCCTTCTGGGGAACAGGCAAAGGGTACTTCAACAATAACATTGCTCCAGTGGAGTTCACCCAGGAAAATCCATTTTGCAGATTTAAGGTATGAATTCGTTACCTACACACACACGCAGTTCTGAGGCAGTTACTCTCCTTGCTGGTTGTGTGTCTTAAATGTCTCGTTAGTGTTAAATTACTCTTAATAGTAACAAAATCAAATCTGAAACTTTTTTTTCCCCAGGTAACATAAACAATTCTGATAAATATTAATAGAAGGTTTGAAGATGTATAGATACTAGAAATCCGTATGTTGATGAGGTACTAGTTAATGGGTGCCTATACGTGGATCGTGAAACGTTTTGTGATCGTGCAATTTGCCTCTTCTTTGAGAGCATTGAGATCAGTGTACAGAAACTATTTGAAATAGTCCTTCACACCTGAGAGAAATTTTCAGTTTGTGGAATGGGAACTTCACAGTCTTTCTTCGTTGTTTCGCGTACTTTAGAAAAACTCTTTGTGAAGCAGGCCGTCAGAAATATATTGACTTTCAAAGATTTCTTCTGCCTTTACCGTTTCAAGTGCTAAAGCTGGCTCCATTCTCTGTATGGCATTGTCAGCAGTACCAGCTCTTGCTTACCATGTTAACAAAGAACACGTACGTCTTCATCCTCTGCAAATCTCACACCTGCTGACTCTCTTGCTGAGCTTTAGACGTGTGGATTCAGGTCAGGCTGGGCATGGTGGTACCTCCCTACTTTTCCTTTCATGGGGGAAAGATAAGGTGAAAACTGCCCATTCTGCTTTTGCTTATAATGAGTAATCAGCTTAAATCTTTCATACAAGATGTGGAGTTAATTTTGGAGCCAACAGAGGTTTGGTGGTTGTTTTGTTGTGTTTTGTTCTTTTGTTTTTGTTTTGTTTGTTGTTTTTTTTCAATACAGAAAATACACTGCTGCTTAGCACAGATAGCAGAAAGTGTTCCTAGACAGGGTCATGATGCTGGATGAAAACATGTAACCTTACTACAGCTTTATCACAGCAAAGATAAAGAGAACGTTAAGTTTTATAAACAATGGTACCAACATCACGCTTACTGTGAGGAAAATTGGCTGTCCCAAATTGTGTGAACCTTACTTGATACGTGTCTTAGCTAGTAAAAATATTTCATGTCTGTGTTTTGTCTTGTACTGTCAGGCAAACTGTCTAGATATACAGGATTAGAAATACGAAGAAATCTGGAAAGATTTGTGGTTGGCTTATCTTTCAGTTAGGTTATGTCAGTATCTTTTATTGAGATACTGGGAAATTTAATATTGTAAAACCCTTCTGTAAGTCTCTAGCAATCTTTCTGTATTGGATTCTGGTTCCTTTTGCAACTCAGAAAAAGTTTTAAGTTTGTAAAATATTTTGATAGCAGCTCTGAAATACCACAAATATTGGGCCAAGTTGCCATCTGCTCATCCATTGTTCTAATTGTCTGAAGATGGGGAGCGGACTTTTAAGAACTTTTGCAAAAATTCTGAATTGTTTCAAAAGCTATTCTCCTGGTGGCCCTGTGAGTGTAGTTTTTAAAGTGGGATTGATTTTATGTTTCTGCATCTCTAAATATTTTGTGAGATATTTTGAACCAGCTGCTCAAAAGTTGAGGGATTTGTCTTGGCTTAGTCCCCCCCTTCATGCCACATAGATATGCTTTTTGCTGAGTAATGTGTCCCTATTTTTTTGTTTGTTTGTTTGTTCTTCTGCAGGCTGTGGGTTACAGTTTAATGCCCAACAACAAAGACGAAGATGGCCTTGTTGTCTTGGTCTTTAATAGAAAAGAAATAGATATTCGAAGCCAGCAGCAGCAGCTCGTAGAATCACTGCACAAAATTCTGGGAGGAAACCAGACCCTCACTGTCAACGTAGAAGGTGTTAAAACGATGCCAGATGACCAGTATGTGAACTTGGCACAATTTTCCTTTTTTCTTCAGGACTGCATGTTATAAAAAGGGGTGGCACCTAGTCCGATCACTAAATGGTGGTGGATACATCTTCCACTCAACTTGATCGTAGATCTGTTCATCCTGAGTTGAATCTCCCTCGTTTCTTCTTGCTCTTTCTTAAGGCATTAAGATCAGTGTCTTTCCTGTATATGTTACTGTTTTTGCTGGAGTGCACAGCTGAAGACCTCAGCTCAGTTTGGGAAACAGTCTTCTCCAGACCCTGCTTAGCAGCAAAAATTGGAGATGACACTGACATTTCTACTAGTTACTTTACTGCAGTTTATTAATTTTTTAAAAAGACCGAAGCTTTTAGGTTATTCCTAATGCAGTACTAGTATCAGTACCTAGTATGGTTGTTAAAACCAGGGGGAACTGTGCTGTTGTAGGCTATTAACAGTGTTTCTCTTTGTGCTGTGTTAAACCCTACATTTAGATTTACTGGTACTTTATATCTCAGCTAAAGTTAAGTCAGTGGGGAGAAGCTGTAACTTCGATTTAGGTTTGTTCTTCATTGCGTTAGTCCCTGCACACTGCTGCTTTGTCTCACAGTACGTGTTTGTCTTGCTCAGGACAGAAGTGATCATTTATGTTGTTGAGCGTTCACCCAACGGCACCTCAAGGAGAGTTCCAGCAACGACCCTGTATGCCCACTTTGAACAAGCCAACATAAAATCGTCCCTGCAGCAGCTGGGAGTCACTCTCTCCATGGCCAGAACGGAGCTTTCCCCAGCCCAAGTCAAACAGCTCCTTCAGAATCCTCCTGCTGGTATGTGGTCTGGGCTCTGCTGGGTGGTTTTTAGGTTCTCTAGGAAAAATGCAAGTGTTGGTCCACTGGAGAAAAAAAAAAAAAAAAAAAAGTTGAAAACTGCAGGTGGTTCCAAGGCATTCTGATGTGACAATATGTTTTTAATTGGAGCCAGTTTGGCCACTGGAGCACAACATAATCTATTAAGATATTGTGCAAAAACTTGATTTATCAGTAAGTATCAGTAATTTATCCACACAGCAGTGGACTGCGTGATTTGGCCATCAATCACTTTGATTTGTCTGATGGAGAAAAAAAGCTACATATCAGAATAATCACGTCCTTTATTTGCTTCCTAGTTTTCTGGGGGCGAGGATCTGTTAGCCTGTATCCATACATTACATGGCCACAGGTAGCAAGTAAACAGCTTTGTTCGAGTTCTCTGTTCATGCTGTGTTGCTGTCTGTGCCAGACATGTCTGTCTCCAGTCAGAAAGATCTCCTTATATGTATTGCTTTTTTTTTCCCCAGCATGTGCATTTTTCCTAGATGTGCATTTTATACGCTGATGGGATTTGCAGTGAGGTTTGGAGAATGTAATAATCACGATGTTGAAGTACTACTACAATTAGATTGCATTCAATGTGTTTACATGATGAAGCGGTTCATGGCAAAATACACAACTGTTCTGTAAACAGATGAAATCCTCAGACATATCCTGCTAGGAACCATGGTAATTCCTACTGGGATCACCTTGGCAACTGGTTGGGTCCTTAGATTGCTTAATTACTGATTTTATGTGTTGCGTACAATAAGCAACTTGAAGGGGAATGATGGCCAAAGTGTAGCATACAGTGGAAGCAATAAGGAATTTTTCTTCTTTAAGCGTGGATTGTCTGATTAGATAATCCGTTGGTTGTTCCTTCCCTGCCATTTCAAACCAATACAAGTCACGACTGCCTTCTGGACTGGGCTTTCTGTCACAGCCCAGGACTGAGATTTTAAGAACTACCCTTGTTTAATTAACCTTATATTTATACTACAGTCATTAAGCACAGTTCATGTGGTTTGTGTATTTCCTGGTGTTTTTCCTGCTACAGCTGCAAGATGTATTACCTATTCAGATTTGTCCATACATTTTTTTTCTTTTTAAGGTGTTGATCCTATTTTATGGGAACAAGCCAAAGTTGATAATCCCGATCCTGATAAGTAAGTGTAATAGTTTGTCCTACTGTTACAAAAACACTTGGAAAGAGGGGAAAAAAGCAAAATATTGAGTAGTAACCTTCAGGTAATGGGTAAGAAACTCAGTAGAGAATAACTTTGTCCAGTGCTGATATAATATAAAGCAATAAGGCTAACTAGATTCTCTAATCCCTTTACCCGTTTAGGTGCTTAAGAGAAGTCAGGATGTAGAGCCTAACTTGTGTTACTTGGAATTGTAGTGCCCTCTCTTTTATGGCCTAGCTACTGGGACTTTTTTGACTTTTTTTTTTTTTTTTCAGTCATTGTGTTGTTGTTTTTTTTTTCCTCTTTGTCCTTAAAGCTGAAATTGTACTCTTGTACCTTCCCGTGGTTACAGACAGCTTAAGCTGATTTCCTTCTGAAAAAGGAAAAGGTTATTAGGAACAGAGAAGATGCTAGAACTTACCAAAACATATCTTAATTTATCAAAAGCCAAGATCACTTAGACCACCATTAGATTATATTTGTAATTATTAATCAATACTACATGTCTTATACAAAAAAAAAAAAATTTGTAAGAAATATTTCTCTTCTTGTAGGCTTATTCCTGTACCAATGGTGGGTTTCAAAGAACTGTTGAGAAGATTGAAGGTCCAAGATCAGATGACCAAACAGCATCAAACTCGATTAGATGTAAGATTTCTCATCTTTATCGTGACTGCTTGCTGCCGATGAAGGAGGTGCTATTAAATGATCCTCTCTTCCGTGTGCTGAAAACTGGTGATGGAGCCACGTGCATGGGGCTGTGACTCTTTTTTCTTCTCATTCCTTAATATATTAATATCTTTTGGCCCCAGATCTGACTAGTGTTTGTTTGTTTGTTTGTTTTTCTTTTAGGCTCAAATTCAGTATGTTGTTATAGGCTAAATCAAACAGCTATATTAAGTTGCATTGACGTGGACTCTAATTTGGGCACATGTTATGCCTTCTGGAAGTCCCACTTGAATATAAAAATAAACAGCGACCAGAACTGTAAAGGTCCAGCAAAAAGCTTTTTGAAAGCATCTTTTGTGAGGACCTTAGGTTGCTGGACTGAGTACTCTTTTGAAACTCGTGGTTTCAAATGAGGACAAATGTGCTTTGATATCAGATACTTTTATGACTTCCAACTTATTCATGTCATCTGCAGATAATATCAGAAGATATCAGTGAGCTACAGAAAAACCAGACAACCACTATGGCAAAAATTGCCCAGTACAAAAGGAAACTGATGGCGCTTTCTCACAGAACGTTACAGGTAACACGGATATTCCAAGTAACTCATTCTGATGCACAGGCTGGTGCCAGAAAGCAAACTGAAAGGGGATGGGATCCCCAGTATGACCTATGCAGTTGTGTGCACAGCCAGTGTTGAAAATGAAATTCTGACTTGATCTAAAGGTATTAGTTGAATTAAAATGCAGGGCTGCCAGAGGAAAGGCAAAAAGAGATGTAATTGGGCTGGTGGAGAAAGAGAGGAGCAAAGTCTTCTCTAATGAACCTCAAAGGCTTCTGTTGCAGGTGTTAATAAAGCAGGAGATCCAAAGGAAAAGTGGTTATGCCATTCAAGCAGATGAAGAGCAGCTTCGTGTACAATTAGATACTATTCAGGGTGAACTTAACGCGCCTACACAGTTCAAGGTGAGTAGTTAATAGAACTTGGCCCAGAACTTTAACAACCCATTTTTTCTCCACACAAAACAATGTAAATTTTCCAAAGCACACACATGTATTTCTTGTGGAAAGCTTTCAGAAGAGAAGTCCAGCAGTGTTACTAGGTTGCAGCATCATGTTTTCTGCGATAGGTCTAAGTATTTTTGAGTTAAAAGTATTAGTGTTGCTTGCTCCTTGCATGCCTTCCACAAGAAAAAAAAAAAGTGAGCCAAAACTAGCATAATCAATAATGCTGCCTGCCTTGGTGTTTTGGAGTGATGTGTGCTGGAGCTCCAACAGATGTAAATGAGTTGTTTAATTTAAGCCTCTCTCTTCCCAGGGCAGACTGAATGAGCTTATGTCCCAAATCAGGATGCAAAACCACTTTGGAGCAGTGAGGGCTGAAGAGCGCTATTATATAGATGCAGACCTCTTAAGGGAAATCAAGCAAGTAAGTACTACCCAGTGGACTGCTGGGATACTCACAACTTGGTCATTTAAGCCTGCTGGGCACTAATTTGGGAGATGCCTTGAGGATTTTATATGGCTTTTGTTTGAGGATAGTCCTTTTTACAGTTCTCAGTGACGGTTCCTCAAGTTTATATATGGTTATCCTATGCAATTATGGTATTAGTGCAGAAAATGCTATTTTTTCTTCTTACAAAGAAATTATTCTGGACTTTTCAATTTGCCGAGGCCACCAGCCATGACTGCTTTGAGAAATGTTACTTAAAATCTATGAAATTAAAGTTCACTCATGTTGTTTTTTGAAAATACCTGCAGCATCTGAAGCAGCAGCAGGAAGGCCTTAGTCACTTAATTAGCATTATAAAGGATGACTTGGAGGACATCAAACTAATAGAACATGGGTTGAACGAGAGCATTCCCATCAGAGGAGGAGTCTGCAGTTGACGGCTCACTTGCTGCTGCGCTCGTATGGAACATGTTATTCAAGTTCATGGTTCACCTTCCAAGGCTAATACTGGTGAGGTAAAATAAAATGTGTATCTTCTAGGAGTAATGGTATGTTGTCTGTTATCTTTAGAATTAGCAAAGCCTCTTCTAAGCTTTTGAACTTGACCTTTGGAAGGTTTATAATTTATAAAGCTGTATATGCTTTAATAAAAGAAGGAAAACTGAATCTGTTCAGATACTGGTTTACTATAAAACTATATGTACTATTGTACATTTTTCCTTTTTTTTTTTTTTTTTACAATATTATTGTCTTAGAAAATACAGTGGTGAGGGCATTGTTCTACTTGTGACTTGGTTGTGGAAAGCTTAGCCTGCTTCCATGGTTTTGTCAAAACAACAGCATTATGTAAACAGCTAATCTAAGTCATTACAGATATGTATGTTGCTGTAACTATGTTGGTCTTCACAATACTGGTAGTTTTCTGGGGCGATCTGCAGGAATTTGACTTTTCCAGTGTCTGTCTTTCCTTTGGACTGTTTACATATGTGAATGCTAAGAAGCTTTTTGGTCCCTCAACTAACAACAAGATGTGTAGATGATGTCTTCCTTTTTTTTTTTTTTTTTTTTTAATTTCTGGAGAGTAATAAATTCAGTCTGACTTTGTAATAAGTTGTGCATGGTGTTGGCTCCTTTTCAGCTCTGTCAGTAAAGCGGCGAAGCTGCCAACAAGTCCAGGTTAATGCACTTCACTTTCCTATCGGCACTGCACGTAAAAATCTACCCAGCCAGATGGCACAGGGCTCCTGAGTAGCCTCAGTCCCCAACTAAAACAGTGTCACATCCCTTAGATCTTACAGCTGCGTGCACTGGAGAAACAGCTAGAATGACGATGTTGTAGGTATGAGAGAGGCTGGTTTTTCTTTGCAAACACTTTATTTAAAAATTCCCCCATGCTTTTTATGCTGCAGTTGTATTGTGCTTTGAATGTAAACTAATCTCAAGCCTGCAACAGAACCACTGCAGCTGGGAGCTACCTCGTCCGTTCCTATGACCCTTGACAGAAACTATAGCTTCAGCAGATTTCTTAAGACCCCCCACATGAGAGACTCTTTTGCATGCTTGAGATATTTTTTTTTTCAGTGTTGCTCAACTGAACGTATGTAGTAGCTGCAAACTTACTGAAGCAAAGGAACAACAGGGGAGAGAGGTGTCATCACAGAAATAGCAGTGGTGCTAGCACAGCTGAGAAGGCCCAGAACCAGCCAACTGAGAAGAAATGTTTCATAAAGGAAGACTGCAGTAGCAGTTGCTATTTGGTTAAAACACTGCCCCCAAGAAATAACTTTAATTCCATTTTACTAAACTGGAATAGATCTTTAAGATTTCATCACATGCATTGACAAGAGGAATTAAATTGTAGCTCCCTTGGAGCTAGGATTTCTAGTTGGAACAGAGCTCTTCTTTAAATGTGGTCATAACTGAAGTGCAGCTTATCTATTGTACTGTTAGCTTCCCCAAACAGAGCACAGCTGTTGGCTGGGGTGGTCCCTGTTTTCAGCTTTTGTAGTAGTGCTACAGGTCCCTGCTTTCCCTTTCCCTGTCTTGCAGCTGCAAGCATGCTCTGCAGTTAGGTAGGAAGGAGTCCTGACTTTGCAGACAAGGCATTGGACGTGGCAGTCTCCTCCGGGTTCTCACTACTGTGTCTGTTTGACAAGGCGGAAGGCTTCGAGGAACTCATTGAAGTCGATGTTTCCATCTTTATTGAAGTCAATGCTGCGAACTAAGTCATTGATGCCGTCTTCTGTGAGTTCAATGTTCATGTGGGAGCTGAACAGTTTCCAGGTTTGGTGGAATTCCTCAAATGAGATGAGACCTGCGGGGCAAAAAGGCACAGCCACGTTAGCACCAAGCTGCCAGCTCCTGCTCTGTGTGCAGGGACGTTCCCCTGCTCAGATTTGCTACCTGCTTACCCTAAAGGAAGGGAATGACTTTCACGTGCTGCAACTAAACTTCCTAGTGTTGAGAACAGTAGATAAAATACAACTTAGAAGCAGCAAAGAGACATAATATAATTTGCAAGAACAAAAAAAAACAGTGTAGGAAGGAAGGTAATGCGTGCCCTAAACCATTAAATAAAATGCTTTTGAAGATAATAAAGAAGACCAGAAGTAGAATGGAATACAACATGGTGACCATCACCCCCTGCACCCCTCCTTACCTGAATGATCTCTGTCAATGATCCTGAATATGGTCTCCAAGTTGGATCTGTTCCGATAAATGACTTCCAACAAGCTCGACTGGATGTGCTGAAAGACAACATGGACACTCCTTCTACCCATTCCAACAGCTCTGTTT
Organism: Nettapus auritus; assembly: GCA_011076525.1. Taxonomy (NCBI): domain Eukaryota; kingdom Metazoa; phylum Chordata; class Aves; order Anseriformes; family Anatidae; genus Nettapus; species Nettapus auritus. The sequence goes on along the minus strand of CM021768.1, from coordinate 35,961,220 downwards.
TCTCCGAGCAGTTACTGCAGACCCTCCCGTAAATAAAAATATCTGCTGTGTTCAAGAGGGGGCTGGCAGTGCACTTGGCATTATGTGTGCCTCATGAAATGGGTTTGTGATGGCTGGACCGTCTGTGCGGCTCTGCGTTACAGGAACCATCCACTCCCCTAGCCTTTGCTGCCTGTCCCACACAGATCTCGTGAACTGCTCTGCAGCATGCTTCAACAGACGTGAATCCTTACCTCTTGGCTCCGCTGCTCCATGGCTAAATCATCAAGCCAGGACTTGTACTCCAGCATGCCATCCGCTGTGGTGCGCACCAGCTGTGGTCTCAGCATTCGCCACGGCAGTCCCAGGTGCAAGACTGACTCCACCGCTGTTGCCCAGTTGCTCAGCGTGATCCTTCCTGTAAGAAGAGAAAGCCATGGTGACCTCCGAGAGTCTGGTGGCTGAAACACGTAAAGATGGCTGGTGCGTTGCTTGTTTCACCTGCTCCACCACTGTCACCTCTAGCTGCTGCACAGGGCCACCTCCAGAAGATTCATTACACCAAGCCACAGCGCAGCTGGCTTTCAAAGTAAAAATCCTAGGCTTCTGTGCTGCCGACAGCAACGGTTCCATTTCTCCATGGTGCGCTTGAGCACTTGGGTACAGGTAAAAACCCTGCATGGCCCTACAGACATCAGCCTGCAACAGCTGCTGCAGAGCACAAGCACGTGCTCCTCCCTCCAGCCTCAGCCTCACTGTAACAAATCAGGACTGTGGGACTGCAAACCTCTGAACACTGTGAAGACACTGACCTTGGATAGTTCTTTATAAATTTGTGGCCGACAGCCAGGTGTGCCCTGCAGCTTGTGAGCTGTACAGCTGCACTAGTTGTTCCTCGATGGCCCAGGAACATAGAAAAGCCCCAAGTTTAACAGCTGCTCTAACAGCTAAACTGGACTTTTTTGAATGATTTTGCTGCTAGGGAAGGTATACCCACAACGAAGTTGTTCTGACAGCCCTGTTCCTGTTTCCCCCCTAAGCACAATGCAGAGAGATCTCCCTAGCACCATGACTCAGTTGCCTCACCAGCAGAGCTCTCCTAGCTGGCAGAAAAGCAGCCCAAGGATTATGAAATGCACCCAACTTAGCCTCTTCAAACCCGTCCCACCAGGGGATTAATTTAGCAGCTCGTGGCTCAAATTTACCTGTATTGTCCTTATCGTATGCCTTGAATGCGCTGATGAGAGCGGAGGTGTGAGCAAACAGCTTCTCCCGCAAGGCTCGAAAGGCTGACTCTTCTACTCTGCTGATTCTGAAGGATGCAGAAGAGAGAGTAGCATGTTCCCAGTCCTCTGCATTGTCCATGGATTGCCCAGACCCTCGCACACCTGCCCTGCACTTGTCTGGAGCAGTATTTCTCACAATCGATCCAGTGAATCCCTGCCATAGCACAGAAACTGTTGCCCTTCCTCTACAAGCTGTCAGCAGTCAGCTCAGGTCCAGGGAAAAACAATCTATCCCAGCGAACTTCTGCAGTTTGTGTTTACCCATTTTTGTTTCAATGGTTCTACCATGCCAGTCACAGGGGCTTTTAACAGCAGTGTAATTTGTGAAGTAACAAAGGGTCACAAATTGAAACATGACATTGGAAAGAGAAGCTGGAAAATCAGCAGCCAGTAATGAAAAGCCCCCTTCTGATCTTGTAACTCTTCCTCCTTGTCCCCCTGAACCTCCCTCAGTAATTTCTGCTCAAAGCTTGAATCCTCCTTTAGGGCTATTTATTTGGTACATCAAGCTGTGAAAGTTCAGCTCTGCAGCCAAACTTTCTCAAAGCTCCCAGAGTTTTCCCTTTGGGAGTTTTGACTTGGTGAATACTCGGCTACAAAAGCCTTGCCTTTGGGTCATGGTGAGAGTGTGAGCTGTCTTGTTGGCTTGGTACTGAACAAAATGGGGGACCAGGTCCGGCCCCAGCTTCACATAGGCTCCCCTGTTGCTGCCAATCTCATAGTAGTTTGAGGCTGAAAATATGGTCAGTACCTAACCCCAAAAAGAGAGGCATTTACAGTCAGTACATGCATCCTCCGTTATACATATATATGCATCAGTGAAAACTCCCACCCACCCTGGAGTCAACAGATGGTGAAAGTAACATGGTTTACATGGAAAAAGGAAAGTGAGGTGAGAGTTCCTCAAGAGTGGCACTGGTCTTGCAGGGTTCTGGCCATGTGCTGGACTTCCGTGATTTCTCTGCACTCTCCTGACAAATTTCCACTCTCCACTGCAGTGAGCAGAGTCCAGGTGCCTCAGTTGAGGTCACTGAAGTCATCCTGAGTCTTCTGAGAGCCAAACTTTGCTGCATCAACTTAATTCTCCTTTTGTATTTCATCTTCAGAAACAGCTGCTTTAAGCAGGGGCAATCGCACAAATGGGTTCACATCTTTTCTCAGCTACAATGCACAGGAATGTGTTTTGCCTGCTTAGCAGACCCCCTGACCTCACATCTCAGCTGGGAGCACATTTCAGTAATGCCTGATATGGTCTCTCAAGGATTTTGTATGTATTTAACAAAACCCCACTGGAAGAAATGAAGAGCTGAGATGAAACACCTCAGAAACCCTGCCCTGGCAGGATGGAAACCCAGGCATCCTTCACAGCATCCCCCTCACCAACCTTGCGGTTGTGACAGAACTCATAGCCCTCTTGCTTGCACTCATGGGAGCGGATGAGGAACTGCAAGTTGTACTTCTCAAGGATCTTCCCTGTCACGTCAGGCCCAAAGTAGCAGCCACCACCTCGCACCGTGTTTTCTCTGCAGCCCTCCTGAGGCATGGGGTCACTCCATAGAATGTCCAGAATCTGAAGGGATTGGAAAAGTTCATTGAATAACGTGTATTTGGCAAGCACTGCCCATCAACTAAGCAAGTACAGAATCATCTCTATGCCTGGACTTCTGCTGTTAGCATAGCGCAGAAATGTTTCCTGAACCCCCACTGAACCTCCTCCTTGCTTCACAGGACTCTCACAGACCTGAGCCACCACAGAGGTGACAACACCGTTGGCCTGGAGATACAGCCACACTCAGATGTGCCTGAGGGAGAGAGGTGTTCATAAATCAGGCCTGAAACAAGCTTCCCCTTTGATCCTGCTAGATTTCAAAAAGCTTTTCCTGTCTTCCTCAAGCCCAAAACATGTCCCAGAGCAAGAACGCCTGGCAGATCCTGGGGCCACGAGTGGACTTAGTATTAAACTCCTTTGCTCCCCGATCAGGATGTTCAGCAGCCTCCACTAATGTAAGTGCTGACTCAGTAACCCACTGCAAGGATTAAAGTTTAATCTCTTTAACCCTGACCTCAATATACAGCTTTACACTGATAAGGTGTGTGATGCCAGGATGTCATAGGCAGTGTGTGGTAAGAATGATGGTTTTGCAGCACACAGTCTCACCAAGAGACTGATCCAACACAAAGAGGAAATCGAGTTTCCAGGCTCCGATTCACCTAGTGATCTCACTGTGCAGCCTGGATAAAACCAGAAGCCCATCAGTACTCTTAGTGCTCCTAGCATCCAAGATCACGACTCCCTCACCAGCAAATGACACGCTCATTCATTAGCTGCAGAGCTGACCTCAGGTACCCCACGCACACAGCAAGGGATAGGACCACTGGGCTCTACAGTCAGTTGTCTATTATTTCTCTCCCCTGCAGTGAATCAAAAAAAACCTGTCACCCCACTCTGCGCTTGGGCAGCAGTTTGATTCATCCAACAGATGAGTGCTGTGCTGGTGGCAAACGCTGGAACAGAGCCTAGAGTGCAGGAAGCCAAAAGCCCAGTGAAGAGACCGACCTGCAAGGCTAAGAGAAAGGCACCAGCAGAACACAGCTAGCACCAGACCTCCTCTGGCACCTCTGCACTGACTTTCTCGTTAACTCCACTTTACAGAGCAGCAAAAATATCTTTGCAGAGAGGTCTGGGCACTGACCCACACATTTTATAGCAAGAGTCCTCCTTAGAACAGAGAACAAAGCTGTGGAAGGCACCCACCAAAGCTAGGGCCCCGTTTACACCGCTCACCTGCTTCCACTCTTCCTGGCGAGTCCAGCACGGCTCATCCAGATCCGCTAAGGAGACCATGCTGGAGTAGGTGAGCTCCTCGTCCTCCGACTCACTGATGTCCACCAGCCGGCGGCACCACTCGATTTGCTCCTGCACCGTCTGCCGGACCCACCTAGAGAACTCCAGCCTGTTGGTCATGCTGGGCGCCTGCGCTGGTCGGGGCTGCGAGGGTAAACTAGGCGTTGCTTCGTTCCCTGCAGGGTCAGCCTCTGCGTTGCTCTCCCCATTTACCTCCTGTATTTCCACGTTTCTGTTTGACTCCTTCCTTTTCTTCCCTCTCAAGACAGAAATAAACTGAAAGAGGTAGGAGAGGAAACAGAAATGGTCAAACCGCTTGGAAAGCTGGATCTCTAGCTCTAACATCTTCCACTAGCAATTTGTCAAGTGACACGGGCCTCTGAAACTCAATTCCCTTTGCTGCTATCAAATGATGTTTAATTGTGGGAGGTTACTAGTGCCCCCTCTCAGATGTACCATTCTTGGTTTACGGCTGGGGCCACACCTCCATCCTGACTATGGATCCATCTCTTCTTCATTGACTTTGTACTGCTCAGACACTCATGAAAGATGGATTACACGGATTTAATCTGCAATGGGAACTAGGCAGCAGAATGAGGGAAAGACAATCGCTAAAGCAGGTGCCTGTCATTAGATTTGGTGAAGGGAAGTAGTATTTGTCAACTAAAAAGAGAGGCAGACAAAAGCTGGTGACTTGTCACAATCCCTCTAGAAATCTAGTGGGGAGAAAAAAGCTAAACAAGCTAAAGAACTATGGGACAAAATCCTGTCATTGCTATGTTTTTACTGTCAGCACCAGCACATCTCTTTACCCAGTGCCATTGTCCACCACTTACCTGGCTATAACCGATCCTCTCAAGTTCCAGAAATTGAAAACTCTTTTTCCCTTCACACCTCCTGCACGCACCCTATTAAACCAAAGCAGTGCACCCCAAGCCTGTACCTGAACAGACTTTTTGGCTAGGAAGACCGTCCTTTACATTTGTCACCAGGCAAGCTGACACACAGGAATAAGCTCTCCAACCACAAGTCAGCAACACTGTTGTCTCTAGGAAATAAAACCTACTTTGTTCCTTTGAATTTTCTCCAGCATGTTCAGGTCAGTGGTATCAGAGACGCCTCCGTGTATAATGAGGACTTTCTGATCAATCAGGGTGGCCAGGGGTAGCCAGCAGAAGACATTCTGAATCATCTTCAAGATTTTCTTCCCATGCACCTAGGAGGACAGGGCAGAAAGGAAAAGATGAAGCATCGAACCTTCAAAGCTGTGTCTCGTGCTGAAGGAGGCACAAACATAGGCCTACCTTGTATTTCTGCATGACTTCCTTGGCGAAACCGTACCTGTAGGAACAGAACAAAGGAAGATCAGTGAGACTTTGCAGCGACACCATTGACATCGTGATCAGCCCCACACAGAACCCATACCGTAAGTTGACCATGTGGTCTTCGTGGTTCCCACGGTTGAGATGAACCTCTTTTGGATAGATCAAGAGGAAGGTGAAGAGGATGATAAGGATCTCGAGGGACTGTTTGCCTCTGTCTACAAAGTCCCCGTTGAACACGTAGGACTTGGAAGGGGAAGGAAGGCCATTCTGCAAAGAACAAGGGACAGGTGGATGTTACTTGAGAGGCCTCCCCATGACACTGAAATATACCTCCCCACTAGCAGCACACTCACTCTTTCCCCACGTTACCTTCTACAATAGATGCTAACTCTTATTTTTATCCTGCAGGCTCCCAGTGGTAAATGCACTGAGAAGTGAAAACAGAGTCAGGAGTTGGAGCCATTGGTGTCAGGACTTACAAAAATATCCATTAGCACTTGCCAAATGTACGTGTACCACGACAAGTCAGCAAGAGAATAAGCTTTTGCTTTGTAAAGCCATTTAAAACTGATCAAAATAGCTGGACAATTACATCTCAAGGGCCCAGTTTTGCAAATGCTTCTCAGCATGACCCATGTGATACCTCTTACAATGCCTGGGCAGTCTCACCAAGTATGGAGCCTACCTTATAAAATATGAGGAACAAGTCATCCAGCTGGCCATGCAAATCTCCTAACAGGCACAAAAAGACAAGTCACGGTATGCTTACTTTTAACTTAAAAAGACACCAATAAATAACTTTCTATAAAGTATCTCTATACATTTATGACCACTGAAATACTTCAGGAAGTTCAAGGTCCAGAGTAAAGTAATACATTCCTGATGCTGAGGCAGCATGCCCAGAGGACACACAAAAGGACATGATATAAAAGCTTGAGCTGAAGTCTGAGAACAACCTGCTTCAGAAGCTTTGTTCATCTCTCTTATGATGACACAAGATGGCACAAGAAATTGTTTGACTTTGATCATTACACAGGAGAAAGGTTTGCATACAAAATAATCCAACTAAATTTTCATTTAACGTGTTACTGACTACACACAAAATTCTGTGCATAATACGTGGTTTTCAGAAATATCTCTGAGTTTTAACATTAGTCTTGGAGTAGGAAAATAACAGTGAAAAGTTTCGTCCCTTTCAAATGTATCTGATACATCTCAAAGACGTGTGAGTATCGTGGATCTGAATGCACACACTGCCAATTACGAAGACTCAACCAAAACAGCTCCCGGACTTGGTTGCTTAAATAATTCCAGGGCCCAGAGCAGGACAAAAAATGAGCCTTGAGGCCAGTCCTTGACTGGGTGCAGTTTCTGTGCTTTAGAACAGGGATCCCAAGTTCTGGGTTACAGAACAAAGACAAAATTGAATCCAGTTGAAAAAAATATATATTTTTTGGTGGTAGTGTGTAACAATTGCAACAGCCACGGGCCATCATTAGCAGCCCTCATTTTATGCTAAGACAAATGTATATCCTTATCCTTTCCTTTCATACCTCCTTCTCTCTTTGCATTTTTAAAATCGCCATGACAACGCTGCTGCTACAGCAGGCTATGGCAAGCTAACCGCTGCCATCAAGGGGCAGATATCAAACCATCCTATTCCAGACCAAGCAGAAATGAGGCCACAGTGGAGAATTGCTCCCTGCAATGTTCAGGCCAGTCTCGACAGCAGCTCAAATACAGCACCATAAGGTATTTTACCAGATATTTTAAAGGCAGCCCCAGCTGCCTCTCAACACACATTTTATGTACAGACTGCCTTTCTATTCCACATTTGAACAGTATCGATTTATATCTTCTCCATCCCTTCCACCTAAGCACTCTCCCTCCAAAGTCTCCAGAGACCCTCCAAAGGGTGCAGTGCCCTCCCACCCAGACGTACCGCACACGGTGACCTCCTCGCTATAGCAGGTGGAGACGTGACTGATGTTTGGCAACTGCTTGAGGTGCTTCCTGGTCTCATGCAGAAGGTTTAAGACATAGCGAGCGTGGAGCTGCTACTAGGAGAAAGCAAAGGAATTAAAGCTCTGAGCAGCAACACAGCTGCCTGCAAAGGCCCCAAGGACCCATCACAACAGTCAGAGCTGACCTACAGGCTTGCAAACAAGACAGCACAAATACCAGGCAAAAGCAGAATGGAAGAGACTTGTCCAAAGCAGCACTGCCTTGACATCAGCACAGCTGGCAGCAAAACCTGAAAGCCCTGTGGTCAAAGCTATATCCGCTATGCAACACCATCCCCTAGAGCAGAAGCTCCAGCCTGGCCTCACAGGTAAGAAAGTGCTATGTTCTTCATCTTTCTTTGCATTCTCCACATAAAGCCATATTCTGAGCTGCCATGTGACCTGCATAAATATGTTCCCTTGAAGCCAGTGAGGGAGAATTTAACATTAGGGCTCCAGAGGCTTTGCTTTACAAGTCTGGATTTGTTTGGGGAAGGGAGGTTTTGACCTGTTTTGCTGTTCAGCACCTCATCTGAGGGATGGAAGCAGAACAATTGTACAAGGACTCCTCTTGTTAAGTTCGCTGCATTGGTAATGGACTTCCTAATAATAATAATAATTTAAAAAAAAAAAAAAAACTCACCACAATTCTATCTTAAATATAAAATATATTTTTTCCCCATGAATCAGATATGCATGGCACAAAACTTAATTTTGATCAATTCTTTCCACTTGTGCCATCCTATACATTGCTGCAAATAGAGGCATTGCAACAAAAAATGACAAAAGAATGTATTAACATGGACTGTTGTGGTGGGTTTTTTTTTCCTTTTTGAAATGAAAATAAGGTTAACACTGGCACATACATAACTACAAAAATTTTGTTAGAACTGTGTTTTCTGAAAAGAAGAAAGTTTGCCCTGGGAAATACCTACCAGATCATTTCTACCCTCTCAGCCTGCCAGCTGCTCATATTCAAATCAGTTTAGTTGCTAGGAAGTCTAAAAACAAATCATCTGTCCCACACCTCTATATGCAGAAGGGGAAAGGGTGGTTCCTTTTGGGATCCTTACTTGTTTCTGTTTGAAAGCTTCCAGCAAGGCAGTCGCATGGTCAGGAAGGAGGGGGAAAGAGAGATGGGGTCCAGTGTAGGAGTCTGGCACCTCCATGGATTCATAGTCGCAGTACTTCTCCAGCTCTGCCTCTTTGAAGCTTTCCCCACTTATGAACATGCGACTGATAAAATCCCCTGGATGACAGATTGGTTGGTTGGATTGTTTATTTAAAAAGAGAAAGAGACAAGAAAAAGTTAATACAGCACTCTTGTTTTTTTGCTAAGGAAAAGTTGTTTCTTTAGGTAAGAGCAAAAAGCATGCAAAATTATGATGAGGAGCTGTCTCCTATGTTACCCTGTTTTTTTCTAGGCCTGCACCCACATTCTCAGTGTTGCACATTTTTTTTTAATTGCTGTAACATCTTATAACCACATTGCAGACCTAAATTCACTAGCAAGTTCCCAGCACTAAGAAATAACATATAGTTATTTATTATAGTTATAAATGAACCTGCTTTCTGCAGGTTCAGAAAGATTCCCTATTGGTTCCCACTGCACTTCTTTCCCCCCACCATTATGGGTGAGAGACTAAATAATGTAGATAATCTGAAGCATCTCTGGTTCCCTAGAGATGGATCCTCTGTAGCTTCAGAAGTGGACTCTGCAGAGCGCTGGTTACCACGGATGACTGAAAAAATGACAGATTTCTAATAGTGCTCTTAGAAAACATGCTGAGGTTTTATTCCCCCTTCTAGCTCCTAAGGAGTAGAATTACCCCACATTCCTTGCACAGCTCTGACAGCCTCCTTGTAATTCAGTCCCTGTTCAGATTTGTAGGGAGTCTACAAAAGACACACACAAACTTACTCTCTTTACTGCTGCTTGGCGTGAAGTGGTCCATGAGGTAGCTGAAGAAGTTGTGAAGCTGCAAGAAGAGACAAAACCCATCGTCATTCACTGTGGAACATCCCCAGCGCCCACTTGAAATTCTGTAGAGTGGGAAGCTGACAAGATCTTCTTTTTACCAGTATTACCTACCCATGCCCTTCTCATGTTTTCTGGCATGTACAACAAATTAAACTGTACTTACTTGGTTTGATATTTCTTGTAATGAAGTAAAAGCAGTAGCTTTCCCTTCAGCCATACAGACAGAACACCCATAAGCCCTCTCCCTGCTCAACAGCAAGGCAACCATATAAGAGCACATCAAGCAAAGTGCACACAAAACAAGGATTGCCTCTTGAGTTCAGACTCAGGAAAGGGCTGATGATGTTAAATGCTCCTTATAACTTTATTTCAAGATTCACACACACAAGCATGCAGGAAATCAGGCAAGCAGGCAGAAAAGAAGCAGGAAACCCAATCTTTGGTCCACCAAAGCACTTGCAGGCTTACTAGCCAGTAGACAGAAAGAAATGCATCTGTGGCAAAGAAAGCATCCTCCTGTTTGAAAATTCACAGGAGGGGCCCTGCCTCCCAGAATGGCAAGTAATGGCAGGCCACAATGTTCTCCAAGAGGGAGAGGGACTAGGCTCCAAAGGAGGCAAGAGTTCATTAAATCAAAACCAAAACCTAAGCAAATAAAACCCCACACTCACAAATAACAACCCTCTCTAAATTTAACACAGAGTTCCTGACACATGGAGGCACAGGGTTACATAGCTTCCCCAATACATGATGCTCTTTCCTCCCCAGGCTACTCTACTACTGCCACTTCTACAGCAGCAGTCCTTGCAAACCCTCAGGAAGAGGCTTATTTCTCTCCCTCCATAAATTAGGGTCCTAAAAATCATGATACATGTTACACACCCACACAGGAAGAAGCTGCCTGCTTCTGCCCTAAAAATAGTTTACCATTAGCTAGCTTCAGCACAGAGAGGCTGCATTCAGACAGAAAGCTGGGAATTAAGCTTCAGCCAGTACCAAAATCACCAAACGAGGATGACTCTTCCCACTTACTCTTCCTTAGCACCTTACCTTGATCTGGTCCTGCTCACAGGCATACTCAATGGATTGAAAGATTCTCCAAGTGCAACGTCGGCGCATTTCCAGCCGAGCGACGTAGCGCCGGTACCACCTTTGGATCAAAACAGCTGCCTTGAAAGCTAGGGGACAAAAACAGAACCAGCCTGGTGAGCTGCAGTGGCCACACCAGCTGAGATACCCTGCTTCTTCTCATTTCCTGACCCTGAAAACTCCAGAGAGACCTTTCTCTTCCAGGAGCAAGTTTTCAAAAAAAGGTGTTCTGATGCCTAAATATTAGGAATAACAGAACACCCACTTCTTTTCACCCTGTTGCAAGAGGTGATCTGACTCTGCTCTGAAGAGCTTCAGTGCTAAAGCACAATTTCATCCCTTTCCATACACCTTCATCATTTTTGTGTCCCCCTTACAGTCTAGGTACTGGGGCTTCAGGAAACCAGACATTTGACTGAGGCCACAAGATGTTACGAGGAAAAACAAGACACTGAGGTCTACAGAACCTCAAAAATACAGGGTTTATCTCCATTCCTTTATGCCAAATAAATACCTCAGCTTCTGTAGTTCTGGGCAAACCTCAGGTGTGATTTGTTCTAGTGTAAATGTTAAGGTGTTGTTATCTTGGACTAAAATAACACACGCAGTGAAAAGGTGGAAACAGCCCTTCATCCACTTAATGGTGCGGAAGGAGTGAAATGCCAGGAATTCCCAGGTCCCTCTGGTCATGGGTCAATCTACAGCCAGCACTGGCACCAGGCTCTTCCCTCCAAATGATGGCCATACGGCCTGGTGTTCAAAACATATTTCCATATTTCCATATTTCCCCAGTTCCAGTGATTTAATATAAAGCAGTGTTCTTTAAAATAAAGCTCAGTGGGACTCTTTTCCATTTACTTTTTCAAATTCTGCAGCAGAACTTTATGTACCTCTAGAAACTCATATCCTCCTTAACTGGTCTTGACCCCATTGGGAATGCCTGGCTACTTTACATCACCTTGCCAACCAGCTTTGCTACTTGGTCTCTCTTTTTATTAGGCTCAGTGCTCTTTCTGTTCACTCCTAGAGCTCTGTGTTTACAACAGTTTCTAAAAGCACTTCTCTGTGTCAGCTTCAGCTGGGAGAGGGAGGACTGCTCTATCTAGAGGCTGGCCGCAAATTCAAGACGAGAGAGTTAGCCCTGCTGCAGAAGCTTGTGTTCCCTTGGCAAATGGTTTGTGAGAGAGCGCTGCTATGTTCACCAGAGCAGGCAGAGCAATAAATTGGGTGTGTGGAATGAAAAAGCTTGATAAAAAATAAAATCCCCCACCGCTAACCCAAAGGCTGCTAAGTGCTGGCAAGAGACAAAGAGATCATATGAATTCAATTAGCTTGTATTAATTATGTAAAAACCCGATGTACTTCAACGGGAAACACTACTTGACCTTTACCTAAAGAAGATATCCCGATGGCTTATGTATTGAAAATAATAATCCTTCTAATCTATTTTACTGTAAAACCACCAGGAGGTGCAGAGCACGGAAGAGCTATTGCTGTTGAGCAGATGGGGAACTGAGTCACAGTGAAGTCATGGGCAAGAAGGTAAGGCTGGTTACCCTTAAATTGAGAATAACTTATGTTAGACTTTGCCTGGGCCTTATATCTTCCTGCAAAAATGCTTTCTGATCTGCTGGGCCATGAGAAAGTTTTAAAAAGCTGACTTTGTTTCCTGCTGTTTGTGCTCCCGATGCTACTTCTTCAAGCCTCCTTTATATCTTTCACAGTAGCTGCCTTACTCCCTGGACAGCAATTTGGCTGGCACATAGCCAGAATCACAGTCCCAGTCACTCTCAAATAAATAACTTCTGAACGTGTTGCATTCCCCTAACAGCAGATAAAACGTCCAATTACTGCAGCAGGAGCCAGATACACTTCAAGTGAATCCCGAGAAGAAATTTATAGTTATGACTGCATATATACCAATGAAAACTAGATCCTTTTACAGATTAAAAAATAAAATCAAAGATTGGTCACACTGAGCACATATACTACCATCCACAGCATTTTAAGCTCCAGATGGGCAAGGGATTTTTTTTTTTTTTTTAATACTACTTTTACATAGACTGACTCTGCAACTGAAAAAGCCAGGTATTCTAATTTACCAGCTTACCTGGGTGAGTTGCATCTGGCAGTGTTTGTACTAGTTTAGAAAAAAATAATAAAAAAGGAAGAGAAAGAGATTTATCCACATTTTATGAGGATCCAAGAAGTAAACTGAATCATACATCAACACATAAGCTACTGCATGCGTGCCAAAGTGGCAGTACCCAAACTCAGCTACGCCTGTTCATGCTAGCCGTATAGTTCCCAAATCAGCTGTGAACAAATGCTGCCTTCGTACTCTGCAACCATTTATAACCAAACCAATTGCCTGAAAGTGAGCGTCCCACAAGTGTCCTTTCAGGTCTCTTGCAAGACAAGTGCCAGCTGAGTACGATTTCCTGAGAAGGCACTGCAGAAATACAAGTAGACAGCTAGAAGCTGATTTTAACAACAGCTCCAGCAAAAAAGGAGACCCTGTTCTAAGGAATGGAAAGCCAGTTGTAAGAAATTATTTTTATCTACATTTTAACTTCTAATTAATGAGAATACAAGCCAGAAAACATTCTTTTTAAGCTGACAGATACTTATGCAGCCCAAGTTCTCCCCATCATACAGGTTTATTTAATGAAGATTAAATTAAGTTGCACATTTATGCAGGGAAATGGCAACATTTACACCATGTGTATGTTCTACCACATCTCCACAACCTACACAAGAGAGCCAGAGGCCCCACAGCAGACAGAGGCAGCTGATGTCCTGTCAGCACAGCCCTGCTCTGTGCCAGCTGGTACCAGCTGAAGGTCTGGCCTGCTCCCTCATCACAACTTGTGCAGAGCTCCAGCATCAGCTGGCAGGGCAGAGCCCAGTGGTTACGTTGGAAACTCCTGAGCAGCTAGCTCCACTTCTGCAGATCACCAAATCTGAAGGATTTTAAAAATGAGAGGCAAGAAATTGACAAAGATTTTACTGCCATTGGAAATTGTTGATGAGGTATCAGATTTAACGGAGGGTTTCAAATCAGTAACTAGTTTTATGTTATGCTTTCTATGTTATGAACAAGCCATATGAACAATTTATGAACAATGTCATAAAATCGCCCTGAACTTCTTGAGAAACTCCTTGGTTCTCTGGTGCTACTGGTTGTAGACAACTCTAACTTAAAGAAAAGATGGAGATTTTTAATAAACAAAAATTACAAACAAATAATGCTGAGTCACAACAGTATCTCCACTCTAAAGCAGTTTCTAAAAGCAATCACTGGTTTTGCTTTCAAAACATTTGCAAATACTTTGTACCCTATTGCTGTTCTGCTACTGCCAATGACTGAATGAAACAACAAAGAAAATTAGTCTCTCTTTTTTTCTTCATGCTTTGGCTTTTAGCTTTTCTTAACCGCAGCATCTTGCCTTCTTTAGAACCATGTTTATTTTGGCTTTGCTGATGTTTCTGCTTTATCAGTCTTACATCCCTAGCCCACCAGAATCAGCAGGGTGTTTTCATCTTTCACCCTGTCAGCACATGAGGTTCCAATACATACAAATTAGCCAGAAATTGATTCATTAATCTGATGTTAGTTCCAACAAAACTGCTTTTTGCGGCTTCACTTCTGGTCTGGTTTTGATTGATTTTAATCTAATCCTGGGTCTAGATAGCTGTTATTTTCCAAGTCTAGTGTTGGTATTCTGCATGACATCTGAAATACCTCATCATAGGACATGACTGAAAGATATAACCTCACCACAGTATTACCAAGAAAAAGGAGTAACGTGGGAAAGAAGCCCATCCACCACAACCTTCCAACAGCATGTGCAGGAGCAGACAGGAAAAGATTACATTTCAAAGAATCACTCACCATTTTCAGACTTCTGCAGAGAGTACTTGTAGTTGGCATTTACAGAACTACCAGATCCCATGTTTTCCAACCAGTACTACAATGCTGCCGACTGGCCCAGTATCATCAAAACCATGCGAGAGATGCAGGAAAGCATTCGATCAGAATCAAAACTGCTGCAACATGCCCCACAGTGCTGAGTCTATAATTAAATATATTAACACTTAGTAAGATCAATAAGCAGATGTCCTGTCTCGTGCCCAAGTACATCTTCTACTACCATGTTCCTCAAGCTAATTTGTTGTCTTCTAGACAAGCTGAGATGAGGATTTCTGTCTTTCTGTTTAAAACCTCAACTCAGCTGTATGAACAGGAATAATTCCAGCACCTTTGCCAATTGGATAAAAATATCAGAGATTACATACCTAGGTACTGTAATTGTACGGTAGATGTATAAACTAGGCATTCATGTACTTACACAATATTTCATATACCTAATTTTAGGCTCCTGTACTTTTAGCAGTACGGCTCTTTGATATGAACCTTCATTTCAAATGGTACAGTAAAATATGCTTGATTGAGCACTAAGAGCAGACCACATCTCCAAATCCTCATGCTACCACCCCCATTACTCATGCACAGCTGAAGCGCCCAGATGAAGTAAAAGGTGCTAAAATACTACGACTGCATATTTGAGGCATTTGCCATATAGAAAAAAAATCAAGGTTTTTTATACTGATCCAGAAGCATTAAAGTAATTAAGTTGATTCAGTAACACTCAGTATATGCAAATATATTTATGCATATACCATCTCTGAAGGATAACTCTCATTACAAGGGACGAACATACATATGGTATTTAAATCTATTTGCAGTTCCACAGCTAGAGGGGAGATAAGTCTAAAATAACAATTAGCTATCATAAGAAAATAATCAGCTTTGTGAAATAAATACTGCTTTTCTTCACCTCATGGATCTGCTTGAGTGCGGGGCCTTATTATGCCATCAATTTCTGAGATCCTGGCCAGCATAAAAGGACAGGACAGCCAGACTTTTGTTCACTTCACTGCTGCAGGAAGTTCTGTTCAGAGCAAAAGGATCCTGTTTCAAGAATAAGGCAATTTCTGAAACTTCTCACTTTGAGGACAATCAGAATGCCTTTTGTTGTGAGACATGTTTCCTCTGGGGGAAATCAAAAAACGTCGGAAAAATAAAACTCCATGTACAACTGGCACAGTAGTCCCAGGCTGTATCACATAAGATTTATAAAGATTTTAATTCTGCCCCAGAACTGGAGAGAGGGAGAAAGCTGAGAAAGGAAAGGAAGGAAAAAATCACCTTTAACAATGTTAGGTCTGGTGCTAGCACAACATTTTAAAGGCTTTTGAAGGGTCAGGACAGCAGAGGCACTTCTCAGCAGGGGAGGGAAAAGCCCTTCCCTTCTCCTCTCACTTCCTGCAGCCCTTTTGCCTACAGATCTGCAGAAAGGCTCATTGAAGGAACGTGTCCAGTGTTGTATAAGGTACATGTGCACAGTGCTTGCTCAGGGGGATGATCCGTGCTAAACAAAACGTCAGCGCAGAAAGTTTCTAGATAAAAGAAATGCTGAAATTCTCTATCTTGCCCAGAATGCTGAAATGCACAAAGGCATCTCCACATTAACCACATGATGCAACAGGAAGATAATTTACAATGTTCTTAACAAAGTACCAGTCACTCTAGTTTTAGTCTAACAACATTATTGCATATCAGTGTCAAAAATGGCCTGAAATCACTGCAAATTACACCCAAATACACCTGGTGCTTTATGGTCTTTTTTCATAATGCAGGTACTCAAGTGGACAATTGCACAGAAAAAAAAAAAATAATAAAAAAAAAAATCAGAATCTCTAGCATTTAAGGCTCTTACTTCCTGTACAGGGCAAATCCCATTGCAGGAAAAACAGATTTTCAAGTTCAGAAACTCTGTGTGTAGGCAGATAATTTCTGTATGGATTTTCCCATAAAGACATCTTTTCAAAGAGACGTACCTGAATATTTCAACAAGTATCAGCTACCCAGAGAAGCAATGATACAAATGATTTGTTCTGTATCAGCAGCTTGCTTTAGAAACAGACATTCCTAATTACCTCCACTTAGTGCGTTCTGGTATACCTGGCAGAGCAGTCCAGAACAGCATGACATGGATTCCTTTCAGATGAAAGACACCAGAGGACACACTCTGGCTACTAAATAGGAGCTCAGTCTGCAGGAGCAGGTACAAGCCAGGCCCAAGAAAAAACCCTGAAACACAGCTAGTGCAGAGAGCTGTTCCTCCACGGTGGAGGTCAACACAGACTGCATGCCTAGCTTCAAAACCTGATACTACCAGCCTCAAAGGAAGACGGATGCTTCTTTTCAGAAGAGGTAAGCACCTTTAAAGATACCTTTAAAAACGGCAGCATGAGAAAAAACCCTTTTTCAGGAACTAGAACACTGCCAGATGAGTTTTATAAACCAAAGAACATATTTTAAACCTGTGCTCAGGTACTGAGATAGGTACCTTGCTTGTCTACAGTGTGTTCAGGGGTACTACCTACGTGTTTTGGTAAAACACGATCTTGGATTTGAGATCACTTGTGGAACAACAAAACTTTTCCCCTGGGGGAAAAAAAAGGCAAAAAACAACAACAACAAAACCACAAGCATTTGGTGTTTGGACAGCCCTACTTTAAACATGAATTTTGGCCATCTGTACAGAGGTGTAGTCTGTGTTAGCGTACCCTAGGAGCACCCGCAGAGAGCAAGCAC
Organism: Nettapus auritus; assembly: GCA_011076525.1. NCBI lineage: Eukaryota > Metazoa > Chordata > Aves > Anseriformes > Anatidae > Nettapus > Nettapus auritus. The sequence goes on along the minus strand of CM021768.1, from coordinate 35,944,048 downwards.
AGGACCTACATCTCTTATCTGGTTAACAGGTCTCTCCCAAACAATCCCTGCAGCTGCAAACTTTTTGACTTTGTTACCCACAGATTCTTCTGAGGGCCACAGCCTGAGCAAAGGTGCGCAAAGCAATAAACCAGAGAATCCAAAGGAATGAAACCTGCTTCAAGGGTGGGATGAGTGACGAAGAAATAGAGCTAACCCAACTGCTCAGCACCTCTGATCCTTCCTCATCCATCCCACAGTGAAATACAACCCTCCCATACCTAAAACACTGTTTGCAAGGAAAAGTTGCAGTGTAGGAGTCCATAAGGATGCAGCCTGAATGATATGATGAAGTTCAATAGTGGCATCACCTCAAATACAGGCTGTATTAAACAACTAGCTGAGATAAAACAGTGCATTTGTGAAACAACTGGCTACCTACCCCTTTCTCAACAAAAACACCACTGAACAAGGCATAGAGTCAAGAGCTGCACATAGATACAGGCAACTAACAGACAAAGCTCAGTGCCTCAGCAGAAGACCACAAACACATATTGATGCATATTCCCTGTTCACCAGTTAGCGTTGAAAGGCAGAAGAAACTTCTACAGCCGTACTCCACAAACACCTTCCCAGACAGAGGATAACATACTTCAATTTGTGACACAGGCTGCTGATCTGTTTAATACTACCCCATGATAAAATAACACATAAAACCCAATAAAGGAAAACTTGCATAAATCCCTCCACGTCAACAAGAAAGAAGGAAAGAAGGAAAGAAAAATAAAAAAAAAAAAAGGAAAGAAAAGAAACACTCCAAAACAACAACAAAAGCCTAGGTAAATTTCCAGGCTTATGGCAAGTATTAACTCTTACAAAATGAAATCCTTTGACCATTTTGAATCAAATTCCACACTCTGTCACATCACTGAACTCATCCAGATTACAGGTCTGTGTAGAATTTGGGGCTCCACCTACTTGAATCAAAGGCCTGAAAGGAGCAACAAACTACTCCACCATGCAAAATTAAAACAATGCGCTTCCTAAGAAAGACAACACATTCATATGTCATATGCACAACAGAATCCCCACTAGCTTGTAAATTTTACAGACATTTGGATGACCAAGGGAAGAGATTAACAGAATCTAGAAGGCAACGAGAGGATAAAACAGACTTACTGAATGTTTACTAGGAAGAAAACAGTGAAAGAGAGATGCAAAATTGAAACAAATTTTAAATTCTGCTAGCGAAAAAACAGTAACAGGTCATTTAAGAGCCATCAATGAATTAAAACAAATGAGAAAATAATTTTGACAAGAATAAAAATGCTTGCTAGCACCAGGGAAAGTGATGATCCTTCCTTTCCCTCCTAGAGTAAATACCCCTGTTCCACGTGTACGACAGACTAAGCTTTGCTCATAGCTGGAAACAAGACAGTGAAACTTGGCTATTTTTATACATGCACTGAACTCTGCATCTGCACAGCTACTGTAGTGCCAAAAAGGAGAATTTCACTTAGAAAAAGTGAAATATAGAAAGGACATTTCACCTCAAACTATGGGTACTAAAGACAAAACAGTTGCAGAGAAAAGAAAAATAAAACTTACCTTGCCACCAATTTCTAGCTTAAGGATTTATTAAAATAAACAGGAAAGAAGCTCTCCTAAATATTTGTTCGCTTATATAACCAGCAGTCAGTACCCCGAATGATCAATAATCTCTGAAGTGATTTACTTGATTACAGATTTAGAAACTCCTCCTGAGATCTAAATGATCAAGTAGGCTGTTCCCTTGGGCATGCAGCAGAAATTGCCATTGCGTTCAGCAACTGCAGTACGCAGCACACACGCTGCTCTGCAACAAGCACAGACCCTTCAATTTACTTACTGCACAGTTCTGAGCAGCCTTAAGAATCCTCTCCCATGTGATGCTTAAGAAAGGTTACAGGTCTGAAATGGATTAGGATTACTGAAGAGGATTAGGAATGAGAAAGATGGTACATTGGCTTCTCTCATCTTAAAAGGACCAGTTTGTAAACAGTTTCAAGCTGCCTTTTGTTAAATGCAAACTTTAAAAAAAGCAAAGAAAAAAGAAATAAACATTTCACCCGCTCCCTATGGTGGACTGAAAAATCTTTTGGGCTTTATAGCTAGGGAGTCTGGACTGCAGGAAAAAAGAATGGACAAAGCAAGGATAACGTAACTTAGTTCTAGTTAGTTAATTCTCAGTTCTAAGTCATGAAGCTGACTGGGCTTGAGAAAGCAGAAAAGCTGTTTTATTTCCCAGTCTCTAAAATGTGAACACACAAAGCAGATGAAACGTCAGACAGAAGGATGACCAGTGAGCAATTCCAATAACTATGAATGATCCTTCTTTTTTTAAAGAAAAAACAAACCAAATCCCACAAAAAAACTCTCAAAACAACCAGTACTACATTTATTGTTTCCTTTTATATCAGCATTGTTTTATTTAAACTCTTTAAAAACCTCTGTGCTTTTATCAGATTTCAATTCTTAGACAAAAGAAGCTCAACACGTTTCACAGATTAAATCATCTAGTTTGTAATATATGTCATTTAACACTTTGTTTATATTTTTAGCATGTAATTAAACTAAGACCAGAAAGTTATACATATCCTTCTGCTTAGCAAAATACATATGCCTATATCTATAAAGGCTTCATTTTACTGGCAGAGTGTCTGAATATTTATAAACTGATAAAACGCAAGGCTTTCAGAAAATATTTTAAAGGAACAAAGGGAAAAAAAAATAGATTACTTCTAGCTTCCCATTATAAAATTCAAAAAAAAAAAAAAAAACATTTTTTTTCACTAATGTGTTCTGTGGCTGAGCCGTACCAATTTCTGATCAGCTGATGAGACAATACAGGACTGGACGTCTGTTTGCTGAATATTGATGGATACCAAATATTTACACACTCCAGATGTTTGTACACTTGGAAGCAAACATATTTGATTCATTTTATAAAGGACTAAGAATATGGGCACACTGCTGGCGGAAGATAATCAGCCTAACACTGCTGAGGTCAAGAAGACTATGCAAAATTATTCCTGTGAGGATTGTTTTGCCTTTACTTGTGGGTGGCAGTTACATAAGGAAAACCTGGTGGAATGAGGAGTCAGCGTCTGCTCTGTGGATTAAAGCAACGCCATCCTGATATCTCAAAGAAATTGTAACTTCCATTATTCACATCCTCTTCCAGAAAGCCTCTATTTTTCAGCTTTATCAGTTCTGGTATATGACTACTAACATCGTTGTACAAACTGGGTCAAGGCAAAGCTGGCAGCGCATTTATCCAGGCAGAAGTAGAGGATGCAGGTAAGTAGGTTACGACACTTAGCCAGACTCAGCGCAAGGAGATAAAGGGACCACATCTCCAGAAGGCTCACTCGGGAACAGTTTGCATAACCGGCACACCAACACTGCGGACGGCATTGCACATATCTGGAAATGGCTCTCTCACCTAGCGCTATGATCATACCTTCTTCTCCTAGGTAAAATTTTCACAGGCACTCACCTGAATTTTGTCTGGTAAAGAACCAGACCTCTAAGCTTTATGTAAAGGTATCCATGGCTCCTGACTCCCTAAATCCTGTATTTCTGGGGTGCTTGCAAGAAGTGCCTGAATTCACAGTATGCGGTTACGGCACAACTAGACAAAACAAAACAAAAAACCACCTCTGCACAAGAAAAGTGAGTTGCAAAGTTTCTATTGAAGACAGCTTTCAAATATTAAAAAGGAAAACAATCAATTTTCTAATCTCACAACTATTCCATCACAAACTTCTATCATCTATTGTGGGGAAGAAGTCTGTATCATCACATCTCCTTAAATAACTCCTGATTTCTGATGACTAGCCGTATTTCCTCACCTTACACTAAATACAGTCCTTAGACAGACTGAAAATCTGTTTATGGTCCACTACCTTATCTACTGCTATAAGTCAAGTGCTTTCCATATCACCTGGGAACCATCTTAAGACTATATACCTCTCAGTCATCTTTCATAACCTAATAAAAACAGCTGAAGAACCTGTGCACTGGAGAACCATAGCTGAAGAGAAAAGATACTGCCTGCAGTGGTATTCACACAGTCACATTCCTTTGCACTGATGCAGTAATTTTTGTCTTGAGGAAGGTCTACAGAGCGCTTCAGGACAAGATGGCCACAGTGATGCAGCTGAACGAAGGCTGAGATAGTCTCCGGACCTGTGGCAACCCTGTTCTCTGCCAGCTTCCCCAGCACTCAGGCCAGTTCTTGCTGGGCACAGCACTTGACCCTGCTGGGCTCACACTCACAGGCCCCATACAAGCCAGAAACAGATGATGACAGTGGTAGTATCACCACAGGTCTTCATAAATCAAGCAATCAGCTGCATATTTTTATTTAATTATGTTCAGACCTACATCCCACAAAAATATATTTAGTTTTTATTTATTAGTAAGTACATGAGTACAATCAAATTGCACAACTCTTTCCAAAAACAATAAAAAGTTTTTAGTCATCAACATCTGCTAGAACATGAATATAATTAAAATAAAATCAATCTTCCTTTACAGTTCATTAACAGTATCATCTGCAACACTTCAAAGAACTAACAAGTCATTATTTCCTGAATGGTTTGCACAATTAGTAAGCCAAAACACCTTTTCTGCTTTGAGAATGATTTTAAAAGCTTATGACGGTCTTGGAAAGCTTCAGCTTTTCACCGATTTGGTCTGCTGAAATAAACAGATACACAGGTAAATAAGAGAGCATAGGTTTGTATGAAGTTAAAAGAGAAACAAACATTTTAGAATCTCTAAAAGAAAGCCCTGCTAAATTCTAATGTCCAATATTAACTGCTATGAATATAATACTAATAATGGTTTTAAAAAACTATTCAAACTGAAATGCAATTTCTTATGGTCCTGCCAAGCCCCCCCACACAACCAGAGTTTCTTGGAATAGAAATATCTGTAACTTAGGATTTTCCTTTGAACACAGTAAAGCCACCACCTGAAGCTCTGTGGGAGTTCAATCACTTTGACTTTTTCTGCAGGACCACTGGACAAAACCATCTAAGGATGCTAATGTTCAGCTGGTTGTGAAGGGCTGTTACAAGCTAAGCTTGATCTTTCTTTGTGCCAAGTGCACCGACTTCACCTGCTGGGGTTCAGGTCACCACCGGCAGGGTTTCCTGTCAAAGTCAACCACTGGAAGGCATGTGAAATATATCACAGTAATGGAAATGGTAAAAATAATAGGTAAAACATTCATATAGCCAACAACTACCCGTAGCTCACCACACCCACCCATTCCTCTCCAATCAAGTACTTTTCCTCAAATAATCTCCAAGGGTTTTGCAAAGAAAGTCAATACTTAACTCTTATCTCTGAATCAACTAGGGAAGGTATTTACCCAAGGTCAATAAACAAACCAAGGGAATCAGGAATTCAGACTAGGTCACTTGAGTGCCATTGCAGTGCTTTGCCCCTCAATGACCCTTCAGTTGAAATTCTGTTTAAGTACAAGTAGCTAGGAGCACCAGCACATTACTTACACCTCTTCACTTCATAGTTCTGATCCATGTCTGGTACTTCTCTGGAAATGCTGCACTCATTACTGTCGTATACACTGTGTTACTGGTAGGGAAAGAAGAAAACAGTGAGTGAAAAATCATTCCAAAGATGAGAAGAATGATATAGAAAACTAGCAAAGCAGCAGCACAAATTTTAGTGGAAACAAACATTCTGTTTAGATACAGAAGTGTTAGGACGAGTGGGAAAGAGACTTAAAAATGATGGCTGCTGGCACAAGTTTTCACGTTTTTCCTTCCATTTAGTACATCAAAGAAACAGTATTTCTACATCTGTTTGGATCACTGTATTTAAAAAAAAAAAAAAAAAACAAAAAAAACAGTATTGCTAATCGTAACAAAGATAGAATCTTCTCCTTTCCAAATTTCCTCACATTTATAAGAAAGACGAGAGTAAGTCCTCATATTGACTTTGAAGAAGCCATTGCCAAGCTCTAATGTGAGTGACTGATCTAGAGAAGGTACTGAGCTCCATGTGAAAGTAAAGCAAAATGATAACCTGCAAAGGTGCAGCCTGTGAAACAGTGCAGAACTATAACGTTATACGGAAATTAGTCTGCCTTAAAAAGCCAGTAAAAATGGGACCCAGAAGCTATGTCCCCATTTACAACTTTATTCTTCACGCATCAAGCAGAGCAAAATCAGAAGCACCAGAGTCTAGCGTTAACACAAATCCAACCTTTCCAAAAGTCAAAGACACAAATGAGTTGGCAAAAAGAGATGTAAAAAGTACTGCTGTTCACGTAAGCAGTTACTTGTTTCACTACTACAAAGGAACTTCCCATTACCAGACTAAGCCTAACAAAGCACAATTCCATGGCTAGAGAGACAGACGGAGTTCTATGGAAGTCTTCAGCACTATGTGCACAAGCAGAAATCTATGCTGGGAAACAACGAGATACTCAAATAGATGTACAGAAAAATCCTGAGGAAATTTGTGATGGCCTTTTAAGTGGCCCAAGTAATGGTAGGAGGCACTGATTGACATCTCTGAATCTAATACTTACTCATTTAAGACTGGCTTCACTGACAACACCTGTACAGAAAGTTTGAAAAGGTGTCATTTTGGTGAAAAGGGAATTAAAATGCTATTTAGAAACAGCAGTAGGATGAAGTTATAAACACAAATAATACAGAATCAAGAATTATTCTTGCTGTGTTTTATTTTTAAGTATTGGACCATTGCACAAAAAAATAATTCTGAAATACACAAAATTGAAGTTCTCAAAACGAAGTGGTAAATATCACTCGTCTAACACTTTAGCTGCCTGCTGTAATATTTGTGACTGCGCTTGAACAAGGGAAATGCACAGAGATGATGGTGATGGGATTCGTCACTTACCCTTTCAACTTGGATTGGCAGACTATTATGAAATGACTACACAGGGAGTTCAGAAACATTTTAATGCACAAACTTGTCAGCCTTAACCTCTCCAGAGGTGGCTGCACGGCACGTTCTTTTCACCATGCCTTCCTTGCATAGCTTTAAAATCACTGACAACCACGTAACCACTTCTGCTTTGAAAGAGTTTCAAGTGAAAGTCTCCATGCCACAATACAGAATGTAAAAGAAATACCTGGAAGAGCGTATCAAAATTGATATTCTGCTGTCCAGTAGCATTGAGAGCTTTCATGGCTGGAGTTCTGTGGGAGAACAATGCAAAATCATTAAACACAGTTTATTGTTCCAAAGGCTACAAACCACCACTGTGAAGAATTTCCTCAGTGAATGCCTTTAAATTTAAAATGCCTGTTTTGGTCTAAAATTATCCACAATTCTGTGTGACTTAATCTAGACTCACACTGCTGAAGTTACTGTGTTACTACACTGTGAATTCAGAACAACAGGGAATCTGCCAGCAGCTTTTTGCAGACCACACATCCTAAAGATTGTGTGACGTCTGCATGTCTCCCAATAGTGCCATCAAATACAGGATTTAGATTCACAGTGAAAATGTAATTTTTTACTAAACGTTAAACAAAAATTTTTGATACACAATATATCCTTGTTACTTCTCACCCTGCGTGCCATTCAGTGCCACACAGACTTTCCTCTGGCACATGTCTTTGTCACTCCTTAGCTTATCTGTTCCCATTTGAGTGGCATTCCAGAAACTGAACAAACTGCCTGCTCAGCAAGCTAACACCTGCTCAGAGAAGAAAACACCCAAGTCTCTAAGCTTTTTAAAAATGGAAGTGATGTCCCACTGCACAGGTCTAAACTAAATTTACCTTCGGTCGTCAAAAGGAGGAGGGGTAGTCCAATGGTCATAATTTGTCTCCACACGAAACCACCTGTCATGTGGTGAAGCAAACAAAAGATGCATTAGCAGGTAATGAACAAAAGCCAAGAATCAGTATTTCTGGACTGCCCAAAGGAAAAAAAAGTTCCCTCAAAAACCTCTTCCCTGTGTCTCTTGCAAATCCAAGGGATCCTATACATATAGCAGCTTTTACCATAAGCTACTGAACACAAACGAAAAAGAAGTGACCTCTTGAACTGCTAATGGCAAAACTACTACTGACTAGGAAAAAAGTAAGGTTAGACCTTTAAAGAGATAATTAGAGAAAGGATTATGGGTACACGCTGCAGCCTGCAGCGTTCCACTTGGAGTACACAGAGCCAACAGGCCATCTGGCTGTTGCCAAGTCAGCACTTACTGACTGACAGCAATTATTAAGTTCCATTTTGTCACTGCAGGGCAACTATTATGGATCTCCTTCATTTATCAAGCAGCTGATTTCACAAAAATCATAGAAACAATTATTTTTGAGCCTTCAACCCTTCTACCATGCTGTGCAAAAACTAACTTGGGAGCACTGAATTTAATCATGCAATACTTGGCAGACAACCGGGATGTACCCTCAAATCTTGTCTCCTTTGGAATCTATCTAAAAAATAAATGCATACAGATGCTTGTTTGATGCTCCGGACTGCCCCAATCTGACAAGGTGGTGTGATGCCTTCCCAGGAAGGGACCAGGGTTCCTTTCTGAGACTCCCAAGCTTTCCCTTCTCAACATTGGTAAGAGATGGGCCTGGATCTCTAAAGAAAGCTGTCTCACTATCCTTGCCTATCACTGAAGAGGGAGCACGAAAAAACAAAACATTTTTTGTACTTACGCTCCACTTAAAGGATCAAGAGGCCAGAGGTCAGCTGGCCCTCTTCTATTCCTCGTTATGACCATGCCTTCTTTGGGTGATACACCTCCTACAATATAGTAAACTTCAGCAATGATGGGAATGCCAGCTAGTCTGAGAACAGCTGACTGAAAGTCCTCTGCTCTGCTCAGGGTCTAGTGCAAAAAGGAGAGCACAATGAAACAAAATTGGCACAGCACAGTCAAGCACAAAGTAAGCACTGGGACACCTGAAAAAGCACAACAGTCCCAGCTTTGTTGCCAACTGCTATCAACTATAAGGTGCTATTTGAAGATAACTCTTTGAAAACACTTCTGTGATTTTAGCACAAGAACATGAAATGAGCAACAGACCTCATGAATCCCAGCTTTGCAAATACACCAAGTAAATAGACATACATGAATATACACGTGTACACGTAGGTACACACACACATGTATATGGGGAAAAAAGATGAAAAATCTCCCATTAAAGAGATAAAGGCATGTCTTCACTCAGCCAGTTCAATCCTCAAAGCCTTTCAACTTGCAAAATGGGACAGAAATGGGATGAGAAGGAGAAAAAAAAACACTGCATCCTTGTTTTGCCTTTAGTTTAAGAGGATTTTGGTAACAACGGAGAAGCACTGGCATTGCTCACAAGCAAGCCTTCCTTTTCTTGCCATAACCACACGACTAACTTCGTATGAACTGGTAAGTCCACCACAGCCAGTGAAACTACTGTTTACAGGCACAGGGCCACAGTCTACTAAAGTACTTCTTTAAAAATAAGTGCTGTGCAGGAACTAAAGCCAAACATGGAGAAAAAAAAAAAAAACATTAAAAAAAATTGCTCTCAATTGTTTTAAACAATTAATTTTTTCTGACAGCAACACTGCAGCTAGCAGTAGGCAAGTCACAAGCTCAGCTCACATCTCAAACTCAAAAAATGTCAACAATGAGGTCTCCAGTAAACATTCCAGTTCTTCAGGGAGGTTTTTAATTACAAAAGATATAATTCATGTTTGCTATAATTCATGAATTGGAGAAGCAGCAAACCTGTTTTATCTTAGCAGTTATACTAACACAACACTCATAAAAAGTGCTATACAAAACACCAGTCTAACTCCTGCCACTCACCAGTAAGCTCTGTCTTTAATATGGGAATATACCAAATATAATAAAACAACTAAGGGTTCATATGTTTACTATCTGAGAGTACAGCTGCTCAATTTGCTAAATTACTATATCCCTCACAGCTAGCTGAGATCCTCCCTTGGAAGGAAGTCTTTGCACAGATACTCATAGATTTTTGGCAGCGATCAGAGAGCGTCCCGCTTAAGAGCTGGAATTGCCTTTATCAAACACGCTGCTGATGATTTGGGGATAATACCTATCTGCCCTTATAAAATATAATCTTAACAATTTATTGAATTTTCTGTGAAAAAAACTCAAATTTACTAGGAGTCTGTAAGTTGAAATGACAGCACTGAAATCTGAGAATATAACGTAGTGCACTTACATCTCGGACAAGCCAGCTGACAGGGTAATTTCGATTCAGAAAAGCAGCTATTGCATTTTCCCACCAGCTACCACCCGCTGGAAAAAAAAAAAAAAAAAGTATTGCACATACGTGTTACTTACACTCTGTAAAATCTATCCTCCCTGTCTTTCTTTCTTCTCCAGGTCCCATCTCTAGCTCTGCAATCTCACTCTCTACTATATTCAAAACTCTTAATCTGTAGATTAAAAGATTTACAGCGACAGGACTCTCAACCAGTCTGAAAGGTTTCAGTCGGCAAACACGCTCAGAAGTTAAAGATCTCTGTTTCAGTGCCGCTGTCAGTACTTTAGGACTCCCTTTCTTTCAGCCTATACTGACTCCAGCATCAGCTTCAACAATTTCACTTCCAAGAATCCAACAAAGAGCTACAGAGAGATCACACTGCTGAGAAGGGCCACAGTAAACAGAACATGTGTTTACTGTGCTCTTTGCTTAACTCAGAACAGAAGTTCTCAAGCAAATCACTGTAGGAACCATAATGTGAACAAAAAGCAGAGGATCCAATACCAGCATTAATGAAAGTGAAAAAGGTATTTAGCTCTTTAGAGAAAATATGCAGTACCTGTCAGAACTTGCAAGTGCTATCACTGTAAATCAAAACCTACCGCCTTCCTTTCAGTATTGATAATTTACTAGCTTCTCAGTTTTTCGTTTTTTATTCATAGCTGAACACTGAGCACTGAAGAGTCAAAGCTTACCCTAACAGGAAGTAGCACTTTGCAACACGCATTACCAAAAAGACTGCAGGTCTATTGATATGATTTGTTAGTCTACATCTGTCAGCTCAAATATTAGCATAAATCATCTCATTGTTCATCTTACTGAACTCTTACAACAAGAATTCCACGGAAATCTTAAAGTAGCTAAAAAAGGAAAAAAGAAAAAAAAGGTAGTAATAGTGATTGCATATTTCTGGGGAAAATTAGGAGAACCAAGAAAAACAGAAGGACAACTTTATACTTATTTTTATGCCCAAACAAGAAAAAGGCAACAGAAATAATGTCTGTTATTTGAGAGACCTTCACCCTAATTTAAAGTCATCTCCCTTTCCAGCCGGAGTGCACAAGTTTATTTCCCCAAGTTTTATTTCAGTTGTATGGTGACAGATCGACAAGCAAGCAGTCAGTAACAACTGATTTACAGGAGTGCAGCATGTGTTGAGTGAATTACTATTGTCTATAGTTAAAAAGCAACTGAAACACAGGCATGCAGGTGGGTGACAGCACATCATCTCCTGACGGACAAGAGGGGCCCATCTCACACAAACATTTACAGCACTTGACTCCAGTATCATAATCAGGAAAAAATAACGGGCTTGTGCATGGACTAATCCATCTCACCATGGTCTCAGATGATCTTTGCATGCTGCTGAGATACATTAGAGAGAACAGAACAGCACTGGTTTTGTCCCCAGGTTATGCCCATTCAGACTTTGGTCTGCAGGACTTTCTAAATCAAGGCTTTTGCAAAGATTCAATACATTTAAGGCTCTATGTCCAAGTTGATTTTAGTACAAATTAAGAGCAGTTAGCATCTCTCAGTATTGGCCCAAGATGATCCAGTTCTGAAAGGATTAAATAATTACACTAGCATCAGAAGCAGGCTTTTAAAAAATATGAACATCAACTATGGAAAGAATCTAGAGAATCTTAATATTAAGAGAAAGCAATATTAACAAAGGAAGCAGGAATCAAAAGGCACGTGCTCCACACCAGAGTCACCAATTATGGAGATAATGAATATGTATATAATTCTCTCAGTCTTATTCTTCTCTTCTGATCCTTTCATTCAAGCTGTCTTATGGGGACAGAGAACAATGGGATATAGGGAAAGGAAGAGAGAACTAGAAAAGTGACAGTATATTTGCTATACAAGGCTCCCTTTTTGTCTCAGCACCTACTCTGTCATCTCTCATTGTGTCTCTCAGACAGATCACAAGATTTTTCTCCTACTGCCTCCTCCTCTGTCTCCTCTAACACTTTTCAAGCTCAGATGACACTGCTGATAAATAAATGCCTCTCTCCTCTGTAGCAACCAAAAACTGGCAGCACGTGTGCTTTCATCTCCCGAGAGCCAGAGAAGTCATTCAGTTTCATCTCCTTTCTGGAAGACCTAACAGTATTTTTCCCTCTTGGAGAATGTGACAGAAGAGCTGGAAGAGGCAACAATCAACTGCAATAGTATACATGCTGTCAAGTGTGGAAGACTGATTTTTTTTTTTACCTCGTTCATCACCAGAGACTGTGAACTTGTGTGGACTTTGTCCAGTCCATAAGCCTACGTAACCAAGAAATGTGGTTCCTTGATATGCTATCTGAAACCAGAAAACATACAGTATTTCAGCATTCTGGAACTAAGCACTTTTTGAAATATAAGCAACATTCCAAAACAGCATCCTGTACTTTTCCTGTGACTTTCATATATTGTTTAGGAAATCCCTTTAAAACCCTTTGCCTTAAATTATAGTAAACCTTGCAAAATAAATGATAAAAAGACTCTGGGGACTACAAAACACTGCATTTAATTTGTTAATGATCACCAATTGCTACAAAAATTTTTCTCAAGTTAGCAAGGGACCAGTTAAGAAACAAAGAATTCTGTATTTGCTAAAAATGACAAATTAATATTAAGAAAATGAAACTAACGAGGACTGTACTAGCAACTAATTCATTTTAGACAATATTCATCTAAAACATACACATTGGTCAATAAAATTAACAAGGCCTTAGAAACGGCCAAAAAATTGGTCCCTGCCAAAACTGATCTCTTTTCTACATTCTGTAGTATTTTTTTTTAATGCCTTGGCATTTTCTTCTTTTACCATCTCCTTCCAGATAATGATCTTGACACACTAGATTACACTGCTTTATTTGTTGCAGTTTTTCACCGCTAACTAGATGTCCAGAAAACAAAACAAAACAAAACAAAACAGCACTCATCCCACATTCCTAGAAAGAGGGACTGTGGTGCTCTGATAATTCAGTTAACTTGGGTTGGGAACCATATTCCCAGATTAAATGCTGCTCCTGTGCAGCTGTACAACCACACACCGTTGCTTCACAGAATACCACTCAGCCACACCAACCACAGTTCATACCTGACCGCTTTTTATAAACTGCACATCAATTGTAATTTTACTTAATATATCTACAAAGTCATAATCCAGGTTCCGACCATGGTAAATGTTTCCTTTTTCATCCTGAGCGACAATACTCGTACAGAACCTTAAAAAAAAAAGGGAGAAACTTTTTTTTAAAAAAGCTATGACAACACTTTCAATATTACAGTCTAGTTGAACTAGCAAAGCGTTTCAGGATTGATTAACTGAGTTTATTTTCTTCTAAGTACTTTACACATTGAAGCATACAAATAAGAGCTCACATTACATCATTAGCACTTGCAATACACAACCTGAAAGAATAGTCTCACCTTATACTTTTTCATATAATTTCATACAGCCTTTACTTTCAATTTAAAGGCAAAAGAAAAGAGAAATTTTGACAGTGTCCTGTACAAGTCATGCACAATATCCACAAGGTAAAGACTTTCCAGAGAGCCTGGCATACAAAACTGTACAATATTTAACTTATGACATCCCACCTGACTTAGAAAGTCAAAATACCTGCTACTGTCTGTATCAGGTCAGATATAACAGACCAAGCAGGAATCATGATTTCCACTTAGGAAAAATGTCATTATTTCAAAACTTAGTTTTTCTAAATCAAGATGAAAAGCCAACATCAAAAAATGTCCACAAAGTATCAGTTTGAAACTTTCTGGATTTCCTTTTCTACTAATTATAGATTGTTTCATTTCTATCTGGACCCTGATTATATTTTGATTACAGTTAGATTAAACGTTCAAACAAAATCTTTTCAGTTTGGAAACTGATTACTTTTAAAGTGTTGACCATTTCAACAGCAGTCTAACTTCTCTGGGACAGGAAGCGTGCTGAAACTCATTTTTCAGTAATAGTTTCACTTTCATGGAAACAATTTTTAATAAGTACGTTATTCAAGAAGTATGCTGTTGCACAATGATCTTAGATACATGTTTTATCATTTAGGTTGCCCTGTGTGGAATCGAGAGTCGGATTCAATGATCCACATGGATCCCTTCCAACTCAGGATACTCCATAATTCTGTAATTGAATTAGCAGGTAATTCACAACTTATTTTCTCTGGAGTTGTAAGTTTGTCATCCCAGTGATGCACAGCACTGTCTGTTAAAATTGTAAAGGTAAAGTTGCAGACTGTTAGTTTGCTCCTGGTTGCTGTTCATTCTTGAGCATTGTTAAGAGACGAGAAACCAAAAATTTCTTAGGTCTTAATGGGGGCTCAGGATGATGAGCATGCTCTGTGAAATATGAAGAACTAGCATTTAAAAGATTACGTTACTGGGTATGCTGCTCTGTACCTCATTCAAATCAGCATGCAGACTGCTTCCCAGCTGAACATCAGAAATGGTATCAGATCGAACAGTGTGATTTATCTGCCATATTTTCATCTGCCTTGTCAGATACTAAGCTAAAATGAATCTGTGTCCACGTCCGTCCGATTCTACTACTCTCAGTCACTTACGCGGTGGATTCATAGGCGAAGTTAAGCAGAACTCCGTCGCCCAGACTGATTCCCAGGGCTTTGCACAGCCCCAGGATTTCCCCTGCGAAGGGCTGCGGCAAGAAGGACTCCAGCTCTGCTGCAATTGGCTGAATAACCTCGTGGACCCATTTGGGCACGGTTTCACTGCAAAACACGCTCAAGGCATTAGCTACCTATTAGCTGAGAAAGAGACAAAAAGCTTTGCAACTTACGCTCCACCGCGTGCCTGTCCCACGCCGGGACCAGCCTCGCCCCGCATCCCCGCCCTCGCTGCACCTCACCACCTTTCTACGCATCCCTCGAGCACCCTGCACAACCCAGCCACGAGCGATCTGGGGGCAATTCGGAGCCCTTCAGCCCCCGCACGGCTGTCCCCGCCGCCGCAGCCCGCCCCGAGGAGGGTCCCCCCGCCGCCCCGCACTCACTCGATGACCCGGGCGACGGCGGCGCGCAGGAAGGCGGGCTCGAAGTGCCTCAGCACCGGCAGCCACCGCTCCTCGGCGGGGCTGTCCAGGCTCACGTTGCACAGCAGCGGGGCCGCCCCGGGGCCGGCCGCCGCCGTCCCCCACAGCAGCAGCAGCAGCAGCCCCCGCAGCCGGGAGCCCCCCGCCGCCGCCCGCCCCATGCTGCTGGAAGCGGCCGCGGCGGCCCCCGCCGTGCCCGCAGCCCCACGCCCCCGAGGGGCGGCTCAGGGGGAAGGGCCACGACATGGCGGCGGCGCCACAACCGCCGCTTCGCCTCAGGGAGAAGGCGGCCGGCCGCGGCCTCGCCTCTCCCGCCCCGAGCTTCCCCACAGGCAGCGAACGGGTAAAGGCGAGGTTAGTGCCCGTGTTTCGTTTCCTCTAGCGCTGGTTGATAAATACCTGAGAGAAACCCTCGGTTTTAAAAGGAGGCTAGAGGGGAAACTTGAGAAAGGGAGCACAGCTTGTGAAATCGGCTCTTGGGCACGTTGTGAAACTGGGCACGGCTCCTCCTACCACATATACCCGGGAAACTGCACAGCTGTTCACTAAGAGAGAACAGTGCAAGTGCGTTTCACAAATGCATATGGCATTCCTACCGCTCTCCCCTACCTGTGGTCTCCAACCCATGACAAGTCCTCTGCCAGCTCCCAGTTACATGCCCCATTTCCCTGGAGAACAGGAGTTGTCCCTATCTTTCCCTCAGGAGAAGCCTTAATTTTCATTTACAGCCCCCAATAGAAAGTTGACTTTCGTTCTGTAAAAGCTCCCTCAAGCTTCTGTTTTTTTCTTTAGGATGCATGATGTGACCAGGAAAACCCAGACACAAGCAAGACAAATGGTAATAATTAAAAGTGATACAATTGTATATTCAACATAAATATACCTATGTTGAATGAATGCTGGTACAGGATATAAACATTAACTTGGTTTCTTGAAAACTGAAAATAAGAAAAACCACTCCACCCCATTTTCCATTACACTGTGCATATGTCACCTGTTTCTCCTCAAGAAAATGAAACAGAACTTGACAAAGGGTAGTATAAATAAGTTACCAGGGAAACAGGTGACTGGCTAAGGGGCAGAAAGGCCATTAACAACCCCAGGTGAGGTAAAGGCTGAAA
The DNA here is from genome assembly GCA_011076525.1 of Nettapus auritus. NCBI lineage: Eukaryota > Metazoa > Chordata > Aves > Anseriformes > Anatidae > Nettapus > Nettapus auritus. Next base: position 35,927,600 of record CM021768.1, on the reverse strand, counting down.
ACAGGAGTTCAACCTTTACTTTAAGGTCAAGAATGCATAGACCAATGTTTTTCTCACACATTCTCACAAAATAATCAAATACAAGCAAGTACTACCAAACAACGCACAGATACAGGAGACACAAGACTGCACATTTCTCCTGCCTGTGACATTACCCTTCTATTTAAATGGGAATATGCAGGCCCCCTCCCATGTATTTTTTATTTTTGTTGCCTTCATAGATTAAGCTGTTCTTTCCCTCTGTTTGGTTTTATTAGTAGTAAGTGGTTGTTTTTAAGATATTTGCTAAGTCTGTGAAATCACAGCGGTAAGACAGGTATAAAGCGTGTATGTAATGTTTAAGGATTGAGCTGGAATATTCATTTTCCTTCCAATTATCTATGCATTAATTGAATCAAGTCAAGTAGTTTTTACAGTGAGGTTGTATGTTTTAATTAATACTTACACATACAAAAACAGCTGTAAATAAATTATATTCAGTAAAAGACAACTGCCTTATTTCCTAGAATGCTTTAAAAACCAAAAGCCTGAAAGGATTAAGGCCTCTTTGGTCCATCCTATACATGCAATATCCAACTTCGCAGCAGCCTTCAATTTATAATTCTGGCCTGAGTAGAGGTGAATCCATAAGGCAATTCTGTACTTTTTTCTTCCCTTCTTTAAGAGAAGGGAAAATAAGCATTTCTAGGTTTCTTGTTTCTTCAAGGATGATTAACTATTCTTCTCCTTTACCATTTTATTTCAGCAGCCGTTTTTTCTGTCTCAGAAGCGCATCTCTAAGAGCCAGCTGGAATATGAAACAAGAGGGATATTCAGGTATTTCACTCTCAGCTTTAACTATTAAGGAAACAGTATCACATTGACAACCCTCTTCAATATGCCCATCACACACATCCCATTGGTATTGTAGGAACCAGACATTTGCAGATAAGATCACCAAACTTTTTAAGAGAATGCTACAGCTAACAGCTTCTATCATTTATGCTGAGATAGACATTTTATAGAGGCTATTATGTATCACAGATTAGTAGGACTGCAAGATGGAAAATTAACCTGAATTGTCTTTAAACCAGGTGACTCAGGCACTAGTAACACTGTAACTGCAACAGCAGGGAGTAGGCAGATCACAGACAGAGGAGCTAGCCACACAGCTCATTCCTACTGTTGATTTATGACTACCTATACTCAAGTTCAAAAGCCACTCAAACATGGCTGTGAATATAGACACCCTGAATCCGATGCACGAAGCCGGAAGGTAGTAAAATATCAGAATGCAATTAAGAAATTGTTTATAGATTTCTACAGAAAACAGGAGTACGGCATTATCTTCAGCTGTAAAATTAAGAACTTTTGGTAGCACTTATGCAGACAGATTTAATTGATGGTAAGTCTCGTTAAGCTATTTTCATTAAGTAAGCATAATACTAAGGAAGATTCCTAAAAATTATTCAATCTCAGAGAAATATTAATAATTGATCAGCTAAAACTGGGAGCAGTAACTGGCAAGTGCTAACACATACACTGGCAGAAATGCTGTGGTTGCTTAGTTAAACAGTATAGTTAAGGAAAGAGTAGGGCCTCAAAAAAATAAAACATTCATCAATGTATCAGAACATCATATCCTACATAGTTAGGAAAAGGATAGAGAAACAAATTGTTCTTCTACAGACTTGTTTGGCAAGAAGAGATGAGAAAAAACTTCAGTCCGGCTGAGAGCTAAGTAGGATTAACAGGAATTTTTTGAGATTATTACAAAGCTGCTTTTCAAGGGTGGGAAGGAGGAGATGCTGCAATTTTTAATGAGTGCCATACACAGTCTCTTTAAAGTGATATACACGTTTTTGTTGGTAAAGGGATTTGGATCTTGACTACAGACAACATTCCATTTTATTCTATCACTGAGGAGGGCAGCAGAAGGAATTATCTTAAAAACTACAGTACTCCAACCCACTGTGACTTTTACAGGACTGATGCTGTGGTCTAACTTAAATTAGAAGGAAGTAGAAGGATACTTTCATTTCACTGTTTAGCTGTTACACTGGAACTCAAAACGTTAAATCAGGAGTAAGGGCTGAAAACATTCAAGATTACTTTCCAAAAACAGGGAGCCAAGTTTAAGAGTCAGTATATTCTCAGGAAAAAAAAAAAAGATTTAAGGCACTACACTACAATGGAGATGTTTTTGAGCACATGGACACGTGCTTTTTACATATATTTTTTAAAAGAACAAACTGCTAAGAATCCTATCTCAGCAGCTAATCCAGAACTCTTGGGCTAAATTACACCCAATTTCTCAATAGAAGGACAGCGAATTAACAGTAGTTTCCTAAAAGCACGTGGACTGTTGATTTGCTACATTTTCTGTGTTTTAAGTACTGGGCTAAAGTGTCAGCCTTAAACAAGGCAAAGCAAAATGATAAAAAAAAATAAAAGACTACACAGGGTATTAGTCCAAGTCTTCGTCTTCAAGAGAAATACTCAAGAAATACTTCCTGTCGAGTCTATAAACTTTCTCAGTATTGTTGCTGTTAAGTGGCAAATAAGTACACATCAACTTAATATGATCCTGGAAACAACTCACAAGGACAGAGGAGGGTTAGTAAAAGCAGCACCTGAACATGCCCTACCACAAGACAGCACTGAAGTAAACACAAATCAGTAACACAGAAAAAAAGCCCGCAAACCTGGATTATTCTAGAAGTTTTTCCTCAGAACACCTTCAAAGCCGTTCAGTTTTATAACACCCTGTAACACCCCTGACTGGCCACCTGCCAGGTTAAATAAAGGGATTTTAAGGCCGATTTTTGTTGCTAACACAGATCTACCCTGCCAAGGTGAAACACAGTAGGGTAAAACAGTATGTCTGTATTAACATCAGCAATAGCTGCCACAGCGTAGGCGTTAACCCCAGCTGTGATACATCACAGAAGTGAGGGGGCTCTGTCCACACTCCATGTCTGCCACTTCATCTAACCCCAGCTGTGTGGGGAAGCTACACGGGCTCCCTGGCCAGTGCCCTCAGGGACAAAGTCATCAACCTGAAGTTTCTGCCTCCCCTTTTAGTCATCCCTTCAGCTACCCTGGCACAGCTGCCTGTGGGAACACACAGTAACTGGACTACCAAACAGATGCGTGTTTAACTTCCAGGTGCTCTGGGGAAAGCTGTTTTGAATCCTGCATCAGCCCCATAGCTAAGCTTGCAACTGAGGAAGCAGAAGGCAAGCACACAGCCCTGAGAGCATAGTATTGCCAAACTGGCAGCAGGCCAAACCAAAGAAGTGACTTATTCTTCTGATTAGCTTAAAAAAGTTCTAAAGAGCAATTGCATCTGAGCCTTAAGTGCATTTGTATCAAGCTATCAGATGACCTCAAGCCGGGACAGCTGAGTCCATAGTAATAGGAGAAAGGTCAAAGACAGACTATGGGGAGTAAAGACACACGCTAGAAGCTTGTCCCGAAGACCAACTCCACTGTACCGGGGGAAAGATTTCTTCTATCACAATATTACAGTTTGAACATGATCTCTTATTGCTTAAAGGGAAAAAAGAAATCAAACCACGTTTTAATCATCTTGCTAACCTACCCATGATTTTGCAACAGCGCGTGGTTCTTTCTGCATAGTCACGAGCAGATTCTGACAAAGCATTCTCCTCCACCCCCCCAGTCTCTGATAGACTTCCTCTGGGTAGGTTTCATGGGAAGCAACCTAGCTCACGATCTTTTCCAGTGATTAATCCATCAAATTAAACACCAGAATCTTAGGGTATAGGATAGACAGCACTTCGCCAGCATTACAGGTTTATTGCTCAGACTGCCCCATCTAATTTCAACATTAAATGTTACCTGTTTTTCCCTGAAAGAACGCTTATTTTTGGTCCGGACATTATGGCTGTATCTCATCATCATGAAGTTCTTCTGCTTTTTCTTCTCTTTATTGGTAGAGCTGGCAAATGGGTTCATTCTCGTTTTCTTTTTCACAAATTCTTTTCTATCAGTTTTTCCAGCCTAGAATAGACAACACACCATAGTAAGAGAGGGCCTTATTATTTGTCCTTCCCTACAGTATACGTCAGCTGCTAGGGTGAAGGTTCTAGAACAGCAAGTATACATCCAGATTCATTGTGACTTCCTGGGTGTATTAACTGCATTCCTCCATGCTGGCTATATTAAGTATCAGTGAAAATTGGGGGTGTCTGTATTTTCATCTTCACTTGCGACCAGCAAGAGGTTGCTTATCAGTTACAGCCGCAATGCAACAGTAAAAAATAATTTAACCAAAACACAGATGGCAGCTGGGCATCTGTCTTACAGATTCAACACCACCTCCTTATTCCACAGGAGACAAGAATAAAAACCCCACAAACGTCTAAAAAGAGGATATGAAACAGCCCAGTTCCTCACCATTGCAGTTGCCAATCTTGTCTCCTTGTCTGACTTCGGCTTCTTGTGTAGATGTTCGATATCTCTGAGTGAAAGCAACTCGCCCCTACACACACAGAAATCCAACAGAAGGCTGTCACACACAAAACATCATCTGGCCAGAAAAGCAAAATGTCCTCCTGACCTTTTGTCTCTCACCCATCTCTTAGGCCATTGTTCCCCTATACACATTCACACAGGCACTTCTTGTTCTTCCTCTCAGCCTAATCTTCATGCTTGTGACAACCCTTACAACATTCTCTCACGACTGTTTTTCGAGTCCAGCTTGAACCACAACATTTAAGAAACTGCAGATACAGACATGCAACTACTGCTAAGAAAATAACACTCCTATTCCTCTGAACATACAAACTAGTCCTACGGTTTCCATTGGCCCCTCTTGCTTTTTCTCCCAGGTATAAATAAATCCCCAGGCCAGGATCCATTCTAGGTCATGTGGCTGTTTGCCACCTGCCACCATGGGATACCAGCCAAGAGCAGAGCTCTGTACCCTATGGCAATTAGAAGTTTTAATCACTGGACTGTGGGAAGAAAAAAATGCACTTGACAATATTTCACATCCTACCTGCTCTCCTCTTCATCATCTATTTCAATATTTTTCCTCTTTGCAGCTTTGCCTGGTGCAGAATTGAGCTCTTTGGAGAGCTGAGCAACACGTATTTTGTGGAAGTCTTCTTGAGTTAGCAGCCTGCTTGTACTGACTGCTGCAGCTTTAGCTTTCCGTTCCTCTATAGGCATGCTTTTCATCTTCTCTGCCTTCGAAACAAGTACAGATCAACAATCATGCAGAGCTCTGCAAACCATTTGTTGTACAATCCATGACCCTCTTACCTCCCAAATAACCATACGGGGAACAACATTGGGAAATGCTCCAAACAGTTAGGATTCTTAAGAGTCATATCTAACATGTAGTATTGAAAAAAAAGGAGTACTTCATTTCCTCTGAAATATTAAGAAGTTGAAAGTTAACATAGCTTTGAAGGAGCTTAGCACTGGAAGAGAATTCCCCAACTCTCCCCCCTCACCCTGAGAGCAAACATATTTCAGCACAGGTGCAAAAACATACTTCAACTCACTGACTTTGGTCAAGTTACCATGTTGGTAGTTATGAGCAGCCATGAGAAGGCAGAACATGAGAATGTGGACTGCTATTAACAAGTCCCTTTTCTGTCTGCGGTAGAACACACTTGGAACTCACCACTTCTTGCTGCTCCTCATCTGAAGAGTGGTGGACATCAATCCATTCTCCATCTTCATCGTCTTCCCCCTCACTCATACTAGCACTTTCCCATCCATCTGCTCAAGGGAACAAAGGCACAGAGCTGCTAATACAGAGTTGGTTGAACTCTTCGCATTTCAAGTAATTTCAGAGTGGATCCTAAGTTCTCACTGCCTTTTACTGCCTAACTACATTTATGCCCAGGGACACACTCAAAGCTGTAGGATCTCAGCATCCCAGTCTCAGAACTATGCAGACGTTTGTAAGACTTTGTAAGATACTTCAAACATTCGATCATTAGCTGGGAGTAATATTTTTAGACATCCACGGTTGAACAGACCAGTAGCTCTCATGCTGTCCCACTGGCAGTTTAACTACCAAATTCCACCTGGCCTGCAAAGTCAAAGCATCACACGGCGTAACTCTGACAGCAATTAATTCAGAGCTGTACAGACATCTCAGCCTTCATTTCTTAGCACACCTACATCATGTGCACGTACAGCTATGGACACCAACTTTTACTGATAACCACATACAGCAGCTTAAAGATATTTGAACACACACAACAGACTTGTTAAAATCTGTTCCATCTTGTCATTACTATGAGCTGCAGTCTCTTTAAAACAGTTTTGTTATGAACTTAAATAAACCTGCAACAATGGTGAATAAAGCCTTTACAGGAAATGCATTTACATACATTTCTTTCATTCTAAAGAATGCCAGCCATAATCATAGCTAATCAGTTTGCAGCAAGTCACTGTTGTAGCAAACTGTACCAAAACCCTATGCTTTGTAAAGCATAACTCTCGAGTTATGTTCAAGGCCCTCAAAACAAGCCGCTGCGTTTAGGAGAGAAACACACTGGTTTACAAATGCTAATCCTTACCACCCTGCGTTCAGCAACACTTCCGGCCCCCTCCACTTTATCTAACCCAAGGAAGGAAGCGATGCAATTTAAAGCAAAGTTGCTCTCTATGACCTATTTTGCTCCTCTTTGCTGTTCAAAATCCCTCTTTCCTCTCTTACATCTCTCTATTACATGAAGCAATGCAGCGACTATCAGATCTCTCAGGATAACTTGCACTTAACTCGAGGACAGTATCAGTGGTTCTTAATGGATAAATACAGCCAAGTACCAACCACACAGCATATGACAGCAGCAAATGAAATGCATGAACAAGTCCAAATAAAATCTTCACAGCAATGATGCACAACATGGAAGTAATAAAGAAAAAAGGCCTACCTTCCTCTTGTTTTTTTCCGTTTTCCTCTTCATTCACAACCTCCAGTACTTCCGCTCCTGGAATATAGTCTTTGGCATCCAGTTCTCCATATTCATGAATCCGGGCTTCCACCGAGGCTTCGGTAGGTTTACCCTGTAAGTAAATAAAACACGTATTAAGTAGTCTGCTATCTTAACTCACACAAGCACATAAAAATAGGGTGTGGAGTTGGAGGAAAGAAATTCTGCCAGATGAAACAATAACAGATCTTGAATTACTATGAAGAAATGGAACGAACTGCAGGAATACAGGCTTCTGCAGCACGAAGCCTCTGTCAGTAAGTTTGATGAGTCTGAACTAAAGAAGCCTTGAAACAAGAGAAAACCATGTCAAAATGCAGCAAGGGAAAAGGCCTGGAGAGAAAAAAATGTGTGACTCCATCACATTCCCAAGAAGCTCTGAGAGCCGTTGTTTTTGAGCACATAAGCTTACATTTATAGTGAATGTAATGCAGAGAAAACACTTACTCTGTATTTCTTCTGTAGCATCTCTGGGTTCAGCGAACGGAAGAGGTGTATCAAAGTTCTTGCAGACATCATCACATCTAGGCAGAAGAATAGAGTCAGGACTAAGTATAGTAAAGCAGAATCCTGAGCAAACCAAAGTGCACTAAGGTAAACAGTATTACAGCCTATTCACGTGTTTTCTGAAATACTAGCTCCCACTGATTTCTCCAGTGCAGGATCCAGCTCTCAGGGCCAAATCTCTGTTAGTAAGCAGCTGCCCTTCTCCAGTTCTGTCAGCTGTTTCCCTCGCCGTAACTACCCATGACTGTTTGACTCAGTATATGCAGAGAAACGCAACAGACATTAAAAATGATACCTCTCAGCCCACCAAAAAATACAGCACCATTATGAAGGTTATAACAGAGGACCAAATGACAAGAAAAAAGGAAGAGAGATCGAAGTCATATCTATATAACATACTCACTTTTATTTTTATGAGTCTTGTAGTGAGCAAGGTCATGGAGCAGATCTTCAGTCATGGCTAATGGACATCTCGCTGTGATTTCTTTTATTGCGTTGATTCTAAAAATTCAAAGTGAAATATTTTCCTGAATAACATGGCTGGGAGACACAGTCACTGGCCCAGCAACAGACTGAATTAAAACTTGATGCATCTTCTGAAGCATTACATGTAACAGAGGGGAACATAACAGGATGCTCTCTGCCATAGTTCTCCAAAACTTCTTCAAAAACTTCCATCTTTGGTCCATACTCTACACTCTCCACCTACTATTTTGTAGGATCTTGGACATCAGGATTCTGCAACTAAAGGCTAGGTCCAACCAAGCACATTTGCAAAAAGCTGTCAAACAGTCACCAGGCCTAGGCCAGGCCAAAATCAAGAAACAATTCTCCTGTCAAGCATGGGCAGACAAGCAACAGTATAAAGGAAGCCTATGTGCTTACACTAAGTTTATTTTTAAATCGTCTTCATGTACACACCCAGTACACTAAATTTGTTGCTGGACTATAACCATGTTAAGAGGAAAAAGGTAGTTCATGAAAATATTCAAAACATAGCTGCCCACAGTAGCTTCCCCTGCCAACTACTTGGTCTTCTTCAGGCACAGCTCAGCTCTTTCCTGCATTTACTGGTCATATTCTACTCTGCCTGCACCAGACCTATTACAAAAGCATACTTTCTTCAACAGAGATAGCAAGCACTTTGTAGTTTCACTACCAGCAATGCTTGAATTTGTTGTCAGTAATAAAATATAATCTACTGGACAGTAAAAGTCCTGAATTACGATGCTGTCTACTCACCGTGTGTATACAAATAGAAGTTATTTTGATTCACACACAAGAGGGTGTACCCTCAAACTAGAGATAACAGAGTATTTGGGAAGGAGGAAAAACACAAGACCAAACAAGAAATCAAAAAAAGGCCATCATGAAATCCAAAAGAGTTAAGTGACAGCACTGACTAAATACAGAAACCCATTGCTCTGAGGGATTTACAACACTGACAAGAAAATGAAGGAAAGTTTATGTTTACTGTCTTCTTTTTGTTCAAGCAGGTTCGTAAAAGCAAAGATGAATGACAGGAATAGGCTGAAGGTCATTTTAAAAACATGGAAAATATTTTTCCACATTTAGAGTTTTACAGTTGTAATAAAATTCTGTACTCACCCTACAGTCATGACTTCCCCAGAATTCTTGTCAGTGACAAAGTTGTTGGCGATGGTCATCAACACTGACTGGATTATCTGAAAATACAGAAGAAAGGGTAAATACGCTTAATAGTTATTTAATATAATTGTGAGGTGATTACATCTTATAAACAGAGCTCTTTTCACAGAAAGGCAGAGCTCGTGACTTAACACTACAGCCTGCAAATAACTTCTAGACAAATTATCCTGCAGAAACTGAAGGCCTTGAGCATTGGGGTTGTATCCCTTTACAAAAAACAACAACCTGGAACTTGCAGAAATTGTCAATGACAGCAAAAATTCCCACATGGTTTTCAAGAAAAGGGTCTGACCCGATTCCTTGTCCCCAATGCCCAGTGAATGAATGCACTTAGCACTTCCAGCTTGCACACTGTCCATTTTAACATCACCAAAAGTTTATGGAATACTGACCTCGGGTGGTACTAGCTGATGCGAAGCTTGCGCCGCAAACAGAAGAATCTTTGTCACTTCTAGAAGAAAAAATAAAAAGGAAGGGGGAGAAGATGTCCAAGTACATCAGCACAACTTATTCTGGCCATTACACACATCTACCAATACGGCTAACTCAATGAGATCCCAAGCTTCTAAGCCTCAAAGCCATTTCAGGCTGAAGTTATTTGAGACATCTTGTACTTCTCTCTCACAGAGCATTAGGAACACACCTGGATCTCTACCCCAGCATAGTGCAGACCCTTAATAGCCAGCTACACCAAAATACACTTTTCCATTCTAGAGCGAAACAAAAGGAAAAAAGCAGCAAAAGGCAGTCACAGCTTTGCTCAACAAGTCAGGTTCTGAAGGGAACTAGGAACTCACTTGATCTTATTGCTGAAGTTTCTCAAGTGCTTCAGAGCATCAGGTGGACACGGCTTCCATGAAAGTCCACTGTTTTGGACAACTGGAGCCTTTTGCCTCCTTCATCCACACTCCCTGGACTATTCCTGCTTCTGACTACGCTACTGCTACCTACTTGCAGCACCACTTAGGAAGTGACTGTACGTGTGAAATGACAGACCAATGCTTACCTCTCTGATGGGGCTGTAGAAATCTCTGAATGAAGGGGTAGAAATTAAAAAGAAAAAGCTGTAGGGAAGATAAAAGTTGCAACAGGTTAGTCGCTTCTATTTTGAGATCACTTTTATAACCTCATATGCTGTAAACAATCAACAAACCTACGCAGCCTGCTCTGCAAATGCCACCTATTTTATCGTGTAACACATTCACCTGCCTTGAACTTGAAATACATGGAAGTGAGGAAGGGACTTTTTCAAAGGAAATTAAGACTCAATGCCAAGATCTGAAATCCAGAATGGTTCTTGTTAGACTGCACAGAAATCCAATTGGGTGGTCTGTTGCACAGAGATGTACCTCTTCTTCCCTTAGCTTCAGAAACACAGTCCTCTCAAAAGAGACTGTCCCTAAATTCATGCTCATTTAGCATCCAAGTCTCTTAACTTCTCCAGCAAGCCTGAATGAATATTTGATGCTGAAGCAGCCTAACACCTGGACACACACCTCCCAAGTGACAAGTACTTCATACACCTCCTGGACTCAGACTTACACATGCTAAGTTCTACTTAAGCTTTATGCAATGAGGAAATAGCGTGGGCTCAAGCTTGACACCACTGCAACACTGGGGTCTCTGTACTGTGCAAGACCCGGCAATTCAGGTGCCATGATCACTGGGAGGAATGCTTTGGGCAGAGACCAAAGCACAAAGTGGCAGCTGTATGTGCCTAGGCGTGAACGCAGTACACTGTCAAAAAAACAACTGGACTTTGTCATGCTCCCTATATTCAAGAGTGCTCCTACAGCCACAGTGAGCATTTCCACCTTTTTGTTAGCCTTGAGGATACCTGCAAGGACTAGTGTTTCCCTCATCCTACAGAGCCCCCAAGAGGAACAGATTCTTGAGGAAGCCTGATCACACTTTGGTTACACCTCAGAGTGCTGTTCTTAAGCTATTGCTGGACTCAATTAAAAAACTACACTGAAGACACAAGTTTTTAAATAGGCATTTTCCCCTCTAGTCATGACATCCCAGCTATTACACACCACCAACCTTCTCAGGCAGAATTCACTTAGTACCATAAAAGCCTACATCGCTGTGCCATACCATAAAGCCCACAGGGAACTCTGTGGCTATACTCAGCTTCATTTTTCAACATACAGGAAAATAAACTCACTTTCCAGAGGCACAAGGCCAGAGCACACCACCACCCAACCACCAGGCCATTACAAAATTATTATGTACCTCGTGGATTCCAACTAGCCTAGATATTAGGTCCATGAGCATCATCTTCACTTCAAATCGTTCCTTACAGTTCTCCAGCTGCTTCAGCAGTTTTTCTGCAAAGTCTAGAAGAAGCAATAATAGGTTTGTGGTAGTCTCAAAAGGCACTGTGCCAAACTCAGCTGAGACTGGGTTAAAAAAAGATAGTCAAGTTTTGTTGTTGTTTAATTTTTCTTTAAAGCTCCATTGTCCTTGCACAGAAGAAACTTAAGGTGCTCAAAGCACTGCTCCCAGTTCTTTATTTTTCTTTTCACATGCCTAGAAAATCTGAAGCTGCACACAGGTCCAAAAGAAAGGACTCAAAGCAGAAGCTCTGCAACATCATAAATACAGGCTCAGTATTTAAAGCTAGTTTGTTTGTTTGTTTTTTTAAAAAAAGATGCCTTTCAACCCATCTGAAAACAAAATCCCCAGAGTTTCACTACATCAGACTGTGAACGAGTCAAGTGGTATTAGAAAAATGGCAGACTGATAATAAGAATACACTTCTTCAAAGGCGTAAGCTAAAAAAGCTGCAGAATATAAACTACTTCCTTTTTGCAAAAACTACGGCCTTCACACACACAAGATATAAGCTGAAAGACATCCTGATTTGTAGCAACCCGAAGCAGGTGGTGCAGTACTGCTCCTTCTTCCTTGTCTGGCCATCTACAAGTGTTCCACTAGGATGAGTACAACAAGATTGGTCTCACATTTCAAATGTTATGAAACTAGGATAAAGAAAGCTAAAAAAACATCCTATTATCACATTTGTGTCTACTTTCATTCTCCTTTCAGAGTTCTCTCTAAACTTTACTATCTAGGAAAAACAGTGAAAAACAGAATACGATGCATGCTTACCCTGGGGATCATGAATCAAGTGAATAGCAGAAAAGTTGAACACCTCTGGCTTGCTCTTCTTCTTGTGTTTCTGCATGGCAAAAAGAGTAAGGAGACATTTTTCTTTCTATGAAAAAGCTGCAGGTGCTTCAGTTTCAGGCTGCTGGTGGAAGCTGCTATTCCTCATTATTCTCTTCAAAAAGAAGTGCTTTGGTTTTTAGCAAGTAAACTACCGTTCTTTTCAACTGCATTAGGTTTTCAGCCACCTGACCTAACAGGCAACAGGAACCACATCAAAAAGTTGCTTCTCAAGGCACAGTATGCTCTAAGTAAGGGACCACAAAAGGGGCACCCCAGAGCAGAACCAGTCCACAATTCAGACAAGCATGTTTCAGAAAACTGCCCAACCTGCAGATGCTAGTTTGCTCTAGAAGCCTCACCTAAATTAGATGACAAAAGGTAACTAAGATGACAGTGGAAACAAAGAGACTTCTGCACATGAAGGATTAAGCTGAAATGCCAGCAAGTCAAAACATCGTTCTCCTCACCCTGAGAACCTTCATTGCTTTTTCCAGTTTCTTCTTGCGCTTGGTCGTTTTCTTGTTAGTTGCATACCGCACCATCAGATCTCTGGCCGTGGGGCCATCATCCTTCAGAAGGAACACAAGGAAAACAAGGCTCATGTGAAATCAGGTTTCAAATGAGAAGTAGAAATACAAAAAGTATCAGTGTACTGCATTTGAAAACGATCTCTTCGCACCTAAATTTCATCATACGGAGATGGTAGCCGTTAAAATCACAATTCCATAAAACTAACCACTAATATCAGAGATCATGAACACTTAGCAGCAGACCAACAGCAGTTTTTACAGCTGGGTAATTACAGAGTACTAGACAGTCACACAGTAATGGCTGTGCATTAAGAGGTTCTAAACTGTAATTGTGGCAGGTTATCAGCCTTCTTAGGGTAACTGACTTATTTCATTTGTACATAAATGGGAAATACAGTTTGAGAGGCAGAACTGAAGGGATATCTAAAAAAAACCTGCCTAAAATCTCTTCCCACAACTCTAAAGTTACATATCTACCAATTCATTAGCTTAAATAAAAACACACAGATTGGCCAGCCCTCACTTATCTCTTACAAGTGAGGAGCTTCCTTCACAGTAAGTATAGGAAAGCAAGGGAGCTCTTTAGGCTGTAGACAGATGGTAATGGTGATCTGCTATCAACTGGAACCAGGTGGCAAAAAATTAAACATTTCTGTGACGTGGATCAACTGGAGGAAACAAAACAGAAAATTCTGTAGCGCAGAAGTGAATGCATTGGTGTAGTCAAGTCTGCAGGATGACAGAACTTAGATTGTGAAGATTTAATCACTACACTCACCTCAGATTCTGAGTCACTCTCTTGATTCTCACTTTCATCCTTCCCAAGGAAGAACTTCAAACCAGCAACTAATACCTGAGAAATTAAGTAAAATGTATGACATGACAAACAGACAAGAGTATTTACAACAGTCAAGCATCCCCATCTTAGGTTATGCTAAAACATTTCCAGTTACTGGTAGACAAGAATACATAAAGCAAACAAACCATCAAACTGGAAGCATTTTGAACAAAGTCAATTTTTGCTGCTAACCCTCATCAACCAGAGGCACATTAAAGATCAAAAAACAGCTGGGCTTCCACAGTGACAGGAGCAAATCCAGAGACGGAAATCTTCCTAGCTTTCTGCAAAGCACTGCAATCGCTCCATGCCAGTATTAACTCCTGCACAGCTGATACCTGATCAGCTGTGCTAAGCACTCCAAGCTTTCATTGCTTTATATGGGTTTGTTGGTTGTTGGGTTTTGATTGTTTTGTTTTCTTAATCAACTGGATCAACTTTTAGATTTTCGCTGTGAAAGAACTTATCTCAAACCATAACATGTATTTTTAGAGCATCTAGCATAGCAGAACCTACAAAGATGACAGGCAGCCTCAGATCCACTCAAATCCCAGGCAAGATATCAGCTCTCTTCACATTTAAAAAGTAAATGCCTTAATGATGCTGATTATAACACGGAAATATCCTGACAGTCTCTTCTAAATAGCAAGGGAAAATACACCCACCCTCCCCACACCAGCCTGCACTTGTAATAAGACAAGCATCCCATTCTGCTGCTCTGCATCTAAACACCAAATATGTCCTACTCCAAGAACACAAGTGGCATTTTGAAATTAAAACAACAAAAGACAAATAATCAGTGAAGCTTGTTAGCAGTTTGGGTACTGAAATAAGAAACTGCATCCCCAGGATAACGGTAGCTTAGATTAAATCCAGTTTCATCAAATGACTTCTGTCCTCACCTTTGTCACTCTGGAAAAGCAAGCAGTTGTGATGACATTGACCGTTTTGGCATCGTTCCTGGAATAAAACAAAACATTGCTTTTTACTTCAAGTTTTACAATTTCAAGTTATTCTGAGTTTATATCAAGTCTTAGGTACTTACAAATCTACTCATTAAAACTGCAAGACGTCTTTTCAGCAACACTGATATTTTTTTCAGCTATCCTAATTTTCCCTCTGTTATAATAATTTTCAGCCTACTACTACACCAACAAGTCTTAAAGCTGCTGCGACCTTGTGTGTGCCATGTAATGGACTGTTTCCTTGAACACTACATATCAAAACTCCTCATGACAAATACCATATGGCACCGCATCCTGCCTGCCAGCTGAGGTTTCTCTAAATGCCAAGGTAATCAACTTTGCCATTCACCTCCCAGCACACTAGAAATTGATAGGAATAAGTAATGAAGAACTGCACCATAGGATCTCTGGCACTAACTTGGAAATACATAAAAAGAAGCAGAAACATTGCACACCACCAGTGTTGCTTGCTGCATTCATATGTCTCCTTTACAGTTTATTTCTGTGCAAGAACCTGGAAGAACAATGGGGTTAGGAACTGAATGGCTTAAAAAACACAAAACAAAACACTTTGTTTTTACTGTCAAAAAGTTGAGAGTGAACAAACTATGATCTTCTCATGCAATTTTCCACTGGGTAACATCTGCTCTGGCATTTTGTAACACAAGAGAAAGATTCAGCAACATCTTAGACATTAACTAGCACTGAGACAGTGACAGAGCATTCAATGCACTTTTTGCGCTTTCAGTATTTATCTAATAATTGTTCAAGCTGCAGTCTACTAAAAATAAAAGCTGTATTTTGGCTTCACCTAAAAACAAACAAACAACCAACCTCAAAGCACTTATTAGATCAGTCATCTAG
Organism: Nettapus auritus; assembly: GCA_011076525.1. Lineage (NCBI taxonomy): Eukaryota > Metazoa > Chordata > Aves > Anseriformes > Anatidae > Nettapus > Nettapus auritus. The sequence goes on along the minus strand of CM021768.1, from coordinate 35,912,092 downwards.
AATTATACCCTAGTGACTCAAGAGAAGAAGAAACAGAATTCCTTTTTTCACTGTACATCACAGACTGCATGCCAATACCAACAGCTTCATATGCAAGAGTTCAAACAAGTGAGCTGCACAAAGCTTGCTTCAACTGCAATACACATAACTTGCGCGTTTTCAACTAAAATGTGAAAGATTCAACTTAAGTGACTCAGACTTTAAGGAGTACAGCATTTCTTCCCAACTAGACCACGTTCCATAAAATCCAGCCACCAGAACACAAAGAAGATAAATACACTGAAAATCAGAGGCCCTCCACAGCACATTTTGCTCAACAGGCCACGAGTGATGTCAAGACAGCTGCCTCACATTAAATAGGAAAAAAGCAAGGGCCTGCCAAACCTACCAAATATTTCTTCTGTAAAGTTCAATCATCACATCCAGAGAGATCTTGGCAGCAGTGGGATTGCTGTCCCTCAACATGGTGTACATGAAGTTCTGCAGTGTCTAAGAAAAACGTTGGGAAATGTTTATTACCTATCTTCAATAAACACAGTAGTGAAGCAAAGTGAAAGCTAGAATACTTACTGTGTTTATTTTATTGTTTTTGTGCTTAGCATTTACATTCTTGATGTCCGTCACAATGTGAGTATACAGAGTCTGTAGCAGGAGAAAGAAAAAGTAACACCTGCAAATCACACAGGGAACACTGCACATGCACTGCCATTTCCCCAAAGCCTCCGAGTACCAGAATGAGAGACCTGATCCCTTTTAATTTGTAGTTAGATAAAACAACACATTACCTTGTAAATCCTCATATACGCTTTCTTTTTGTGGATTTGAAAAAAATTTACTTAATTTACAGCACAGCAAGGAAGGAAAACAAAGAGCATAAAGCTTAACTCAACAAATCCCGGTACCGTTTCATATGTACATTCTGACAGCAAATTTAGTAACCCTGGTCACAGAAAGCACCTAATCTCACGTTTATTGCAGAAAACACAAAATAAAGCTTTTACTAGCAACTTTTTTTTTTTTAACTTAAAAGTTTTCCCATAGAATTAAATAATTCCTGCGCTGAAATCAACGTGCTTATGGTTTTTATCTGCAGACACATTCAAGCTGCTCGACAGGCTTACAAGCTGTTGCATGTAAAAGCATTTACAGCAGCACGCTTCATTAAGACATACAGATCGAGTCTTGCCTTTGGCACGTTCCTGAAGGAGCAGACCCATCTCTCACTTATTTCACAAACATGAACAGTGGAACTGTGCGCTATTTCTTCTGTTAAGCAGGTCAAAACCCACTGTAAATCAAGCCCAACTCTTGTAACCACAGCTTACTTTTCGGAGAAGTTTATCATGACATCGCAGCAGCTGAAAGAAGAGCTCCAGCAAACTTGTTGGATTTATCAGATTCTTGTTTCTTAACAACATCAAGGCCTTACAGAAGGTCTGTACGGGAGAAGCAGAGATCAGAATCCCAATTTCACAGCACCCCCAGTTCCCATCTTTATTAAAAGATGCAAAAGCAAACTCGAAGTGCTGAATTCGCACAGCGGTCTGCCCAAACACCTTTCGGTGGCAGCCTTACCATCCGAAGGTCGGCGTCCAGCACCGTGTGGTGGTATGAGAGCAGCTCTTTGAGCTGCTGCGGGAAGTTGGCCATTTGGTCCGGGTAGCAGTGGGCAACCTGGGCAAAGACAGGCTGGAGTGAGCTCGCTTCTAAAAACCTTGAGTTAGTAATCAGCTGCAGGAAGGTGAGATGTTATGAGCAACTAATAAAGTTATTCGTACAACAGCAGTTTATCTACACCGAAAGAAAAGTTATCAGTGAAACACTGATGCGAAACATGGTGGAGTTACAAGATCCTTTTGAAAACTGAACCGAAGCCTCAAAATAAAAACTTGCCTGCCTGGAAACGGCTAGTAACACGGAAATGTTGGTAAATGCAGCGCTCTGGCAACAAGACGACACGAGGTACAACCCTCACAACGCCAGCAGCCGGCGGGAGGCCGCCGTGCCCAGCTCTCACGTTCTCCTCCGGGACAAGAGCAGCTCACCTGCGCCAGGAACATGACCAGCTCCGCCAGCTCCTTGCTGGGCTTGTCGGGCTGGAAGGTGAAGATCTCCACATGGGACTGGTAGTGGTGGTACTGCTGCAGGAACTGCAAGCACAGCAAGCGTTACTAGCAGCCCCCATTACCGTCTCCCGGGAATCATTAACCCCTTTTTTCCCCTTTTTCCCCCCTTTTTCCCCCCGGCGCCACGGGGGCCGTGGGAGGCGCCTCACCTCCTCGGTGTAGGAGGCCGGGTCGCGCTTGATGAGGTTCTGCAGCTGCGGCAGGTTGCTGGGCAGCTTGTTGCCCTGCCGGCCCGACATGGCGGCGCCCACGTGACTGCCGCCGGGCCGCCGCCATCTTAGCGCCCCGCCCCGCCACGGCAGCCGCCCAGGGACAAAGCTGGGCGCTTCGACAGCTCCTCGCCCTCCCCAGCTTGGGGGTAGGCTCCAGGGCTTTTGCCCACCGCTTTCTCCTTGGGGTGGGCTAGCCTACCAAGCGTTCACAACATCAAAGCTTTCTCACTATACAAATGGCTTTCTTCACCTCTAGTATCAACATACTACTCCAGCGTGGTTAGTAAGATCCATATACTTGATCAAAGCATGGTAGCACCTAACGTTTTGTCACATGGAAGAGAAAAAGCTGTTGTAGTCATCCAATCTCATCTGCTAAAAGGGCTACACTGCAAAAGGGACAGGAATGAAAACAGCCCCACTGCATACACGTATGTTCAATAACACTTGCAGTTTAGGTTTTGCTAATATTACTCATGACTCTGTCATGTTACAAAGACCTTTATTGCTTCTAAGTTGCCTTATACACTTTTTGTACAGTGTCCTTTTATTCAAGGATTACTAGCACATGCAACTTATGCACCAGAATGAAGTGATTTATGCATTCCCAATGTCACTTTACAGAAACATCTGACAATCAAAAAATGTTAACAATGTACATACTAAACATTATACATCTGTACAATATAAATAAGTACAATTTAGACTTTGTTAGCAGTACAAACAGTAAATTCCCTTTCCTGACCTAGGATTTCAGTTAAAATGACAAGCATGGAACAGAACAAGAAAAAATATTTATTCATGACATGAATTCCATTCAGAATGGAAGTTTTTTCTGTAATATTCTTGAATAATACCTCCCAGAGTCTGCAATGCAAATTGTTGTTTATACATGAAATAATTTTCATGCAAGAAACATTTCCTACATTTATTTTGTACTATTGTAAAGACAAAGAACTAATACTTAATTACAACATCTTTAACAAAGCAACTACTTGTTGATATTCTTACTTAAAATTTTAATGTTATATTCATAGAGAGCTTTATTATTACGCTCAGGATTTTCACAATCATAAAAATAATATGAAATTTATTCCAGATATTTATCTTACATAACAATTAAGGGCATAAGTAAAAAAATAAAATGAAAAATCCAAATCTTAAATTAAAAATAAAAGACCATTCCTCACTACTACCCCCCCCCAAAAACAAACAAACAAACAAAAAAACAAACAAACAAAAAAAATAGAGAACACAAACAGAGCAAAGACCACAGTGAGAGTACTTGTAATCCAAGCTCTTTCCCTCCTGCATTATGATTGGTCTGATTTTCATGACCTAATGAAGGCAGGAATTATTAAATTCACACAGGAAAACCTTCATTAGCTTGCAAGTTTGTTTTTTTAAAAAAATAATAATAATAATAATAATAAAAATTCTTCTCTCTAGGGGAAAAAAGTTATTTTGTTTGAGGAAAAAAGCACTAATTTTATTTTCAGCATCTTTCAGGAGGTGGTTAGGGAGGTTGTTATGCACATAACATAAAGTAGGTTTACTTTAGTTAATTGTTACTTAGAAAATTCTGCTATGTAAGCTATTTGCTATCATTAGAGGGAGAACTATTTATGTTATCTTTGTTCTGTGTTACACTTTCTAAACTATGTGTAGTTCTAAGCTCTATAGTTTTTATTTGAGCACTGTGAGCTAAAATTTTCATTGCTATATGTTTTCTACAAGGTGGAGACTTTTTTCTTTTTTTGGAAAATACATTTTTTCACTTTTCTGCAGAGCACGTGTGGATGAGTAGCTTTAGCTCTGTTTTGCCCAGACCTAGATTTTTCTCTTTTAGTGGGTTACTTAGGTCAGTACTCAACTACGTAAGAAATGCTTGTTTTTAGTTTAGTGCTGTATAAAAAACACTTGTGTAATGGGCTACAACAACTGGTAAAGTAGAAAAACATTGCTGTCCTTGCTGCAATCAGTCCACAAATTTTCATATCCCATAGGATTTTTAGGGTTTAAGTAGTGTTCATTGAAAATCTAGGAGGTTTCACTTAAACAGAATACTATAGTACTTTTGGTATTATATTTCAATTACATTTAAATTTATGGTGTTCAGTTCTTGCAGGGACCTCGTCTTGCTGGTCTTGGGTTTGTCTTTTTTTAAATTGAGAACAGCAGCCACAAATGAGTTTGTACTAATCACAGTTCATTGCCTTGAAACTGGAGTTGGTCAGGCTGTGCTTCCCAGGGACTCTACTTCTCAGCTGTACCATATGCTTCCGAAAAAGTTTCCACTCTTCACCTGATGGATGGACAGGGGAGAAGCAAAGTCCTTGTAAGATGAAAGGAGTAACATAAAAATTACATTAGACCTTCTAATAGAGGGAGAGTCAATTTGGGGATTCTGTCTTGCAGTACCTCTACTTTGGTCATCTGTGATTACAATACACCTGTTAAAATAAACTAGTGAACTTAAAGCACCAGGCTATAGATAAAGCCTTCAAAAGCCATACTGGTGTTACCTGTATTCATAAAGGAGACATGTATGTTACATGCTTAGGAAGGTACATCAGACATTTGCCAGCCCAAATGTGCTAGGTGTTTTCTTCAGTGGGGTTCAGTCACTTTGGGATACACGTTCAGCTAGTATTAGCCCATTATTGTAATAGACCGTTGGTGTAGAGCGAAAAGGAGGCTTAGTAACAGAATCAAAGAATCACAGAATGTCTAGGTTGGAAGAGACCTCCAAGACTGCCGAGTCCAACCTCTGACCTAGTACTAACAAATCATCCCCTAAACCATATCCCTAAGCTCTACATCTAAA
>CM021768.1:35841606-35901927 GCA_011076525.1 Nettapus auritus | reverse complement strand
TTTAGATGTAGAGCTTAGGGATATGGTTTAGGGGATGATTTGTTAGTGTTAGGTCAGAGGTTGGACTCAGCGATCTTGTAGGTCTCTTCCAACCTAGACTTTCTGTGATTCTGTGATCCATAGCATAACAGAACAAGCTACTGTTGTTTGTATTCAAACCGAAAGGATAGTCTGGCTTGAATATTGAGTGAGCGCTCCAGAAACAGAGGTCTGCTTGAGAAAACATTTCTTAGTCCATTAATATGATACTGATGTTCTTCTCTTACAACATCTGTCTGCATTTTAAAAGATATCCTAGCAGCATCTTAAAGACATGAGTCTAGCACAGATTTTTTTCATTTTAGTGTCTCAAACCAGAAAATGAAGAAAGATGTAAATGCATTGTTCCAGTAGCAAGAGCCAAAACCTCTCACACAATAATTGCAAAGGCAGCTACATCTGTTCCATGCTTCCCCTGCAGGAGCTTCCAAATTCTTCCTGCCCATGTACTGCCCCTTCACTACTGCCTGGTGGAAGAATAATCCATCTGAAGACCACTTGGCCAGGAGCTAAGTAAGGCTGTGAGAGAGATGGCAGTGTTGTGGAATGGGGCTTTGTCATGATTTGGGTGCACAGCTGGGAGGATGTTTTCACTTGGCTTCTGATTATTATTATTATTATTATTTTTGTAGATTAAAGGAAGACTGAAAGTGAGTACAGCCTTGAGAGCAGCAACAGGAGCACCTGCTCACTGTGCAACTGGACTTTGATTTTTACTGGCCCTGTCTCTGTCATTGTCCAATCTTACAGGCAAAGGTGAGTCTGAAGGATGAGCTATGTTTAATGACATTGTCCAGGCTTGATTCTGTACATGTCTTTAAAATGTCTCTAGATATTTCAGCAGAATTTTCTGGGAAATATGTATTTTACAAGATGAATAATCCGTGTCTTTACTCAAAAGCACAAGAAGTTAAGTGACACACTTGGCCCACGTTTGCTTCTTGTTTTTCTTGAAGAACAATGTTAATGAACACTTAAGTAAAGGCACGCTGAACGGTGTGCTGTATCATGTTTCATCAGCAGTAAAGACTTCTGACGGTTTCGTTCTTGAACAAGTACTGGTGTTAAAAGGATCAAGATATATGTTGTGACAAAACACAATTTTGCTTTATTTCAAGTTTTTCCTCTAAAGTCCCTAGGAGCTCTCTGTATCTCTCTGTGAAAAAGACCTTTGTTGTAGGCAGACGGTCATGGATCTGGTTTCCACAACAACCGTCTTGAAATGTGCCCAGGGTATTATGCCAGCAGGGGCTTGAAACTAGTGCCTCATCTGATGTAATACTACAGAAGTCTTAACTTTTGCATGTTTTCTTGTAGGTTTATAAGATTTTCTGGAGATTTCCTTGCAGAGTGATGTTGAATTAGCTTACTTTACTTTGTATTGCAGAGGAAGATGCCATATTTGCCTAGGGTATCTTCACAGTCAGACCTGTAAAATATCAGGTATGTGCTTTTCTCTTAACAGTTCTTGTAACACTTAATGGTACTTTCTTAGGACACGTTTTGTACAGAGTTACTCCGGGGTTTCTTTGTCTAGAGGCATTTGCTATCACAAGTGAATAGCACTGATTATCTCTGAAGCAAACTTTTTATGGCGTTCTGTACTGTTCTGCTTTAGCGAGCAAGGACAGTATTGGTAAGGCACTGAAAGTAGCCATTTAAATAGTTTGTCATTTGCTACTGACACAATCATTGAAGCAAGCCAATACAAGTAAGCATGAAACTAACCACAAGACTACAGTGAGCTGTCTGACCTGGTAGCACCGTCTATGGTTTACAACATGAAATCTTGGTGGAAAAAGATTTCTATAGACATGAAAGCAAGCCAAGAGTTAATTACAGCCCATCAAAATATGGGCAGGCTGGTCTGAAGCAATAGAATATTTTGTCTTAGAAATCCAGTGTGGTCTCCATGTCTCAACTCTACAGCTGCTGGAAGATGGTGAAGTGGGAGTGCAGTGACCTTCTTTGGCCTGACTGCTTCTGTGGAGGTGGCTAGGGTGGCATTTTCTCTGGCAGCATTTTGAGGCTCTGTTTAGCACTTTGGCCTGGAGCAACAGTGAAAACTGCTCACCTGTGCAGTACCAGCGGAGAATACTTGGATCTGGCTTTGTATCACTAGAAGCATCCAAACTAGCTTGTGCATGGCTTTGTGGTGGCACTTGAATATTTGTTGTAGATAGACATCCTTCCCAGCTGCTGAATGATTTGGCAGAGGAAAAAAAATGCCCTGCTAGCATCCAAAGAGTAAGTGAAACCAAGAGCAAACCATAATGAGGATGTATTTAGTGTGACATAGTGAAACTGAAGTAGCATCAACACATGCATCAATACTTGGTACGTGTAGAATGCTGGAGGTTTAGTGATGCTTATCTTGTTGTACTCCATTTGCTTTGGAGCAGTCTTTACCATAGTGCAGACAATGCTTTTCTTGTGAAGACAGATGGTAAATACTATGTCACTACTTTATTGTCCTCAATTTAATCCCTGATCAAGAAGGATTAAAATGTTTCATAACACTGAATCACCTTGTCACTGTGCTTGTGAAGTTCAAAAAGTATTTGAAGACGTGAATTGCTGCTACCTGGCAGCTAAGGCAGCTTCTGACCCTTGTAGCAAACAGCCAGGGACTCCCAATGCAGTTCGCTTGTTCAGCGCTGGCATGATTCCCCTCCTGCAACAACCTGAACTTCTTTGGAAACTGCAGCTTGGGCACTTGAAAATGTGGATTGGTTTAGCCACCAACGTCTACCTCTCTGAAACTGCCAAAGCTATTTTGCTCAAAATGCTCATTTAGTAGGCCACCAATGAGAGATTTCATATGGAATGGATGACAGTTGAAAAGTTAGTGATCTAAAATGAGGCAGAATAAGAATAAGGGCATTCTTCACTGGACGTTTGGCTACAAATGCTGGATGGAAGGATCTGCTGTCAGAAAACGCTGTCCTGGATCATGTCTGAATCATGACAGTTTTATCAGAACTTTATTTTGACTACGTTTCTTACAATTTACAGTGTAATGGTAGGAACAGTCAAAACTAAGCTTTAAAATATTTTGATGTTAATGGTGTTGAAGCAAGCTCTATAACATCATGACCTTTTTTTATTTAAAAATAAATTTCTGAAATGCCAGAAATTTCTGTGAGTGGGCAATTCTGATGTTTGGCAGCTGTTCAGTCATACAGAATAAGTCAGTGTTTTATAAGCTTTTTTCCCAAAACTGAATAGTAACAAAAAGATGGCTAGTATGGGTAAACATGCTTGGAGCAGAATATCCCTTTTTACTTTCAATATATGCCTGTCTTTTTCACTAGAACCCAGCCTTTGTAAGCTGGATTCTTTGTAAGCAAATGCAATTTGCTTACAGAAAGGAGAAATGTCTTACAACAACTTCCGAGAAAGCAGACTGCGGTTCTCAGACTCCCTTAATGGCCAGCGTTGGATATTCCTGAGAAAAGGCTTAGATGACTTCCGAGATGGCTTTCCCCCTTCATCTGATAACATGATTGTGTATGGTAAAAAGCATCCTATCTCAATTATCGTGAAAAACAGCACAGGGAACTCTTCATACACAGCTCCAGGGAAGAAAAGCAAGAAGTGCACCAAACCACAGATTTATCTTTCCAAGCTCAGCCCTCTGCAGCAAGCCAGGAGGGATTACATTGCACAGACAGAGCGCTGCCTGAAACGGCAACCCACGGTGCTCTACCCACATTTGGAAAAAAAGTGGCTCCTCAAAGGTAATGATTCTTGTAATCCTGGTTATACAGATTCTTCAGAAAATTGAAACAGGAAACTAATCTAGCTGATGACTATTTTCAATTAACAACAACAAAAATAAATAAATCCACCACCTCTTTCTTTCCATAGTAAAAACAAAGCAAGTGATATCAAAGGTAGCTTAGATATAGACAGTAGGTCCAGATTGTCAGCAAGTAATTCACAAAACACTATTATAAACAGGCTGAGAAATCGAGTGCCTGCCTTCACAGAATACAGAACATCTTATCTGTTAAGCTATCACCAGGCACTGGCACAAATGGACGCTATGGGGCAGGAAGCAAGTCTAATCAAAATCGAAAAGTTACTTGTGCTCAAGATAGGGTGTAATCTCATTACTTTTATTTTCCAGCCTGTTTACAGAAGCTTATCTCTTTTCCCAGCCTCTGGTTTTTCAAATTTCTCTCCTTCATGCAAGCAAAAGGTAGCAGATAGTTCTCTTGTATGTCTCGGAGTTTTCAGAACTTGGTTATTCAGATGTTGCAAACAGAGGACTTTGACCAAACACAGTGGCAGAATTGGGCTTTTTCACTTCTAGTACTTCACAAAGGAACAGGGGAGAGCTGGGAGACTGTGTTGGAAAGGGCAGACTTCATACTACAGTACAAGGGGACACTGGGTATCAAGCACCTTTGTCTGTATTGCTGTTTAGGCTGCTCCAGGGGTTTATACTAAACTCAGCTTGGATGCAGTAAGGTGTTGAAGGATGGATTCGTGGGGAGAAACCTTAGAGTTGGGAAAAAGGAATTGGGTCTGTGTTCTGTAAGATTATGCGACAGCAAAGCTCTCCCTGATCCCTGGCTGCTATTACTGGGGGAATGGAACATGAAACACGGGGTTGTCCTGAAGGGAAGAAACTTAAAATCAGCTGAAATAGTCTTATATGTAGTACAGCAGTTTGCCATAGGAGATGGCTGAGAACAGAAACTCAGCGTGATTAAGAGGTTTGGCAAGCAGCCCGAGTTGCAATTAATACTTCAGAGATTCTGAGGGGGAAAAAAAAAAAAAAAAAAAAAAAAAAAGTCTCTTAACTTGAAGCTTCTGCACTATGAACAGCCTTAACTGCTAGAAAACTTCCAGAGACTTGTATGTTGCACAGTCCTTCACACAGCTCCCAAGAGCAATTCATCCAATGAGGCTTTTTTTTGAACAGATACTCTCCCTTTGCTTGGCTTGCAGCTCTTCAAAGAGGTTGCTGGTGTCCTGGGTCCTGAAATCCTTTTTAAGAGTAAGGCTGGATACAGAGACTATCAACAGGAGACTCAAACTCCTCAGGAGGTGCAGGATCATATGGAGGACAAGCAAATGAAAGTAACAAGTTGCAAGAAGCTAGTACAGGGAGTACAGGACAAGATGAGAAGAGCAATGCAAATGGCTCTGGATAGTCCTTATCTGAATCAGATGTGTGGAAAGAGGAAACTCAGGTGCCTATGAAAAGGCTAGTTTACAATTTGAACCAGACAAAGACAAACTCAATATAGCGAGCCTGTGTTGAGCCAGCTAGTGCTGATGAACTTAGCAAGCAAATTATTGTATGTTGTCTCTGTCTCAGATTCAGTGTTCCTATGAGCACTTTCTAAAAATTTTCCTCTTTAGCCAGCCCTTTTGCCTGAAATCTGTCATGGGAGTGGTTTCCATCCAGATAGGTTCCTTCGTCTTCCTCAGTGATAGTAATGATAAATTGATATCCCACAACCTGTTCAGAGACTGGTCAGGATTAGTTCTGAATGTTAAACTGTAAGGAGTCAGCCTCACTGCTGGTTAATTTTTACAGTCTGCAGCTAATCAAAGGATGTTTCATATTTTATTGCTTTAATACTGCAGCAGCAAGGAGTCTCTGGGCAAAAAAGCATGCACCTTGCTTTCTAAGAAGAAGGTAACAGCAGGAGGAAAAAAGGCCACACAGAGTCACTTAGCTCCACTTGATGAACGCACAAAGCGAGTAACCAAGCATTTTTGTGACTGGGTTATGTCTTTGGTAAGTAAAATGAAACTGCCACCATCTGTTCTCTTTCATTCTAAAAACCTAATTACTGTGTTCAGGGTGAATGTCTTTAGAACTGAGAAGTAAAAATATGACTCTGGGTATGTGAATACAGGAGCCGAAGTCAGAAACAAGAAATCTTGTTTCTGACTCCCAGCTCTGTTGTGTCATGTTTACCAGGGCTCAGTCCTTTGAAATGTAAAGCAAAGAATATCTTCATACAAAAATAGCGCTAAGTAAGCTTGCTTCAGAAAGGTTTTCCAGGGGATTCATCTCTTTTCAAGCTACTATTTAACTGTCTCACCTGGGAGAAGTCCCTGTATACCTGAAATGGATACACCAATTCATGTCTTAGCTTTAAACTGACTTTGTGCTTGCATCATCATGGTTACACAAACACCAAGCATATGTGTAGGTAAGCTGAAACTAACCGTGGTTTTAATTGTATTTATAGATAGGAATGGGGGCAGGAAGGAAATATATGAAAGAAAAAAAATATTTTCCCCTGCAAATCTGAGATTGTTTTGATGATGTTATTCCAGGGAGGCGGGAACTGCAGTATTGATGAAGATGCACAAGAGTTTGCTCCACCCCAGCAGTGAAAGTAAGGAGGCTGGCCTCCTGTGCAGTGAAACTCAATGATGAGCAAGCAGACCAGTCGGGAAAACAGGAGATTTTGCCTCTCGGGTTTGGTGTCAGGAGTTCTCGTCTAGGGTGCCTGCCCTGCCAAGTTAAGGTAAAAGAGCCCACATTTACATTTGATAGAATCGTAATCATAGAATGGTTTGGGTTGGAAGGGACATTAAAGATCATCCAGTTGCAACCCCCTGCCATGGGCAGGAATGCTACCTGCTAAATCAGGTTGTCCAGGGTCTCATCCAACTTAGTCTTGAAGACCTCCAAAGATCGGCATCCACAGCTTCTCTGAGCAACCTGTTCCAGTGCCTCACCACATTCAGAGTAAAGAATTTCCTCCAAACATCTAGTCTCGTTTAAAGTTTAGTTTAAAACCATTCCCCCTCGATATTTCACTGAGCAAAAAGTCTTTGCAAAAGTCTGTTTGGGATGGCTTGCGGTAGAGACTGCTAGAATTGAGGATGGAGCTTTGTTTTCACAAGTACTTGTTAATTCTCTACATGCTTATCTTAAGAACTCAGTGTAGTTAAAAATGAGCCTTTTAATAGCAGTTACTTTTTGCAAGCAGTAGGGAAGTAAAATAGGAGAATGAGAACTAAGAGTACTATTTAAGGCCTGACCATACAGACTTTTTGCTGGTCAAACTGAAGAGAATTCTCAGCAGTTCTGCTTGTTTCCAAAGCCAGTGAAAATGGAAAAACACAGCTGAGTGCTGTCCGAGCTTTGGATTAAGTTAAGCCAGATACACCTCAGAAGAGTTTGTTAGGTGTTAGTTACACTTGGAGCCCCTAATCTTCTCATGGTGGAGGCATAAACAATTGGAGGAAACTGTAGCATACTACAATGATCTTCCAGTCCCTAGCTTCCCCGTTACCTGCTTTTCTTGCTGTACTTTCTTTTAATCATTGAATAAACAGACAAGGGCTACATGCAGCTGAGGTAAGAACTTAAGGAGGATCTGAGGGAAAGCCTCTGCTGAGGGATTTTTGTAAGTGGTTGAAGTTGGACCTATTTCGTCTTAAACTGAAAGCTTGCCATTTCTCTAACCTTGTAGTTAGTTTGGTCACCATGTTCAGAAATTCTGTTTTGAAATAGAAAAAGCATTTATCATACTCTGATTCCCAAAGTCTAAACCTCACAGACCTCCTTTCCAAGTTTTCCACAAAACAAATCCGTTAAATAAAGAAGTGGTGGCCAGGTGACTTGAGGCTATTGGTTCCCAGTAGCAGCTCGTGATACTGTTTACCTTTGTGGGGAAAAAAAAAAAAAAAAAAAAAAAGCTAGTCAGGTTTTCTCATCAGCCATCAAAATTTGTATTACAGAGTTTAGGGTACGGGATTATCCCTGGTAGAGCCTTCAGAGATGGCATGCAGGTTCTGGGACAGTGATAGTGTCTTTACTACCTGTGGCTTAAGGGGAAAATGCCAATGTGATGAAAGAAAACTGCATTGATATTTTTGCAGGTCCTTTACCAACAGAAAAGGGGGAAGGTCAGATACAGAGCGTGGTATTTTGACCCCAGAACACGGAGAAAAGAGATAGTGAACAAACCATTAGAAGCTCCAGAGCAAGCAATAAATAGCCTCGGGAATGCAAAGCATCACTTGAGTGAAAAGGTACCATGAATATAAAACTGATGCCTTTCTTTTGTGACATTGCTACAAGAGAGCTTATGATGGGAATATCTCTGAATAATGTGGAACAAATGTGGAACAGACCATATTATCCAAGCAGAGATAACTGTGGTTCAAACAGGCTCATTGAAGTGAATGATTAGGCTGTAACTTTATGGCACCTACATGTGAGCAATCGTTGTAGAAGGTGAATAAGCACAGATCAGGATTTTGTTGAAGGATTTTCTTATTAGGTCTAGTTCCTTCAATGCAGTTGATGCCATATGTGGCCAAAATGTATGCATGTGCTGAAGGCAAGGAGTTGGCCTAGAACAATGGGAGGGTGTTTTTATATTTGTTTCATAATAGCAAAATACCTGCCTTTACAAAGGAGCTGGATTCAGCTGTGGTGGTTTGCCTACCCAAAATATTTTATGGAGAGATGGGACATAAAGCTAACTATCATTCTGCTTTGGGATTTTCAAGTTTTAGGAGGAGCTGGACAAGCAGGTAGGCTTTTTTTTTTTTTTTCCCAGTTGGTACACTTATCTAGATGTAGGTTTAGTTTCCTCTGTTGGGAAAAAAAAAAAAAAAAAAAAAAAAAAAAAAAAAGTCTACTCCATCTCCATTCTTGCTGCATGCACAAAAGGAAGACGTTCATGCTCTAGAGGGCACTCCTTCCAAAGGTAAAGCTGAGCTGTACATGACTAAAACCATGCCCTGTGCAAGGGGCTGGTGAGCTGGATGACAGGTGTCACTACTGTTGTCTTATGAAGAAATGCTGTCTGTAAGACAAAGTGTTTTCACAAAAACGATGCCTGGGAACAGCTGAGTCAGAAGAACACCAAAACAAAGATCATGGTTTTGTTATTACTGTCTAAAATTAAAGTTCAACTTTATGGTTGAATGGGTGACCACCTCATTTTGTCCAGGTACTCCTGGGAATGTACCACAGACTGTTGAAGGTAGGTGTATTTACTGTGTAATAGAGTAACTCTTGCTGCCTTCATTAGCAAAATTGGTGAGGGGAAATGGCTTTATGTAGCACGGGACATCTGATTTACAGGATCACAGGTTATAACTTACTAAAAACCACTTCAAATTCATGAAGCAACCTCATTTCTTTCAAAAGAACAAAGATATAGCTCTTGGTAGATAAAATATTTGTTGGTTAGATTAGCTGGAGGGATGTACACTGTAGTTTATTTAGAATAGTGGAACCTACACTTAAAAATGAATTTTGAATGTTTTTTATTCTACTTTGGAAATTAATTTAGGAGATGGAAGTTGCACAGCTCCACAGCACACCGGCCTTTAAGGAGTTCCTGGAGAGAAAGGGCTACCCAAAGCCTCGGGTGAGTCATGAGAATCTGTTCATGTCCGTGCCTCCACTTTATTGTGCTTGTGGCTATTGCTGTGTCATCCCAAGGTCCTGGCTGTAAAACTACCTAGATCAGGGCCTCCTGGTTCCCCTCTCTCCTGCGTGCTGGAGCCTTTGGAGGGGAGGGACTCACACACAGCATCCTCAGAATGCAGCCAGGGGCTCAGTTCAGCAGGGGAACTTTAAAGTGGTGCCGGGATCCCCCTGTTCAGGCTTAGCCTGAAGGACCCTGTAGCAGGTCTCAGTGCCATGTCAGCAGCAAGTGAACAGTTACTTTGATGTACAATTGTAACTCGCGTAGCTTTTCAGCTTAATGTGGCTGAGGCACTTTCAAAGGTGCCATCAGCAGCACGTGCAGAAGCCAATGATTTGTGTTAAGTGTAGGGATGAAAAAGGCTTTTAATTCTCTAAAGGCCCAATAAGGGATTTCACAGCATTTGGTTTAATACTGAAAGCAACAGCTGCAGCTATGAGCAATGTGTGCACTGGCTTTTTGACTCTTTCCCTTTACTTGTTTTTACCTTTTTCTTCAGTTTCTCTCCAGTAAGTGTTACTTGAGTCTGTTAATCATGCATACATGCTATATCTTTTGTTTCAGTTCCTTCTGAAAATGCTGACTGGGGAAAATGATAGTGCAGCTCAAGAGGAGACTGACAAATCTTCCAAGAGATGCTGTCCAGAGAGAAACGACAAAATCAGAGAGAGTTCTTCCACTGCTGTTAATACAGATTTCTAAATTCTCATAAAATGAACAAACTAGTAGCTGAGCTGTTCCTAAAAATGTTTGTATCTTTAAGTTTACTCTAATAGAGCTTTAAGTTTCTTCTGAAGTGGCCAGATTGAAGATCTTATTTGTACTACCAAATTGTAGGCATAAACTACATAGTGAGCTTGGCAGTGCTTCGGCCTGCCTAAAAGGCACTCGGGATGTCTTGTGTGCTTTAACATACTGGCTTCATTAAAGATCCTGGGCTACAATCGGATTTTGGGTTTTTAATTATCCACATGGTGCCTACTGCTTTACAGAATATAAGTAAATCATTTCTGTGAAATCTTTAAGTTATATCTGGCAGCAATCTTTTTAACCACAGAAAAAAACCACAAACCTTCCATCTGAGAGAACAGTACTGCTTTGTACACCGCAGAGTGATTCCTGCATGGACAAACCTCGCACTAACAAAAGCAGCGTTAATACAGAAAGGCTGCTAAAAATCATAGCCTGTCATCTGTTTGTATACCACAATACCTCATAAAGACAACTCAAACCCGTTCTTGCATAGAATCATTAATTCCTGGCTCATCCTGTATACCCTAGGGGAGGAGAGAAAACACTTCTTTCAGCAGGGATGACCAGACCTCACTTACTCTTATTTTACTGTCCTCATCTTTCAGGTAAGAATATAGAGTCTGACTGTTTGTTGCTTTGAACTATCACTTAAAATTTGCCTAACACATTTGAGTAACAAAGGATGAGCAAGGCTGTCAGTTTTGGACTCTCCCTCTCAGAAAATGTGGAGAATTAATCCTGCTTTATTAGAAAGTTCAGTAGCATGTGGACTATGCTGAAACTTTTTTTCTTATTTCCCAGTGACTGCTCTAAGATCATCAAAGCAAGTATTTGTTCACAGCTGCTTGGACTATGTTCTGTGCTTTGATTTCCTTTTCCTTGAATGCCTTTTGCGAGTCTCTTCTGTTGCCATTGCTGGACTCCCAAGATGTGCTGCAGCATGATTTCCAGTGATCCGTCCTGTTGTAAGTAAATATCTATCTCCTACAGTCTCTACAAGGTCAGCACTGGGCTGTTTGCTAGTGAGCAGGAGTTCCAGGTGCATGGGTTTGAAGGACCAGTGGCTAATACCGATTAACTAATATGCAAAGTATTTGAAGGAGGTTAACTAGTGACCTCACATACTGCTGTCCATTAGGTATTTGTAGGATACTACATGCTGGAGCATTTTTCTGACACGTTTGATGTAGTTGTGTCCTGGTGTGACAACACCTGCTTCTGTGTTGACAAAGTGCTTCACCAGCTCCGGGCCATGTAGATCTAAAATCTGTTAACACAAGCCATCTTTTGAATGTCTGCTATGGTTCTGTGCCCATGTGTTACGCAGTTTTCCTTAGAGGCAAATGTTATATGTGTTCATTTTCTTCATGGCAGTCTTTTGGACTTTGTTGCAACAGTATTTGAGCATTTTGATGCCTTAAATCTGTAGTTACCAGCAGCCCTATGAGAATGAATTCTAAGTTCTGCTCTGTTCTAGCAATGAGAAGCTAGTCCTACAAAGGAGATGAGGTTGGTGCCTGTTCATTGTGCTAGGGAACTCCGAGTCTAAATGATCTTGCAACACTAGATGTACAGGCTGCGTCACTTGCTGGGTGGGTACCTTTGAGTGGGTTTCATACCACAGGCTTTCTGTTGCACACGTGGCAGTTTCACAGTTCAGCTGAGGCTTAGGGGCTCAGAGCACTAGCAACTGAGGCTCCAGCTGGTGTCTGCTAATCTGCCAGCTGTGGTAAAAGCTAGATAGGAGGCCTGCTTCACTCACCCAGGTGTGGCTCTTGCTGTATCTGAGCCCAAGGTGTACCCCACACAGCCACTTGAAGGCAGCTTGCAGCAAGGCTAAGAGCTGAACTTGGTCTCCCAAACTCTGGACTGTTACCTGCTCTAGCAGCCTTCTCCCCCTGCTCAGGCTGAACTAGGCCTACAACCCAAGCCTGAATGATTTCCAAGTCATTTACCTACACCTTACTCAGAACTGGAAATTTCACATTTAGGCAGATGATTCATGTGGCGGAGCCCCAGGGACTGTCAAGAATACCCCAAAAGGTGCATTTTTCAGTAGTGTGGTAGAATTCCTATCTGCAGTTTGCAATGTTGAGAGGAATTCAGGTGTTAATTGGATTTTTTAATTCCAATCCTGTGCAGAATCACAGCACCTTGAAACAGCTCAATTATGCAGAACTGATGGTAAAATAAATCAGTTCAGCCTCTGTCTATCATGGGTTCCACAAGTGCATCACAATGCTTCTCAGTATTTCACGAGGGTACGTCTGTAAGTAAAACTGTTGCTTAGTGAGAGCTTCCTGTGAAGTAGGCAAGAATATTATTATAGACTTGGCTTCTTCTTATGAACACCACTGGAACATAACAGTGCTGCAGAAAAAAATTTATTTAATGCCTTATTAATAAAACTATGGTAATAAGGATTTTGATGTTTTTTTCATTATTGCAATAATGTGTGACACCAGATGTGACCTTTTCAGAACAGCCTAAGCCTTTACAATCAACTTCTGACAACACTGAGAAACGTACCAGCCATCCCAAATGCAATGCTAGACACCTTATGCACTCACGTACATGATGTATGTATGGAAAACAGCAGGTGTAGTACACTTAAATGTAATGTACAGTACAGAATCAACTTTAATTGGGGAAGGTTTCTTGTATGAACAGAAAGACTGTTGTGAAAAAGGAAATTAATCCCTAAGTAGGACCCTGCCCTTGCAATTGCGGCAGCTTCATAGGATTTTTTGCAGCTCTAGGAACAAGAAATTCAAGCCAACTTGATTTTTTTTTTTTTATCCTCGATTGAACTGGGAATGCATCATTATCAATTAGTAAATGTGGGAAGTAAGTACCTAACATGTCCTAAAGAAGTTTACTATTGCAAGAAGAGCTGAGGTCCTGTTGGCTTTGCACAACACTTCAGGGTGGCAGCATTTTCACTATATCTATGTGAAAACAGGAAGCTTATCATTGCCAAAGCACTAAAAGGATCCTAAATGCCTAATAATAAAAAAATAAAAATAAAAAAAAAAAATAGCTGAAATATGAATTCAGTCTCACCTGATTTTTTCTCAAATGTGATTGTACAACCGACTTCTAATAATGGCAAAAATTATGCTAATATAATCAAAGGGTATTGTGGAATGTTTGTGCAGAGGTTTGTTTTAGATTGCTCAGGAAGCAATCAGGAAACATGGACATTTCTGCTGATGTCCATGATAGCCTTGCTGAGATAGACTGCTGGAAGAGGGTCAGGAAAGATTCTCTACTGTTGTAAACTAATGTAGTTCCTTTGATTTCAAGGGAGTTACTGATTTAGCTGTTTGAGGATCTGGTCTAGCTGGTGATAATGTCTAAGACATATACTGGTGTCGCAGATATGTGCCAGGGATAAGAGAACAGAATCTGACAACCAGAGAGTATTCAAGGGGGTGGTATTCTTGATATGAAGCACAAGAAGTAAGCTTGCATTATTCTGGGAGCTGATACTTTGGACACTGTTGCCCAGGTACTAGGGTGCTATACATGTATGGGTGATAGGAAAAGAGAAAGCAACAAGGTGTTAGGATAGCAGTGGGTTGAGCTAATCAGCATAGCAGGATGCTGGTGTCAGAGCTGCTTGAACGTGTTTGGTCTCCCCGTGGTAGATGAATGGGAAGGTTGTGGTGTAGCACTTGTCCCTGTTGTAGGTGTAGCAGGTTTCTGGCTCGTTGCAGGAGGTGCTCTGCTGGGCCTCATATATCTCACCACCCAGCTCAACTTCTACAGGATCACATTTTTTGCAGCTGGAAGAGATGAGGAACAAAAAGTATTCAGAGCTGTGATCAAAACATCCCTGACGAAACCCCGCTCTTTCTCACTGATCTGGCAGCAGTGGCAATCTGGGTACCGGGGTTTTTCCAGGCCATGTATTTTACACAGGCACTCCCAGACAGATGCTCTCATTTTTCTCAAACTGCTATTCACATGACTGGCCCCCTAAAAGGGAGGCTTGAAGAGGAAAATATGTAATTTCTTGATGTTTCAGACATTCAGGATCACCAAGGATCAGCATGAAACCTTACCTGCAAGTGTGAGGCCTTTTTATGCAACTTAATCATGGAGATAATTTATTGGCTTGCAACAGAATAGAAAAAACAAGCTTGAAAAAGAACAACTTCATTTGTTGCCTCATTTTATCTACTATCCTTCAAGATGTTTGTGAACCACTGGGGGCAGTGCTGCAGGGTAGGGTGTTAGGAAATGTATTTAGTGAAGAAAAATACTTACAGTTCAGCCATGCGGTAGACAAAAGTGGTTCTGAGCGGGGATGTGGGGTCAGAGATGTTCTGTCGGCTCCTGAGTGGGACCCTGGAAAGGAAGGGAGAGAATTCCTCTTGTGAAAACTGCTTGTTAAACAGGGGACTACTCTGCTGTAATGAATTCTCAACTCTGATCTTGTTCTTTGTTCAGGTTATTTCCTTTCTGACCCTTCTTCAAGAACAGCAAGTCATAACCTTTCTGTGCCCCTGAAGGCAATGAGATATTTTTTGCCTGGTTTCTAGGCATCTCCTCTCTGGAAAGACTGTAAAATTCACCCCACAAATAATGTAGCAACTTATGAAAGTGATGCCTTTCACTAATGATATTTTCAAGCTATCAGTTCTGATATTGCTTTTTTCTTTAAAAAAAAAATATATATATATATATATATATATATATAAATCTGAGCTGGCAGAGGCCTGTGAGACTTGCAAGACACTGACAGAGGTATTTAATGATTATTTCTTCTGTTGTGAGCTTTGCTAGAACTCTTCCAGGTCTGAGCTGTGTTGTCCCGGAGAGATGCATGTGTACTTCCCTGTCAGGTTTATGTGAATAAAGAGGACAAAGTCCTGAACTGAAATCTGCCTCATAGGATCAACCTTTTCTGATAGTTTTGGCATTATCTAGTTTTCCCAGGCTATAAAATCACAGGCTTGTTACAAAGATCAAATCTGGAAATTAGAGTTCAGTGTCACCAACCCAGTTTTGTTTCAGATGAACTGTAAGAAATGTTACGCTCTACTTCCACAGCCTATTTTGTGAAGCTGCTACTGGACCTCTTAAAACATTGAGATGCTTCTTGTACCTGAAGGGACAAACACGGCACAGTTGCATGTGAGCTAGGAAAACATCATTAGGCTCTGGATGGAAGCAAAAGGAGTCCAGGATAGCACAGAAAGTGGTCCATGGGAAAAACAGGTCTAAATTCTCAGCAGCAGGATGAGTGAAAAAATGCAAGCAAAAAGGAAAAGGGGAACCCCTACAGTCTCCTGCTCACCATCTCCATGTAAGACTTGTCTGCCACTTACATGATGCGTATGTTTCTTTCCAGGATTTCTTCGTCAGGATTTTCTTTGGAGGGGACTAACTTTGAGGTCACTGTTGTGCATTTACACTTGTTGTTAACCAGCACGCGCTCCTCACTGTCATAGTCCTGTAGAGTACCTGCAAACACAGGATGTGCCATCTCAGGGTTAGAAAAGAAAAACCTTGCGACGTGCTCTGTCTCTGTCAGAAAGTTAAGAAATGAGAACCTCAGCGATGCCCCATTATGGCATCTATACTGATTGAAGTTGAGGTCACAACAAGTAGAAATGAGACGGTTGAAAAAGACTAGTTCAGCTCTCTTGCCTGCTCAGCCTACAGTCCACTTCTATATGTGGAGGAGATGCAAGTGGCAGGGAGAAAACGATGAACCTGAGCACTGTGTTGCTGATAAGTGAGGCAAAACAAGCAGGGATCTCTCATGAAACACAAGCCTCTGGCTATACCTGGCAGCTAAAGTGCTGTTTTTACACTTGCCTCTGCTAGGAGGTGACCTGATTACTGTATCATGCACAAGGACTGGTCTAGCAGACCAAACCCTAGTTGGAATCTGGGCTTTCTGAACATTTGTGACCATGCCAACACAGCAGATGTGTCAGCTTTCTGTCAGTGTTATTTTTCCTTCCAGGTCCTTGAGGGAATCAACGCCAAAAAGCACTAGAGGATGAAGCAGGAAGGCAGCCTCATGAACTGGTATGGAAGGCAAGTGGCCCTTACAATCCCGTGGTTTGCACAGCAAATTCCAGTCCTGAATTTCTGATCTTCTGTTCCTAATGAAACTGAGTTTGGCAGCTGTGGAGCTGAGTCAAATACAGAAGAGCCAGCTTTGGGTATGTTTGTATCCTGCACTTTTAGCATATTATTCAATATGAAACTCAGTCAAAACAACGGGGTAAAACTTCCCATCTGTCACCCAGAGGCTTTGTGAATGTTCCTGTTGGCATGCAATGCCTGCTTCCTCTCTGAACATGCAAATGGATTTGAAATAATTTGTTCTCTCCTAGCTGTCTTTCCCCAGCAGCCTCTGGTCTCTTCACCTATAACAAGCAGGCTTTGCTTTTACATGCACACAGTCACACCCTTCTTAAATGGTCATTTTCACATTCCTTTATCTCTTAATGCTGCTATATAATCACAACCATCACTTTGCTACATCACTCTTCCAACAGTACCTTCAGCCAGAAGTATGAGAAAACACTGAGAGTTTGTAAGATGGGAATAGTACTGGGCTCAGACAGACCTCAGTTCTGAGGATTTGCTTACTTTTAACCCATTACTTTAACCCTAGAGAGAAAGAAATAGCCTAAAAATGTCAGTGGGGGATTTGAGTGTCACTTAAAAGCTTTGGTCCTAATAGATGGACTCTTCTGGGTCAATGAAGAACGGCTCACTAAGGAAGTAGCTGCCCCTGCTGCATAAGCTCATGGCTGCTTTTTCATTTTCATGTCCAATGCTGCTGGCTTGTATGAACAGCAGATCCTGTTGCTACAGGGTGAAATGGATAGTGCTCAAAGCCTGTGGGAGCACTAGGAAAGCTGGGATTCAGGAGAAGCATGTGGAGTTAGGCTGTAAGGTTTCTAATTGTTAGATGCTATTAGTGGAAGCTTAACTGTTGGGTGAAGCTGTCTGCAAGACTGAACGGGAACAAGTCCTCTGCAGCGCTGATCAGGAGACCTTACTTTATGTCCCCAGAGTATATAGTCCATACAATGCCATGTAAATAGCACTCCGGGTGTTCTACATAAGGCTTCTTGGAGCTTCACTCCTGTCCCTACAATATGCTGGTCCCATCTGCTTGTATTGCACTGGGTTATTTACTAAGATCCTTAGAAGCTTCGTATTGATGAAAAAGGCTCTAAAACATTTTGAAATCATGCCTCAGAGTGATCTTAAAATTCAGTGACCGGTAGGAATGCTGCTTCTGTGACAACTGGCAGCAGAATACCTTCTAAAGAAAGTTCACTGGGGCGGTTCTCAGCTGGAAAAGAATCTACTGCAGTCCCTCACTTTGTCCAACAGAGCAAGCCACTACAGGCATGGGCGAGATGCCGCCTTTGCTACTGCTCTCGGGGGTATCTTTGTCCCTCTAGAGCATGTGCTTGTTTAGCCCTTTTACAGCAGTGGCTGGCATTTAGCATTTGTCTGTATCGCACCTAGCACAAGTAGCCGTCTATGCAAATGCCAATTGCAAACCATGCAGAATCTAAGTCTGGTCTCATGTCTGATTGTGCTGTACCAAGGCAGAAATCCAAAACGTGACACAGATGAATATTCACAATTTAGTGGTACTTATCTGTCTTTGCACACCTTCTTCTATTCTCTATTGCTTTGCATGTTTCCTTGCTGCCAACTCGTCATACAACACGAACACTGCTCTCTGAAGCAGAAGCTAACTAGAAAAGTCTCTTTAGTCTCTGCCTCACTCAGTCTTGGTCTTTTTTTCTTATAGGAAAACTCTGTGAAGAACAAGAAGCTAGAGATCTTCCTCTGTTGTCTGTTGCTGTATTTTCTATGCAATGTTGTGTGCAATTCTTCAAAGACATTTATCAAAATCCAATATTTAAGTTGTCCCCAAACCTCTGGGAGCAGACTTTAATTTATCTTAATCAAATAATGCTATTAACTTTTTTTTGTAATAAATATGCGGGGATTTTTAGACTGTACTCTACAACCACTGTCCTGAATTTAATTCCTTGTGTAATACTACTGGCTTCAGTAGCCATAAAAGTTACAGGTGCTCCATATTTTTAAAGTAAAATTACAAAGCTGCAAATAAGACTTTTTAAGATTTATCAGTAATGATTCCATGAATTGACCTGTAAAGTTCCTTTAAAGAGAAGGTGGTTAACTACAAAAGTTCTTAATGCTGTTCTAAACCCTGTTTGCAGGGTTGGATCTTCTGGTGCATAACTTACTGCAACGTGACGTTCCTATCTTCATGAATACTCATGCAGAGATTTTGATAACATTTCTCATATTTGATAATGTCCTGTAATATGATACGTGGAGATGAAGCTCAACAAAATCCCGCTGCTGCACAATGAAGAAGCAAATTAATTCCAAAAATACCTGCTCAAACTCTGCTGCATGAAGGTGGCCACTTCATTAAAGGAAGAAGAGGCTCAGTTAGGCCAGAAAGATATTTTGATGTGAGTAGTACAAATGTCACTCCTGTAGCTGCAAACAACTAAATTTTGACTTCCCTGCAGTTATAATACACTTCACAGAAAGCGGGGCTTTTTGAGGACCTGCCTGGCTCTGCAGTAAGACACCACTTTCCAAAAGCTGGAGGAAATGCATGGATGCTGTTATCCATGCAGCTAGGGTAGTTCTTCTTAAGCATGGATTTAGTCCCGTGGACTGGATCTGCTGTGTGAATGAGGATGACTTTAAGCTGTTTTATAGAGATCTGGAGGCAGGATAGTCAGAATCCATTACCTGTAAACCACACTGAATAATGTGCTGGGATGAGACTCTGATCTCAGTACTGATGGTAAGAATCAAGAGTCCTTCCACAAAATGCAGTGGAGTTAAATAACAGTTTAATCAGAAATGGCCACAGCCATGTGACAGGATCAGCAAGAGGATTTTAGAAGCCTCAAGACCTAGCAGCTAAGTTTTTCAAGCTTCTTAGGGCTGCATAAAAACAGGCTGCATTTTTGAGGTTTGTTGCTTCAGAAACATGATTAAGAATAGCTAATTATAAAAGCTTAAATTTGCCGCTATTCATCACTCTTTTAGGCTTTATTAAAATAAATATATTAAAAATATATTAAAATAAATGGGAATTAAAAACACTGCTCTGTGTGGTGCAGGAAGACACCGAGGTGTCCAAGCACCACCAAAGCAAGACTTCTTCAGCAGGCATCAAGGTTTGATTTACACTGTTAAAATTATTAACAGACACCTACACAGCACGCATCCCTCATAAAGCAAAGTTTCCCGTGGTTTTCATTTCTCACCTACCTGCCACAAGGACGAACTCCAAGGAGACGGCCAAGGCCACCCACGGCAACAAAGAGCTCTTCATCTTGCCTTCGCTTCTTTTGAAGAATGTGAGTGGAGAGCGTGTGTCTGCCTATAAGGGCGTGTGCAAATGATATGGCTATTTGTTTCCTAAAATAAACAGCCCAGCCAGCCACCACTGACACTGTGAAAGACGGGCTTGGGGACTGAAACCAGGCACGTTCAATGCGCAGAGACTTCTGCCTTTCAAAGGCGATTGGGGGTAGGGGGTTGCACTATTACTGTGCACTTTTATTCTGTTCTTCACCAACATGCAACAAGCTGCTGGGTACAAGGGAGTGAAAAAAAGCCCTGGGCTTGAGGGACTAATTTATCACTAGGGTCACTGGCACTCTCCCACCTTGAGCTCAGGATTGTAACGTAAGAAAGTGTCCAGCTAGCCAAGGGGTCACAGTTCTTGCTCTTGAGTTTTGAGAAATCAGATCTTTGTGGGGATAGTTTGACCCATACTGTAAGAACATGCTAGGCTTCAGAATCAGAATCCTGTTTGCACCAGATGCTGTGCAACATATATTAAGGACTTGACCAGCCCCCAAGGAGTTTTCAGTCAAAGCAGACAAAAGGAGAGGTGGGAGGGGTAAAAGAGGTAAAGCAACGGCATGGCAGGGGCAAAGCTGAGCTCTTCCTCCAGTCCTCTGCCTGTTGCATCAAGGAGTTTCTTTCCTTATTAATAGAGAAGGGACTCCATGGGATGCCTGATACATGAAAGGCTCTGCGTAAGGTCCGAGGCAACCATTCCCCAGTGAACGCACACATTTAAAATTCTTTGAGGTATCTGTCACGCAGACATTCCTTAATGTGCTTGGTTCACTCTGGAACAAAAAAGAGTAGTGGAGATGATTTTTATTTTTATTTTTTAATTGTCCCAGGTTTGTGTTCACCTGTGTAACTCTGGGAAGAAATAAGATAAAATAATAAAAACACATTGCAACGTAGCTTGCAATGACTAGGGTTTTCTTTGGAGTGTATGCATATATCTTGCACAGGAAAGGCCACGTTGTAAGGAAAGTTGAATCTCTAATAACACCTTTTACCAGGTGCTATTAGAGATACCTATGATGGGATAAAATCTTGTAATTTTATTTAAGGTAGAAGGGAGGCAGAGCAAGGTGTGATGCTAGCAGGCCGTTCTTACGGTTACAGTATTAGTGTTTCCTGAATTTCTGCTAGCTGCAAGGATAGTTTATTCTTGATTAACAATAGCAGCACACAGCAAATCTTCCTGTGCTGGTCCAGCTGCTTCTTACACAGCAGGGCAGCAACCCCATGATGCTATACAAGCTTTTCACACTGCGCATGCTGCCCTTGGCTCCCCAGGGTTGGTCGCTTTTGCCAGGTTCTCAAGAGGCTGATGTTATTAACATTGCCAACATCCCAGACTCTGAAATAGCTGCCTGTCACCTTATGGGTTGTTTTCCCTTTCTTTGGACCTTGCTAGCTGGGTTCCTAAAGGTTGAGCTCTTTGAAGACCCTGGCATTTGTGTACTGAACTTTCTCCTGCCAGCACAAGCATCTCATCAGCCAGTCGCATGATGCAAAGAGCTTTTGTGTTGCATCAGCAGTACTGACACAAGGGGCTTTCCCAAGGGTGGTAGCAGGTGACGATGGGTGCAAGCCCAGCTCCAAGCAGGGCATCAGGCTATTCCGTGGCTCTTGGGTACAAACCCTGATCTCTCAGCAAGGCTGCAGCCTTATGACAGCAAAATTTGCTTTTCTTTCATCTCCCTCCTCCCCAGAAAGTATTGCCAACAGAGTTTAACATGGAGCTTCCTTCCGAAGCAGGAAGGTGCCCATCTAGTGTATAAGGTTAAAAATAAACCTGGCTAACCATGGTGGGGATGAAGGGGGAAGGAATGTCTATCTAAAGCACTATTTGTTTCAGTCACCTTTTGGAGTCACTTTTTGTAATCAAAGAGATTTTTTAAAGCAAGAGGGAAGAATGAATGCAGCAAAATAGAGCACATGCAAAAGAGGCTGGCACATTCTGCATATCTACATTGATAAAAATACAACACCAATAAAATCCAAGCAGAGGTATCTATGAATTTTTAGAAAGAAAATGAATGGAGAGACTGTGCAGAATGATACTCTGTGTGATTCTGTTGATTTCGGTGGATTCCCTGACTGCTGGTGCTCAGCATAGCTGAATTTCAGTTGCTAAATCTGTGTGTCTGCATGTGCAGTCCCTTGGTCTTTACATGGTGGTGTGAGAGCCATTTTTAGTCACCCTCAGCCACCTGCATCTCTCTGAGGCTTTCTGTCTAGATTTCAAACTCTTTAGAGTAGAATTTGTTTTGTGGGCTGTTACTTTTAAGGACTATCCCCTTTTTACTGTGTGACACGTTAGATAACCATAAAAGTATCTGGGCAAGCAGGCATTAAAAAATTGAAAAAATTGAGGCAGTTTGGCAAGGGGATGGCAAACCATCGTCCCAGGTTTGAATTCTGGGCTGAGTGGGGAGCTACCCAAGGCAGAGGCTACTGGAAGAATTAACTGAGAATTTAAGAAGAAATAAGAACCAGCCTTGTGGTCTCAGCATCCCTGTGCCTCCAGTTAGCCTGGAACACGATGAATGTTTCCAAGTAACTTATTTTCTGCTCATGAAAAAAAAAATAACCTTACATTGATAGATAAGGTAGCATTAAATCAATGAGAATCTAAGTGGAAGTTGGTCTGCTGTTACAGCCCTGAATTTTGGAAGGGCAGACTTTTAAGAAACTGAGGGCATTACATTGTAGGGCGGTTAGATGGAAATATTCAGGGTCTGGGACACAAGGAAGGCCTGGATTTCTGTAAGACATATTTGCAAAAGTTATCTAGAATTTTAACCATGTGGCTGCAGACTGCTCTGGATGGGCTTCACAAAAAATGGTAAGATTAAGCAGGGGGATTACAAAGTCTGATCAGCAAGGGTGGTTGTATGGCCAACTAGAACAAAGTGAGGCGGATAGCAAACGTGGCGCCCATCTACAAGAAGGGCCGGAGGGTAGACCCGGGGAACTACAGGCCTGTTAGTTTAACATCAGTGCCAGGGAAGCTCATGGAGCAGATTATCCTGGGCATCATCATGCAGCAGTTGCAGGGCAAGCAGGCAATCAGGCCTAGTCAGCATGGGATTATGAAGGGTAGGTCCTGCTTGACGAACCTGATCTCCTTCTATGACAAGGTGACAGCCTTAGTGGATGAGGGAAAGGCTGTGGATGTGGTCTACCTTGACTTCAGTAAGGCATTTGACACCATTCCCCACAACATTCTCCTCAGGAAACTGGCTGCCCATGGCTTGGACTGGCGCACGCTTTGTTGGGTTAAGAACTGGCTGGATGGCCAGGCCCAGAGAGCTGTGGTGAATGGAGTCAAATCCAGTTGGAGGCCGGTCACTAGTGGAGTCCCGCAGGGCTCAGTGCTGGGGCCGGTCCTCTTTAACATCTTCATCGATGATCTGGATGAGGGGATTGAGTGCACCCTCAGTAAGTTTGCAGATGACACCAAGTTAGGTGCGTGTGTCGACCTGCTCGAGGGTAGGAAGGCTCTGCAGGAGGATCTGGATAGGCTGGACCGATGGGCCGAGGCCAACGGTATGAAGTTCAGCAAGGCCAAGTGCCGGGTCCTGCACCTGGGGCACAACAACCCCAAGCAGAGCTACAGGCTGGGAGAAGTGTGGTTAGAAAGCTGCCTGTCAGAGAAGGACCTGGGAGTATTGGTTGACAGTCGGCTGAATATGAGCCAGCAGTGTGCTCAGGCGGCCAAGAAGGCCAATGGCATCCTGGCTTGCATAAGAAACAGCGTGGCCAGCAGGTCCAGGGATGTGATTGTCCCCTTGCACTCGGCCCTGGTGAGGCCGCACCTCGAGTACTGTGTTCAGTTTTGGGCCCCTCACTGCAAGAAGGACATGGAGGTGCTTGAGCAAGACCAGAGAAGGGCTACGAAGCTGGTGAAGGGTCTGGAGAACAAGTCTTAGGAGGAGCAGCTGAGGGAGCTGGGACTCTTTAGCCTGGAGAAGAGGAGGCTCAGGGGTGACCTTATCGCGCTCTACAGGTACCTGAAAGGAGGCTGTAGCGAGGTGGCGGTTGGTCTGTTCTCCCACGTGCCTGGTGACAGGACGAGGGGGAATGGGCTAAAGTTGCGCCAGGGGAGGTTTAGGTTGGATATGAGGAAGAACTTCTTTACAGAAAGGGTTGTTAGGCACTGGAATAGGCTGCCCAGGGAAGTGGTTGAGTCCCCATCCCTGGAGGACTTTAAAAGATGTTTAGATGTAGAGCTTAGGGATATGGTTTAGGGGATGATTTGTTAGTGTTAGGTCAGAGGTTGAACTCGGTGATCTTGTAGGTCTCTTCCAACCTAGACTTTCTGTGATTCTGTGAGAATTTCTACCTATGTGTGGGTAACGAGCTATGCGAATGTTATGTCTCACTTATCAAAACCAAGTCATTTTTACTGCTGTCTGACACAGACCTGTATCCATAGGAGGTGATATCTGACAATTGGCACTAATGGATTTGGAAAAGGCGTCTTTGTCTGAGGCAAAACATATCTTTGGTGTGCGAGCAAGTATGGAAAATTTTGACCAGAAGAGACTAGGTGAAACAGCTGAGCATGTCATGACAAAGGCTCATAACTGGACTTGGCCTGCCATCAAATGTGTCAGAATCCAAGTGAAGCGCCAAAAAGTAAGTGAAATTGCACCCCATCCTCTTGTTTTAGTTAACTTTAATATTTGCCCAGTGTGACTTTTTCCACAGGAAGTTGGACATGAGTATTTATAAATAAAACCGCACCTGTTCTGTGGCTAGAAAAAAGCACCTGCGCTGCTTCTGCACAGAACTTCTCTTCCTGGGATTGTGTGGCTGCCAAATTTATCAGACTCAGGGCATGGGGGGTCAGATCATACCAAACTCTTTACCGCAAACTACTTACTTACTCCCTCTACTCTTATGACGTGGCTGTCGGCATTACTTCCAACCAGACCGCTTCCATGTGGCTTGGTATTACTTTGATTTTCCCAGTGGAAAGCCAGGGGAGGCTGGGCCAGGCCCTCCATGCCTGATGCCAGAAACAAACAAGCAGCCATCCAGGACGTGAATTTAAATTTGAAGGAGTATAGACAACCTGAAAAACCCTCCTGATGAGGGCTTTCCTGCTGCTGAAAACCCACATTGCTCCTTTACTGATGCCCTGCCTGGATTTGCTGGCATGAGAGGGGTGATCCAAAGAGCATGGGCGCTGCTCAAGCCCAAACTCTGGCAGAGAAGCAATTTAGTGAAGGTGAGGAGCTGGAGAGGTAATACACATAGCTCGGGGGAGGTTTTCAAGCACTTCCCCTCTCTGCAACTTTGGCCTGGCTGTGGGGAAGTAACGAGAAATTTCCGTTAGTAAGCGCACAGATGGCACAACAAGCTCCCATCCGGCACCATTTCGCTAAGCTAAAAAAAAAAAAAAAAACAAAAAAAACAAACTTGTGGGCCGCCAGCTGCGTTCAAACCCCTCACGGGCCGAGGGGGAACCACGGCGCAGGGGCCGAGGAGCGGGGGAACGGGACGGCGCCGGAGCGGAAGGGGCCGGGCCTGAGGCGGCAGCGGCGCCATGAGGACGCGGCGCGGAACCGTCCTGCGGCCCCCGCCGCCCGCCAACGGCCGCCATGGGGGCGACGAGGAGGAGGACGAGAAGGAGGAGGAGGTGGTGCCCCGCGGGGACGTGGGCCCCGAGGGGCTGGGGGACGAGGTGGAGGACTTCCACGAGGCGCAGTTCCAGGCGGTGATGGCCGCCTTGGAGAGCGGGGAGGAGGCCGGGGAGAGCGAGGAGGAGGAGGAGGAGGTGCTGGGGCTGCAGCTGCCGGAGGAGGACGAGGACGAGGAGGAAGAAGAAGAAGAAGAAGAAGAAGTGCTACAGCTGCAGCTGGAGGAGGAGGAGGATGGTGATGGTGAGGAAGAGAAGGAGGGAGCCAAGTTCTATGTGGATCACAGCGCAGAGGAGGATGAGGAGGATGAAGATGAGGACCTGTCCATGGAAAGCGACTTGGAAGAGCGCAGCAAGGACACCAAGCTCCCCCACGAGCTGTCCTGGGGCCGCCGCAAGCAGCTCTACTACGACACGGACTATGGGAGCGACGGCCAGGCCAAGGGCAAGCGTAGCCAGCAAGAGGTCGATGCTGAGGAGGAGGAAGAGGAGCAGGAGGCTCAAGTCATCCAGAGGCGGTTGGTGCAGGACCTGGGGGAGGATGATTATGGGCTGGATGTGATCCAGGGATATGTGGCGGGGCAGCAGAAAACCCATGACAGCAAGGGGCAGAAGATTGCCAAGGATTTGAAGGCCCTTTCCAAGAAGGAGCAGCTGAAGCTACTGAAGCAGGAGTCCCCTGAGCTCCTGCATCTGATTGAGGACTTTGAAGTCAAGCTGATGGAGCTCAAGGATGAGCTGCAGCCACTGCTGGAAATGGTCAGAAGTGGCGTTATTCCTCAGGGGAAAGGCAGCCGCTATTTGCAGATGAAGTATCAGATCTACCTGAATTACTGCGCCAATATTAGTTTCTATTTGGTTCTGAAGTCAAAGAGAATCCCAGCTCACAGTCACCCCGTCATTGAGCGGTTGGTCGCTTACAGAAATATCATCAACGACCTGGCTGTGATAGACCAGAGGTTATCCTCGCAGGTTCGCCTGCTCCTGAGGAGCTATTACGATAAGAAGGAAAAAAAACTGCGAGATCGGAAGAAGTTTCCGGCCCTTCTATATCTGGCTGCCAGGAAGAACAAACCAAAACGTGCTGCTGCACTTGCTGCTGAAGAACAGGCAGATGAGTCAGACCTGGATGAAGAGGCTGCCCTAAAATACTATAAGCAGATGGAGGATAAGCTGAAACTCAAGAGGAAGAGAACTGAAGACCAGGACATGCCCAAAGAAGAACTGTTAGAGGAGGAGGAGGAGGATCCAAATAAAAAGAGAGGTGTGACCTATCAGATGATCAAGAACAAAGGCCTCACCCCCAGGAGGAAGAAGATTGATCGCAACCCCAGGGTCAAGCACCGGGAGAAGTTTCGGCGGGCCAAGATTCGCCGGAAGGGCCAGGTCCGTGAAGTTCGGACGGAGATGCACCGATACGGCGGGGAGCTGTCCGGCATTCGTGCCGGGGTTAAGAAAAGCAGAAAGCTTCAGTGAAACTTATTTTTCTCTCTTTCGGAGAGATGCAAGTAACAGTTCTGAATGCAATAAAATTTTTGTTAAAGAATGTGTGGTTTTCATCCTTAAGTGGGATTTTTTTGTTGTTTCTTTCTTTTTTTTTTTTTTTTTTTTTTTTGTGTGTGTGTGTGTGTGTGTGTGTGTCTTTCTGTGCTGTAAATACAGGCTTTGAGAGGCTGCAAGGGGTGTCAAGTGAGGGGAAGGGAATGGGCCGGGTGGGAGGAGGGCAGAGGGGGAAGGAAGGGGGTGTCCTGCCGAGGGTGGGCTGAGAATGGGATTTGTGCAGCTGTCACCACCACCTCCTCCTTACGGCCTTGTCCTCTTACATCCTTTTTTCTGCGTAGGGCTACAGATACATGGTTATGGTATTTCCTCCAGTTTGCGCTCTTATTAACTCATCCTTGTGTTCATACATGTAAGACTCAACTGTTCTTACCCTCCTAAATCTTTTTAATTTAGTAGCAAAGCAGGCAGCTGTTCCCTAAATCCCATATGGCCTGAGATGCTATTTCACCTGCTCCTGAATTCAGCGAGAGGCAAAGCAAGGACACTTCTAAATTGCATAGTTACTTACCTGTGATGAATACATCACCTTAATCTATGGTAAATTTCCCAGCTGTTACACACTTGTATGTCTTACATGGCATTGCTGCAGGACAAGTTGGTAAGACATAACATAGTTTGCACTTTGAAGGTAAATGTTCTACATGTTTTGATTACTTCCCTCTGGTGGGAAAACACATCCAACCTGGTACTGAAATAAATTCTTGCTGGGAACTGATTGTGAGGGGGCACTTTGAGTTCATGTGAAGGAGGAGTGAGTGATTTCTTTCTCATGAGGCTTGCAAGTGTAACACTGTCTTGAGGTAAGATGTGCGTATGTGGCTGGGATCTGTTTCAGTGAGTCTGCATCTTATTTGGGTACCAGTACCACCTGAAAGGCACTCTGCCACGTGAACTCCCTTAAGAGGGACAGTTGCCTAGTTAGAAACAACCATTTTGTGTTACGGAAGCACCGGTGTAGCTAGTGTTTATTGCAATAGTCTCAGGGACGCCAAACTATGAATGTGTGGTGGTGAACCTGCAACAGGCGCTTTACTTGAAGCACGCAGACACTGCTTGTTTTCTGCACATGAAAAGTTTCCGTAGCATTTGATGCAAAACTTTCCATCCTAAGCCTTTTCCTGCCAGGAACATTCTTGATTGCTGACTGGAGACAGTTTTATTATTTTTTAAAGCTGATTCTTAAAGGGAGAGGTGGAAAAAGAACAAACATAGGCTGGACAGATGGGAATGGAAGTAGGGAGGCTTTTTGTAGTCTTGGTATGTCCCAATTTCAGGGAGAACTCAGTTCAGTATATGAACGCACACGGCTAAATGTTGAAATGACAAGTTCTGCTGACTTTAATGGTCCTGTATTCTTTTGCCCCCTGCTGTCCATAGGCCAAACAGCAGTTAAACACTGCTTTTAAAAAAATACAGAAAGAAATAAACCCCTGCTCCATAGAAACCAGCTCACTGTGAATTGATCCCCTCCATGCAATTGACCAGGAGGTCTTTGCCTGTCTGCAGAGCCAAGGCATTTTGCACGGCAAGGGGTAATAGAAACTACTGTAGGTGCCTGAGGA
Organism: Nettapus auritus; assembly: GCA_011076525.1. Lineage (NCBI taxonomy): Eukaryota > Metazoa > Chordata > Aves > Anseriformes > Anatidae > Nettapus > Nettapus auritus. The sequence continues at coordinate 35,873,530 of CM021768.1, read as the reverse complement.
GCGTTGATGGCAGCAGAGAAGAATTTGGTGTTTCTGGTCAGTGCTGGTCTTGTCTGTGCTGGTAGGAGGTCTCTGTGTGTGGAGAGGAAAGGTTGGAGGTGATTACAAGGGTAAGGATTCATTTCTCACATCCCAAAGCCCCGGCAGCGACTGCTAGAAGGTGAAAATTGTTGTCTGAGGCCCTGCGGCTGGCTTCTCTGGGGAAGCTGGGTCTAAGAGGCACATGTCAAACCCTTGTTCTGCAAGAGCATTACAGAGGCTTGCTTGAAGAGGTCACTGAAAATGCCTTTTCATGTGAGCGATGCCCTGTCTGACCAGGTGGCCTCAGGTGAGAAGTGCAACCTGTTGGCCTTGGGGATGAAGACATTCTTCCCCGGTGCTTGCTCTCTCGTACTGTGAGCTGCAATCAACAGCATTCGCAGCTTGCTGCTCCCAGAGAAAAATGCATGGCTTTGAGTGGGTAGTCGTGTGAAACGTGACAAGTCTGCTCCAAAACGAGAAACTAGTCTAAGCCTTACCAAGGAGGGAACCGGTGCTTTTCCCAAAACGAAACCATTTCTATTAATTCTGCACTGGGATCATGTTGGAGGCCACCAGTGATGATGCTGAGCTACACTTTTTAGTCAGTGAAAGCTTATGTGCTGGGGAAAAAGCAGCTTAGGTGATTTTTCAAGAGAGGAGCGGTGTTTCCTGGCAGGCATCACACGGGATGTGAAAAATGTCCCACAGAGATGCTAACTGATCTCATTACTACAGCATCTGCTCGCGCACGTTTCGCACTTTGTGCAAAAATGAGGGGCTGACGCGCTTCTGCAGACAGGCAGGCAAGCTGCAAGTATCCGAGGTGGTTTTGTGTTCCCTCAGAAAGCTTTAGGCAGCTGGCAAGCAAAATTCTGGCAGCTTCCATGTGAGCAATAAATAAGGGATATATGGTGTGGTGCAATTACAGGCTCGCTTTCCAGAATCGTCGAGATTAAGGCAAAAGCAAGCGCAGCGTGTCAGCGTGCCCACTGCAGGCAGCCAGCAGATGGCCCAGCTTGTCTCCCAGGTCTGCAGCACCAACCCGTTTTAATGAAGATTAAACATGGCATTTTGTTCGGTTGGTTGGTTCAGAGACTGGATGAAGCCATAAATAGTTCTTTCCAGCATGGTTTTATGTATGAGTAATCATGGGAAGGCTGTGGTTATTAATGCCATGGGAGGGGGAACACTGTAGCGTTGCTCTAAGAAATGCTTAGTAGATGTTTAGTGCTGAAAGGCAATCCCTGATGGTAAATAGATTTTGAAGACCCCTGTTAAAACAGATGCATGTGAAAGATGGGAAAGATCATGGATCATGGTTTGGAAAATAAGTGGAGCAAGTTCATGGCTAACACTGTTTTGTGTTTTGTTTTTCCTTCTTCCAGTAGTTGCATCCAGAGTAAGCCTGGCTTGCCTTGGGAAGCTGGAACTGAAAAAATCCAAGGGCAGAGAGTTGGGCAGTGCTTTCTGTGTCACAACGTGAAATTTCTGTTTGTGCAGGGCAAGGAAAATGTATTCAACAACTCAGAAGGAATTACATTTGCTACTACCTTAATTTTGTCAAGGCTTTCATAGTTGTCTCCCATTGTTTGCTATCAGCAACAGTTTGGACGTGATTTTGCTCTCGCTAGCACTGGCAAATACAAATCTCAAAACCAAACGTTTGGATTTCTGAAAGGGATTAAAGCATCTGTTAAATTAGCTGCAACATATTGCATGACTTGGGGCAGCGCTACAGAAAAGTCTCCAGCAATCAATTGCCTTTGCAGCTTTGTTTTTGCAACTGTTATGTGAGATTAAAAAAAAAAAAAAAAAAAAAAAGGCAAAAAAAGCAGCCTGTTTCAGTCTGACCTAAGTATACTGAGTATACAGGATATTCTTTAAAAACTGGCAGATTTGCATTCTTCCTCTGCTGACAACACTGTGGTCCACATTTAAAGCCCTGCCTGAATGAAAATTCTTTATTGCTGCCTTTCTAAAGGCCGTCTTTGAGGTGAGATTCCTATGGGGTACCACCAATGTGTTTGTTTTAATGGTAAAGACTGTATTTGGAGTTTGTGTTGTCACCTCTTGTCAAAGGATCTCAAAATGCTGTTGTTGGTTAGATCTTGCACTCCGGAAAGCAAGGGGGAGGCAAGAGGTAGGGGAATGGCTTGACTTTACAGATAAGTTAATGCATGTGGGAGCCTGACTTCCTGGAGGTTGTTTCCCCAGATTAAAATCTGTGTTTCCCCAGATTAAAATCCACACTTCCACATGAAGCCTGTGGCCCAGTGAAGCGCAGCAGCTGAGGCAGCCCCGCACCTCCCCGGGCTGCTTTCTCCATTCTTTGCCGCTCACTTGCCAGCTGCATGGGGAATGCAGGTGGAAGGGGCAGCGGCTCGTTTTGAACCACGGCTGTCCCTGGCAGGGCAGCGGTGTTTTATCTGGGAGGCTGGGGCTGCCTGCTTCGTGCCCGGCTTCTGTGACTGCCTCCTGTGGTGGGGACGTGGGGATTTAGAACCACAGAGTCATTAAGGTTGGAAAAGCCCTCCGAGATCATCTGGTCCAACAGTCCCCTCACTGCCACTGTCACCCACTAAGCCACGTCCCCAAGCACCACGTCCAACCTTTCCTCGAACACCCCCAGGGACGGTGACTCCACCACGTCCCCGGGCAACCCGTCCCAACGCCTGGCTGCTCTTTGTGACAGGAAACGTCTCGTTTCCAACCTGAACCTCCCCTGCCGCAACTCGAGGCCGTTCCCCCTGCTCCTAGGCCATCCCCCCCTGTCCCCACTCGAGGGGAAGGGGGCGGCACGGCAGCCGGGCTCGCCGCCACCACCCGCCGGGCCCGGCCGTGGGCGGAGGCCGGAGGCCGGCCCAGGCCCAGCTTCCCCACCGGGGCGGAGCCGCGGCCCGGGGCGGCGATGGCGGAGGCGGAGCGGGCGCCGCTCGTGGCCGAAAGTTGCCGGGACGGGGGCGGCGGGGAGCTGCCCCCCGCCATGGAGCAGCGGGACGAGCCCGGCCCGGCGGCGGCAGAAGAGGACGAGGCGCCCCCGGGCTCGCCGCCTTTCTTCCTCCTCTACCCCGGCCATGGAGGCGCCGCCGCGCCGCCCAGCGCGTGGAGACCCCCGGCACCCCGCGGCGGGGCCGCCCTGCCCGTGCTGCTGCTGAGCTACCCGGGGCCGGAGGGAGCCGCCGGCGCCCGTGAGTAGCCTCGGGGCCGGGAGCCTCCCTTTCGCCCTCCTCCCCGCCGAGCCGGCGTGGATGGGGGTGCTGGGGCCGTGGGGAGCGGGGGTCCCTCCCTGAGCGCCCCCCGAGCCGGGGGCTTGCGGGGAATGGGGCTGGGGAGGTGCCGTCGTGGCACCGCCGCTCCCCAGGCGGCACACGTGTGTGCCTCCGGTGAGGGAGGTGGGCTGCACCCCAAGGAAGCCTCTGGGGACGTGTTCGTGGGGTCTGCTCTCCTTTCTGGGCCGCTCCTCTGCGAGCTGTGCAGCCGTGGGGAGCCTCTTCTCACAGGTAACCGGCGATAGGGATAGAGGGAATGGCCTCAAGTGGCGCCAGGGGAGGTTCAGGCTGGAAACGAGGAGACGTTTCTTCTCAGGAAGAGCAGTCAGGTGTCTTAAGGGGTTGCCCAGGGAGGTGGTGGAGTCACTGTCCCTGGGGGTGTTAAAGAAGTTGGACGTGGTGCTTGGAGATGGTTTAGTGGGTGACATTGGTGGTAGGGGGGTGGTTGGACCAGAAGATCTTGGAGGGCTTTTCCAATATTAACGGTTCTCTGAAGCCTCACAGCCCAGCCCTGCCTTACACAGTGGTTAGGAGATGGAAAACACCCGCTTGGGCTTCTTCTTGTGCTGGGGCAGAGGGTATTTGTTCTGGGTGCCAGACGAGGCCGAAGGGCTTTGCTGCGTGTGCTCTCTGCTGTGGGGTGTGCTGGGTGGGAAGCTGTTTTCAGCTTCACGGTGATTTTTATGATGTTCTTGCAGTGCATTTGGATAAACTGAGGTAGTGTGAAATGGGTGTGTTTTAGAAACAAAAAGTATGCATAGGGGTGCGTATAGGGGCGATTTTCCCTTATCCATCCATCTTGAAAATTTCCAGGAGCTTTGTCATCCTCTAGGCTTGTGCCTGGGCGCAGGTGACAGCTTTTTACCTTTGTTTTATCTCCTTCTGGCTGCATCTCAGGTGTGTATTCACTCACACAATAGCTGATGACTTGGGGGAAGATATCTTTGTTGGGTTTTACTCCTTTTGAAGGTAATGTACATTATTTAAACTATTAGTCAGCAAAGCTATAACCAGTGAAATAAATTAATTTCTGTAATGTAAAGAGCAGGTGAAGTGACCCGCCTTTGTTCTTAGTTATATCAAGGGCTCTCTCTGGTTGCAGATTTCTTTCCATGGACTAAGTCTCCCTCCCTCCTGACTCGTCATTTTCAACTGTTAACTTCCTCTCAAAACCATGGTATTTTTAAAAAGTGTCTACTAATCAGGAAATCTTCACACTCTGTAGCTGTGTGATGTGCGTGCAAGGGAATGAGCTATTTGTGACAGAGAAAAAAATTCTCTGAAGGGTTTACAAATATTTATTTAGTCTTTGCTATCGTGCTTGTACTGTTCAAACTGCTTAATTGTTCTAGTACCTTTCTAGGAGGGGTTCTGCGTGGATGTGGTGAGGCTGAGGCGCGTTTGTTCAAGATCACAAGGAGTTAGTGTGCACTCATCAGCTAAGCAATGCTTTATCCCTTGTGTTGGTGTTACTCTGCAGCGGATATTCATATACGCTATGTGGAAAAAGCCTTATAAAATGTATCTGGAGTCTCCCTTGCTCGCTCTTATCTCAGAGGTAATATCTGCCTGCGCAATATCGTGTCAAAGCCTGCTCAGCAACTGACACAGCGATAAAGGGAACAGGAATCATAACCCATTTGCACAGTGTCATGGACTCTGATCTGTTTCTCCTGGGGGGTGTCCTGTCTGCAAATCAACTTTTTCATCATGCCTGTTATTCTCTGGGTTTGTTGTTGTGGTTTTTTTTGGTTCTCATGTCTCTGAAAAAGCAGCTCTTGTTTGCTCATCGCTGAGCAGCAGGAGCAGTGGAGTTTTGCTTGTTTGCTTGCAGCTTCGGGACTGATGTTAAAGCAGTGGGTAGAGCTCAGCTCTGCAACAGAAAGCATTTTGTGTGTCTGAGTGCTGAACTGAGTCTCAGCTACCTGTAGAGTACCTGACCTTGCGGGTATCGTCGCTTGCTGCATCTGCTCTAGATGGCTGTTACTCTGCAGCCTTCAGGTGTGGTGTCATTAGTGGTGGCTGGGCGATCAAGATTGTCCTGCCTGTGTTACTGGGGAAACCCGTTGTCCTGTTTCACGGGCTCTTCTCAAATGCTGTGAGTTCATGTTGCAATAGCATGTGACTGTTTGCATCGACTATTCTTGATCTGCTTTTTTTTGTTCTGCAATAGTACCTGAAGTGATTGTTCATGTCTGCTTCCCTTGATTCTTCAGTGCTTTAGTTATTTTTGGAGTTGAGATAAACAGAGGGGTGTGAAGAAGTTTTTTTTTTTTTGCATGATTTGCCTGTGTTACGAAAATGTGATGTACTCTGTGAATGCTTAATCCCTCCCTACATAGCTGTGAAGTGAAAGGAGTTTTAAGTGAAATACAGTTCCTGCTAGATCATGAGTTCCTCCCTTCAGTGCCCTGAAGCCTGTCATTTCCACAAATAGTAATGAAAGTAATTACTCTTTATTGACGTTAGCCTCTTGCAGTGAAGGTAGTGATCATCACACTGAAAAGTCAATATTGCAGGATGTTTTGGAGGTTTATTTGAAGCAGTCTTTTTATTTCCTGTCATGACACAGTCATGTAACTGCTCTCTTGAGAGAGGTATCTCTGCAGGGTAGAAGGGGCCTGTAGAGCTGTTTAATTTCATATTTGAAAATCTAGAAGAGCATATTTGCTGTAGGTGAAGTAACTTCAGTCTTTGTAGCTCCGTTAGGGTTCTCCTGGGTAGCGGTGGCCTCGTGGGATTCTGTGTACAATTGTTGCTTCCATCGGTAGAAACCAACTACAGCATTATTTGTGCCTAGGCAGCAGCATCACCCGCGCGCTACCGGGGCGCTGGGACAAGCTGTGTGCTGCTGGTGAGGTGAGGCCAGCAACTAACATTTGTGGTGACAGGGAATGAAGTTGTCAGAGTAGTTATTACTCTTACTGTTATAACTATTTATTTTCTGTATCAACTTTGTCTTGTGCTTTTTTTTCTTTTCTGTTTTTCCAGGACTGATCTTTCTCTTTCTTATCCAAGTTTTATTTACAAGGTGAGAGAGATGAGGTGATGGCAAATGTCAGGTCAAGATGAGAACTGCTAAGGGAAGGAGACTGCAAAAGCTTTTAATGCCAGCAGCACCTGCTTTTTTTGATACAGATGGTTCCAGACAGAGAACAAAAGGGAGACTTAAACATGCCGAGCTGTAATGAATCCTCAGAAGGCTTCTAAATGCTGTAAAAGCAACTGGATTGTACTGTCTTTGAGGAAGAGGAAAAAAAAAAAGTCACAACCGAGTTCCTTGCTCCCATTCAGAGCCTGACAGATACAATACTTCAAGTAGACTTTTCCTTCCAGTTACTTAATTGCACGCTCAGCTATGTGAGGTATTTAAGTCCTTAAATATCACTACTTCCCAGAAGGTAGAAAACAAAGTTTATCACATGTTCAGGGAGCTGAGAAATTCTGTTGCTGATTTCCATCTCATTAAATTATCTTCTGCCTGTTCATGTTTTTTTGGCATGCAGCATTCGAAGTGCCACAGTTAGGTGAGCTGTGTGTGTGTCTGTGCTGGCGGAAGTGTCAGAAACGGAGTGAAAGAGAGGTGGCATGAGAGGAGGAGTCATGTTCGTAGGTCTGCCAGGAAGAGGTTTTTGTGTATCAGGAAAGAGCACGGGCACAAAATGAAGAGATGCAAGACACGGACTCCGTATGGCTCTTGAACAGAAGGCCTTTATTGCTATTTTTCACTCCTACATATACTTTCCCCGTAGCCCCACACACTGTCCACACGCCCAAATCTGACATACAATTGGTCAGAGACCCTCAGACACACACCTTGAGCCAGCCAGCGATTGGCCACCACCCAAAGCTCATCCTTAGCACTGTAGCCAATTTTCTTTATCTCAACCTTGCTCAAGTTTTTTTTTGTTTTTTTTTTTTCCCGCTTGATTCCTCATTATCTCTAATTCAGGGACGTGTGAAACAGTGTGAAGCCACCTGTAAATTCTTTATAAGTGTGGGAGCTGCCTTGCTGGACCAGACTGACAGGCTGTCTGATGTATGCAGCAGTCACAGAGAGGTTACATGCTTTGGGAGAAACATGCATGAACTTGCTCATGATTCATGCTCATCTTCCACTGTGATATAAAAGTTTGTTTTTCATCTCATTTGTGTCCTTTTTGTGTGATGTTAGCTCTGATATCGTACTCTTTTTTTGAGATGCTCTGAGCAGCTCTTTTAGAGCTCAGTGGTGCATCTGAGCTGTTAACAACAGTTTATTTCAGCAGTGGTTGCCATTTACATAGCACTAGTGGCTTTTTTATGGTTCTGTGGTCTCCTGCAACCTTAAATAACCAGAAATAGTGCACCCATCTGAAGCAGTAATCTCATTCCAGCTTTGCCTTTTTGTTGCACGGCTGCTGTGCAATCTCTGCGCAGCAATCAGGGAAAGGTTTCTCGTAAGGATGCTAAGTCAGCTTGGTTGCAGGCTGGATTTCCTGGCATTGGCAGTAAAACTCCACCCAAAGGTGCCCCCTGGAGTCCAAGAGGTGCTTTGGGGATTTGTTTGTTTTTTGTTGCTTAGATCATTTTCATTTAAAAGCTGAATAAATTAGGAATGTTTTCCAGTACAACTGAGATATGAAACGCTTCTGGCTGGTGGAATGGTTTGCTTTCAGATGGTTAAGTCCTAAAACATAAACGTTTTTGTAAACTGCTACGTTTTGTCACCTGGCCAAGCATCTATCCTGCTTTGCCAACACGTGGTTAATATCAGAATTTTGTAAGACCAGTCAAAGCCGCCTGACTTGTCTAAGATTCAGAAAGTGGTGCTGTGTTACTCACCTCCTCTTTGTTTATACCTGCCTTTGGTCCTCTTTTGTCTTTTGATCGGTCTTTGAACCTTCCTGAAGCTTGAGCACTGGCTTTTGAGTTGCAGGGGATTTTTATCAAATGCTTTATGAAGCCTACCAATATTTGACACTGATGCTTTCTAAGATTCTTTGTTGATTTGTAGCTTTGAAGCTGTTGTGGTTTAACCCGGCCGGCAGCTAAACACCACACACCGTTCGCTCACCCTCCCCTCCCTCTCTGGGGTGGGGGAGAGAAACAGAAAAGTGAAACGACAGTTGAGATAGAGACAGTTTATTAAGATAGAAAACAATAATAATAATAATAATAATAAGTGTGTATGAAACAAGTGATGCACAATGCAATTGCTCACCACCCGCTGACCGATGCCCAGTCTATCCCAAGCAGCCGGTCCCCCACCCCGGCTAGCCACCCCTCTCTATTGTTTAGCATGACCCCATATGGTATGGAATACTCCTTTGGCCAGTTTGGGTCAGCTGTCCTGGGTCTGTCCCCTCCCAGCTCTTGCTGCACCCCCAGCCTGCCCGCTGGCAGGACAGAGCGAGGAGCTGACAAGTCCTTGGCTTGGTACAAGCACTGCTCTGCAACAACCAAAACATCGGCGTGTTATCAGCACTCTTCTCATCCTAATCCAAAACACAGCCCCCTACCAGCTACTAGGAGGAAAACTGTCCTAACTGAAACTAGGACAGAAGCACAGGATGGGCTGGGGGTGTAGGTTTAGTATCCTGATTTCCAGATGGGGTAAAAGGCTGTCAGGTCAGTCAGTCACAGGATAGTTCTTGTGAGATTTTGCTTGTTGCTGTTCGTGGTGGGGTTATTGGGTGGGGTGGGGGACGTTGTTTGCTTGTTTCATGAGTATATTCTTTATTTTCCAACAGTGCTGTAACTGACATATAGACTATGTTTTTTTTAAGCATTCTTGATACTTGTCTTACCCTGAAAGAGGTGTATGAAAGCAAAGTTCTCTCTTTTCGTTCCGTGAGAGTAAATTCAGTCATGCTGAAGTGCTAAAACTTGGAGATCGCCATCTTCTCAGGGCAGGTGAGGAGTTCTTAGCTATTCAAATACCCGTATCAGAACTCCGTAAGAAAAAAAATAAATAAACTTGAAAAAGAAATTCTGTACTTGTCTTTTTTTTTTTTTTTTTAATTAAAAATAAGTTTTTAGGTATCGGCATAGATGGTAATGATTTTGTGCCTTAAGGAGTAGAGGTGAGGTAGCTCTGTTTCTTTGAAGCTGGCAGTTGTTCAAAATCTGCTAGCTGGTATGCTCTGTCCAAGGCTGTTTTACGTAAAGACATATTAATACACTGTACGTTTTCAGAGCTGGGCAATACTTGGAATGACTTCCGTTTTCTTTAATAAAATAACCCTCTGCAGTCTCTACAGCAGGAACATGGATTGCATAAGGGAGCCTGAAAATGCAGCTGAGCTGAAAGGGACAGGCTGGCTTATTTCTTCATGCTAAGAAGCAGCAAATGACATAAAAGAAAACAAGTAGAGCAGTTGGTTAATTTTTAAACAAACTTCAACTGTGGTCCTGCTATATGGGTCATTTGTCAGTGCTGAATCAGTGGAAGACCTCTGTTGTGAAATGGGAGCTGCAGGGTTACACCTGATGCCAGTTGTAGGTCTTTTTTTTTCCTAAAGGAAAAAAGTTAGACTGTCAGTTGGTATGTGGGGTAATAGCTTACGGAATAGGTTATGGTTCTTGGTTGATTTTCAAGGGTTTAATTTATTTGCTTTTTGTTCAGATCCTTTCAAAAGGCAGCAAGAGTGAAGTGAGCAGCTGTTCTCCTGTACCTGTTTGTGTATGGCAACTTTCACTGGTTTTAGAAGTATTAAAGTGTGACTGCTGAAACCAGAGATTGTTGTTGAAAGGATGTATAAATACAATCCGAGTTAAAATGCTGTCAGCGTGGATTATAAAACCCATTCTTTCCCAGGGAGAAGGAACAATAGGAACTGTTGTCATTTGTGAAATAATTCTCCTTTGCATCGCTGCAATAACACGCTGCATGGCTCTTTGTTCCAGTCTAATGGGGAGAAAGAGTTGCTGAGTCAAAATGCTCTGCACCAGGCAGGAAGTTTTCACGGAAAGCAACTGCTTCCTCTTGACTGTTAGAAATAGCAACCATGATCCCTGTTTTTTTGCCAGTTTTATGAGGTTTGGGCAGAAGAGGTGCTTTTTTCAAAAGGCTCTGTGTGTTGGCATTCTGAATTCTGCATCTAGTGATCAATTATTGCGATCAATTATCGTATTTCGTATTGCTAAGAAATAGACATGCATCCTTTTGAGTGCTCCTGAAGGACAAAACATACGGCCAATAACTAAGGTCTCCTGAGTCAGTCGTTCTTGTGTTTCTGTCAGTTTGTTTTTTGGTGAACAGTCAGCTTTCTCCAGATTTTTGTGGTGGGGGAGAACGAGGCATCCATTTCAGATGCCACCCGGCTGCTCTCCGCAATATCCTCGAGCCACACGGGAATAAGATAAACTAATTTATTACTGCCTCGTGTAATGGTTCCAGTGGGTGCCGATGCTGTGCCAGGTGCCCTGGTTAATCAGTGACCTTAGGAATGAGAAGGGTGCCTGCCGACGTGGGGCCAGTGCAGCTCCTTGTGCCCCAGAGGTGGACGATGCAGTGCTGTCACCTGCTTCTTGAGGAACTGGAAGCCCCTTCCTCTGCCTGCTGAGAGGTAATGCTTCTTCGCGAGCCTCACCTGAGCAAAACACTTATTTTCAGATGAGGTTTTTAAGTGTAAGATTCAGCCGAGTGCCTCTTTGTGCTGTTCCTCCTCATTGTTCTTCCGTGTGCATGTGCCCTTCTAGAAGAGCCTAATCCTACAGCACTGGAATGCTTAGCTCTGGGTCTTTTTTTCCCCCTATTGTTTCCCTGAGATGATAAATCCATCCTAAAAATACTTCTCTATGTCAGGAATCTCAGTTCCCTTTGAGAACGTCGCCTGACAAAGAATAAAACAAGACGAAGCTGCGGGTTGCACGCCTCCTGTGAAAACAAAGGTGCTTATTTTTTATTCACCCGGTGCCGTCGGGGCGCGTGAAAGGAATACAAACGCCTCTTTGTGTGCCTTGCTCCGTGGCTCGCAGATGGGCTCGCAGAGCCCGGCGAGGGGGTGCCGCGGATGATGAGCCCTAATTGCCGTCCCTGCATCAGCAGCCTCCACCAAGCATCCTGGGAATCGCTCGCCCTGCGCCCGGAGCTGCTGATCACATGAGCCTGAATTCTCAGCTCAGTTCATTAGTCAGCCATTTTGGTCAACACCCTGCTCACTGCGCACAGCCAATCCTGTCGGCACTCGCTGCCCTGGCTTCTCTGGGAAGAAAGGAACCTGCGGCTTGATCTCAGCAGACCTGGATACCCTCCTCTCTGTTCTTCCTTTGTTTTTTGTTTGGGTGGTCGTCAGAGGAAGCCCTTTTTCTTCCTCCTGCTTATCTTCTGTTTATAATTTTTTTCATGCTTGATGCGGACGTCAGGTTTTCTGTGGCTGCTTAGGATCAATAGCCTTCAGCGTATCTGAAGACAACGACAGTGGTGGGAAGGAGGGAGGAAGAGACGAGCGCCAAGGAGCAGCGTTTTTACCTTGCTTTATATATGAAAAGGCCAAAGCAGTCTGTGCGATCCTGAGCACATCTGTCCTATACTAGCAAGGTATTTCTCCTTTTCTTCCTCAGAAAGCTTTTCTTTTTAGTTTTTTTTCCCCCTGTTGTTGTTGTACCAGCTGAGTCATCATGTCTGCTCTGACGCCTCAAAGCGACATGCCAACCCCCACCACAGACAAGATCACTCAGGCTGCCATGGAGACCATCTATCTTTGCAAATTCCGAGTGTCGATGGATGGAGAATGGCTCTGCTTGCGCGAGCTGGACGACATCTCACTGACACCCGACCCAGAGCCTACCCACGAAGGTACGGTCCGGTTCTCTGCCTTGGGATCCCTGCAGCCGCCGCATTGTTACGGCCGCTGCACAAGTTGGGAGGGGGTGTCTCTGGGATGAGATGCTCTTGGCCTGCCTGGAGAACCTGGACAGCATCTAACATATCAAAAAGGCAGCTCAGTGCTTCCGATTGCTGTTGGAATTTGGTGTGTCCTTTGTAATCCACCCTTTAACAGAGACAGACTTCTGTGTTTTTTTTTAAGGTGTCTCGGGAAGGAACATACCATGTCATATATTCAATAACATCCGTAATCACGACTTTAATCTTAGAGCTGTGTTTGTCAAATGTCAGCTTCCACAGCAGGAGCACGCTGTCAAAATCCTGCCTTCTGTCTGTACGTGGCCAGTGGGTAGTTTTGGAAAGCCCCAAGTGATTACGCAGCTATGCTGATTGTCAAGTGATAACACCAGCACAAGTCTTGCAGCTCACTCCTGCTGGCCGTGCTGTGGTTTATTATGGCGTAGAAGCCTGAAATGTGCAGGTGGAACACATCTTGCTTGTTGGTGGAAAAGGATTTGTCATCTGGGCTGATGGTGAAAGCAGTTTAATACCAGGTCAGGTGAAACAAGGACTGAAAGCTTTGTGAAAACTGGGGATGGGGGGGAGAAAAAAAAACAACACACCAAGAGGACAGCGACGCATCGCCCTGTCAGGAAAGAAGTGGGGAAGGAGGAGATGGAAAAATCCTGCAGAAATTCACTGTAAGGTAGCTAGGGCTTCCATGGTCACGTAGCACCAATACTGCTGGGCTCAGAGTGCCCCTTGCCAGATGCTGAGCATCTTTTGGTCATACAGTGAGGGAACTCCATCTTTCATCCCTGTTCCAGTCACTAGTGAAGTGTGTAGTCCCACCAAGTAGTCCTACTTGACCCATCTGATGCTGGCTTAGCTACTCAGTAATATCTTACTGGGTGAGGCAGCTTAAAGTGAGGTGAGGACCCGAGCTTTAAAATTAATGCAGTGATAGCAGTCCTCTGGTTTGGATTTTCTTGCCAAATGTGTGGTACTAGAGAGAGATTTAAAAAGCAGAGGCTGGTGTTCCCCTTGCAGCACATCCCAGCCTTTCAGAGAGCTGCTGTAGGCTCAGGAAAATGGAGCAGGCAGCACAGGGTGAGCCAAGGGGGCAGTAATTCAGCTGACTTCCCATTTCTATGGTCTTGTGTGTGGCATAGCCGTAGTCTTGCGTGGTTTTGGGCTTCAGGTTTTTTGTGTTGTGTTAGCAGCATCATCTTGTGTTGGTGGATTGATTGTTACTCCCTGTCCTTCTCCCTCCCTCTCTCTGCTAAACAGTAACTGCCCTTTTGGTTCCTCACGCTGCCGTTAGTAAATGATCTAAGCAGTCTGGGGCTCTTGGGATAGCCTGGAAAATCTTTCTGTAGCACTGTGAGTTTGTTATTTAGGTCCTTGTTCTTGTATGCATCTTTTCTTTCTTCGTCTTCTCGCTCTGGCCAAGCTCAGGGGGAAGACAGGCTTAGATGAATGCAGCTCCTGTAATAAAGCTGCTCTGGATTACCTTCCTCAAATATGTTGAGAACTGTAGGCTGCAGATTGCACTCTTGCATGTTTCAGTAAACAAGGCAAACGCGAGAATAACCCTTCCCCAAACTACAGAAATAATTGCTTTTTAAGCTATTTGCTCATTTCACTGTAACATTATTTCATTTGCATGTCAAAAATTAGTAAAAAGAGTGCTTTGCCATAATGACCTTGGTGCAGCTATTTATACATTCCTAACTTAAAGTTGCTTGTTGGGAGGGAGACACTTTTTTGGATCCAAGGGATGTTTTTAGTAGAGATAAGCTCAGGGAGAAGTGTTCATAATAGGAGAGCTGACACAGCTTGATCCCTTGTGTTGAAACCGCAGTTACTGCATCAGCACTGCTTCCGTGTCCTCGCTGCGGGCCAGGGCTGAGGGGATGGGATGACGGGGCTTGCAGACACCAAGTGCCTGTCTGAGGGGAAAAGCGGGGGAGCTGGGCTGGCTTCTTCTGAAATAGCTCTATAAAAGAAGGATTTGAAGCCCCAGGTTGCCGTCCTTCAGTTCCTGCTGCTCCCAGACAGGTTTTGCCTCCAGCCTCTCCGCTCTGCGACCTGCTGTGCTCCCTCCCCTGCACACAAGCAGCCATCCTGCCCTCCTCCTCCTCCTCCTGCCCCATTGTGCTGGGGATGAGCAGAAGCCATGCTCCTGGCCTTGCATCGCAGCGTCTGCACCCAGAACTGCCCGCCTGTCACCTCACAGCGAGGAGAGGACCTGGGAATGAGGGAGACGGCACTCTGGGCAGTGGAAAAGTCAGAAGACAAGACAGAGGTCACGAACAGAACAGCAGAGAGGACGGGGAAGGCTGACACTGCGATGGGAAGAGTTGAGTCTCAAGAATTTGGACTTGTCAGGCTGCTCTCATGAGGCGCCCTGCGATGACTCAGTGAATTCCATGGGAGACCGGGGGTCTCCCGTTGCACCTTCTGGGTTCCCTTATTTTATTTTACTTTGAAACCAGTAACTCTTACAGACCTTACACCCTCAAGCTTTGCTCCGTATTATTGGCTATGGTGTGAGATTCAATTTCTGTATTCTTAAAGATGTGGTGGTGGTGGTTACACCAAAGGCAGGGCTAAACATGTGAAATAACAGATACCTGGACTGCTGCTAAACAAGTAGCTGCAGGTTTTTTTTTCTTTACTGTGAAAGGAGATTGTTGTTAGCTGTTACTTTTATTACTGCCTTTTTATTGACGCTTGAGAGCAGATGACTTAGGAAATAGGGTTTAAACATACAAGAGGAAGCTAAAGGAAGTGATTCTTGTTTACTCTGGTTTGATATCCCTCATCAAACCCCTGCGTTTCAATTTCAGTGAGAGAGACATCAGAAGACAAGTTTATATAGTGCCAGATTGTGGAAATACGATGTTACGGGGAGCTGGAGGCAGGCTGCTGTGCTTCCTAATTTTGCTTTGAAAGCTCCCCAAGCAGAGGCAGCTGCTGCCTGGTTTTGAGGCCAGACCTGCTGCCAGCCCTTTCCTCAGGAATCTGTTGGCCTTAGCCTTCGTTGGAGTAATCCAACATGAGGCCGGTTCTGTGCTTGGAGTTGGAGGGACAGGGAGGGAGCTAGTAATTTCAGGACCTAGTGGTAAACACAGTTGTGTTCACTGATGTTAAAAACCAGTAGGCGTCTTCCTCTGGTGGTGTTGGTTTCCAGTAAAACCAAGCCCACTTGTGCTGGGAGATGGGTTCTGGACTGAGGAGAAAATCTGGGGCCGTTTCATTTCTTGCCATAGAGCTGGAGTTTGATAGCGTAACTCAGAGCAAAACCGAGTTGTTCCTCAAGTTGGGTAGCAGTAGTGTAGTTTCATTAGTACGGTTAGGGAGTTTCTTGCAGCTGTATGTGTGCAATATACCATGTAACAGGGATGCTGCAGTTTAACAATGGAAGCATTTCCTTTTCTTTTGGAACAGGTCTTTGGACATGAAATAAGCTTGTTTTGTTACAAAGTGTAAGTCTGCTTGGCCTAGAAATATATATATATATTTAAACAATGGGTCTTAATTAGGAAGTCAAAACTTTTGTTCTATACTGAAGTGATGAGTTGTGGCACTGGTGGCTATTAGACTCTTGTTTGTTTGCAATGTATATAACAGTTGAGGCATCCTCAGGGACCGAGGTGTGGAAAAACATCTTGTATTTTCTGTTGCTCATTGAAGCATGGATGCAGAGATAAGAGTCAAGACAGATCTGAACTTTTGGGGCACCACGGTAAGTGCCAAATGGTCTTGTTTTACAGCATGGTACGTTTCTGCTTTGAATCATCATTATGAGGAGCTTCACATTAGAGCAATGGAAATCGTAATCCTCATGAGATCAGCTGGTAATTGAGAGCAGAAGGAATACACGTGATAGCTGCATGATCTGAATTAGTGTGCAGCTATTACACTATCACTTTAAAAAAAAATCCTATTGTATTTGCTCTAAAAAGGGGAATTAGAACAGTATGTTCGTAACGTGCAGAGATTGCCCCATGAATCGTGCCTTTCAGACTGCAAACCAGATCTGGTGTAAGCACCATGCTGAGAGTAGCAGCGACGTTTCACTCGCTGGCAGAAACCGCGTGAGATTTGTTCTTTTGTCAGAAAAGTACTCTCCTATGTGTGAATGGTGGCAGAAACCTCTGAACGGGCCAAAAGTTTGAAGGAGCTTAAAAAAGCCTGTGGCTTGCCAGGTCGGCAGTTGTGCTACTCTTAGGTCCTGCGCCCTCCTGACAGGCGTGCGCTGGAGGCTGGATTTAATAGAACAAACGCAAAGTCTATTACATGTGAGATACATAAATTAGTCAGTTAATAACTTTATGTCTTCTGAATAGCAGTTAGGTCATGTAACCCAGACAGCACATACTGAAAAGTAACGTGATAAAGGTTGTCATCCCCCTGGAGGGGAGCAAGGAGATGCCCTGCTTACTGTATTTGCAATGAATCCCATTGCAAGCTGGAAAGAGCTGTGGAAAAAGAGAAATGACCAACAGAAGACTTGACCCTGAACAAGTGGGGAAGAAAAATGAAGCTTTTAAAAAGCTCCTCAGGACGACTGGTGTTGTGCAGCAGCCTTCAAGTTAATTGGAAAAGAGAATGCCCTGTTAGGTGAGCATGAGATGGACGTCACATCAGCGCTTCTCGTTTGGGTTTGTTTTAGAGGTTAAACTTCTATAAATATTTTCAACATTGTAATTAAGAAATTGCAATCAAGAGTTGTTTGCTCTCCTAAGCTTGCTCAGTCTAAATTAAGTCAGATGAGCCTGGGAAATGTGGGGAAGGCTTACTTCTCTCAGAAATAATGAATCAAAAGTTTCAGAGAAACCCCTTAGGTGTTAACCAAGATGGGAGGTGAAAGATGGAGGAAAAGAATTAGGGTGACTTTTCTCTCGAGTGTGTGAACTGTCAAGCGCCAAAATAAAATCTTAAGTTTCCCGTAGTAGTTATTCATAGCCTTAACAACGGCCTTTACAAGTCTCGTAAGTGTAATTTTTTTCACTAAAAACACGTACTTGTTACAACTGATGGAAGCACAAACTGTTGGTGCTGCAATGCGAGGTAAAGAAAGAAATTCTGGACAGCTGGATGCCAGGTAAGGTTGCACTGGCTGAGAGGACGAGGATAGGGGGTGCAGTGCAGCAGCGCAAGGATTGAGGCAACGTATGATGTGTGGTTGGAGGAAATAGGTAAAATTGGCTGTTATCTGCAGAGGGCAGGCTGCGCCAGCATCAGCTTCACCTTTCTTGACTGGCTTATTTTTTCCTTCTTGAACATATTATCATACCTAAGGCATTAAATGTGGGATAATGCAATTTAAGTCAACATAAGAAAATGTCTAAAGCTTTCCTTTTAATGGTAAAAGTATTAGTTGCCCATACGATGAAGGACAGTGTTAGCCTTAAAGAAAAGAAAGACCCGATGCAATTTGTCATGCATATTCAGTACTTCTGAGAAAACTCTTCCAGCTTTCCCTTGTGGGATGCTTTGGCCCAGAAAAGACAAGCAAGTGGTTAGAGCAGCAGACTAAAAGCTAATTATAGGACTATTTGTCTGATTTTAACCTTCTAATGAGCACATGTCATAATTTCTTCCATTCGCAGCCCTCTGTAGGATGTGGCTAGTACTTCTCTTCAGGGCACAGTGAGACATGACCAACTGAAAATGCCTGTAACTTATGGTTATGTTTATGGTTGCTGCAGAATTTCACTTGCTCTTTAAAGAGCCTTGCAGTGAATCCGAGAAGTGCTGTAGTTAGGCGCACGCCTGTTAATAAGGTGTGGAGGGGTGGTTGTTTCTTTCCTTTCTGGAGGAAAAGGAAAGATCTTGGAGAGCTTTGAACAGTGGGCCTTAGATGAAAGGTAGATGGTTGTGTATTTAGAGGAAGAAGGGGATCAGGAGAGAGCTACCCTTGTTGCTCGGCGTTTTTGCTTGCAATTTAGTTAGGTTCCATTCATTTCAGCATCGTCCCGATTCCTGCCTATGTTGTTTGGTCATAACCACCTAGTCAGCACTTCTGTAGGTCTTACTTTAAATATGTTGGCTGTCCTTGCTTCTCTGCTCAGAACTGCTGTCAGTCACAGCAAATCACCAGCAGGAGCAGAGGGGGTTTGAGACAGAAGTGCACCGAGACTGCCTGAGTACAATCTGGTTGTCTCTGCTCTCGGCCCTTAGCTGCTGACGTGTGCAGTATGTGACACGAGCCCTGCTGTGGGCGAGCTTAAAAAAACAAAACACAACAAACCTGTTTTGGTTGGTGAGCAGAATGTGGGGGCCAAGGGCTAGCTGTATTGCTGCTTGTTTGTAAATCTTCAGCTGAGTTAATGTTTTATGTAAGTGCCTGTGCAAAAACCGCCAGACTCAGGTCAGGTCTGTTCATAGCCAAAGAGGTATGGTTCACATTTCACTGTTGCTGAGTACTTTCTGGACCAGCCGCTGCTTTCACTTCCCCAAATTGATGCTGGTTTTTTTTGTTTGTTTGTTTGGTTTTTTTGTTTTTTTGTTTTTTGTTTTTTGTTTTTTTTTTTGGCTAATAACTGACTTCTCAGCTTCTCCTTATGCAGTTTTAAGGACTTCTGTGCTAACAAAGAAAACAAACAAGCAAATAAAATAATAATAAAAAAAACGTCCTGGCCTATTTAGTCTCCATTTGAAGGAACTTGTTTCTCATATTATGCTTAGAAGCTGTTTTTTTAAAAAGTGTGGATTCACTGCTTTGTTCTGCGCATCTTTCTTTACACAGGAAAAAATGCTATAGCTGTATATGAAGTTCTGGTTTCTCCATCCTGCTAGTTGTACTTGTAAGGTGTTTACTAATAAAAGTACAGAGGACATGGGCAGAAAACTGATGGGTGGGATGGGCTGGGAAACTGAGTGGTGGAGAACTTGCAGTTCCACTTCTAGGCTCACTGTGAGTTGGGGGTCTCCTTGTAGGTGGTATCCCAGCGTAGTCTGAGACACTGTTGGAGCTGGTAGCATGCATCTCACGCTATTTCTTAATGAACGCATTCTGTAAGAGCAGCTTGAAGGTATCAGGTAGGTTTTTGTGCAGTGCAGGGCTTTGGGACCTTGCTCAGCATTTATTAAAGGCCACAGGTTCAGCGCTTGTTTAGGTTTGTTTAAAATACCCCACGGATGCTTCTACGTATTTGGGAACTCTAGCTGTTTCCTTCTCGTGTGCCACCTGTTCAAAAACCCTGTAAATTCAGTCTGGTGCTTTTTTTTTATTCCTGACCTGCCCACGGTGTAAGAAGCCACAATTTGACTTCCCCTCCATGTAGTCAGCTTCAGCATGTAGCATGTTTTCTTGGCCTTGTGTAGTAGTGTGGCAAATCACTGCCGAGCAATGTTGCCTTGGGACTTCAACTTTTTCACGAAATTATTTTCACACTGGTACATTCTTCCAGGGCTTAATTATAAAAACTTTTTGTTTTCTGGGAAAGTATATCGGCTGGCAATACCTGGTATTCCTGCAAGACTCGTTACAAGTTTCAGTGCAGCGGTTGGGTATTGCATATGCCTGAGAAATACCAAAACAAAGATTGAGACGTGAACAAATTCAGGAAGATAATGTTGGGAGGGAAAGATTTTTTTTTTTTAATGTTTTCGTACTGTACGCATCATTCATTAATCGACACCTTTTTAAGCATCATTGTTAAGAGAAACGAATTGGTATTTTCCTCCCTACTCATTTAGGTCTGCTTTTATTTTTTTTTTTTTTTTTTTTTTTTTTACATTGCTAGCAAAGGATAAAAATGTCCTGAAAAACCTTGTCAGATGCGGGATTTGGTAGGCTTTGTGACTGGCTCTAAAAGCATGGCTAAACTCCTGCTGCTCCACTGCTGCTGGAGCCATCTTACTGGGGCTGCGAGGGCTTTCTGTGAAGACTGCTCCATCAGCCCAAAGTGGACCTCTTGCTGATGCTGAATCCAGACTGTCTCTCGTATTCAACCCAGTTAAGACAACTGTGTCGGCCAAGCAGAGAAGAAAATAACTTTACACATCTTTATTGCTAAAATAATGGATGGGTTTCCTCATGATTAATATGTTAATCATAAAAGTGCTTTGGTTCCTTTGTAAAGAGCAGGGCTGTGCATTTATTATATATATGTGCAGCGTAATACTCGATTCCATAATGCTAATCTTCCTGAGAGTCTGGCTGGAACGGGGCAGCTCTTCTATGGAGACGTGGTCTTGGTCAGCCTGTTTGCTAAGTGTGGTACACAGCAGTTATAACTGCTTCGTTATCGCTGTCCCTTTTGCAGAATAATCAAAAGTATTGAGTTTATCTTGGATTTACTGTGAGGAGGACTGTGGAAACTCTCTATTTGCAGTTCTCTGTTACTATTTTGTGTCTTAAGAAGAATATTTTTCCCCAGTCTCGTTAGGTGAAAATGCCAAACCAGTAGAGAAAGCTGTGCAGTGTAAAAGAGGAGATGAAATGTATGCAAAGCCTCTGCCAGATGCACAAGGAAATGAACAAAAAATGTGAAAGGAGGTGCTAATTAAATGTGTTCCTTTTCCTCTAAATCTGTACGGGTCCCATAGTCCCTCAGTGCCACTGTGAATTCATGCAATTCTCACAAGCGTTTCTCATTAGAAGGGGACTGAGATTATTGCCTGCAGGGTTGGAATAGGAGAAAATATTTAAGGCTGCACTGGACACTTGTTTGCAAGCTTTACGTGGACTACTTGGTCAGGGTTTAAATTAAAACAAAACCAAACAAAACAGCTTTGTCTTTTAATGTGAATTAGGTGGCAATGGTCCAGATGTAGCCAGCTTAGCCGGGAGGATTCTCGCACCTTTCTGTGAAACATCGAGCCCCGATGTGGGGCTGCTTGGAATTTGCTGACCTGACACAGTTCAGTTATTTCCCATGTTGGTTAAGAATAATTCCCAGTGATGAGAGTTCAAAACCCGTGTTTTCAGTGTGCATGCCTCACTGCCCTTTGCTAACAGCTAACTTTGTAAGATGGAGGACCAGGGGGTGTCTGGACACAGAGCTGAGCAACGGCAGGCGTAGAGGAGTAGAGATGTTCCATGCTTGGCTTACGCGTGGTCCGTGCAGTGCAGGTATGTATGTATGCATCGATTTTTAGTTTTTGATTATGAGATCTTCACCGTTTACACTTCAGATAAAGAAAAAAGCCCTCAGTATTTGGTGAGAGACCATTCACTGGGGATGTTTGTCCCTGATCTCAGCGTGCTGGTAGGGATTATGGGACAATTAGAATCTGGTTTTGGTCTTTGTGCACGGTGGAAAATGCTGTTAAACAAATGGCTGTATGAGCAGCTAGATTTTGGCCTCACTTAATTTTAGAAATACCTAGAAATACAGGTAGAAAATACTAGCTGTATTAACGTGTTTACTTAGATGTGTTATGGAAATCATTTTCCCCAGACACTGAATACTTGAAGCACACTGGTATCTGCATTATATGTACGAAAAAAGGGGGGGAACATAGGTCCAGTCCATGGCACTCCAAGGAGCCAGCGCAGTGGAGTCCAGAAAAGTGCAAAAAGTGCAAAAGCTATGGGAAGTTTAACTTTGAACTCCGGGAAGCCTTTGGGACTACGTGAACACCTGTAATGAACGACCAAAAGCTGTGAGTGGAGCAGAGGCAGGTGCAGGGCGGGGGGACATCATCGGTGCCTTGCTGCTGCAGTTGCAGGGAATTTCTCAAGGAAAACTGCCAGCTGCACCTGGGGAGCGGAGGGAGGG
Source organism: Nettapus auritus (assembly GCA_011076525.1). Taxonomy (NCBI): domain Eukaryota; kingdom Metazoa; phylum Chordata; class Aves; order Anseriformes; family Anatidae; genus Nettapus; species Nettapus auritus. The sequence continues at coordinate 35,851,688 of CM021768.1, read as the reverse complement.
AGGTCTGGTCGCTCTCGTCCTCCTGCTCTGCCCACCCGTAACTAGGATGGGAGAAAATCCCCACTGATTCCAAAGCGGTTGGTCGGTTCAGCGTGGGGGCATGGTTAAGACACAGTGCGTGGTGGTGTTCTGCCCTTGTCGTTGTTGCAGTAATGCCCAGGCATGGGGGAGGAAGTGAATTTATGGAGAAAACTGAGTCCTGAAAACCATCTACTGGAATAAAACAGTTTGTAAGGATACGGTGAGTGTTGCTATTGCAGCATAAGAAGCTTTTGGGGATCAGCTGAATTATTGGTCATGGTGGTATTTAGATTTTCTTTTTCTTCAAATGTATCTGGCATGAATGTGCTGTTTGTTAGCCAGCACTGGGTCCCGGGGCAGGAGGAGGCTGGCGATAACTCTTCCGTGGGAGGGAGGAGGTCCTAGCAGAATGTGTACTTTGCTCAGGACTCTGGCACGGCTGGCGTGAGAAGGGGAATAGAGCCTTCCCTGTGCTTCGACGGGCTGCAAATCAGCGTTTGGGAGAGCGGGCACGTAAGTAGGGAACAGAAAATCACACAGGGCGCAGACCGTCCGGGGCTTCATCAGGCTTTGTTTCGTGGGTTCAAACCCAGGGAATTAGTGGGTGTGCTGAAACGAGTTTTCCCTGTCCTGCCTGCTCCTCGGCCAGGATACCTACCTCCTCCCCGTGTCTGCCAGCCCTCTGCAGGCTCCCAGTGAGGAGAAAAGTGTTTTCTGGTTGAGGTCTTAGTGAGTCAACATCAGAACGACGACGTGAAACCTGTGACCTGAGTCCGGGCTAAGCTGGATCACCTCTGCGCTGTTTTTCTTTTGGATTGATGGTTGTTACAGGGTTAGACCTTCATTGAAGCCTATTCAAAACGTCCTCAGTATGTAATTGTCCTGAAATGTGCAAAGCTTGTCATGCTTGATTTTCATGCATTTCCCTGTTATTCTGGGGGTTCTCTGGGGGGCTGGGTAGGAGGGAATTGAAACAAATGCTGACGTTGCCTAAACACCAGAAGTTTAGTGCTTTGGTCTTACCAACAAAATAACATATTTCTTGCTTTTCTTTTTAGGATGTGCTTTACTAAAATATTGATTGTCTTAATGCAAAAAAGCAACAGAGTTTCTCAAGCTTTATTAAAGCTTACCTTAATTTGCCTCTCAAGGAGGAAAAACTAAGCTTTGCTGTATTGCTTTGTGCAGACTAACAAACCCTTTTGACTTGCAAATTCCTTGCCAGTATGAATTGAGTCTTGTATTATGCGATTCTCCTTTCAGTTATCCTTCCCTTGTACCTTGATTTTTGAATCTTTCCTTTAGATCTTGGCTTGCATGACATTTTCTTTCTTTTCCTTTCTTTTTGCTGTTTGCAAAGACTCTTGGGAGGATTTGACAGATGTGGTGGAGCAATTGCGTGATGATACTGAAGGTGCGTGCCACACCAACATCTTTCAGATATTATTTCCACTAATGATTGGCTTTTGACTTATGATTTAGAGCCTGAGTGCCAAATACAGTTCTCCTTTCCGGTGCTAATAGCTTTGGCTTTCTGAACATGCTTGTCTGGTTGCGCCAGGTTCCCCGCCAGAACGTGCTGTACTCGCTGCACTGTGGATGGGTGGCTGGTTTCTGCTGGTAGCATGTTAAAGAAAATGCCTTTGATCACTCTCGTTTCTGTATTACTCCTCCAATTGTATTAATTTACCTTTAAAATGGGTTTTGTGAAGGCTTTTCTGCTAAATTTTACCAACGCCTTCATGGGCTCTGTGTGATCAATTTGGGTTTCTAAATTCTAACTGATCTCTTTTAGATAATATGGGAATACTCTATCTAAAAAAAAAAAAAGGGGGGGGGGGGGAAGAAAAAAACCTGCTACTAATTTTGAGCCTTGAAGTGAAAGTAGAAAAAGTGAACAAAGAGAGGCTGGTTTTCTTACGTTAAATGGATTCTGGGATGGTTGTTTTCCTGAGCCTGATATAAACACAACTTAAAAGATCCAGCAATATTTAGAAGCTAAATTTTAAATAAGGTTTCAGAAATCACCCCAAAGTTTCAGTCTTTCTGAGGCACTTATTTCTAGTTATCAAATCAAGGCTTGGCAAAAGATGACTGAAACTTGCTTTGCAAATTTTGATTAAAACCTGTACTAAATGAGAATTTCCAGCATTGCACTGCTTGATTCTTAAAGGGGGGAAGGCTTGAAATACGTGAATCCCAGCTCAGCGTGCGCTGAAGTAGGCTTGTAGTCGGACTGAAAACAGCCGTGCGTGGCTGGGATGGAAGCGTGTGCAGCACGGAAGGTGGATGTACCTTTTAGAGACAAGAGAATTCTCTTCTTGAGGCTGAGAAGTTTGCGTTCACCATTTGGAAGGATATGAACACAATGTGGAAGTATGATTGGGGGCATCTATATTTGAAAGGCCAAATTCTGTAAAAATGGTGGTCTCAAATTGGAAGCTAACGCTAGGGCTGTTGAAATGTACAAGTCTTGAGAGCACAAGGCCTGTTATTCCTGTACTGATAACCACGAAGGAAAAAAGCCAGCAGATGTGTTTTGGCTCTTTTTGCCACTTTGTGAGTTGAGCCAACACAGTGGCTTTTTTTTTCTTACCAGTGCTTTGTTCAGTTTGGGTGTCATTCTCACTGGAAGAATCTTAATCAGGAACTTAATTTGTTGCTTTGTAGTACAGATAAGCAATTTGAACCTAAACTTGGCAAAGCAAAATGGTAAAATGAAGTGTGATTATATGATAGACTCGGGGTTCTAAATAGAAGGTCAAGTCTGAGCGACAGCATGAAGGGTACATCTGGCTTAAAGTATGTAGTGAATATTACCAGAGTAATAACTGGTAAACACGGAGACAAAACAATGCAGCAGGTATGAGACTTGCTAGAAAAAAACCTTCCCATGCAAGGAGTTTGAAGCATGTTTCTGGCTGAAGAAAACAGCAAAAGCAACCATGACATAGCCAAAATACATTTTTTATTTATGTTTGGAAGTTGAAGTGGTGTAAATATTTCTAAAGAGGGTGCGTTGTGCGTGAGAAATTGTTCTGATGTATTAACTGCAAGGAGGGCTTGCTGGTCAGCTTCTGTGGGTGCTGCTTTCCCTAACTGCTGTGCTTGGCTGTGTGCTTGGGCTTCTGCCTGGTGGACACAGCCAGCTGCCCTCAGCCCTGGGAGACGTGCTCTCTCCCGACAGCAGCTAATGCTGCCCCAGCGGCACCAGCCGAGAGATTTCCGAGGTAGTCTTTGAGGAAGAAAAGGGGTTGATTCTTTTCTTCTGTAAAATGTTGTCCAGATTTTTTGCACTTATTTTTGTGGGCTGGTGATGAAATGTATTTCAGAGATACATTTGAAATGCCTGACCTCTCTGTTTTCCCTTGCATCTGTTTCCCTGCCTACCACCCTGTTCTGTTTTTGCTGAAACTCTTGTATGCTTGCTTGTTGGGGACTTGTCCTCCCTGGTAACAGAGCGTGCCTTCCCCCTCGGTGCAGACGAAGAGCATAATAGCAAGAATAGATGAGGCAACCACTGAAACTCCATAAAAATGCTGCTTCTCTCAGGAAATGTGATGCACGTTTGTAACGTGCTGTTAGTACAGCTCCTTTCCGGTTCGTCCACAGTCCCTTAGATTTGGCTGAGCTTGGAATACAGAAGCCAAAAATTAGAGTAAAACATTTTTCTGTAGAAACAGACATGCCTCTACTTTCCACTTGTGAGCGTTCATTCATTTTTATTTTAATTGCCGCTCGCCTCTGAGGGAGCAAGTTTGCGATACGCAAAAGGTGTGTGTCACCTCTTCTGGCCATGGTGGGCAGGGAAGCGTGCTGCAGGAAGGCAGCTGGGGACTTTGGATACAAGGGAGTGTCAGGAAAGCACCAGCCGAGATAGAAGCTTGAAAGATACACACGGATGTTCAACTCCTGTTTGCTTTTGCAGCACTGAAATAGCCTGAGCTTGCTGGAACTTAGTTGTCCGTCAGGACTGAAGGACTCTGGATCAGATGCCAAAAGCAAACAGCTCGGGTTGCAGGTGCATTTGACTCCATCAGTAATACGCAGAGAGACAGCTTCAGCTTTTTCAGAGGAGTCTTCTCATTTTCTGCATCACGTAGTCTGGCAGAACAGAGGCATGGAAAAAGTCATTTCAAGTCCTTAATTTATCTAGGGATTTGTTTCAAATTTATTTCATTTGCATTTATTTCAAATTATACACGTGTTATTATTTCAGAGCCCGAGCAGCTAGAACTAATGTCTTTCCTAATGTGAATTTGCTTAACTGAAACTCCATGCTGGCTGGCTTGCTGTGAAAGCCAGTGCTTCTTCATTACCGTGTATCTCAGTTAAGCTGAGCGCAGCACAAACTGTTCACGAGTTATTTCTCCGCTGTGCACAGCAGTAGCCTTTATAAATTTCCGATTGCTGGAAATTTGGATTCCTGACTTTGAAAATGGGTTCAGTATGTGGACAACCTTGCTAATCAATAGGCACTGCTTTGAGCAGATGTGTTTGCACTTAGAGTATTTCACGAGTCCCTGCGTTTGATCAAAGTCCTGGCTTTATTTTCTTCTTAAATCCATTACAGGAATTTAGTATGAGGAGTGATAGAAGTTATTGATGCTAGGAGGGAAGTCCCTAGAAGCACAGTCACAGCTTAATCTTTTGTGATCCAATATTGCGTTGACTTTTCCCTTGACTTTTTATATTCCTAGTTAATATATTTTGCCTTATAAAAAATGGTGGGGTTCCTGAGGTTCTTGAATGCTTTTGGAAGCCTTTTTCCTGGAAGCTTCTCAGGAATGCTTTGCTTTTCATGCAGTTTGCATGTGAATGACTATGGCAGAGTTATACATCTTCAAAAACCTGAGAGTTTACTGTTTTAGGGAAACAGTAGGAGGAGCAGATTATTTACTACCTGCCATTTTAATGGGGTGCAATCCCAGCGCAATCATGACCACGGCATGGTCACGGCTAGGTCTGTTCTGTAGAAGCCACAATTTTTAAATAGCAAAATTGTCTGGAGAATGTAAGATTACTTGAATTGAAATCCAGACCACATTGAAACGCCAACTGTAAGGACCAAGGCTTTACTCTTAAAGTTTACAATGTGACATTTGTGGTCAACACAGGTTGAGCTTTCTGCAGTTAATGGCAGAGAGTCAGGGAAGGTATTGGCATGAAGTGAGAATCTCCGCTTGATGTCAGGTGCAGGTTGTCATAGCAGAAAACGGCTGGGTTGGCTTGAAGCTGCCTGGACAGTCTTAGTGCATGAAAGTCATTTTTACTTGCGTGCCCTGCTCTTTTAGACTCAGACTCAGTGTGTGTTGCAGCACGTATAACAAGGGTGTTCGTTAGTTAGGATTGTATTTTTGGAATAAGTCTTTGGGATTTTATGCACTTTTACACCACAGTTGATTTATTTACAGGATGAAAATCTCAGATAAGATGCATACACAGAGCACCATCATTCACAACAGACTAATGAAGAAGCTGCCTTTAATTAGTCAATGTGATTAAAACATTTTTCAGTGATATGGTATTACAGTTCTTCAGACTGTGACTGTGTTTCAGTCTTAAATATGTAGCCCAGCTTTTCCTTTTTTAATTAAGTGCTTTCATCAGCTCGCCTCTTCATTAGCTCTTATCCTTTAAAGGTGTTGAAATAACATAGTTACCTTGAACGTGCTTCGTACACACATCGATTTTGTTCTGTTTCTCTTTTAATTAGTGTCGCATTGACACCAGTTGATACACGGCAGTCACAGACCGGACTCAGGGAAAACCACGCATCTTGCCTCAAAAAACATAGCGTACACTTGACCTTAGCGTAGCTCTGCATGAGGCAGCAGCTCTTGACACTGGAGGAACTGTATGTGGTTTCCTGTGAGTGCAGAATGGAATAGCACCTGAATTCTGAACAGTGAGCTGGAATTGATCCCAATTCAAATAAGCTGATAGCCAAAGCCTAAGTAACATTTTCTGTGTAGGCATCTTGTAAGGTGTCTTTAATTTTGCATTAGCCATTGATTTGCCACTTGAGCAGAGTGGCTTTGGATGCCTGTCCCGCTACTGATGCAATCTGAGAGTCGCTCCCACAGCTCGGTACTGCGGCAGGGCTCCGTTACTTACAGGCGCGCCTTGGCCAGCGGAGAAAAAGTGTCGGTAAGAAAGGACAGAAGCTCTCTCCTCCTTCCTGTATCTTGCTGTTTCCCCGATAGGAAAGAAGAGCTAGAAGCTATGATTGAAGTCTAGTCTGCTGTAGATAGAGTAAAACTATACCAGAAGTTCTGCGGGAGGGAGCTGGCTGTTTCTTTGGAGATGAGGTGGTTCTGAATGGGCTTTGAACCACAGAACCAAGGCAAAACACAATTTTGTGCCTACAGCCCACTGTGGCAGAAGCAAATGCTGTAGTGACAGCCATGTGCTCTTAGAAGGCAACTGTGATGGATGCAGTCAGAGGTGGCATTCATTAGCATCCTCCTGAAGTGCACAGAAGGGAATACTCAGGAGTGCTGAATGCATTTTAACTGCATGTACAAAAATTATGTTTTTGCAATCAATTTGGTGTTATATTACATCTGTTTTTTATTTCTGTGGGCCTGCATTTCTAGTAGTGGTGGCTGTTCTCTTAGCTACATAGCAAATCATAAAATGGATTGCAAATCATAAAACAGGTATTCTGCTCAATTTGAGTGCCAAATCTATCACTTTAAAATAGTAGTAGTTCTGCAAAAGCAATAAAATTCGCCCGCTAAATTACATCTTTCTACAGTCCGGTGCTCCTGCAAGAATTCTGTTGCTAAACGAACAGTTTAAGTTACCTAAATGGTGAAAATAAATTGCAAGTGCCTTGTTCCAGACTTCTTATTAGCTCAAGACGATCAGTGCTTGAAGAGTGTAGAGTTAAAACATAACTCACCAGGAGTCTTGGTCGCTCTGTCCCTCAGCAATAGAAGACTGGGTGGAGACACAGGAACAGCTGAACTTGGCCGGTGCTTCTCTGAAAAAGAAGACACTCTTCCGTGGCAGCAGATGTGGCCTGGAGTGAAATTAGACCGATGGCTGTGGATCAATGGCGATTTCAGTTGGCATTGCTTAGCACTGGCTCCGTGCTCCCCTTCTCCGTTGGATGGCTTCTCTGCTTGAGCTGCTCAGTGCAGGACCTGCCAGGATGGTTCCAGTGGAATCTAGAGAAGACAGCTTTGGTACTGCTTGATCCTGGAGAAGGGAGAAGAGAGAGGCCTTGTCCTGACACACCTGAAGAGACTAAACAAAAGCAGTTGCGGTACCGGGTGTGAGTGGTGGCAGCTGCCCTGATGGGTCCCTCTGCCTGGACTGGATTTTTTCACACCCCGTAACATTAACGGGGGCTACTCAACTGTTGCTAGCTCAGTTGGCACAGAGCTAGGTCTGAGTATGTCTTGGGCCATCAGCATCCCTGATAAAAGCAGCCCATCCGCTAGCAGACAGGCCATGCAAAACTAAGCAGCAACACCCAGACATTGCTACGTGGAGTGCCAGCTAGCTTTGGAGCCGTGGGAACCTGAATGTGGAATGCTTCCGAGGCAGATTCGGCCTGTTCCCAGGTTTTGCTGGCTCCTAGGTTTCACAAATAGTCTCTCTTTTGATTCCCTCGTATAATTTCTCTGGTTCTTTGATTGGGGATGATTGTCTGCACTGGAGTAGTTGCTTTTCCTCTCCTAGCCCCGAGGTGCCTTTCAGTGCCTCCTTTGTCTGGCATAGGAAGCCTCAGTCACACAGCAGCAGCTGCTGCTCTTGTCGCTTATTTTGTATTCAGCCAGAGGTCACTAAAATGAAATATTGCTCATAGCAGCTAAGGGCAGGTGGGCCTGTAGTGCTGTTCAACCCGCATGATGTGGCCAAAATTGAAAGCGGGACCGATGTGGGTTCAAATACCTTTATAGTTCTGTGAAGTTTTGCTCCTTGCCTTGTTTCTGGATGGTGGGTACTGACAAGACGCCTCGTCGCAGTGGTAGGATGTTTGAGATGACAAGGAGGCTGTGGTCACCCACGCGTGAGCAACTGGGCTCATCAGTACGGGCGCTGTGATGGAGCAAGATGAGGCCTCTCATCAGCAGAACAGGCGCTACAGGAGACGGCAGCGGTCTGAGAAAAACATACCCCTTCTGGATAGGTTGTTACATCTTAGATTATGAGAAATCATCCCTCACGTTGCTATGGACAGGAGGATGTGGGAGCTGTTACAAACCCAGACAGCTCAGGTCTACATGTCTGGCAGAGGTTTGATGTCTAGTCAGTGGCAAATGTGCTGAAGACAAACCAAGGCTTGTGCAAGAGCTTACTTGGGGAGTAGATCCACTGAGGATGGGGGTTGCATCTTCTCCTCAACAGTGACAGATATTTCAAGGCAAGAGAGACTTGGGAACCTGTCTAAGCTGTGTGAGTGTTGAGGAGGGGTTGTTGAGTGTTGAGCAGCCAAAAAGAGCTTGAGAACCCCCACAGTGGCAGCGAGAGGCACTTTGTGGGTGTAAGTGGTAGTGCTGGGTGGTAGCAGCACAGCCATGTCAGTTCTTCCGCTGCTTAGGTTTGTAGTTACCTTCATGGCTTCTTCCCTCAAACTTAGCCATGCTTTCCTCTGCATTCTCTGCAACAGAAACACAGTTCTTCTTGAAATCCTTCAAGGATTTCAGCCTTAGGTATTTACTTGTTTTAATTGCTTGCTGAGCACAAGCATGTTTTGTTAGTACAGCGGAGGACACATCTGAGCCTGGTACGCATCCAGGCTTAGATGCTCTGTGGTCACCTTTTTTCTGCTAGGTGTAATCAACTCACTGGTGAAGGTGGTAAATCGGTTCAAAGGTTGGTGGCTGTCTACAGCACCCTAGAATAAATGTGCCTTACAAGGACGGAGCTGCTGGAAAGGAAGGTGTTTGGGAAGAGAGGCATTTTGTGTTGGCATTGGCACGTAGTGCTGTGCCAGAGACAGGTTGGGGGGCAGGAGGCCTGTAAGCAAGGTGAATTAGCTCCGTTACACCCAAACATATTAAAAAAAAAAGTCATGAAAGATGCAAAACTTGATAGAGAGGAACATTGATGGATTAAGAGTGAGAGGATTCATGGTTGGCTGTAGATTGAAGAAAAAAATCACCGCTGCAGAGTTCTCACTGGATTGTAGCTGATGGATGTAGCTGGGGATAGAGCAAGTGACAGCCATAACATTCAGTAACACCTTGTCAGGATGGAAAGCACAATATTATCATCTGCCTTCAAACTGTGATTTCTGAAAAAATTAAGGATTTTGTAGTGAAAGTATTGAGGAAACCCTTCATATCTCACCTACTCCCACGTCAGTATGGCTTTCATCGTAACATGCTAGTTAATTTTGATTTTTCTCAAGAAAAGACCTGCAGAGAGCACCTCTTGTCAAACTGTTACTGCCATTAGAAACATCTTCAAGCTGGGGGGCAAAGAGAGGGAGATGGGATATCTTATTGTACTAAAAATAACTTCTGTTACTCAACAGTATTTTTCTTCTATTTTCTGTAGATCCTAATTATCTCATGGCTAATGAACGCATGAACCTGATGAACATGGCAAAACTGAGTATCAAGGGGTTGATCGAATCTGCACTTAATCTGGGCAGGACGCTGGACTCTGACTATGCACCTCTGCAGCAGTTCTTCGTTGTGATGGAACATTGCCTTAAACACGGCTTGAAAGGTAACCTTCCTTGAGAGGAGTCCTCCCGGCCTGTTGGTCACAGCATAGGAGCGAGAAAGAGCAATCTTGTTTTAGGGTCTGGTTTGGTACTCAGCAGCAGGCTGAAGAGAGCAGGATGTCTGTTACGATCACAGGTGACTTGACAGAAAGAAGAAAACATCTGCTGAAGATGTAATACCGCAGGTGAAAAGTTCAGTTGTTGATGTTGCTTGTCACTTGTAACAGCATTGCAGATGTGCCTCAAATATGACTAAGTCATCAGGAGTAAAATTGTCTCAGCAAGATCACCCCCCCCCCCCCCGCTCGGCGGCGCGCCGCGCGGGGGGGGGGGGGGGGGGCGGGGGCGGGTGGGCGGGGGGGGGGCGGGGCGG
>CM021768.1:35464593-35841506 GCA_011076525.1 Nettapus auritus | reverse complement strand
CCCCCCCCCCCCCCCCTCCCCTTTTTTTTTTTTCCATATCTTCACGGTTCAGAGGGCAATGGTCCTCTTGCTGGAAGTGGAGGTGTAGTGCTGAGATTGTTTCTCAGTTCTCTCAAAATTGAGGATTTGGGCTGTGCGCAGCTACTGTCGTGTAAGCTGCTTTTTAAAATGACAGGCAGAGCATATATTTATATTTACAATATGGAGTCACAACTTAAACTTCCCGGTATCATGCTGCTTCTCTTGATTTGCTGCCCTTGCTTATCAAGCAAGGGATGAAAAGCAGGGGATATTAAACTCGCTTTCAGCACCTGTACATACGTCCTGTGGTGCTGCTTTAGTAGTTGAATTCAGCATTACACACTGATAAAGCGATTCCTGTGCTGGGTAAGGTAACGTTGCGCAAGGGAGAAGTGTTCATACTCCTCAGCTTTGTTTATCTGTTTGCTGGTGTCCCTACTGCAGGTTTTAATTAACTGAGTTCATAGTTTCCTTACAGCTGCTGCGAAGTAGCAGTAAAACTATGGAAGAAGCAAATTAATTTCCAGTTTTAAAATGTAGGGGTTATTAGAAACCTTTCCTGAAGGAGGAAAGGATGTACAGAGAAGCCCCTGGAAGCTGTGGCAAAAGAGTGGATGCAAAGTGATGCAATTCTCTTCCGTGTAATGTGATGGACAGTGAGGGAAAATTACTGTGCACACAACGTGTAACTTGGACAAGTGAGAGCAACCATTGCCACTAGCACTGAATCGCAGTTGTTGGTTATCACTGGATGTGGTTTTGCAGTATCTGGGATGTATAAAATTATTTCTGGCATCCATCTCAAGCTCCAGTTGCTTTATTTGAATGATGCCAGTAATTGCCACACTTGAGCATAAGAAGTAACCTGTTGTACTTGCCCGGTAGCAGGCCCAGTAGAATCTTTCTGTCAACTGTTTGTTTGCTTCTGACCTTGTTTGAGAATGCAGATAGTCAGCAGAGGCTTAATGGACTAATCTTATACCTTTTTCTTTTCTAGCTAAAAAGACTTTTCTTGGGCAAAATAAGTCATTTTGGGGACCTCTAGAACTAGTAGAAAAACTTGTTCCTGAAGCTGCAGAGATTACAGCAAGTGTTAAGGATCTCCCAGGTCTGAAGTAAGTAAAGTCTTTTACTGCACAAATGTTTTTTTTTTTGTTTGTTTGTTTTAATTGTAAGAAGCATCCTGAAGAAGAGAAGGGGGGACAAACATAATCAGGAATCTGTCTGCCATGTTCTGTTGATACAAATGGTTCTTCAGTCTTTTTTTTTTACTTAATTATGGAACTACAGAAGGAGAGGAAAGGATATGTTGTTTCTTATATTAAGCTCAAGGGTTCTTCTGGATCTTCTAGACAATAGTACATTGCTTGTTATTCATTTATGGTTAGCAATGTGTCTTAGGAGTGTGTCAGTCTTTACTGACTCCCTGACTGTAGAGGAAGGGAATTGGAAGGAAAGTGATAGAGGTCGTTTTTCTTTTTAAATAAATTCAGATTGACTTGTAAAGTTTGTGTAAAAGGGAGGCTCACACAGGTGGAGAAGATGCTAGCATATGCTAAAGAAAGCTCTTTGAGGATATATTGTTCTTAAAAATTGCATAGTCATTTCAGATAACACATTCAGGTTTGCTTATTCTATTGCTAAAAAAAAATTGTTAGTGTGAAGGCTTTTAGTCTAGAAAATAGCTAAAAGGTTTGAGTAAACTTTTGTATGAGCATCATGACTAAGAATCAGATCTTCCTTGCTCAAAGAAAGGGTGAATAGATTCAATAACAGCTTCTAGCTATATATATATATATATACACACACTTTGAGCAAAGTATGTGTGGACAGGTGCTTGTACTGGAGGACTGCGCAGGATTCTGCCTGGAACAGCTTACAGTACCAGCATGGAGCGCTAGGAGCGTCATGCCAGAGCTCCTGTTACCTTTTCCTGTTGTAACAGAAAATGGCAACATGTCATAAAATAAAGGACAGATTTGGAAGAGGTCTCTAAAACACGGTCTTATGTACATACTAACCCTTGGGTTATGAAGCGTCACGCGTTAGTGAGGTCAAGACCACAACAGGGAATAATGAAGATGACTTCCATGGGCAATTGCTACTTATACTGGTTAAGATTAGAAAATAAAACACTCCACATGCTGCTTGCTGTAAGACAGCTGACTGCTGGAGACTGAAAAGAAATTTCCTTCTAATCAGGGTACTGCTCAACATGGGGGGATTTAACACCTTCCTTTAGAGCATCTGATACTGGCTCCTGGCCAGTATGGCAGGGTAGAGGAGCCAGAACTGTGATGCAGCATATCAGTTCTCATATTTTTAAAGCTGCGTGCTTCAGATTGTCAGGAGCAATGGGGGGGAGGGCTGTGACTATACACTATTGCATCCTGTGAGTGCATTCATGAGCAAAATACTTGAAGAGGACAGTGGTGAATTTGTGATTTTGTTGTCTTTGTGGATTCTCAGCAGGCTTAACACCTACCTGAAGAAGTGATGCTTGGGCATCAGTGTTGAGCTGAATATACACGTTCTCTTCTGATTTGCTGTATACAAAACTGTGTTTGAACTAGAGTTCATCTGCTTCAGTAAATCACCTTCCATGTAGTACCATCCAACATCAGTCAAGTCAGGAAAATATTGTTAATATAGTAACAAATACAGAATTAGGAGAGAAGCAGTGAGAATTCTTGAGATAATTGTTTACGTAGTTGTTTGCACTATGTGATCTCTGTAAAGGCCCCTTCCAACCCAAACCATTCTATGATTGTGATAAACTTGTCTGTAACTATTCATGCTTAAATACCTGGAATATCCCTCTTGTCATCAATGGCAGCTGTATCTTCAAGGTGCAGAAACTTCAGACACAATGGGATTACTAAAGCTGTCTGTGAATGCGTATTGCACTTTGCGTGTAACTGTCTTGTTTCTTGCCTTTATAGGACACCTGTGGGTAGAGGAAGAGCTTGGCTTCGCCTGGCTCTAATGCAGAAGAAGCTTTCAGAATATATGAAAGCCTTGATTAACAGAAAGGATCTTCTCAGGTGAGTGGTGAGCTCTCTCTCTCTGATTAGATAAGGTTCCCTTCTGCCCTATTGTAAGATTTTTTTTGAGATCTTTTACACCCAAAGGTAAAGGTGTGTGTACTCTTCCTGATGTGATGGTAACGTTTGTGAAATGTAGAGCTTCCTTGGAAGGAATAAAAATGCTTAATATTCTTTCTTTATTCAGGAGCTGCCGTTTTGCCACTCTTATTGTCTTAAGTGTCTGCCTGTTAGAAAAAAAAACACAAAAATTTTGTTTCCAAAGAGCTGACTTCGATGAAATATTTGTATAGATGGGATGCAGCATTCTCGTTTGTGAGATCTTGGGCCTGGACTTGTTTCTGACCTTGTCACATCATCAGCATCTGACTCAGAACAAGTCATTTCACTTCTCTCTGTCTACTTCCCCATTCATAAAACAGCAGTTAGTTTTTAGGCTAATTGCAAGTCCACAGATTTGAACTGCTATAATTACATTAAGTAGTACAATTTAATAAATATGTTAATGTTTCTTTACTTAAGCAAGTAGGGTTTTGTTGTTGTTGTTGTCTGACCATGCAAATCCATAGCTGACTTGGGGCTGGAAAGGAGAACCTTCTATTGTCCCCTGGAAAATGTGGTTGTGTCTTATGTTAGAGAAGTATTTAATGGAGCAGTAAAAGTATGCTAATTGTGAAACTCTAATATTAAGCCTCAGTCTTGAATCTTCACTGTGCTCTGATATTGCTCAACTTTCATGCTTACTTTGCATCACCTTCTAACAGTTGAGAGCCCAGATCTCCTACTTACTGGGTCTTTGCCTCACCCCAAGATGTACTGTGCTGGGAGATGTTTGGTCAGAGCATCAGTTTATTGATAGGACTACACTTCTGTGTAGTTTGTGTTATTGCCTGATTTTTATTAAGCCTGAGCTTGTGTTTTATTATTGTATGAAATACCAGAAAAGCCATTCTAGTTGACCTTGTTCTGGTTGAATTTTAAAAGATGCAATGCTTATTTTCTCCTATTGTCTATCCTGCAGTGAATTTTATGAGCCTAATGCACTAATGATGGAAGAAGAAGGTGCGATCATTGCTGGCCTGCTAGTAGGTTTGAATGTCATCGATGCAAACTTCTGCATGAAAGGAGAAGACCTGGATTCACAGGTACTGGGTGTTCTGTTAATGTTTTTTTTTCTGCTCATTTAAATGGGACCGATTTTCTGTTGTAGAGGACTTTGTTTGTCTGAGATTCAAATCTTTTTGTGTAAGTAATTTAAGACCAATACAAGCTTGCCACCATTATAGTGTTCATCCTTTAGCTGGCAGCACTGAAATCAGAGATTCAAGGTTTTGGTTTTCTTTGTTACGCTTTCATGCGGTCTGCTTTTGGATTGCTGTGGCGTGAAATGTAGAAGAAAATAAAGGAGAATGCTGGGGTGGACTTTCCCAAAAATGGGGGGAGAAGTGGAATGATCTTGTAATTCACTCATGCCATATGACTAGATCAATGTAGCCATTAAACAAAAGAGAAAAGGCCCACATGCACTTAGTTACAGCTTGCATAAGCAATGTATGTATAGTTCTAGTGATGATAATGTTTGTCCTTACCTCCTAAGACTTGCTTGCTAACTTGCTGTTTCTGCTAGCATATTCTTGCTTGAACGGGGATATGTTTTCCTTCATTTTGGCTAGAGTACTGGTATAATTAATCTTTGTTATAATACATGTGCTGATGTTCTAACTGAACGACCCTGAACTTTCATAGCTATGAACAGTGTTTCTTCTTAAGAGAAGCATCTAATGTAAAATGCAATTTTTTTCCCTAGGTTGGAGTTATTGATTTCTCAATGTATTTGAAAGATGGGAACAGCACAAAAGGCAATGAAGGGTAAGCACACGCATGAGAGTCCTGCTTGTCATCCCCTGATAACTTTTTGAGTTTTCAAGATAAATTGTCGAGTTATCTCTTGATGACTTTTCAAGTATTTCAAGTTGCCCTGCAAGCTGTTAAATTTTTCACTAAAACATTGCTTAGAGTGAATTGCTCCTCTATGAAAAAACAATGTATAAATAAGACACTGGAAGTATTGGGAGGTGGCAGGGGAAGGGAGGGTGTCTCAGAAATTCTGGGTGTTCTTTATTAACTGGCAATTTAAGACGATGAAAATACCTTCAAAGTGACCCTTTGCTGAGTTAGGTCTGCCATTCTTGAAAACCTTTTCTGTAAGCAGCTTAGTAGCCTTTACCAGTTGTGCAGCTAGCAGGATAGCAGTCGATTTTTTTGGCACCATGCCATCCCTAAATAAATTCTCCCCTTGGAACTGATCGTAAGTGTAAGAGTTCAGAATACTTGTGCCAGTGTACACAAATGTAGCTATGCAACTTTCAGAGCAAGACCTTGAAAAAGTGGGTACACTGACACACAGATCCAGTCTTGTGGTTTTCTGAGCCTTTTGAGACTCTCTCTTCCTATTTAAGAGGTTCTGCCATTTTGAATTCAAGTACATGTTTAATTATTGTACCTCAGAGTCTGGTGTTTTTATTGCCTTTATTTTATCTGTGGTTTCATTTCTAGATCTCTTCTTTAGTTAGGATTTCCTGCTGGAAATGCATGCAAAAAGCACATTTGTTGATGGCTTCCCTTGAATGAATTTTGGCGAGATAACTCTTGTCCGGTATAAAAGTAGTGCAAAGTAGTTTAATTCAAAATTGTTTTGAACTCGCTAAAACGTTTTCTGCCTTAATCCTTCCGTTTCATGTGTCACAAAATGCCTGAATGTTGTCCAGTTGAACATAACAGTTGGCCGCATTTCCTCTTAGACCTTTAATGGTGTCTCTTAGGTCTACTAATACAAATATTGAGGTTTAGAATCAAAGAGAAACTGTGCTATTTCCTCTTCAGCTTGTCTTTCTGTCCATGTAAGCATTCAGAATGATGGTTTGCCTCCATCATGCTGTGGAGTGTGGAGCCGGGCCAGAAGCCCACGTGGGGTGATCAGGGTGGGTAGCATAGTGAATACGTGCATGGAAAAGTAGGCTGAATGACTTGGGGTTCGCTCCTTTCTGTCTCATCATCTTTTGGCATGGTGGAGAAGGCCTTCTGGTCTGCTTGGGGCCTCCACAAACATGCCACGCAGTCACTGGTTTTAGATATGAAAGGACTATGCTCTGGCTGAGCTGAATGGTTTTTTATTCTTTTTCCAGAGATGGTCAAATAACTGCTATTTTGGACCAGAAGAACTATGTAGAAGAACTCAACAGACACTTAAGGTAATACACGATTTATTTATTCTTTATTATGTAGTATAGCACAATAGAAATGAGACTACTAAAAAAGAAGGAATTAATGTAGGCTTTCTTCTTTTCAACAGTGCTACAGTGAACAACCTACAGGCAAAAGTGGATGCCTTAGAAAAATCCAACACTAAACTGACCGAGGAGGTAAGTGTAGTAGGGAAGCATCTGATGTTTTGGCCTTATGGAATTAAGTGTAGAAATGCTAAGGAAGGATTTATTTTCAGAGTTGTGGTGTAAGTAATGATGTTGATTTAATAATGGAACTGGAATCACTGAGCTTCCAAGGAATTACACTGACTGTTGATGCTAACTAAATACGATGTAGAAAACAGATAAATGTTTGTTAAAAATCAAAACCTAATTGAATCTGCTTTTTCCTTCTGAAGTCTTATGAGTGCTTTCTGATTTTTGGAAAATGTCTTAGAATAAGTTGTATAATGGATGTAGTTTCAGATGCCATAAGGCTGACATGGTTTGAGATATCAAGATGGTACGAAAAACTTTATGAACTTCTGTTTATTTTTGACAGATGCAGAAGTTTACTACTATGTTAAGATATTATTTAAACTTAGCAATAACTTTTTCCTCTAGCTTGTCATGATTTGTAAGAAATCAAGTATTTCTGGATAAAACATTGTTCACTGAGCATGGAAGGTGGTTGGCATGTGAGTTGTAGGTGTAATCTGTGTCTTGAAATTGGTTTTGCAGTTTATTAATAATGGAATATATGTAATAAAATCATCATAAAATCGTCAATTCCCCTGACAAATGGGTGAAAGTAATTCTCATCCTAAAGCTTTTACAGTGTCTCTCTCTGTCAGCATGTCACTTAGCTCAACGGAATGACTTCGGTTAGGACATCTCAGTGCTCTGGCAGTACAAAGATGAAATAGAAATTCTTTCTTGCTTGTTCACCCTCATCGGAGGTCTTCGTGTCTGATTCTTGAACACCTCTAATGGACGTATGCCAAATGATGAGAAGCTTTAGTAGTGGAAGTTAGTGTATCCAGTCTCAGAGTTAAAATTAACTTTCACAGTTAAAAGTGACTAACTTTTAATCCTTCTTAATTTTGAAAAGGTGGTCTACAGTAGGCTTCAACTCTTAGTGCTAATGTAACATATGGCTTTCCATTTATTATCTGCAGTGTATGAATGCCGTGTCCATTAAGCACGGTACCCATGAAATTAATTACAATAATGACTCAAGTACATGTTGAGTTTTAGTAACTTGCTTGTCTCTTAGTGAAATCTCTTTTGGTATGTAACTGATCTTTTTCTTGCGTGCAAGGCTTACAGAAGTTATGATTTACCAAGCCAGAAGGAGTTTTCTGAAGTTGTTTTGGACTTTGACCACACACTCAGAGTAGTCTGTTAGTCTGCAGGGATGTCTTTATGGGGAATTATTCTGAGGTGGTGTGTGCTGCTGACCCTCAGTTTCCAGTTAAGCCTTCCTGCTGTAATGAGGAGCACTTTTAGTAGCGCTTCTCCTGCCCAAATGCTTAAGCACTCAGAGCAGCTGAAGTACGTGTTTAAATCTTGCACTTCAAGTGCTCTGAGTAGCAATGTATCCAAACAAGCAAAGCTATAGCAAATCCATGCAAGTACTACTTCTCTGGTTGTTTATTTCCATTGCTGAAGTTCTGTTTTGTTTTTTTAAGCTATTTTTTTATGTTCACATTTTTATTTTTTTGTTATGCCTGTCAAAGGAATAGGAATGGAGTGAGGATTTACATTGAGTTGTGCTAACTACGTGTTATGTGGAGTCTAGCAGGTAGTGACCCTTAGAACTGAATAACTTTACTGAAAGACAATGAACAGAAATGGTTTGGAAAGTCTGTTTTAGTTACCAGTGTGACGGACTTCCACTGTTGGCTAACCGATACTCTTTCAGATGGTCTGTCTTCATGACAGGGGTTGAAATGTCTTTTGTTACTTCAACTATTTGTCGCTTCAACTATTTTGTCACTTCAACTATTCTCTCTTGCAATATAAACAAATTAATACAGGAAATCTATCTAGAGGGGAAAAAAAAACAACTGCCAAGCGTGTGTTTGGTATATTTACTGTTGTTCTGTTTTGTTCACAGCTTGCTGTTGCAAATAACAGGATTATTACACTGCAGGAAGAGATGGAGCGGGTTAAAGAAGAAAGTTCTTACATCTTGGAGTCCAATCGTAAGGTTGGTGTGTGTAGATAATTCTGAAACCCTTTGGGCAGTTCCAGCCCAAATTTGATGCAGAGTAGGTGTTCTGAAGAGACTTAATTTCCTTATGTATCTCACAGAAATCTGTAATAAGTAAGGGTAACTCCAGGTGGGCTTTCTGCAGAGGGTAACAGATGGACCCTGGTCACACTAAATCCTGCCTGGCAGTAGCTGATGAAACAGTGAGCATGTGCAGAGCTGAAAGCTAACACAACATGCTCATGGCTTGCTGGGTGGAGGTGTCAGAAGGGACAGGAAGAAGGATGATTTAATTAAGGGGTGGCAAAAAAAATAAAATAAAATAAAAGTAGGAGTTCTGCTTCTTTGACCTGAAATACTTCCCTTTTCAGAAATAAAGGGGCAGGAAAGGATGTTGAAATACTCTATTATCTTCGATTTTTTGAAAGTACTAGTAACTATGACAGAATCTGGTATGGGTTTTAAACCCCATCAGGTATGTCTGAGACTTTGTAACCATACGTAGTATATTGTCTAAGATCTGAAAATAGACAGTCTGTCCATTTTATTCATATTCATATTGAATTGCACTGAGCAACTTGGGGAAATACTTCACGTAAGGTGCATGCTGCATTAACTGAGTAGAGCTGCTGAGTTTTGATACTTGCAGAATTTGTTTTCAAAGTGGGAAAAGCAAACGATCACCAAATGTGAGGATTACTGGTGTATGTAATGACAAGTTAATTGGGTTTCTTCCTTAGGTCACTAAAGACAGAACTGCAGATGGACATGCACTGACTGAGGCACGAAAACAGTTAAAGGAAGAGACTCAGCTGCGGCTGGTAAGGACAGCGTGAGGTT
The DNA here is from genome assembly GCA_011076525.1 of Nettapus auritus. Lineage (NCBI taxonomy): Eukaryota > Metazoa > Chordata > Aves > Anseriformes > Anatidae > Nettapus > Nettapus auritus. Next base: position 35,832,141 of record CM021768.1, on the reverse strand, counting down.
GAAGCTCACTACAAATGGCTTTTTCACATGATTACTCCATACTAGATGATCACTTTTCAACATGTTTGGTCAGGGGCTTACTGTCACTTCTGCCTGCCTACCTCACCCTGATCTGAGACAGTCTTGTCAGCATTAATGTTAATTTTGTGACTATTTATCAGTTCAAGGTCTCTTTCTCAAAATGAACAGTGCAGTTGGTTTTCTAGGTCTGACACAACCCCTTGCAGGTAAGGATATTACCACTATCTGGACTGTTACTCAGTACCTCATGTTCAGCTGGTGCAAAATAAAAATCCGAGCAGAACCTTTTGAGGAAATTAAGTCTGCCAGCTTTTTCACTAGTCTCCTCCATCAGAAGGATGAACTTTGTGACTCTTTGCTAGTAATGCTGGTTACATTGCTTTAATATTGGATTGAAATAGCCTATTTTTTATCCTTAATTGTTTTTGACGTGTGTTGTGGTTTAACCCGGCCAGCAGCTAAACACCACACAGCCGTTCGCTCACCCTCCCCCCTCCCTCTCTGGGATGGGGGAGAGAAATGGAAAAGTGAAACGAGAGTTGAGATAGAGACAGTTTATTAAGATAGAAAGCAATAATAATAATAGTGTGTATGAAACAAGTGATGCACAATGCAATTGCTCACCACCCGCTGACCGATGCCCAGTCTATCCCGAGCAGCCGGCCCCCCACCCCGGCTAGCCACCCCTATATATTATTTAGCATGACCCCAGATGGTATGGAATACTACTTTGGCCAGGTTGGGTCAGCTGTCCTGGGTCTGTCCCCTCCCAGCTGTTGCTGCACCCCCAGCCTGCCCGCTGGCAGGACAGAGCGAGGAGCTGACAAGTCCTTGGCTTGGTACAAGCACTGCTCTGCAACAACCAAAACATCGGCGTGTTATCAGCACTCTTCTCATCCTAATCCAAAACACAGCATTTTAGCAGCTACTAGGAGGACAATTAACCCTGTCCTAACTGAAACCAGGACAACGTGTCAGATCTGTAACTGTGATGCTGTGGCAGTGCAGCACGCTTCGGGGTTGTGACTCCGTTGCCAAGAGCACCAGTTAATAAGGGTGGTTACTTCATTGATGGTGAAGAAAGCTGGCAAGTAGTGCTGACTGAGCTGTGCCTTTCAGGATGTGGAAAAAGAGCTGGAGGTCCAGATTGGGATGAGACAGGAAATGGAGTTAGCCATGAAGATGCTGGAGAAAGATGTCTGCGAGAAGCAAGATGCTCTGGTGGCACTCAGACAGCAACTGGATGATCTCAGGGCCCTAAAGCATGAACTATCTTTCAAGCTGCAGGTAGGAGAATAATTAAAACAAATGGAATGAATTCCAGGTAAAAGTATTTTTAGGGCTCTTGTTTCCGCACCCCACCTTGTTTAAAAAGTACTGGATGTGGAAGGCTGACAGGCAGTATACCATGCTTGTGTCTTGCTCCCATTTAAACCTTCTCTCCACCTGTATATTTTTTTTCTACATTTGTTTCTGTTTGCTGCTTGCATTAAGGCTGGCATTCTTCAGGTTAAAGTTGATTTGTGCAAGAAACTTCAGGGAAGATATTTCTATGACGTATGCACTGATAGCCTTTTTGCCTTTTTCAAATTTATAAACCAACAGAAGACTGAAAAAATAAAAAATGTCTTAAGTGAAAGGAATGTTTCCTCATGTAGGTTACCTTCACAAGTGTTTGTTAGAGTACGTTATCTGCGATTGGTAAGGATGGGGTCTTCCTCAGCGTAGCAAAGTGCACACACTGTAGTTATGATTTGGGGGAGGGTATCTTAGTAGTGGGCTGTTCTTCAGTTGAGCATGCTTTTCAGGTGTTTGCATGATTGATTGGTGTTCATCAGTTCCGTGTTGGTTTCTTTCTTTTCAGGGTAGAAAACAGATTTTTAGCTTTGCCATTTCTCTGGGATGATCACCCTTTCTGCCCTATTTTACATTTTATTTATTTATTTATTTATTTTGGGGTGCAGATACTCACTTTTAGAGCCCACAGGCTGTTTTTTGTCCCGGGTCAAGTCAAGAATTTAAACAGCAGGAATTTGGTTCAGACTGCTTTCCACCCTGTGGATGTGCTCTGTAATCCCAGTGATGTTTTTTCAGTTTAGTAAAGAGGATGTGAGCTGCTGAGGGGCAAGACAGAGAGCTGTAGTGTATTAAGCAATTGAGCACGTTGGGAGTTAAAGGAAAATGCTGTTTGTTGTGAAGAAAGACTGGCAATGATTTGGAAGTATGTGTGTTTCAGTGGGGAAAGCATCTTCTGGCTCTTGTGCTGTAAAAACTAAACCATGACAGCTTCTGTTCCAGTACAATCTCATATTTGAAAGTGTATGGTATCATTATATACATCACTGCGTAATGACAAAGAGCAGCACATAATGCTCAGAAAGAAACAATAAAATAAAGTTTAGACCAGGGAAGTGTTGCTTCTGTGCTCCTTGAGCCAATCATTCTGTACACAGCAGCTGAGTGATCTTAGCAGCTGCTGCATCACCACATGTACTACATATTATACAGAAAGCAGAACTGATTACGGTATTGCCTTTCAGTGGTGTCCCCAGACACCTGCACCTGTAGGGCAAGATGCTTGGCCTTATGATATTGACTTGGCATTTGCTTTTTGAGCACCTTCTGTCTGTTTGGGTTCTGCTTGTTTCATTTCATTTGCCACATAGTATGTCCTGGATCATTTTGGTTTTACCAGTACGTACAGAAAGCACGTTGCTATCTTTTTCCAGAGTTCAGATATGGGAGTGAAACAGAAGAGTGAATTAAACAGCCGTTTGGAAGAAAAAACAAATCACATGGCTGCTACCATTAAACAGCTTGAACAAAGGTAAAAAATGAAACTTCTACAATTATTATAATTGTGTTCATTGTAGCAATAGTGTCACACTGAAATAAATGAAATAGGTGAGAGTCCAAATGCAGTGCTTAGTCACCTCTAAATAGCTCTACATGAAGTGAGTAGGATTCGGTCTCAGCGATAATTTTGAGATGCTGTTAGGAGATGTGTTTTGCATATTTAAGAGGGCTTCCATTAAAAAATATACTGCTAGAACAGAAACAAAGCTGCTATGTTTATTAATTTATGTCAGCTGCATATTTGTATGTTATGCAGTCAGTTACCATTGCTGATAGCACTGACACATCTGATAGCACAGCCACACAGTTAAAGAAATGCTTGACTTTTGATAACTATTGCTGTGGGAGCAGGGAGGACAGACATACGGCAGAGACTAGTTTTACAGATGCTTGGTTATTCCAGATCTCTCTGGTACTGTTTTGGAAAAAAAAAAAAAAAAAAGAAAAAAAAGAAATACCACACCCCAAAATTTGAACCATTCTCTTTATGAACTGACAAATGCTCTGCTTTTTTTACCTTCTGAGAAAAATAAGCTTGAAAAAAATCTCACGTGAAAGTACATCAAGGAAGATGATAGGGCAGCCTGATCGTCACTAAAGGTTGATAGAGATAGCCTGTAGGAGTGACATCCATCTAGTCCAGGACAAGCTCCAGCCTCATGGCTGTGTTACTTTCATGTTATTAACACTGCTGAGGCCCTCTTCATTACATGAGGGAAGTTGGGTCGATATGGCAAGGAGCTGTGTTCCTTTTCCCCTTTTTTTTGTTTGGCCAAAGGTTCAAGAAGTTTGATCTCTGTGAATTGCCTTGACTGCTAGCTCTGAGCAAAACCGGGGGAAACCTTAGGTCACGGCAAGATGTATTGTGTGAGACTTACTTAATGAATAGTTCATTGCACTAAATTAATGTTCTTATTTTTAGGGCCTATGACTCTTAATGACATAGGTCAGTTTGCTTGTAGAAAAATTGTATTTTTAAATGTATGATGTCTTCTCAGCTAATTGACTTGCTCTTTTTCTCTTGCTGTTCTTATTTTCCATTTCCTCCTCATCCTCATTCTGACTTACTTATACAGTGAAAAGGATTTGGTGAAACAGGCAAAAATCTTAAATAGTGCAGCAAACAAACTGATCCAGAAGCATCATTAGGCGTTTTTATGTCTGGTCACCTCACAGTTCTGACGTCAGAACTCATTTATGAGGGAAGAACTTGAGAATTGCTAAAAATCAACTGTTAAAACGTTAATTGTCATCTAAAGTTGATTTGGAATTTGCTGAGTTTTTAAAATCAGTGAGTTTTTTCTTCAGAGATTTAGTCGGATATAAAAATCCCCAACTTTGCCATTTAAACTGTTAAAAGTACCAATGAGTTGGCCAATAAACACACCAGAAAAGCGTAAGGAATGTGGCTCTGTACATCCCGGTGATGCATGCCGTATGCAGCAGCACAGGTCTTCAACATATATGGGTACTAGGCGCGTTGGCCAAGCCAATATTGCGTTGGCCAGCTCTGGAAAGTCAACTAGTTTTCTGTGTTTCCCTTTTTGTGAAGTAGAGGAGAAAATGCATCCCTGGAAATTGTTGAAAGTAGTTGTGTGCGTACCCCAAGCCATTTACCCATTCACTTCTGTTCTGTGAGTTCAGCCCCAAGTCAAAGACAGATGGGCACGACCCGATAGCTCATCGCTGCGAAGACCAGCCCTCTCGTAACCAAGACTGCTTGCAACGATTTTGCCTTAGTGAGTTGGTGGGAGGGTAGAGAATTATCCTTATTCCTTTAAACTTCACGTGTCCAGAATTAGTAGCTAGGTGTCTTAGAGTAACATGATAGAGTGGTAAGTTCAGTGAAAACCTCCGTATCTCTGCATTGCCTTCTACCTCTGCCATGAATCCCTCTAGACATACCTTGCTGTTCTTCCTGACCGAAGGAAGCTGAGGAGAGGTGTTTTTTGATAGGTCTCTCCTCTCCCTAGAAAGGGAAGTTACATGTTTTACAAAAAATAAAAATCTGATCTTTATACTCTAGTGTTTGAAACAAAAATAAAAAGAAAAATGTGCAGCGGTGGGGAGTGGAAATGGTAATTTGGTACTTGACCACTCCTTGTCTGAGTAGTTAGTGGTTTAAAGGAAGAGTTGCCTTTTACTATTACACTTCTTTCATTTGCTTCTAAGTTTCTGTTGCTCCATAGAAACATGGAATTGGCTAGTAAAAGAACAGCTAAAGCTTGGAAACATCTCCAGATAGGAAAAATAATTGTCACTGTAACACCCTAGTGCAAAACTGTAAGCAACTGTACCTTGGACTACTGTAAATTAATATCCTCTTCCCTCTGGTCACAGAAGTTCAATGTGCTGGCCCTTTACAGCCTTTACCTTATAAGTGCTCCCAGAGATGTTTTTCTCTCAAGAAAATGATGTTTGGGAGGTTTGAGTCAAGTAAGTTTTTTTTTTGCTGCGGTGATATGGTTGTAAAAATTCTTTGGTGCCAGTTCCCCCTTTGTGCTGGTGGATAGCGCTCTGCGGGGCAGCAGGTGGCAGATGTGACCGAAACACAACTGGGAAAAAATACCTATTGAGTCTCGCTAGGTACATTTAAAAATCTGTGAGGCTCAGCCTAGTCCTCCTATGCACAAGCGTGTACCACTGCTTAGCTTGTTCAATGGACTCCCCGCACACAAGCAGACTTGGAGACCAGGTCTCAATCTTTAAGCGATGCCCAAGTCTTATGCTTGAAAGTATAAACTTAACCTTCAGTACTCTTTTGCTAAAAATGCATTTTAACTACCTGTGGGGGGGGCAAAAAAATGGTGAAAGCTTTCATCAAGGTGTATCCGAGTAGCGAGTCAGAACTATTAACACCCCTGCCTCTCCTCAGATTTCTTCTGTAGGAATAGGGGACTGGGCTGGTTTTGTTTGCTGTCACAACAATGTTAAAATCAGACAGTTACGCATGTGGCAATGCCTGATGTCAGGCCCGAAGCAGAGATGCTGTGGTGTACTAATGCCTGGGCACCGGAGCCAGTGTGACAGTCTGTGCAAGAAAGCAGGGAAATGCACTAATTCTAAATATAGTAGCTAACCTATGTTGCAAGTTCCAGTTCCGTGCGTAAAGCTGAGATGTAACATACATTAAAATCAAATTTGACTTAAAATTCTGTGTACTTGAGGTTTGCTTTGAATCTGGATAAAAGTGATGTTTTATGTTTTTCATCTAATGGCTGTAAACTGTAGTAATAGAATAAAAAAATTGAAAATCAGCGCTTCTGCCTGGTTCACCTACATTTTGCTTTTCTTTAAAATATTTTCCTCCTTCCCATTGCTTTTACCATCCCTTTTTTTGGCTTTACCTTTTCACTGGGTTTTTTTAATTTGTTGTTTAAACTCGGTCTTCCTCCCCACCATGGCTTTTGTTTTTTATCACAAGTTCATGTGGCTCAAATCCAGATTGCGACAGGCAGAGAAGGACCGTCAGTTGGCCCAGCAGGACAACCGTCTCTTCAAGCAGGAGTTTGGGGACAAAATCAACAGCCTCCAGCTAGAAGTGGAAGAGCTCTCCAGGCAGCGGTGAAGAGATCCTTTTCTCATTTATTTTCTGGGCTGTTCTTACTGTGGCTAGACAAAAGCAGGCAGGGCGGTTCTAAAAGGAGGAAGGGGCTGCGGGTGGAGAGACAAGAGGTGTTTTCGATTCCAGGTGACATTAACAGTGGGGAGGTGAAATGCTTTGTGAGAAGCAAGGCTTTTAACATGGGTATCTTTAAGTGTCGAAAATGTGATTGGAAGGAAATGCAAAAAAAACTGAGTGGTCAGCAGAGCTCACAAGCAAAAGCACAAATCTTTGTGGCGATGAAATATCAGAAACAGGCTGCAGAACATCTCTTGGGTGGAAAAGAAATGTCAGGATATTCTTTTTGAATACAGAAATTTCCATGGATGCTTTCTGCGCTTTGGGCATCTGCCCAAAACCATCTCTTTTGGGAACTGGCAGTGCTAGTGAGGCAGGAGGATGGAGGTCACTGCAAAGTACAAAACGTGTTTGGGAAGCTTGGTCGATCCCTGATGTGCACCAAGATCCTGTTGCAGGTTAGCCTGCTCCAGGGAGCTTGAGTTAGTTGGTTGTGTGCTTCAGCATGCAGTCAGGCCTCTGACAGCCACATAGACCCCTCCAAAATCTAGCGTTACGCCGGACTTCTCACTTGTAGCAGCATAACCTGGAACCTGAAGCAAACAAGAAAAGAAAACAATTTGTCTGCTGCTCATAGCAGAGATGTAGCTCAAAGATGTCTTTGCCTAGAGCCATCCGGGAAGATTTAAGGAACAAGGGAAGCAATCTTGATGGTCAGTCTGACAAAGTGCTATGATTTTTTTAGTTGAAACCCTGCCATCACATATATATATATATATATGCATATAAAGTGACTATCACCACGTTGATAAACGTTCTTTGGAACCACTCTGGCAGGGGTCTCTGTTTTGCTGGGTGACAACTAAAAAGCTGGAAGCCAAATACAGAGAACTTAACGAGCTGTCAGCTTTCCCCCTGCAGTGTCATCAGTTTACCAACAAGAAGAAAACAGAGGAATCCTCTTGTCTTAAAATAGCAGAGCATCTTTCTATCTGCAGCCATGACGCTTCCTCTCCTCTGCAGCAAGGTCACCGGAGTGAATGGTGTGGAAGCACTGCTGGGTGCATTTTTTTGTCCCCTATCACGTCACAGCCTCTTTTGTTTCCTATTTCAAAAAGTTACCGAGGCTGCCCACAAAGCCAGCAAATGGATTTTATCAGAAACTTGTGCTAGTCCCAGGTGTGCGTGGGTGAGTTCAGTGGTATTATTAGGTACACACAGGGAATATATCTTTGCACATGCACCTCATGCTAAGTTGGTTTTACTGAATTAGCATAGTATCTGGGGAGGATGTTTTCAAATGGGTGTATTTTGGCATCAGTCCTCCCCTTTCTGAATACAGCATTGCTCATGCTAAATCGAGGTGGCAATATGGGAACGATTGTGCCTCCTTTACCAGGAGGCTGTACTGGTGGATATAAGTGAGGGGAGCAGGTAGTCTTGCTTGAATTGTGTCCTTCTGAGAGAAAATGAGGAATTTTGTGCCAATCAAATCGTAAGCAAGATTTCCCCCAGGTGGTTTGTTTTTGAACGTCCACGTGGATAAAGATTTGTTCCTGGATCTAAGTTTCCACCAGCTTTACTCATTTAAGTTAGGCTTTGTGATTACGTTGTAATTAATGAGGATGCAGTCAGATGAGTTACTTAAACAAACCTGTTTGAGCATTGAGACTGGTGAGGTTAATAACGGACATGTTTTTTTCTTAACAGAAAGGAGGATTATGAGTGTTTTGTAGTACAAATCCTGCCAATGCGTTTACTAGCATGTATGTCATTCAATTTCTAGCCTTCGCTTTTGGAGCAGGAGTTGTTCTTCACTGTAGCTGCCGTATTACCATCCAATTAACTTGTAAAGATTTCAGAAAATGGGATTTCTGGTGCTTCAGTCCCCAGTTCTGCGCGCTCCAAGAGCTTTGTTGCTGCTGTGTGCTGGCAGGCTGTGGTTGTGGAGCTTTCCGGTGCCCCAGAGTAAAGGGCGTGTGACCCACGGCTGGATTGGAGTTGTGCTTTTCTTCAGGCTGTATCGGGAACCTCAGATGTGCTTGCCCATCTGTCCTTGACCCGCTGATCAGCTGTCCTCCCGAATACAAACGTGCTTCACTCAACCTCACCTTTGTTCCCTCCGGCAAGATGTTCCGCAGCACGCTCCGCGTGAGGTGCCACAAAAGTCTCGGTGGGGTTGCAGCACAGAGCGGCGGCCCAGCTGCTTAGTGGTCTTGAGGGAGCGTGCATCACCCCGTGGTTACCGAAAGGCCAGGCCAGTGAGGTAACTGCGGGCTGCGAAACAGCGCACACAGCCTGCTTCCAGCCCAGGGGCTCGCTTCTCCTGTTCAAGTCCACACAAGTGCCTGAAGGATTGCCGCAGCTCAGAGGGAGGAAGAGTCTGTCCGTCGTGTCTGGATGGCTTTGAGAAGTGGTTGAGGATATTGCCTTGGGTTTCACAGCCTGTCACGTAGCAGCTCGTCTGCTGAAGGATGTCTTGAACAGGGCACTGATTGACAGTGCTAGAACGAATGAGTAGCTTGGTGTTTCTTAAGGACTTCCAGACATAGTCAACGGGCTTATTTCCGGCAAATTTGTGCTAGAATGGCATGAAGAACATTTAGATTCTCCATCCTGGCCTTCTGTGGCTTCACACATGTGAAACAGCCTTTTACTGAGAGGCAGTTTTTAGCTCTAGAATTGGGCTTCAATTGCTTTAGGATAAAGAGAGCTAATTAGTTTTTATAACGTAACGGCTCTTGATGTTGAGTGCTATAAAACCATAGTCTTTATTCATAATTCCACCTTGATGTTACAGGAGCCACCTTAAACTGGAACTGAAGCGGGAAAGAGACAGATGGTCACAGAATCACCAAAGCAGCCAAGGAGACAAAAAGGTCCCAAATAATTGGTTAAAACCGGTAGGTAACATGACTTATTTTTTTCCTCTTGGCTTAGATTTGAAGAAAGGTTTCATTATGCTCATTCTCTTTTCTGAAGCTTTATTAGGCAATAAATAAATACTGTTAATGTGTCACAACAAGATAAGCTTTGGAACGCTTCTTGCACGTGGTAAATAGGCATTTTACTTGGTTGAGGCTCAAAAGAAAGATTTTACACATTACGTTGAATTGCAGAACACAGAATTGATTTTCCAGGCTGGGTACCTGACAAAATCTTGAGAGCAATCATGATTTCCTTCAATAGGTTATGAAAACCAAATGTAATGCAGCAGGAAAGATGCTGTAAGCATTACATGTAAAGAAAAACAAGCTTGCTCACTCTTTTTTGCATCATCATAAGGGAAATTTTCCTGAAAAATAGTACAACTTGGAAAACAAAATTATCTTTTAAGGGCATCACAAATCACTTTCAGTGTTCTTTCAGTGCTGTGCATTACTAGATTCAGTGTTTTTTAAAGTAAAATGCAATGTTAATCTCCAGAGTAAAACTGATAGTCCCTGAGTGAAACTCCCTTTTTAGAAGTAATTTGCCTTTGAAAGTGAAAATCTGCTCTACAGGTTTTTCTGTAAAACAAAACAGGCTCTCTTGCTGGGAATTGGCAGTTGTTTTGGAGAGCAAAACTCAAATATGAGAACTGTGGAAAAAAAGAGGTGGTTTCTGAAATTCATATGTGGGTTGCTACACTTCAGAGTTGCCTTCACTGGGCTCCCCTGGGTTGCTTTAAGCTTCCTTTTTTTTTTTCCTAACTGATATTACACACAATTCCTGTGAAGTTACTTATGCATCGCGATTCATTTATCAAAATGTCACGTTGCTCTAGTGGAACAGCTATAATTCAACAGAAAGAATTGAGATCCAGGTGCAGTGCTGCTGGCCAGTAAAAACAAACCAAAGTGGGGCAGGCTGATCTCCTAAGCAGAAGCTGGCTAGCTATCTGAAGGCAGAATCGCTGCTTTTCTTTCCTGCTTGTGTGCCAGCTTGTCACTGGGTGTGAGAATGGGAGGTGGCATGTGGTTAGCCTCCTTTTACTCAGCAAGCCTCAGGAGGGTGCTCTTGCTAGGAGCAAATGGCCATGACCCAGTTATGAGATAGGGAGTAGGAGAGGATTTTTCTTTACTGGTTGAGAGGTTTTGTCACCCTGATCAGTTCTCAAAAAGCCTGTAGAGCCTATTTACCTCTTCAACCTCTGCTGTACAGAAGAATTAAAAAAATAAAAATAAAGTGGCCAATGCTTCTTATCCTCTAGTAAAAGGAGATCATTGGACGTTTAAGAGTCCAGCTCGAAAATGTGAAATCAACGGTGTTCATAGCAAAAGAAAAGCATGCAGAGCTGCTCCTAGCTGGACTGGTGATTGTATGTTTTCGAGTGTCCAAACACACCTCCATGTCAAGAGTGGGTCAGTGAGATCAGCGTTCCCCAAATATCAGTGTAAAATCTCCTTTCGCAGTGTGGCAGAGGTGAAGTGGGAGCTGTTGATGCAGTTTGACTGACAAGTAAATGTTTCCTTTTGGCAGGAGGGGAAGCTCAAAATCCAGGAAGAAAATGCAAAACAGAAACAGCCTCTGAGAGAGGAAAACAGTGTCCTGCCATGCAAGTATGGAAGAAATCTAATTTTTGCTTTTTCTTTTTCTAATTCCTGTCAAAGGGAAGAAGTAGGTCCTATTGCTTGCCATCAAGGCTTCTGGATGTGAAATGCATTCTCTCCTATTTACCTTTGAAGTTGTTTCTATATAAATCTGGTGTTTCCTAATTTTTCATATTTAATGAAGCCTCACAAACCAAATCCGGCTCAGAGCTGGACCTTTGATGCTAGCATCCAAAGAAGGTATCTGTTGGTGGTGGGGGACAGGAGAAGTGTTGGTGAACCCATGGCGCCTGCAGTTAAATAGTGGCTTCTGGATGAAAATAGAAGCTGAGAAGAACTTAATAGTGATTCAAGAATGTGGCCATATTTAAAAAAAAAAAAAAAAAAAAAAAGTACTTCAGGTAGCATGTTTCTAAACAGAATATTGATGAGGATTGTTGTCATGGGATTTGTTTAGCCTTTGAAAGCTAAGCTTAAGATTTAGGTTTATACGTAAGTTTAAAAACCGATAGGGAAGAGCTCTGTAATGAGGATGTTGCTCAGAGATGGTAACAGCCTTCTCTCTGAATAACTGCTCTCTGAAAAATCGGCGATCGGCTCCGGGGCAGCCGCGCTCCGCAGCACAGCGGGGATGGGGCCAGGCAGGGCTCTTTTCTCGAGGCCACTCGAGGCAGCCGAGGGAGCCGCCAGGCCCCGGCAGCCCTGTGAGGGACGTGACGAGGCGTAGGCGGAGCCAGCAGCGCCCCCTCCCGGCCGCTCCAAGGCAGCCCCTGGGGAGCGGGGGAACAGGACGGGCAAACAGCGCGGGGCGCGGCAGTTCCTGAGGCAGGGCGAGCAGGGAGGGCAGGGCGATCCCCCCGCCCCTAAGAACACCTCGTCTGACGGCTGCCCAGGACCACTATGGTCCTCGCTAGGCAGCGAGCTCGCGCCTGAAAGTCTGTAGGCACCCAGGCAGACTGCCCGCTCCAAAATGCGGCAGTTCAGGTCTCTGGGTGCAGGGAGTGCCAGAGCCTGCTGCTGCCGTCTGAAGGAGGCAGAGACACCGTGTGCGTGAGGTGCGAGCAGGTGGACGACCTGGTCCGCCTGGTGGCAGAGCTCAAGGAGGAGGTGGAGAGGTTGAGGGCCATCAGGGAGTGCGAGCGGGAGATGGACTGGTGGAGCAACTCCCTGCAAGGCCCGAAGGAGAGGCTCCGGAGTGAGACTCCCCACATGGGGGTGGACCCCCTGCCCGGTCGCTGTCGGGCAGAGGGAGGGGACCTAGGAGTTCAAGAGGAATGGAGACAGGTCCCTGCTCGACGATGCAGGAAATGCCCCCCCCACCTGCCCAGGTGCCCTTATGCATCAGGTTTGAGGCCCTGGAGCTGGGGGGAGCGGAAGGAAGGAAGGAAGGAATACAGCACTTGGATTTACGCAAGTCGATGGGGCCGGATGGGATCCACCCGAGGGTACTGCGAGAACTGGCGGAAGAGCTGGCCATGCCGCTTTCCATCATTTATCGGCAGTCCTGGCTATCGGGGGAGGTCCCACTTGACTGGCGGATAGCAAACGTGGCGCCCATCTACAAGAATGGCCGGAGGGTAGACCTGGGGAACTACAGGCCTGTTAGTTTAACATCAGTGCCAGGGAAGCTCATGGAGCAGATTATCTTAGGCATCATCATGCGGCAGTTGCAGGGCAAGCAGGCAATCAGGCCCAGTCAGCATGGGATTATGAAGGGCAGGTCCTGCCTGACAAACCTGATCTCCTTCTATGACAAGGTGACAGGCTTAGTGGATGAGGGAAAGGCTGTGGATGTGGTCTACCTTGACTTCAGTAAGGCATTTGACACCATTCCCCACAGCATTCTCCTCAGGAAACTGGCTGCCCATGGCTTGGACTGGCGCACGCTTTGTTGGGTTAAGAACTGGCTGGATGGCCGGGCCCAGAGAGCTGTGGTGAATGGAGTCAAATCCAGTTGGAGGCCGGTCACTAGTGGAGTCCCGCAGGGCTTGGTACTGGGACCAGTCCTCTTTAACATCTGCATCGATGATCTGGATGAGGGGATTGAGTGCACCCTCAGTAAGTTTGCAGACGACACCAAGTTAGGTGCGTGTGTCGACCTGCTCGAGGGTAGGAAGGCTCTGCAAGATGATCTGGATAGGCTGGACCGATGGGCTGAGGCCAACGGCATGAAGTTCAACAAGGCCAAGTGCCGGGTTCTGCACCTGGGGCACAACAACCCCAAGCAGAGCTACAGGCTGGGAGATGTGTGGTTAGAAAGCTGCCTGTCAGAGAAGGACCTGGGAGCTTTGGTTGACAGTCAGCTGAATATGAGCCAGCAGTGTGCTCAGGCGGCCAAGAAGGCCAACGGCATCCTGGCTTGCATAAGAAACAGCGTGGCCAGCAGGTCCAGGGATGTGATTGTCCCCTTGCACTCGGCCCTGGTGAGGCCACACCTCGAGTACTGTGTTCAGTTTTGGGCCCCTCACTACAAGAAGGACATGGAGGTGCTTGAGCGAGTCCAGAGAAGGGCTACGAAGCTGGTGAGGGGTCTGGAGAACAAGTCTTAGGAGGAGCGGCTGAGGGAGCTGGGACTCTTTAGCCTGGAGAAGAGGAGGCTCAGGGGCGACCTTATCGCGCTCTACAGGTACCTGAAAGGAGGCTGTAGCGAGGCGGCGGTTGGTCTGTTCTCCCACGTGCCTGGTGACAGGACGAGGGGGAACGGGCTAAAGTTGCGCCAGGGGAGGTTTAGGTTGGATATGAGGAAGAACTTCTTTACAGAAAGGGTTGTTAGGCACTGGAATAGGCTGCCCAGGGAAGTGGTTGAGTCCCCATCCCTGGAGGTCTTTAAAAGACGTTTAGATGTAGAGCTTAGGGATATGGTTTAGGGGATGATTTGTTAGTGTTAGGTCAGAGGTTGGACTCAGCGATCTTGTAGGTCTCTTCCAACCTAGACTTTCTGTGATTCTGTGAAAGTGAGTGGAAATACACAGCGCTGTGGCATGGTGCACTGAACGCTAATATAAAGGTGATTGGAAAAGTATTGTCTTAAAAATAGCATAAGCTCTATTCAAATCTTCTTTACTGGATATTAAAACCTTCCAGGCCTCTGATGCTTTTTGCCCCCGTTTCACCTTGAGCACGTTAGCAATACAAGCATCGGTCTGCCAATTAGCCTGGAAGGCTTTTTAATATGCTATCATTGCCTGTTCACAGATCTGGGGGATCAGTCATTTAGCAATAATAAGTTTAATGTTAATTTTGAACTATGTCTGCATTGTTTAAACTGTTCTTCTATGTTTGGGCTCCCTTTTTGCTGCTTTTCAGGAGTCATTTTATAAGCTTTTCCATTTAGCCAGGAGCGTGCTGCATGTCTAACGTGTACTCTACAGCACCAGTGGCATGCGGCCTCTTTGCCGCTCTGATGAAGTTTATGAATGCCTTGGGTGTCGTGTGAGCAGACTTGGCAGGGTGGTTTTGAAGAAACAAAACCAGAAATTGCTGTGGGTGGGATGTTAATTAGAGGATGGAGGAATCCTCTGATCGTCCAGATGTTAGTCACTGCACCAAGCCTGTCTGAATTTAAGACGCGTTTGGACTGTGCACGTCGTCACGTGGTCTAAACTTTTGGGTGGACCTGTGTGGTGCCAGGGGTTGGACTCGATGATCCTTGTGGGTCCCTTCCAGCTCGGGATATTCTGTGATTCTGATTTTGTTTTTCTCAACAGTAGCAGCGACTGAAGTGCCGGCTCAAAGTGATGATGTTTTTCTCTCGTAGGTTGCAGAGTGACACACAGGAGGAGCAGGTTGGTGATTCCTTTTCTAGCAGTGAAATACTGAACAGCAAGTGTGCTGCGGGAGCTCCTGGGTTACTGCAGTATTTTCCTTGGCCCAAACACCCAGGAGCTCGTGCTTTGGGTTTTTTGCCTTTGTGAGGATTTATGTTTGTAGAGTGTGTGGCAACAATCTGGTTCCCTAGTAGAAAAGTGCTGCTTATCTCAGTAGGAAGGCTTTTAGTTGTCGGTGCTACATTTATGTGGGTTCATTTTGCCTTCTCAGCAAAACCATATTAACCTCTTCTATGGTTCCTTTCCTAGGTCGGTGTCTTTAAAAAGAACAATGAAAGAATAATTTAATGTTTGTGAAAATGGCAGTGTGCAACCTCCCTGGTCTGGGTTAGGGTTTTGCCAGTTCCTGTGCAGGCTAGAGGGAAGGGTTATTTGTTTTTCTCTTTGGTTGGTTGCTTCTGTGCACATCAAATTGACCAGAGCCCATTCTTTCTCCCCCGAGTGCCCGGCAAAGCACAGCTAGAGCCGTGGTGTAGCCAGGGCAGCTGTCCTGCAGATAAATGCACGCTGGTCCAGCATTGCTGCCTGGTGGGTTGTGAATTGAGAGGGGCTGAAAACACAACAGTGTGAAATCTTCGTCCCTGTTTTAAAATAAGGATCAGCCACAGGGGTCTACACCAGGACCCAAGTAAAGCAGGCAAGTAAAGCAGAATGTCTTGGCTTTGATCACGGGTTTAGGAACAGCCGTCAGGACCTGGAAATGCCCAGATCTGCCAGCTCTGCCAGGAGGAAAGCAGCCGAAACAAGAAAAAGGTAACTGTGAGGGCTGGTATTGTCACCTCGGCCATGTGGTGAATGTGCATTTCCTCCACTTTATCTCTTCCAGTAGCGCAGATTTCCCACTAGTGACCTGGGACAAAGAAATGAACCATTTTCCTGATGTGTATTTGACCCATAAGACGTACTTGTTAGACAGTGGCCACTTGAGGGTTCCCAGCTTATGCTGTGCTCCATGGTTTGCTTTTCCTTCTCCTTTGCAGCACATTTCCTTTTTAACCAGATGATTTTCTCTGGGATCAATCAGAAGTGAGAAGAGGGTGTTAACGCTTGTTACTTCCCCACTTCAGCCCTATACCTTTTTCTCTTGCCCTTTTTTTTTCCATAAACATCGCTTTTTTATCCTCCTTTGTGGCCAGCAGTCAAGGCTGTGATACCAACTGCTGTCGGTGCAGCAGGCACCCTGGCCGTACTGCTGCACGTACTTCAGCAGCGAGCTAGGTGTCATTTTGTTGTGTTTTCCCCTATTTTTCCTAACAAGACCTGCACCAGAAAGCTCTGGTGGGGATCTGGGGACGGACCAGAGCAGGGAGGAGTCTTCAGCTCCCGGCACGAGGCTCCGACCTCCATGCCAGGTTAAAGATGAACCAGTAGCATGGTTCCAAATATTTCCTTGGACATTTTTGCGGGGGAGGCTAGGGAGCACAGCGAGGTTATCTGACCAGGGAGCTTTCAAGTAAGACTCGTCACTCCTGTATGTCTGTCAGACTACAAAATAATAATGTGCATCTCATGAGAAAATGCTCTAGCTGTTAAGTTGTGACTGGAACGAGTCAAAACTTAAATGGTTTGTTACCGATTACTCGTACCACTTCACTGCAAGTCCTCACCTGCTCTTCTCTGATGTTATGAGCACAAGAACAAGCTTCTGGTCTTCAGAGGGGCAAGAGTGCAATTTTGAGCATCTTTCTCTAATCCAGTAGAGGATGTGATCTGACTGAAGGTTAATGAGAAAAAACTCAAGCGTCTTTAGCATCCCTTAATTTTTCTCTTCCTCTGTTTCAGAATATCTGCAAGAACTGTGGTGGTATCTTCTGCGAGGCCTGCTCAGCAAATGAGCTGCCCCTCCCATCCAGTATAAACCCCGAGTCCGTCTGCAATCCCTGCCACAAGCAACTCATCCAGCAGTATTCGACCAGTCCCTTGTAGGAGCCGGGCCGCAGAGAGCGGTGACCACAAAGATTGTTGTAGCTCATCAATGTCTCTGGGGTTGTTCAAGAGGAATTTGAAGAGAAGACGCTTGCCTGTGTTCTTGGGAGGTCAGAGGGGGAAGCAGCTTGATGGTGTTTAGTCTCTTGCGACTAAAGCAGTCTGAGCCTTCCCCGTAGAATTATCTGCCAGCTCTCAGACCTGAGCTTGTGCCAGAGAGAACTGCTTGGGGAATTTCACATCGAGTAGCCATAAGGTGTGAGCGAGCAGCCTCAGGACGCTGGGAGAGCAGAGCCCCCACCCAGAAAGAGCCTTGTGTCTGTGTACAAGTCGGGAATGTTGTCACCCCCCAGCATGTCATGTGAGGGCATGCTGCTGCTAAGCAATGGCTCACTGAGAGCAAAACAGGAGCATTTTTTAATCCTCGTGTCTGGCTGCACTTGAAATACCATTTCCCCTTTCCCTGCTGCCTTTGACAATCTGGCTCAACCGTGCTACTTCAGTACCAGGTGAAAGAATCCAGGTGGCACGCCAAAAAAAAATAGTTTTCTGGCTTAATTTCTTCAGTCCTCTGGCCGTGGGCTTGCTATGCAAATCACTGTCAAACAAAGCTGTGAAATTACCCTTTTTTAGGGACTTCGGAGGGGCGGCGCTTTTTTTTTTTTTTTTTTTTACGGCATGTGTGATGTGAGAGCTCACCTGCACTGATCTAGCAGGGAAGTGCTTTAAGGCATCTCTGACCTTCCTACCAGAGACCCTCACTGTGACTTCATGGCCACAAAACAGTGGTCAGTCCTAAGGGCTGCAACTCCGCTTCCTATCTTGATACAGCATCTGGGGGCATTTTACAGATGCGTTATACCAGATCTCTCTGGTACTGTTTTGAAAAAAAAAAAAAAGAAAAGACCACGCCCCAAAATTTGAACGATGGCTGTGTTGCTTTCATGTTATTAACGCTGCTGAGGCTGTCTTCATTACATGAGGGAAGTTGGGTTGCTATGGCAAGGAGCCGTGCTTTTTTTCCCCTTTTTTCTTGTTTGGCCAAAGGTTCAGAAGTTTGATCTCTGTGAATTGCCTTGACTGCTAGCTCTGAGCAAAACCGGGGGAAACCTTAGGTCACGGCAAGATGTATTGTGTGAGACTTACTTAATGAATAGTTCATTGCACTAAATTAATGTTCTTATTTTTAGGGCCTATGACTCTTAATGACATAGGTCAGTTTGCTTGTAGAAAAATTGTATTTTTAAATGTATGATGTCTTCTCAGCTAACTGACTTGCTCTTTTTCTCTTGCTGTTCTTATTTTTTTCCATTTCCTCCTCATCCTCATTCTGACTTACTTATACAGTGAAAAGGATTTGGTGAAACAGGCAAAAATCTTAAATAGTGCAGCAAACAAACTGATCCAGAAGCATCATTAGGCGTTTTTATGTCTGGTCACCTCACAGTTCTGACGTCAGAACTCATTTATGAGGGAAGAACTTGAGAATTGCTAAAAATCAACTGTTAAAACGTTAATTGTCATCTAAAGTTGATTTGGAATTTGCTGAGTTTTTAAAATCAGTGAGTTTTTTCTTCAGAGATTTAGTCGGACATAAAAATCCCCAACTTTGATGCAGCATCTGGGGGCATTTGAGTCACAAATCTTTAAATACAAAATACTGTTACACTGAGGATTTAGGGCCATGTCTGTGCACCTCTCTTCTCTCCGTTGTGCATGTGAAAGAGTGGCTGTAATACAGCTCATAATTCACTGGTTTTGCTTTAGATCAAAATGAAGGTGATAGGAAGTCAAAGTACTTTGCACCTATACAAATGCTGATCCGAACACAGTTTAGCATTTCTGTGATTGATGCTACATCTATCTTTGCTGTTAAAAGGAATTGCATGTTACTCAAAGCAGTGGTGGCTTCTCATAAAGCACACAGTATGTCATAGTTTATTTGGTCTGTTCTGTACTGGGAGACTTCAGTCTTTAGGGCCACCGTATGTTCTGTAATCTGTAGCAAACTGATGTATTTGTATCTGACATGTATTTGGTTTTGTGGAAATTTTATTGGGGGTAGTGGTTTAACACCCCAGAGATGATTTTCCATTCACTAGACTGGCTGGAACTGCACTAAAAAGCACGTCAGAGTTGAGTTTCTTCATGTGCTTGGTGCTAGAGTTTGTACCAAAAACCTCCCCCTTTCTACTTCCCCGTAGGCCTTCGTGTGTTCAGCCGCCCAAGTTCTCCAACTCCTCTTAGTGCCCTTCAGAGCGCTAAACAGAGAGGAGCAACTTCCAACTTTCCCTTTATCTGCTCTTTAGTCCCCTGTGGTAGTTACCACGTGCACTTCCTTGCTGCTATCCCTTAAAGTAGGTTAAAAAAATTGTAAATAGCGCTGAAATTGGAAAAGCCTAGAATTTCAGTGTGAGCAAGCACTGCTTTGAAGGGATGAGACACCAGAGATAATGCAGGAGATACTGGATTTATTGTTAGCAGCTTTGTGTACACGTTGTACACACTTGGGATAGCAAATTCCTGCACCCGAACCCAGAGTGACTCATCCCCCAGGTGAAAGTCTGACCCATGCAACTTCAGTGCTGGAGAATTGAACTGGAAACCAGGCACTTACTGTGAAGTGACTTTATTGCTGGGGCGTCCGAGCAGTTTTGCAGCTCTGGAATCACAGCTTATTTGTGACCTGTACGTAGCCTTCTGCTGCTTCAGCACGAGTGGCTGCTGCTCCGCTTGCTTGTAGTGAACGTTGTGGTCATCTTTGTGTAAAAGGCTGGACAGTTCTTGAGCAGGTCCTTTATTGTTACACGAGATCCCTGTGAACAAGCAGCCTTTCATGGAGGCAGCTGAAAACCCTTCAAAATACGTCTCCGGCTGCTGTAACAGAAACTGGCGTTCAGAAAGACCAGAGCACGACCAAGTTGGCTGTCAGTCGTGTCAACAGTCGCTGCCTCCCTGGTGTATCTTGGTGAAAGGCTCTGCCTGTAAGTACTGGATGTTACACTGGGTGATGCTGCAGATGTTAAAGGCATGTTTGCTCAGTTAATACTGGATTTTGGGGTTTGTACCTGGACATTTGGACAGGGTGGAGCAGAATTTTTCTGTTGTTAATTTTGTTCCACATGCAACAATAAAAACTTTCTCATCTGTACCCTGCGTTCTGAGTGGGCTTTCCCTTCTGCTTTGGCTGTGGGTATGAAAGTATTTCAAAACCAGTAACAGATGCCAATGCAGAAACTAAAGCATGGCAGGAGGGACGAGGTGTTAGCTATACTACGCAGCACACCTGCTGCCTTCTGTGTACTGGGATCTTCAGTCGCTGGGGCGGTGTTAATGGCCCATGCTGGTGTTTTATTAATGCTTTGTACACCAGTATGCAGCTGGAGACTAGAACCGCTCGTCCTGCAGCATTTGCTGTTCCTCCAGTACAGCTTTTTCTACTTTTGGGACAGACAACCTTCCCCCAGTATGACAACACAGTTTATTACATGCTTTTTACATAAATCCAAACTAGATTTTATAGTTTGTCCTTGGGATTGAGCGCTGACACTTGTACTTGGATCTTTATGCTCGTACCAAGGAATGTGTTCGCTCCGGCCTAAAAAGAAAGAGGTGGGGGAGAGGAAAAAAAAAACATCACTACCTTATTGCAGCTTACTAGTGTCTTTTTTTTTTTTAATGTACCACTGCATCTTTTTCTAAATTATGGTCACCAATAATGGAATTGTAAAATTCAGCAGTGGTGAAAGATGTCAGCAAAAAGGTATGAGGAGACAGCCAGCCTCCAAGAGGTGAGTAACTTGCACACGGTGCTGAAGTTCATCTTACATGGGGGGAGCTGATTCTGCTGGGACCAAGTCCCAGCACAAAAGCCAGGAATGGTTCTGGGTGCTCCTGCACCACTGGGACTCCGTGACTGTAGAAAAACATTAGGCCACTCCTTGGTGTGTGTGGCAGGGAATGCGGCCCCATCAGAACCTTGAACAGAGGGAAAATAGGGCAGCTTCAAGGGGAGGAAAATGGTAGGGGAAGAAGCACTGCTGCACATTCCAGCAGGCCTCAGCTACAAGGTGGCACGTTTCTGTGTGGTGCTGCAGTGGCAGGATAGTGCTGCAACCTCGGACAAGAGCTGCTGTCCCTCTGCCACAGGAATTTATCCCTGGGGATTCCGGCTTCTCAGGCCAGCATGTGAGGCGAGGCCTGCCCTCAGATTAGCTGTGATGACTGGCCTCAGCCACTTGCTCTCAATTTTCGCCTGGAAGCTCTGTGAAACGCAGAATATCAAGTATGCTAAAAGGAGAACAGGAGCAATAGAATAGAAGGACGTGCTCACCACAGCTGCGATCTTGCCCCTGTCACTAGCAGTCTTGTTTTTCCTTTGGATGTTCATTCAGGAATAATTCAATGGTACCGCACTCTAGGGAACAACAAGAGAGGTCATTTGTGTTCAGTGACTTGTAGCTGCTGCATTTCTCTCCCAGAAAGCCAATTTAACATTTTAGGGTAACTTGGAATTCTAGTTCCAAGACAATCCTGTTGCACAGGATGCTACAAGTAGCTAGACAGGGAGTGCTCGAGGAGGGGGGTCTCAGCATTGCAGGTCCCCCTTCCTCTTTACTCACGCAGCTGTGCCCCCTCCTTAGCCATTGCAGTGACTGCATCGTCGTGGCTCTCAAAATGCACATCTGCTTCTCCTGTGGCATCTCCATGGGAGTTGTATTCCACCATGATCCTTGTGGGCTTCAGTGGGGCAAAAAACTGGAAGGGATGGGGAAAAAAAACATTACCAGAAAACACTTTTACCAGAAACCATCACGTTTCTACTCGCAAAGCTCATCCAACCCTAGGGATGGGGCACTCAAGCAGCTCAAGTCCCCTCCCGGCTGGGTGAGGCCGCTGCACACCCGCGTGCCCCATGGAGTGCAGCCTCCTGCCCTCTGCATGTGCCTGGCAGGGTAACTCCTGACGGGAGGAAACAGCCTCACACAGCACCCTTCTGTACAAGGCAGCAAATGTGGGTGCACTCACTGTGACCGTACACTGTTAAAATGAAATATTCGATACTAAATTTATTTCTGTACAGTCCGTTATGCAGAAATTCAGCTAAGGGTACAAAAGGACACGCAGTTCACACGGGTGGGCATTCAGCACAGCTCCCAGGTCTCCCCACTGCACCCGTGAGGCCAGGGCACATGTGGGAGCCCACGACCCTTCCAGTGTCTGCCATTCAGCATCAGTTCACGTTTCCCAGCGCTCAGTGCCATGCAGCACTGAGGACTAACACAGACATAGAGAAAATGAAAATTTTCAGTCGCTTCAGCTGGGAAGATTGACCACAGGTTTCCATTAGTAGTTACAACTGAAGTCAAGGCGTACTTTTACCGCTACTCACATTTATTATGTCTTGGGCTCTGGTTTGGGTAGGAAAACCCCTCACGTGGACAATGTGTGGCAATGATGAGGTGCTCCCAGGTTCTGAACAGTGCACAGAACTTTCAGTTTCTTCGTTACCTAGTTCTGTGGAATCAAGGGAAAACATCATTAACACTTGCAATTATCACCTTCCTCACCTGAAAGCTGTAGACGCACAGGGCTGTGCCCACAGCAGCAGTGAGGATAAAACAAAGGGGCCAAAGAACACACGTGGCACAAGGCGTGACTCACGGTTCTGTCTCTTGGCGTTGGAGCTTCCACTGTCACTCAACCTCCTTCCTTCAGAAATCAGCTCAAGCTCCCGTCTCAGTCTGGGGAAGGTCGCTAGCTGCTTGTGGTAAGGCACGTGCCTTTGCATTTGCTGCTTTCTACTTACGTATACTTCTATGTATCTAAAATTACAAGGAAGAGATGACATGGCACTCCTCGGCCCACCACAAAGACCACAAGGTAACATTAATTCTGGCTGTCTCCCCAGCTCAGCTGTGCTCACAAACTAAGTATAGGAGCCATGGTAGGTAGTGACAAGTCTGGCTTAGCTGGCAAGCAAAGGTCGAAGAATTCACTGAACTTGCACAGTTATGTCTATGAAAGCCCTCTTCAACGCACAATGGGAGTCACCTTCCTGTCTAAACCCACATAGCGTGAGCCAGTTTGTTCTGGACAAGGTCTTTAGTTTATGGCCTTACCCCAAATTCTTGTAGAAGTGCTACGTTTACAAGCCAAAGCTAGGTTTTGTTGCAGAAATTCAGCTTTACTCCAAACCACCATCTCTCTCCTGCAGTAGCATGCGTCCTTTTGAGGCTGTTTTCCCCAATACACCTCTGCAAACTGCTTCATCTCAATCTCTCCAACCCCCAGTTAAAGAAATACATTCAACCCCAAAGCAGGTAAAAGCATTAACAGGGTAGTACCTTGTATCTCAAGCCACCCACCCCAGAACCCCTTGTTCAGACTCTCCTATGAGGATCTTTTAGAGCTGGCAGCAGCACCCAGCTGGGCCTCAAGCAGGTTTAGCTACCAGCGCCCAAGCAGGTGGCTTCCAGAGCACAGAAGAAACAACGTGATGGAGAAGAGAATGTGCACATCCAAGCAAGGCGGCCTTCTTCCCTGCCTGAGAGCAGCCTCAGGAAGTCACCCCACGTACAGCCGGACAGCTCTTACAGCTCAGCGTCCGCGTGCCCGGGCTCAGCAGTGTCCGTTTCTGGACAAAAGTGATGACCCAGGAAGAACGAGAGCAAACTGGCAGCAGGTCTGGAAACTGCTCAGTTCCTTGGCTCGTCAAACAAAAAGAAAGGTACAAAACAAAACAAAACAAAACAAACAAACAAACAAACAAAAACAACACAACCAAAGCAAAAAAAAACAAACGTAATGGCAGTCTGGGAATCAATTAATCCCTCCTGGAGGGTAGGGAATTGTGTCAAGCTGCCACACTTACTGAATTATTGAGTGTTGAGCACACCTGCAGAGCAGCTGCTCTCTTTTAACACAGGTGGGGGAACAAACACAAGGAAATAAGTCTTCAAACAGGAAGTAAAGAAATATAAGGGAAGTAAACCTTTTGTAGGGTATGTGAGAAGAAAAGGTTGGGGGAGGTTTCTCGCAATCTGGTAGTCAGAAAAGTCAATCAGTGAGTTATCAGAGAGCACTCTGAAAGCCAACCAGGGTAAAAACAAGTGGGTTTTCTTGAATCTACTTTGGGATGCTGGGGAAAAAAGCTGTAAGTGCTTCTGCTTAAGGCAAGGGAAGCTCTCAGGTGGGAGGTACGTGGTGTGGGGCCTCCGTGTGCTGGAGAAAGGTGCTTAAATGCGAGGTGCTGAGGAAGGAGGACAGCCCAGGCAGATGCTGTCACCGAGGAGGCTGGTACCTGACCACAGTCAGCTGCAGCAATGGATTCAAGCCAGAGGTGTGGTGAGTTGTGCTCTGTATGACGTGCTATCCACGTGGAAACACCGACGGTACTGTGTGCTGGGCAGGAGGGAAGGGCTGCCCGTACTGTGGGCCCCATCACAAAAGCCTTGGCAACAGCAAACCTTGTAGGAGGCACAGGATCCCCGTGTGCTTGTGACTGGGCAGGCGGGATCTACCTGGTGTAACTCCTCCCCACCCTGAATGCTGTCACCTAATTTGGGCCAGGGTGAGACTGGCTTCAGGAGAACTTCAACAGAACGCTTTTTTTGACAGAGCCCCAAATTTGCTTAAGCTGTAAGTGGTGAACGTGCTCCTGCAGTGCACAAAGCTTTCTGTTTTCATCCCCATCTTTGTTGAGGCTCCTCAGAAAGCCTCACCAGAGGAGGTAACACTTAGGAAACACGGTTCTTTAGAAGGCGCTATTAAAAAAGTTCTAAGCCATAAAGCAGCAGTCTGACACGCTCTGAGGAAGATTTTACTGTGATTCCTTCTGGAATTTGAATCCTAAACACTGGGTTCCATGCATGCTTCAATAAAACCATGAGTATGATACCTTAAGCTAAGAGGCAGGCTGTAAGTCACACCACGTGGTTCCTATCAAGTTGTTCTACTCTGTTAGCTACAGCGAAGCACCTACCTACTCCCCATGTATTCCTTATGCTTTAAGAGGGCTCTAGCTGCCATTTCAGGAGCTGCAAACTGCACGTAAGCTTCTCCAGATTTTCTTTCTCCACGGTAAACAAAAGCTATGTCAGTTATCCTCAAACCTAGAGGAGGAAGAAAAGTATTTACAGTGTTAGGAACTTGTGCTCAATGACATCCCTTCCCTTTTGCTTCTGGTTTCTGACAAATTAATCCAGTAGCCCCTAGTCCTGCAACAACTGGTCATGTTGGCCTAAGTATACCCGTATTTTTCTCTTTTTTTTTTTTTTGATTATACTGCGGAACGGCCCCATGCTGCACTCATCTGTGCTTTATCTGTAATACAGGCATACTTTTTCCTCTATGGCAAATCATGTGCTGGTAGCAGTCTAAGAGAAATAAATTGAACCTAGATTACTCCCTTTACTTATTTTTCCCCTAAAATGAGTGCTGCAAGTACCAAAGCTAGGTTAGACCTGCTGAAAGTCAAAGGAAGCTGATAATCTTGAAGGTTGTTCAATGAAGCTTTAGTTGCCTTCTAACTGCGGGGGAATAGCAACCTGTTACACTGCTAAGGTGTTCGTGGCTGCACGGGCTCTTGTAGCTCTCCTTTAGAGGAATGACTGCCTAACCAAGCATGAACTTGGAGCACAGAATACCTTATAAACGAGAGTAAAAACTATTTTGTTACCTGAGAAAAAATCTGCGATGTCATCCTCAGTGGAGGTGAATGGGAGGCCTCTGAGTAGTACGACTCCATCACTGATGGCTTGCGACTCATTCTGCAGACTCTGCAGTAAGCCCTCTACATCTCTATCGTGTACTTCAAAAACTGCAAGGAATATAGGCACAAAACACGTTTTCCTTCGTGGTACCCAGAAGGTAGCGCTCTGCAGGCACCTTCTTCTAAGGCACCGTTTCCTTCCATGCATGCACCTTTATTCCCGTTCTCCCCATGCACTCAAAGGTCCCCCCAGTGCTGCCACTCATGCCACAAGGTGCTTTGCTTTTTCTGCCCAGCCCAAGAAGCTTTAACTTCATGGTGCTTTGTTTGCTAGTTTTGTCCCTGACTGTCCCCCTGGCACAAGCCTGTTTTGGTAT
This sequence comes from Nettapus auritus, assembly GCA_011076525.1. NCBI lineage: Eukaryota > Metazoa > Chordata > Aves > Anseriformes > Anatidae > Nettapus > Nettapus auritus. Next base: position 35,806,267 of record CM021768.1, on the reverse strand, counting down.
TCAAGCAGCTCTTATTCACTCCACCATGTTTCCTTCAATTCAACCTGTGTCAAACCCACCTTTCACGTAGCGTGGGCCCATGTATCTCAGGTTCATTTCCAAGGCTTTCTGGACATCTGCTTTTGACTCCAGCTCAATCAAGGCATCTCCCCTGCGTCTCCCATCCCTGTTTAAGAGGAAGTGTATGCCGTTCTCACCGTTCCGAATTCTACAGCCTAGAAATCAGGGAACACGTGATACAGAAACATACGTGACTGTATCAAACACGGGGGTCTTTTGATTGCAGACTAAAACAGAACATTCTGCATGGAGCCATTCGCCTGTCTTGAAGCACAGGTCAGGAAACTCACATTTCTACCACTAGCTTTAATATGCAACGCTTCTCACTGAGAAGAAAGAGATTTGGCGTCCCATAGCATCCACTGCTGTAAAACTGGGTAATAAATATCCTCATATTGCTGGTAAACTTTGTTTTTGAGGTATTTGAAATCTTGAACAAATACTATAGGGCCTTTCGATCATTTATGCTCTGCCTGTTCTATGGTCCTTTCTCTAAGAGTTCAAAGACACTGAGTTTAGTTCAGCAGGTTATTAAAGCTCTTAAAAACTTGATGTGATCACCTAACTTACACTGAAGGGATGCATCTTAATATTAAAGTATGGGGGGATCAGCCCCACAAAGCTGAACAAAAGCAAGCAACTCTGAAGTTTCACCCACCGAGCATCGCTTTTTGATTAAAAAGGGAGGGAAGCAACCATCATGGTATTCCAGCCAAGCGTTTAGATGTGGATCAGTGTCACTTTATAATTGAAACACAGACCAAGAGGGGGAGGATGTGCTCAATTAAACGTGAAACGCTTTGCTGGAAGATGACCAGAAACTTAACAGTAGCCTGGAAGCTGATTATTGGCTTTATGCGTGTGAATTGCTGTGATGGAACTGAGAACCCATCATAGCGGTCTGCGTTTTGTTTTCTCTCTTCACTAATTATCAGCTATTAGGTTCTATAACACCCCACTGAGCCATTACTCAGGTAAACGATCTCCCTTACCATCAAAAAAGGTGAGCACGTCCTCCTCGGAGCACGAGAAGGGGAACCCCTGCGCCCTGACGAGGAAGACGGCGTCTTCATTCTCTCCCTTGCGCGGCTCCGCGTCCTGCTCCGAGAGCTGACCCTCCCGGGACGGCGAACCTACAGCCTGACCCCAAGAACACCTCACAATAACGACGAAGGGGAGAGGCGAGCGCCTGTCCCCGCGGTCCCCTCGGCAGCCCGGGCGGTTGGCGCCCCCCCCTCCCCTCACGCCTCACCCGTGGCCGCCGCCATTTTAGGCCCTCTCCCGCCCGCCCCTACCTGGCTGCAGCGGCGGGCGGCGGCAAGCGGCGGCCGCAGGGAGGCGGCGGCGGCGCTGAGGGGGAGGCGGCGGCCGGGCGGCGGGGACGGGCAGGGCAGGAGGCGGCGGCGGCCGAGCAGCAGCACCGCGGCCAGGCCGCGGCGAGCGACGGCGGTGGCGGCCATGGGCAGGCGGAGCGAGGGCCGGGGGGCTCCGCCTTCCCTTCCCAGGAGGCGCCGGCGGCGGGAGGCGGGAGCCGAGCCCGGCTCGGCCGCGTGAGGGGAGATGGGGTCGGCGGGCACCGCGATGTGGTGAAGTCCTTAGCAAACGCACGGCAGGAAGGGAAAGCGACAAAAAAAAAAGATGAACATGCGCTAATTGTCTCTTCTTGAGCGCGGTGGTTGGACCAGGTGACCTCCGCGGGTCCCTTCCAACCTTAACCGTTTTGTGGAAGAGAGCAGGAAGGTAAAAGAGCCAAGGGAAAAAAAAGGTGGAGGCTGAGGTTCAGGGGACCCGAGGGATCTGAGCAGTATGTCGGGAAGACAGCGTGCCAAACCTTCCTGTCGTGTGGTCAGGACGGCAGCGATGGATGGCCGTGACAGGGAGGATGGTCCTCTGCTGTCCTGCATCTTCTGCTTCCAGTCTTGGCATCCTCAGGTGTTGTGTTATCGAGCCGTCGCAACCTATCAGTCCAAGTGTCTCAGGATTTCAACGGAAGTCTTCCACCGTATAGTACTGCCAACCCATAAATATCTCAGAAGCCTTGAACATTTCTTATCAGTGTTTTGAAATTGTAAACAACCTATTCTAAGTCATCTCATTGTTGACAGCTGCTGCTTTTATAAATTATTTCATGCAATAAACTTTTAGAGACTTTTACAGACTATTAAACACCATTAAAATATTAAAAGAATTAAAACATGATCTCTTGGCGATAGCATTCAATTTTTTATTTTTAATTTTCAAGGTGAATCATGTATTTTCCAAATAGTGGTACTGAAGTGTTTCACTTTCAAGATTTTTTGTATTCTAATTGTCAGGTTTCTCTTTAAAACCTTATTTAAATGAGAAAACTTTAATGGTGCAAAAATTAATTACTGTAATTCCTCTCAAACACTTTTTCTAGGCTAGCTGTCTTGCTGTAAATTGTCACTGAATAAGCAGTTCAGTGAATCTTACATATCAAGTGAACGCTGTGTGCATTCCTCATTCATGCAGATGAATTGTTCTTGAAGGTTTGTGATCCAGACGAGGTGTAAGGCTGGTTCTCCTCAACGGAGATACAAGTCTTCTACCCACTTTACCTCCAAAACAGTGTTTGCCTCCCAAGTTCAGTGGAACACAGCCCACTGCAGCTTGTCAGTGTGTGCGAGTTACCTTTAGAGGGCACCATTTTGTTGGGCATCTGTCGACAGGGAAGTTCTCCAGGAATCTCTGCTTCAGCAAGCCTGAGGGAACCTCAGCCGCAAACCTCTAACCTCTGCACTTCTGTTAACAGGAACTGGACGGAAAAAAAATAAATAAATAATAATAATAAAAATAAATAAATAAATAAAATCATCCTAGGACGATAGAAGTTGCATTTATTCACTCCTCGGTAGTGATGTTGAGTGAATCTTACCAGAGGAAATCAGTTACACTAAGTAGAAATAGAGACTAAGAAGATGCCCCTTCCATGCTGCTTGTTGACCAAGCAGACTTTTCCAGCCTTATAAGATCCTATTTCTTTTCATACCCACCATTAAAAAGATTATTGTTAAAGATAACTTATACTAGCTATTCTTTTGTTTGGTCAACTCATATTAAAATAAATATTTAGTGTTGGGATACGTTATTTATTACTGCAATCTCTCATCAAGTAAAACTGACTTTATATTCTGTTGGAGTGTATTCTGAAATTGTTATTTTAAGTTATTCGAGCAGTGGGCCTTCCCTCGCTTTCTATGAAAGATCAGCCTGTTACGAAGTTGTACAAGTACAACCCTCTCCACGTTCAGCAGGAGATAACGAGCTTAGCCTGAGTGAGACTGCTGACTGGAAAAGAGGAAGAGCATATTTTGCATGGAGAAGTTAAAGTACTGTGAACCCTCTGCAGATGGTGTCCATGCCCCATATGCTGATGAAATTTCTAGAGAAGGTTCTCCACAAATCACTGATTTCTGAGACAACTGTGTACAAACATTGCATCAGGAATTACATACGTGTGAGTACTGTAACACGGAGTGCTGTATCTATTTCTCTTTCTGCAGTCCAGGAGTAACAAAGCTGATGGGATATACTACTGCAGCTCCATGATGATGGCAACTCTCAGGACTGCTGTATAATACATCATAGTTCCTGCAATTTTTTCATGTGTTGTGGTTTTTGTAAAGAATAGTACAGATCACAGGTTCAATCTGATATTTATACTTAAATGCTTCACTACATTTCTGTAGTTAATCCTCTAGGTATTGCCTGTACACAAATTAAATCCCTTACTTTAATACACAGACAAGTATCTGATTTGAAAAACTATCAGATGCTAGATGAGTTTAATCTAGAATATGGAGAGAATGCTTACAGAGTTTAGAATTTAGACACATTTTACTTTTCAAAATAAAATTGTTTCCCTTTTTGTCATCCATATATAGTAAGGATTCAGCTCTTAATTTTAGAACTTTTTTTTTTTTTTTTTTTTTTTTTTCACCCTGAATGTTCTGTGTTTACTGAGCTGTGTTATAATCTTTGCTACAAACTTCAGTTCAGGACCAAAGCGCTTTTTCAGCTTGAGGGCCTTTTCAGAGTAATTCTTTAAGCTCTACATTATAATGGATAAACCAAAATGACAGACGTCAGGGCTTGGGTACATTCACTGTGTCTTGAACCACTGAGCAGTTCGATCCTTACGTAAGACTGCAGCATGCTGCCAGTCCCTCGTATCGGCAGCGTCTGAAGTGAGCACTTCACGTGGCCCTTAGCCATCGTGAGCAGACCAATACTAATTTGAGACATTAGCTGTACACGTTATGTAACCGTTTCTCCTTTCAGCCACATGGGCATAGTGTTTCCTACTGACTGTGGCAGTAACAGATATTTAATTTTAACTTGCCGCTAAAATAAAATGTTCTGTGGGTAGAAGGAAGCGTATGGGTGGATAAAGGGAATGCAGGTTATTCGTGTCCCAACGTGAATGTGTCAGAAAGGTCAGCACTGTGTTTTTGAGTTGGATTTACGTGGCCAACTTAGTCTGACAAAGTCTGCTAAGTGCCCCAAGCCCCGTTTCATGCCTGCCTTTAACTAATGTGGCCAAAAGAAAAATTGCAAACATTGTGAACTGGTTTTTAATTAAGCCTCTGCTGCTGCTCAGTTAAACACTTGGTTTTAAAAGTGTCCTAAAAACACCGATGTAATTTTCATTCTCTTAGAAATGTACTGACCTGGCATTTTGGACCTGGTCAGGAAGACAGAGCCAGAGCGTGGAAAATGCAGTTTCAGCTTTTAAAAGCACAAGAGAATATGACAGCTCTCAATGTTACCACATAAGGTGTTCTACCTCAGAGAAACCCATGATGTGCCAACAGAAACTTAATGCTGTGTGGTATTATAATGTGTTTAGATGTACTGAATTTACCCTGTAATGAATCCAAAAGCAGATTTTCCTCTGGCCTACCTGCAGCCATAGTCTTTGTGGGGTAGCCTACAGCCACACAATCCTCTTGGGACAGGAGGGAACCTCACAGACAGCCAGGCTGTCTGCCTTGTCACCTCTCCAAAATCCATCTGGCTTTTAACTGACCTAAAAAGAAACAGGTTTTCACGTGAAATGACCCCCTGGGATTGTCATTTCTTCTGTCAAGAGGTGCCACTTGGATGTAGCTGAGTCTGCAGTGGGATGTGTGGCCCTTGTTGGGTTTGAATATAAGATTTTACTTTAAAGCATTCTGGGTGCTGCTTTGTTTCCTCTGGAGCTTATAAAGCAACCGAGACAAACCAAGACCAAAGAGCATCATTCTTGGTTTGGGAGTGGGCTTGCAGTCCCAGACCCCAAAAACACAGCCTGCAGCTGTCGTCTGGTGTCAGATGAGCTGTGGGCTGTCTTTTGCAACGCGCTGTGCTCCCTTGGTTTGCACTTGGTGGAACAGTGCCAGTGAAGATGCCATTGCATTTATTCTGAAAGCATCTCATACTGGAATGATACTGTGACTGTGCTGTAGGTAAAATATCTGTGTATGGGAGGATGTGTGGGTTTTCACCCACACCTGCGCAGGGTGAGGCAGTTCAGGGCAGAGGCTGGGTGAAGGCGGTGTTGATGACCTGCCAAGACTCTGAAGGCAGGAATGGATTTTTTTTTTTTTTTTTTTTTTTTTTTTTAACTTCAGGAGTTTGCAGCTGCACATATCGTCAGTTCTGAGGTGTGTCATTCCTTAGCTGATTGCTGGCCCCAGCCAGCTTAGTTAAAGATTGTTTGAAAATCAAACAGTGAGACCTCTGAAATATTGGAAGCCATTAATGTCTCCCTGTTCCTTTTATGACCTTGGTGGTTACTTGTGGGTTTAGGTAGCTGCACCCTATTGTGGCAAGGTGAGGATAATGAGGATAATGTCATTTACTGACCTTATAGGGCAATCTGGATAAGTAATTCTGTTGTAATGTGACACAGAGTGCTAACTAAAGGAAACTGCTCTGTTCCTGCATCCCACAGGCTCGCTCCACAGGATGCTGGGGAAACAATTTGGAGCAGAAAAGGGGTACGGGCAGGCCATAAGCGCTTCAGCAATTTTCACAGTTCTTCCGCAGCACTTGGTAAGTAACTGTGGGGCTCTTACATGCTACTACCAGAAGTGTATCTCCACAAAAAACATGGGGCTGCCCTGCTGAGGGTTCACTGACAGGAATGTCAACATTTCCACCGCGTACAGGTGTGACAAGCCACACAAATTGGTCAGGGAACGCTCGATTTCTGACACAGGACAGGGTACACGAAGCAGGGGACAGAGCAGAAAGGATTTCACTTGCCGAGGCTGTCACAACGTTTGTGCTCTGCCCGTGCCCTGAAGTATTGCCCGGTGCCTTTTGGTCCCCCGGGCCTGCGGGGGGGCAGAGCCAGGCGGGGGCCGTTTGGAGTGAGGGAAGAGGCGTGAAGGGCACAGGAGACGGGGTCGTTCGCTCGGGCTGGGGGACACACGAACAGCCGAAAGGGGCCAGCAGCGGCGGCCCGGGCCGTGAGGGGAGGCGGTGTCGCCGTGTCCCCGCCCCGCGGCGCTCTCCCCGCAGCCGCCCGCCCTGCGCCGCCGCCGCCGCTGCCATTGGGAGCCGCGCCGAGCCCAGCCCAGCCCAGCCGCCGGTCCCGCTCCGCCGCCATCGCCATGAGCTTCTTGTTGTGAGTAACCGCGGCCGGGGGGAAGGGGGGCAGCTGCCCCCGGCCCCTCTCCGCGCCTCTTTTCGTCCTCTCCCGCTTCCCCAGCCGCCGCCGCCCGCTGCCTTTGTGCCCCCCTGACGGCGGCCGCGGGCCCCTCCCGGCCGGGCGGCCCCGGGGCGAAGGCAGGAAGGCGAGGGCAGGCTTCGTGGGGAAAACACCCATCTTCCGGAGCCCGTTCGGCGTTCAATTTTAACCTTTACGCCGCTGTTTGTCCTGAAAAGAGCGGCTCAAAGTTAACGCCGGGCGCAGGCTGCCCGGCGAGGGGCTGGCAGGGTGGGTGGCGCTCGGGGGGAGCCGATCGTTCGCCGCGGCCTGACACAGCTCCCGGGGAGCGAGGGGCGAGCGCGGTGCGGAACCTGACGGCTTGCCGCTGCGCTTCGTAGACAACAGCTGAATGAACTTTGGTCCCTCCCCTTGGGGACAAAGACGAGGCACTTCTGACAATTAACAGAAACCGGTTCAGTGACCTATTAATTAAAGAGGAGATGCGCTCTGGGGAAAGAAGGGAAACGCAAGCGGCTGAAAAAGGAGCCCTCTCGCCGAAGGCCCGTGCCCCACCGAGCGCTCGGCCGGAGTTAGGTGCGAGTGGGACTGCTGCCGTAATCTCTGACAGTTGCTGAAGCCTTGTGTTGATAACCACCAGGTGTACGTGCAGCCTGCTGCCCGAGGAGACACCTCGACAGGGGAACTGGAGGGCTCTAGCCACTGGGCTTTGCGTGGGGACGGCTAACACCGACGCTAGCTAGCATCCTCCGAACCTCCACGTTGCCTTTCTCTTTTAACCCCCATGTACCACAGCAGCTTGCCCGTAATTGCACTCGCGCTGCCTTGCCCCAGGAGGGATTTGAAAGACACCGATCAGCTGCAGGGTCGGGGCTGCGAGTCAGAGGTGGGCGCAAATGACTGTCCGCAGATTGAGGAGCGCTGCGCCTAATGAGAAGCCCAGCTGTCCCCCTCCTTCATAATTCTCAGCTGCTGCAATGGAGAAGGGGGACGGGGTTTCTCGTACGACGGTGTCCTGGGAGTCTGGTTTGCAAATTAGGCAGCCTCACGCTCCGTGGCATTTGGCTAGCTGGTAACGGAAAGCCTGAAACCCTCCACCCTCTGTCACAGGCAATAATGAGATTTTTGTTTCTTTTTCCAGACCCTTCTGAAACCTAGGAAAGCAAACCTTTCCCCCGCTCCCCCCCACCTCCATTGTTTCCAGTAGTCCTGCCGGTTGAAAAATAGAAATGGAAACTGAAGTTGGTGCATGGCAAAGCTAGAAGCGCTGGCTAAGCTGTCACAGCTGTTGTTGGCAGAGCGTGGTCAGCGGCACCTCATTTGCTCATCTGCAGTTTAGAAATGGATTTTTAAAAAACAGTTTCCTGAGATACCCAGTAGGCCTCGGCGAGACAAGGAAAGCTGTGTGTGTGTTACTTGCAAGTACTGATTATTTCTTTTTAGTATCCAGAAAGTCAGCATCACCTTTTTTCCAACTTCATGTTGTCTTGATAGAGCTATTTGGTGATAGTGGTCAGATGTCTTTACACTTTTACTGATGTAGTAGTTCAAACTTTTATTTTGTGCTGCAAAACCCTCACATTTTCATAGTACTTCTAAAACTGATTTTCAGAGCATTTTTTCTCCCCCCTTTTCACCACGAGTTCCCTTGGTGTGCAGGTAACGAAGTTGTATTCTGTCTGTGTGGTCCCGTTCTCTGTTTGTGAACAGGCTCGCAATTTTGAAGGCGCAGTAGAAGTGCGGCAGCTCAGGGTTGTCAGTGTTTGGAAACACTTTCTGAATTACGATGAACCTGTCACGCAGGTTTATCATCAGCAGCTTGGCTGCAGTTTGTCAGTTTGACACTCGAGAACGGTATCAAAAGCCACGTTGTGCTTGCAGACTTTGTTTGCTGTCAGAGAGCAGGGTGATTGTGCCTGGATAACACAGGGTGCTTGGGGCCCCACTCGCAAGCCCGTTGCACGGTCCTTGTCCACTGGCGAATCCGTTGCTATTCTTCTCTGTTGCTAGGGCCAGTGACATATAAAGCTACATGGGGAGAAAAATCAAGGGAAACCATTGTCTTCTCTCACTGTGGATAACATTATAAAAAGAGTGTCTTTTGAGACAAGTCACTGAATTAATACAACTTGGTTTTGACAGCAATTGTTATTCTCAGCGTCACCATCTTCTCTTTCTGATCGGTTTCTTCCTTTCTGAAAACACTTCTTATAGACTTCTGCAATGGTTAATAGGTCATCCTATTAAAAAAATAAACAAATAAAATAATTTTTAAAAGGGAGTTGAACTAGAAAATATCTTTAGTTCCAAGAAAATTCAACTTGACAAGTTCTGTCTAAATTAAATTACAGCTTAGTTGCAGGTACTGTAGCTCACATCTCCACGAAAAAAAAATTAAAGATAGTTCTGGTAGGCGTGCCATATGGTAACGCGCTTGTGTTATCCTACGCTGGCAAAACTTACGTAAAAAAGCAGCTAGATAAAAGTAATTTATTTTTAAGAGGAAGTGTTTTGATTATTGATGTTAGGAAACCGTATTTTTATTGATTTTTTTTTTTTTAATAAAAGCTGTCTGCATAGTCTGTAAATCCCTCTCAGAAAATTCCAATGTATGGCGTTCCGGGAGTTTCTTAATGCTGGATTTGTATAAGCAGTCCTAAGTGGTGGCGCTTTGGCAGGGTAAGAGCTGATGGAAACGCCACGTAATGGTGGGGATGAGTAGCCGTTGTTGGAGGGGGGAATTAGTTTATGAATCAAAATGAAGTCAACTTGTAGACCAAAGAGGGGAAAGATGTGCTCCTTGCTACCTAACACGGTGTGGTAGCGCCTCTAGCAGCTTGTTCTGTGTGGGGGTTGTTGAGGTGTTTTTTTTTTTTTTTGAAGTCGGAGTTTCTGTGTGCATGAGTATGTGGGGAAGGTGCAGTGGGACATTGCTCTTTCCCTTACGCCTCTTGTGGAACAGCATCGAAATCAGAGCTGGTGGTTTTGTTTCTGGATCTAAGAGCGTTACGGCCCTCCCGATTTCCCTGCCTGCTCCTGCTCTTGAGCATCATGGCTATTTCTTTCTCCTTTAGCTTTCCTCGATGCTCAGTTGCTGCTACTTAACCTGTTGGGAAAGCTGTTTAAAGTGGGCAGAGCTCCTCAGCTTACTCTAGTCCAGCAGAGCAGCTGAGCGCTTGGTGTGTGCTCCTTCTGCAATTAAGAGCTGGAGATGTGGGGTTTCTCTCCTCTTTAGCAAGGACTCCCACAGCAGACTGGTAGGCACTTCGGAAAGGGGAATTTCGCTCACGGAAAATCAATGTGTAGGCATTCGCAGACTGGTAGAGATGGCACGCGTGCTTGTCCAACATTAGATGATTTTGTTCTCTTTATTTTAAAACGCAGGTTTTACAGGAGAGAGTATGACCTGTTGTGTGCTTTGACTAATGTAATACTGCTGTGCCGGCTGGGTTCCTAGAGAAGAGATCAGGGTAAAGGCTTTGGACACATGAATATGTTGCCTTACCACAAAATCGATGCATTCAGGTCTTTTATTTTTTATTTTTGTGAAGAGTAGTGAGAAGGAAAGGTTTCAGTTTGCCTATGAGTAAATCAGAGAGGGGATTGCAAAACTCATGGCCAAGTTTTTAAAGATTTATTTGTTTTTGTTAAGTCTTAATAACTGTAATTTTGAGTTTTGAGGAACCCAGAAGGATTCTTTAGAAGTAGAGTTCATATGGATTCAGCTGTGGCCCTGAACTACACAGGAAGTAGTTTTTCTACTTTTTTTTCCCCTCTTTTTTTAGCTGCTTATAGTTTTCACTGAACGGTTGGCTGTTGAAATATACACTCTCATCTGGAGTTGGTGCGTCATGTTGTTCAAGCACATCGTTCCACTTGCAGCGTTAACTCTGTGTTTGATTCCTGTTTTGAAAGGCTTGCTGTCGGGAGATTTGCCCCTCGGCTGGCAGCTCGTCGCTTTTAAGGAAGGGAGAACCGAAGAACAGCAAGCTTCCAGAAACCATGGTGATGAATACAGCATTACAACTCGTACAGAAGTGTCCGTGTTCCCCTTGCACTACCTGCAGTACAAGGCATTTTGCAATTCTCAGACCATTGAAAAACGCTACTTAAAGTGTGCTTCTCTCCTCGCTTCTCTGCTGAAGACCCGAAAGCAGTTTATTAGGGTGCAGCGTGCTGATGCACTTGTCATCCTTCTTACGAGCTGGTTGAGGCAGCTAAACAGCAGAAAGCTGTGAATTCCTTTTTGGCAGGATTAGTTTTTTGCTAATTTAGCTACTTGGGGTGATGGTGTAGTGAGACTAGGGGATGGTGCTAGAGTAGCGGAAGCAGCAGGAGTGTGTGGACATGGAAAGCCAGGGAGGAGGACTCCTCCTTTTCCGTGCAAACTGAAAATTGAATTAGCTTGGGTGTGTGATCAGACCTGTCCTCAGACTTCATCCTGCTCTGTCTTCATCGCTGCCTTCTGAGATAGTCGGGTCCTTGCCATTCCCTTCTCACCAATTTTGTTCTTTCTTGATGAGTTAGGTGAAATGTCTGCTTGTCACGCTAAGCGAAGGTATGCTTTTTAAAAGCGGCTGACCAAATTTGCATACCATGAAACGCAAATAAATTGGAGCCAGCAGAGCTCGAGTGCTGCTGCCTTATCGGTAAGGGCGGCGGTAGAGGAGTGCAGAGCTCAGTTTACCCAGGCCCTGGCTTCATTTCGGAAAGAATGAGTCTGCCTCTGAGTAACAGAGCTGGGCAGACCCCATTCGGCCTGCAAGGTGCCAGAGCTTGGAACTGGGCTTGAAAAGGATTGACGCTTGCAGATGTGCTCGGATGCTTCTCTCTCCACGTGGAAGCATCAGTTTAAAGTGAAGAAACAAACACACCCAGAGTGGCATTGTTCAGTGTGAAAGTTGTGTATGCTGCGTGGCAGTGCGTGTCCGGTCTTAATTGCTTCCTAATTGTTTGTTTTTAGGCCACAATTGTTTTCCCTTGTTTGTTCTTCTCTCTTTGTGTTTGCAGTGTAAGTGGAGCTATGCAATTAGCTGTTTACATTTGTCAGATGAGAACGGTGATGGGACAAGGATCGCTGTTAGGAGAGGGTTTGTGCAGGTGTGACGTAGCTCGGCTTCTAATCTGGAAGAGGTGTCTAATGCAGTGGGTAATTTTCTGTCAAGTCTTTGAATTTAGGATCTCCTCGTGGCAACAGGGAACTGTGGTAAGGACAGCCCAGGGGTCCCGCTTACAACGTAGGCTGTATGTGTCCTGCAAGATACATCTTTGATAGAAAAAGGAAGAAATAATAGAAGCATTTGGTTTAAGGGTCAAAAGCGTGATAACATCATGCTCAAGGCTGGCAGAGTGAAGCTGCTTGTTTGTCTTAGAGAAGCAAATTGCTGCATTTAATTATGCCACCTTAAGTCTTATGTAGTAAGCAGTAACAGATTCTGCTGCCAAAGCTGTCAATAAGCCTTTGACCCACAAATCAACTTAAACCACGGAACATGCTATGAAGTGCTTTTAGCATTTGTAAACTAAGCCATTTCCTATTAAAATCGAGGCACAGTGAACTTACTGTTTGGTTTTTGTCTTTATTTCAAATGTGCAGAGAGGGAGGTTGTGGGTTCTCTGTATTGAAATGCTGCAGAGTCTGGTTTTGGCTATAGCCAAATATAACTTAATTGCTTTTCACAGATTTTTTTTATTCCTCTAGTCTTTAAACGTAACAGGGAGGGACTGTAAGGGTCCGGTGCTTTGTCATATCTGCGCGTGTTGCTTTTTGAACCGTGGCATTTCCTTCCCTTTCACTTCCACAGCACTTCTGTGGCACTAGTGTCGTTCGTGCTGGCTGTCATTCTTGTAACTTCACCAGCTGCACGGCATGCCAGAATCACAGAAGAGAAGTTGCAGGGGACGTATTTGCAGCCATGTGAGCTGCTGTGCTTTAGGAAGGTTGACACAGGTGAATGATAACGAAAGGGGGAGGAAAACTGGAAAAGTCCTTTTAAAAAGTGTCTCTATGGGACAACTACGGACAAGAAAATTACTATCATTGGAGCGTGCAGGGGGATCTCTTCCAGAAGAAGACCTCTCTTCCAGAGGAAGAGGTCTATTTTCCTCTTCTGGGATGGAACACAGCGAGTGTTAAAATTGAGCAGGGTGCTACAGAATTCCCTCCAGAGCTGTCGTGTATTCTAACTGGGTTGTCTGAACCCATGTGTGCACAGCTTTGCTGGATCAGTTTGAAGCAGGTGGCAAAGAAATAACCCCAAAGTTCCGCAGCTTTGTGCACGGTAGCAGAATGTTTTGTGCGTCTCAGAAGTGTTCTTTTGTATTCAGGTCTTGGCTTCTCATTTCGAATAGATAGCCTGAGTCAGCAGACACCAAATTAATGCGTACGAGATGGTAATTTTGTGTTAATAAATAGGCAGTCCCCCACAGTGAATTCACGGAGGTAAAAGCAGTTTATCCTTGCAAATGTATTTTTGAAACATTGAAAAGCAGTGAATTGCTGATGACTTGGAAGTGAATTCATTCACTCTTCGCTGGACTTTTTTTCAGATTTTCTTTGGACAAGGTGCACCTTCTTGGTCCTCTTAGGCCCTTCAAATCACTGACTTCTGTTGCGCTGCTGTAACTTGCAGATTTAAGGGGACTTTCTCCCTCTCTCCTCCAGCTCACAGCTGTTCCTCGGCAGGAATCCATTCCTTTTGTTATTCTTACATACCTCCTGTGATCCTTGCCATATTTCAGTTTAGTTTTATTTGAAGCTTGCTCCCTTCCCACCTTCTTGTTTTGCTTGCCTATCATTGCATATTATCTTTTCATTTGGTAGCTCACCTACGGAGTTAATTACCTGTGTCCTAGGGATATGAGCACTGCTGACGTACAAAATCTTTCTCCCTTCTTCAGCGAAGAAGAACGTGTTGCAGACTAGGACTGGGAACGCCTGAATTTGCTGTCCGCATCGCAAGTCGAATTCCTTTCTTTATGGCAGAGAGAATAAATGATTTTAATTAAGCTTTGGTAAATTCCTCTTTTGCTAAAAGGTGAGACATCTGACTTCTGAGAGAAAAACAGTTTGAATCCAGGTAATGATTAGGCGGGCTTCCCTTTTTGACCTTAAAGAAGTAAGCCATTAAGTGGTAGCTGATATTTTTATTGCATTTTTACCAGCTCCAGTGGTACAGTGCTTGTTTCGCTTGAATGGAGCAATTGTTTCAGGGACTTGCTGAGTGCTCTAGATCCAGGGATCAAATGGCATTACAGTGTCTTTTACTCGTCATACAACAGAACTTTTTTTTTCCTAATGCTGAAGTGTAACGTAGAATCTAACTTTCACAAAAAAAAAATCTTGAAGTTACTTTTATATAAAAGTCGGTTTCTTTCTTTTTTTTTTCCTTTAAATTCAAGTGCTGTTACTAATTGTTGTGGTTGACAGCTCTTAACATTTCTTGTTGCAGTGTGAGTGGACAAGAGGAAACTGTGTACAGGTTCACAGGAGAACAGTTAAACTGACTGTGGACTCGACTGTCAGATGCACAAGCTGAACTAATGCCAGGAGATGTGTTCTGTGTAGGTAGGAGCAATTGTTCCACCTCAGACGCTGTGGACAGGTGGATTTTCTTGTTACGGTACTTTGCAAGGTGCAGGCAGCTTTTACTGACGGTGGTTACACACACCACATACAAGATGGTATTGAATACGGGGGATGTGTAAGAAATACTTGGCGATGAGATAATGCAGTGTATTTTTGGAAGGCCGATAGATTATTCATTACAGCCTCCTGTCTGTTTCTTCCTGTTGTTCTCTGTTATTTCTTGTCTCTCTTGTTCTGGTACTTCCTGAATCCAGACCCCATTTTACCAATTAATCAAGGTGGAAGTGGAACCTTAAGTCCATGCTCTGAGGTTTCTGCTAGGAAATTGGCAGCTATTTTTTATTCACCATAGTTGTATCGTCAGCCTGTTCAGCTTGGGGGTTAAAATAAAGCCCAGCCTTTTAAGAAGTGCTGAAGTGATTCCTCTTCCCTTAAAGTTCAGTTAAGTTTCTCCTTTTTGCTTGCTGCCTTTTTCCTAAACACATTACCGGATTATTCTTTTTACTGAATTTAAAAGGACTGAAGACTTTCCTTTTAAACTAAACAGTTGTTAGTCATTTTTTTTCTTGGATGCCCTGCTGTGCTTTCGTAGGTTGTATGACTGGATTTGCTTTAGTCATTCATAAAGCGTTGGTTTTCAAAAGCACTGATCAGCGTTTTGGGAAACCGTCCATGTTCTGAGGCATGCTCTTCAAGCACTATATTTGGTGTATAAGTCAGGATCTAATTTGATATTAGAGCCAACTTTTATTACTGTAATTCATCATCCTCAACAGCGTGTGGATCGCGTTCTGCAAAGCTGTGCTCGCTACCTTCTTAGATGGATTTAGAAGGTGTGACTGCTGGCAGCAGATGCGGTTTAGGATGGGATGCAGAGGGCATTGCTAACGTAAAGACATACAGAGAACTGAGCTGAATATAAGGAAATCTGTGTAGCAGAACAGGTTGCCATGCAAAGCTTATTCCTTTGGTATGGGGCACTTTTGTCCTTGTTCTATGAAATTGAAAGGGTGCTATAGTAAAGAAATCACAGATGGGCAAGCGCTGTTCATGACAAGCTATATTAATTGCCTCCTCAGCCTCCTTTCCTTGTCTCCCGCTCCACAATCTGGCTGCTGCTGCTGGACGGTGAGGCTGCCTGAAGCAAGCTGGAGCTCTCCAGACCACTTCATGATGTTTTCAGTTACTTGTTGAAAGATCTTGAACTCCTTCACACCTACTTAAACGGTTTAGTAAACCGACTTTATTAGCGTTCCAGTAGCTTTTCTTTAAACACAATCAGTTGAGTTACAAAATGAAATAGCTTACTCATAGATTTATAATTCTTCAGGAATTTCCTCAGTTGTGTCTTCTGTAACGGTACCTTCTAGTTTACATTGCTGATCGTTTGTGGGTGCTCACATTCTGTGGTTGATTTGTTTCTCTCTCCTGTTGGTATTCACTTTGACCGCCAGGCCAGGACTTCAGCATTGCTCTGCCTCCCTCAAAAAAATTGTTCTGTTCCCTTGTGCTCCGCATGACGTTCGAGTTCCTCATTCTGCTTTTTATGTTTCCGTGTGTCTGCGTAGCATGTGCAGTATCGTTCTCACTCCCACATCTGTTACCAAGCATCTTCCCTCTGTCTCATTGATTTTCTTCGGAGCATAACATTTTCTTGGAAACAGCTGAGCGACAGGTTCTAAGAGTTTCTCTAAAACCAGAGAATGTTCTTCCCGCATTTGCTCTCCGGTCTTTGTCTTCATCATGCCCAACGTACAGAGAGAAGTGCTTGGAGATGGTTCAGGTGGCAGACTTCTCCGGGTGGAGTCCCGCAGGTGTCACTGCTCTGGAGCAGGGTGGCCTTACCGTTTGTTAACACCATGTATTATACTCTGTATAATCTGTCGCAGGCACCTGGCTCTCGATTCTGAATTCGCTTGCCACTGGGCAGGACTGCACCCTCTGTGGCTTTATTTCTCATGCAGCAGTCCTTGCTGCAGGGTGTGTACGTACAGCATCCTTTTAGCAGCCTTTCAGCCTCTTGCAGTCATCTGCCACTTACAGCTTTACTGAGTCCTCCTTCTTCAAAGGAAAACGCGCCCCAGACATTCACGTACAGTAGAAGTAAGTGTTCGGATGGCTTTTTAGTGCTGAGTTTTATGTATGGGAAAGGGTTGGGTTTACAAAAGGAGCGTAGTTCTTCTGTCTGCTGAATGATTTATTAGGCACGGTCATTCAGTAAGCTCAGGTTTGAACCTTCGTGGAAACTGAACTTTGAAGCATAACCGGGTGAAGTGGTGACTTTTGTTGGAATTCACGCTGTGCCCTCCCTTTTAAGTGAGCTAATGCTAATTGACAGAAATAAGGATTTCCTGGGAAAAGACGGGAACATTAGTAGGAGAAAAAAAGCACTATTGAGTTTGCAGAGAACTTAATTAGTGACTGAAATGATAAAGATACTGAACTCCCGCTCGGTGGTCCTTGGGGGGAAAAAAGAAGCAGTCGGGGAGGAGGGAATGCTTCATGTCTGCCTCTTTCAAAGTTGCTTGTTCTTTTAAAGAAGGAGTACGTGAATATTAGGATATTAGAGTATGTAGAAATACATCTGGTTTTGGTTTTGCCCTACAATTCCAAGATACGTTGTGCGTGTGTGTGTACATACGCTGTAAATGTCCATATTCAAGTAGTAAAGGAAACTGCGTCTGATTGAAAGAACCCAACAAAACAGCCCGCTCTTCAGCTTTCTTTGAAGTCCAACTTCGGTTTGCCCCACAACAAACTGTGAGTGACGACAGCGCTGTGGTTGTGTCGAGGCAGGCAGTACATGCCAGGAACGTGCAGCAAGACACTGGATAATCTCGATTCCTTCCTGCAGCAGGTTTTCAAGTGCATGACAGAGGAGAATGTGAGGAGATCCTTGGGTCTCTTGCTGCTGCTGTAGAAATCTTTGCTTGTAGCACTGGTTAAAGGTTTCGGGTGTTTGGCGTGATGTGCTTTTCCTCTCTCCTTTAAACCAATGAACAAGTGACTGTATTTCTGTCTAGCCATAAAGAAAATTTCAGTGATGATAATAGCTCGTGGTAGATTTCTAATCATAAAATATATGGGATTTCTTTTTATTATAGTGATCTTAAAATTACCAATGTTGCCATGGCTTTGAGGGGAGAAAAATGAGGGCAGAAGACTCTTGGGAGGCAGCAGTTTTTATACCACGTGCGTATTTCAGGTGCTCTGCCGTCTTCAAGTCAGCGTGCCTGTCCCCGCAAGTCCAAAGGACACACGTGGCTGAACGTGTACTGCTTTTTTCCCCTCCGAGTTTCTCTCCAGTGGGTTCTCTTTCATTCTTCTTGCCCCTGTCCCTCTCCTTGCTTTGTCCAGCGCTGCTGTCGGTCCTGCAGAGGACAAGGCTTTCGAAGTTGAGTCACTTCCGCAGCTGTTGGCTGCTCTGGGAATTAGTTTGTGTTTTTGAGCGTGCAGACAGAGCTCCGGTAGTATCCAGCGAATGCAACTCTGGCTTGCTTTGTTTATTTTGAGGGTTTTCCAGGAGATGAAAGTGTATTAAATGACCGTGCTGTAAGTCAGGCAAGGGAATTTATTTTGTGTGCAAGCATAGCAAACAGATGATGACTTCTGGTTATGGGATGGTGTTCTGGATGCTTGCCTCTTTCTTGCGTTAGGAATTGTGCTTACTTCGGAGGAAGGCTGCGTCCCGAGAGCTGGAACACCAGTGCCACCTACCCGGGTGGGGCTGCAGAAGACTGGAGCGTTGTAGCACAACGCCTCCCCTTCGCTCATCCCGAGGACCAGAGGCGGAGGGACGCAGAGGGGAGCAGATGCCTGCCTCGCTCAGGAAACTGGCCACGGCCACTGAGCACCGCAGGGGATTTGGCACCAAGTGTGCTGCTGCAGGGCATGCAAGCGTCTGAGGGCAGAACGAAATGCCCCTGCCCCCAGTTATCCCGCTGAGCCTCTGCCTCCCCGAGGGCTGGTCTGCCTAGGAATGATGGCAAGAGCTTGTCTTCAGCTCTGTCCTGCTGCAGCAGCACCCAGCTTAGGCTAGACGAACCCTGAATTTGCTTCATTTCACTGCCTAAAATGTGTATGCATAGAAAGGGGAAAAAAAAGTAGTTTAAAAATGTGGAAGTGTACATGTTATGACAGCTTGCAACACTGGGTGTTGATGGTTGGGACGAGCAAAAGCAAAAACATTCCTTAAGGCTACCCTAAGTAACTTTTTCCTTACTGGATGTGAATCATCTGATAAACTTCTTTTAACATGTAGAGTCTTGCGTATTGTGTTTTTTTATGAACCCCTGATAAGATTATGACATTTTAATCTGCCTCTTCTCGTTCCATCCTGTGTCAAACACTAATCTACGAAGACAGTTAATTTTCCAAGAAGGGAAAGCCAGATTTTTGTTCTCAATCTCTATCCACTAACAGGATAGAGAGAGATTTAAAACCTCCGTAAAATACGTGTTTCACAGTCAGAAAGCAGTATTTTCTCCTCTGGTAAAAGGAGGCACTATTTCAAACCAGTTATAAAAACCAGTCATTATAGCCCTTGGAGAATATATTGAGGTTGAAAAGCGTGCGGGAAACTTTACTTACTCCATGTTGTAGCAAAGGTAAAAGGTAGGACGGGGAAGGACAGATCTTGGTACTTCATTGAAGCATGGGCTGTGGGATTTTCTCTGGCTTTATATTTACCCCATTTCCAGACGTCTGAAGCAGCATTTCTTTTAGGAATAACCCGTGTTGTTTTGCAAGCGTTGCCAATTCCACGTGCCGGAAAATCAGGTTTTAAATCCCCCAGGTCTGTGCTGGATTATTTTTAGACGAGGAAACTTTCAGATGCACGTTTGCTGCTGGCTTTTTTTAAGCATGGCTTTCAGCGCTTCAAGAAACGGTGTTTGAAACGAAACGTCTTCCTTCCTTTTCCTTCCAAAAGGCCCCTTGCCTTTGTGTTCTGTAACTGTTAGTCTTGGCTTGGGGTTGTTTTGGGATCTCCTTGCCTGCACGTCGCTGGGAGGTGGGAACAAAGCCCCACACCTGCGGGGGAAGCCTCTGGAAGGAAAGCTGCGTCTAGGAAGCTGTCTTGTTCCGGAGCGAGCAGGAGCCCCTCGGGGAACCTGGCAGGGGTGGTTTTGCACAGCAAGGCTGTGAGCCCAGCTGGTGCCTTGGCAGAGCGCGGTACTTACTCCTGAAGGTGCTCCACAGAGCTTTTCTACGTACAGTTGCCTACAGTAGAGTGTATAAGTAATAAACACGACGTGTCTTGTACCTGGAGGAACGACCTATGCCTCCTGTGTCTCTGAAATTGTGAACTGATTCTTCTTTTAGAACAAACAAACAGAACTGGCAACAAAACCCTGGGCTTGGAGTCACTTTCTAACCCCTGCCTTGCCTTTTGGGAGAGCCAGGTGTGTTGCGCGGGGAGTTGGCAGCTCTTCAGTCTTGCCCAGAGGGACTGCTTCGATCTCCTTAGTGATCTCGGTGGAGTTTGCGTTTCCATACGAGGGAAGAGAATTATGCTATTTACAGCTTAATGTTTAGGAAAGTTATTTTTGCTAGGCGGCAGCGCTCTCTAGAAGCATGTTGCTTTTCTGAGTGTTCAGAATAATGCAGCGATGGTGGCTGAAGAATTCACACAAGGGGGCATTTTCTGGGTGAGAGCTATCAGCTCGTGCGCTTCCAGTCTCTGCTGGCTTTGAACTCTTGCACTGCATTGAATGAGCTTCAAATACCGATGAGTGCTGAGCGTGTGCTCGCAGCACATGCAGCATCGGGCCACGGGACTGAAGCTCTCTCGCTGTCTTTCTCTGTCGCAGGCTGGTGGTTGCTTTATCTGCCTGCAGACCTGCTGCATGCTGGAACATCAAAGGAGTGTAAGGTTGCGAAACACTCGCTTCCTGAATTCCGATGGTGGATTTGATACCTCCAAACAAGCGAACGATGAGACGGGCTTGTTTTAATGAGTGGAACCAGACTGGAAAATAATGGACTTTTTGGTATTTCAAGAGCTGAAGAAAGTAATGCCTGGCTCGCACACCTTCTGTCTTCAGAGCAGAAATGTTGTGACTGCTCGGTTTTATAAATAGAAATGCTCAAGTTACATCTTGTCAGTGCAGATTTCGAGTGTGTATGATTTAATTTACCTGTTCTCCTGCTGCTGCTGTGATTGTCACAGAGAATAAGCTTTTACATGCTGAAACTATTGATTTGCTTTCCAAAAAGTAGCTTAAGCTTTTATTTTAATTTCTATGTTGACATCTCGGCTATTGGAAGCTAACACGCTCCTACTCCGATGTGTCTATTCTTAGCAGCGTGTTACAATGTGAAGCCCATTGTTATTGTTTGAAGGCCTGAAATGCTTGCTTTTCTGGAATTTAGCTCTCTCCTTCCAGTGTCTCTGTGTTTGGAGTTGAAAGGGAGGCGTGGAGGGAGAAAGGAGACAAGGAGGCACAGAAGGAAAACGTGGGGACTTCTCTGATAAATTCACTCCTCGGCCTGCGGCAGTGAGTCTCTGCCTCAGTTTCCCTATGCCTAACAAGACGCTAATGATGCCTACTTCAAAGATACTTTGGTGAGGATTAATTAATGCCTGCAAAGGCCTTTGAAGATGAAGAAGCAGGATTTGAAATGTGGAAAGTTTCCATGCCCCAGGTGAATGTTCTGTGTGCTGACTTGAGTTCAGCTTTTTCCAAATCTCTCGAGCTCCTCCAAAAATTTGGATGGGCTTACTTCAGCCGGGCCCTGGTGGTGGATGCTTTTGGCAGACATCGAGTCCTCTAACTATACGTGCAACATTTAGTTGCTTGGACGTTCCCTGAGGAAAGAAAGTTGGTATCTCTTGGCCTCAGCAATATATACAGGCCAGAAGAATACAGGTGCCAGGTTTATCCTGAAAAAGGTGGCACTGCAGCATTTTCTGATTGTTTTTCCCCAGGGCAGGCTTCTGCCCTGTCCAATGTTTGATAAAACAGTCCTCTGCTGAGCCCTGCATGAAACGATTTGAGGTAATTGCAGCACTGTGCTCTTGAGCCAACAGGTAGCCCGAGACAGGTGGGAGGAGCAGTGCTGTCTTTACTTTCCTTGGAAGTTGAGTACTTGTGATATTTTAAAAATAAGATGTAAATTACTCGAAAAACATGTCAGTTCTGTATGCTATGCGTGATCAGGTGTGCGAGGGGGAAAAAATCAGTTTTCGGATTGTTCTGTGTCTTCTCCAGGGTGATGTTACCCTCTTCTCCTTATTGCATGTTGCCAGGGAGGTAGTGATGGCATGTTTTGTAAGCACTGGGCTAGCTTAAGATGCTCCAATGAAGTGTAGGTGAATTAGGGATAACGTGGTCTGGACTTTTTCACCCGAGAGGAATTTGGAGAAGACTTTGGAGCACTGTCAGTATTTCAGAGCTTCAGGATGTGGTACTAAAGCAAAACAGGTATGTTGGCAGCCTGGAGAGCGGCAGGATTTGGGCCTCCATCTGCATCCACTGGACTTGGGGCAGGGCTTTGGCTTGTCAGTTTGAGCCACAGTAGGTAAGAATTTGACATTAGTGGCGAGAACAAGCTGTGAAGCCTTAAGTTTTCTGCATAAGGATGCTAGCTTCTCTGTTTTAATTCAGGTTTCCATGGAGATGCAGCAGCCCTTGTAGAAATAGGTAAAAAGCTCCAGCGAAAGACTCGAGCGCACAAATCCCTTGGGTATGAGGAGCTGTAAGCCGGGTCAGCCAGAGTGCTTCCAGCAGGACCGTGAAGGTTTAAGCGGCTCCTTTCCCCCAGTTAAAAAACAGTGATCCAGGAGGTTAGGCTGGGTTTTTAACCGCTTGGATTATAAAAGATTTGCCAGTGCTGCGTTTGAGGCTGGAGTGGGCTGTGAGGCAGGGTGCGAAGCGTGGTGCAAGTAGGATGCCTGAGAATTTTCCTTTCTTCTGGAAGCATCATCCTGCAAACCTACGGCAGACCAGGCAGCAGGATCCGCCTCATTAACAACCCTCCCTGTCAGCAGATGGCTAGATAAAATGACAGCTTTGGAGGAAGTGTTGTGTTCTTGCTCGTAAGCACGTTGTGACGTCTTTGTGAGGCCAAGCAGCGTGTGGGCTTCTGACGGTGGGAAGCGCTCCTCGCGGCTCAGAGGTGCGGCTTCCTCGGCAGGCTTCGAGACTCGTCCTGGCACAGTGAGTCAATGGCTTTGAAGACGTTTCCTGATTTAGCGCTAGGTTGAGCTGCATCTGGCGCTGCTGTAGCTGCACTTACCTATAAAAATAGAAGGGCATAATTTGCTCGAAATGTTGGACGTGGGAGTAAAGGCAGCAAAACGTCCTCGGGTTTGGAAGAAATTCTTGAGAAGTCGGCTCTTTCAGGAAGACCAGAAATCGGTGGTGACAAATACTGGCTCTGAGGCAACGTTTCCCCGTTTCGTGACCTTTTTATGCCCAAGGATCCTCAGTGGGGTATTTGTGAGAGTTTTCTGTTCCCTTTCACAACTTCATTAACGCGATGTACGTTTTAGAAACTGAAGGAGAGTTCAGAAAGTCTGAACGGGGAAAGGTGGCTGCAACCTGCCAGCTCGGCGTGTTGTTAAGCTCTCAGGAGAACGGGTTCACAGATGCAGCTGATTCTGTTACGACAAACATGTCATACTTGACCAAGCCTTGTATTACTGCTTGTGTTATTGGTCACCAGACAAAACTTTCAGAAGTTTTTTGAACTTTTCTAGTTTATGCCCGGGGAGGAGGGGAAATAGATGTGGAACAGGAGGACTTTATAATCTGCCATAGGTAATGGATTAACATAATAGGAAGAAAGAAAAGATACTTTATTTTTTAAAGGCATTTTTAAAGGCTGTTGTGTCCCTGAACTCTGCAATAAGGAGCGTGTGACTGTGTGTGCAGATAACTGGCTTCACATACGGCCAACTGCACAAATGCATGGAATTCTGATAACGTATTGCCAAAATTGCGGATATTTCCATAGCACGGGATCGCCAGCAGCCTGCATTTATCCTGATTACTTTTCCTTTGGGATGCCTGCCTGCCTTTCGCATGAGACCATTTCCTGCTGTCTTAGGTTGGCTGTGCTGAATTGGAAAAACAGGGATCGGAAAGGTAGAGGGGCCAAAGGTAGATACATGAATACGAGGTGGCTTGTCTGGGGGAGCTGGTGAGATCAGGCATTGTGTATCCTCTCAGAGATTTTGCCAGCTTGTGGAAAGAAAACCCCTGGACATGGGAAGAGGATAGCAGAGATGAAGAGATACCTTTTTCCGACTTGTTGTGCTTTCTCTGCTGCCTTGACCGTAGAAGATCTCTGCTGGCACTTCACCTGACCCGCGATGACTTGGTTTGTTATCTCTCAAGCTCACGGTCTGGGGTGTGAATTCTTACCCAGAGTTTGCTCAAAATAGACCGGGCTATTTAGGGAGTTCCCTCACCGTGCTTTCCTTGTGCTTGGTTCTCAAACCCTCACTCCTTCTTCTGGCTTAACCTCTGATAGCATCCAAACAAACAGTTTCTTGGTGGAGTTATGAAGTGAGCTTCTTCCAGCTACTGCTGTGTATTATCCCCTACTGTCTCCTCCCCAGACAAAGGTTTTCTGCTGAAGCTGGAAGTGGGATGCTGCTCTTGATAATCTGAATCCCTCTGGTAAGTGCTCCCTCTGGATGGATGGAGCTTTCCTCATCCCGCTCAAGGAGCTCCCTGCCCCCAGTAGTAGTCTCTGTAATGAGGCTGTGGGTCTTGCCTTGGGCAACGACAGCTGACCAGTTACAGCGGTTAAGTTCTTCAGTCTTCTTCACCTTATAAAATGACAGTACTGTGGAAGAGAAGCTGACGTATGTTAGGTTTTGAAACAGGGAGAGGGAAGGAGGGCTTAAGTTTTAGGAATTTGGGAATCTGTGTACATCTAGGGGGAAGGGAATTTCTTATTTTCCTTTCTGTTTTATGATGAATGGGTGACCTGAGCTTTGGAGCGGTGGTAGGTCTTTGGAAACCTTTGGTTTGAATTTCATGAAATTATCAGGACTTGGTTTCCCTCATGTCATATTATGATGCAAAGAGCAAAATCTTCCGAGCAGGTCAGGAAGTGCCGTGCTTGTCTTTACCTTGTGCTGTTTTTTCTTCTGCTTACACTGGCACACGTGGGAAGAGAACAATACCAGTCGCTCTCGGTCTTCAGTTGCTGTGAACATTGCTTTGTGCCAGCGCTGTTCCTGCAGACATATGCCAAGGCAATTGCCAGATGTTCCAAGCTGTGTTTTCATTCCCTTGCTGGCATTGTGGCTATGTGTTCCCGAGGAGGAAAACCCTGCATCTCTAAGCAGTCAGTTAAAAGTGTTCTCTATTTTTTATTTTTTATTTCAACAGGTGCTCTTTCTTCTGAGTGAGTTTGAACGTGGCCTGGCAACAAATGCAGGTGGCTGAGGGGGTGGGAGGGGAAGGGAACTCCCGGAGCTATGGTAGCTTCTCACTCCCACTGGGAGGCAATTATTTTATGTAGGATTTGAATCTGGTATCCTTGCTTAGAGTATAATGCAAATGACTGGGTGCATGCTAGAAGTGTCCTGTAACAGAAGGGATGGGAGCCACATGCATCCTCTTCCTAATTCTGCATCTTAGCTGCTTTTTGCAGCTGACTGCATTAGATGCTCCTTGGTGTTACGCTAACGTCTGTATGAATGGGCACGGCCCGTTCAGCTCTGCCATCCCACGGTCCCTTTTAGTCCAGCAAAGAGCTTCTTCACGAGGCTTAGGAAGCAGGCTGACCCTGAGAGCCTGTGGGATGGGGGCCGATGCTGCTGCTGCGTTGTGCCAAGGGAGAGCAATACCCAGGGATGTTCCTGCAAAGACGATGTTGCTTGCCCAAAAGAAGTGGGAAACTCACATATCTCCAGTTTCTTCATGTTTTTTCTCCCCCTGCTTTTGTTTTAAGCTTAGATTTAACCAAACTGGGGGCATTTTTGTCGTATGTGTGGTGTATGATGCATTCTCCATCACCTGTTGTCTTTTGGAAAGAAAAAATGTTGTTGCCTTCCTTGGTGTGCATTGAATCTCTGCCAGAGCCGTTGGCGTGTAGGACTGTAGAAACAAGTGATGTCCTTCGGTGGTTTTCTGTTCATGGCTGTAGTGTGGTGTGGTGGGGAAACTGAAATGCCAGAAACAAGTTTGTTGCAGTGCCAAGCGTGGCGAGGTGGCCAGGCTAGAACTGCCTCAAAGGTGAGCTACAACCCTTGCACGTTCAGACATGTCAGAGCCTGAGAGCGTCCTTACCCTTCACCAACAAAAATTTCTGTTCTGTCCTATGGAGAGCTGGGGAAAAAAATGGCAGACTTGGTTAAAGAAATGAGAACTGGTCAGTGCTTGTAATGAAAATTCGGCTGCCTGGATTTCACCTCTTTGCACTTCCTTTCACTGGAATCAATAGATCAGTTTTCTTTCTCCAACCCTTTTTTTTCCTCAGCCCATACACTGAAACATTCACAAGTGTTGGCTCATTTGACACTTCTACAAATATTTACTTTTGCATGTCATGTTTCTGACATGCTAGGGGCTAACCTGCTATCCAGGCTCACTACCATCATTTGAAATGTAGGAATCTGAAGTTTTTTCTTGAGTCAGTCTGTGTTGTTCAAACAGAACTATAGGCAGGAAAATGATGTATATGGAAGTTGTAAAAGCTGCCCTCTGTATTTTTTGACAGACTAAAAGTTCTGTGTACTGTGAAACGAGGGGAAAAGGATGTAGAAAGTTTGTGGAAAATGTGGAATTGTATCAGAATTCAGCTAAAGCATTTGCATATTTTTGAGCAATAGTGCTTTGAAAACAATAAACAATAAACAATACCAGTACTTGGAACGTATATTTTATGTTGGCATTTTAAGCCCCTCACCCCCTTTAGATGTGATTGTTTTGATCTAACACACTGCTGGTGAATTGAGGTAGCAAAGACCCTGTTCTGAATCAGCTGGGCCTGCAGAAAATACACTTTTGTTAATAACAGCAGCTTATTTTTGAGGGATTCATAGTAACTACTTAACACACCATACATGATTTGAAAAGATGAGGGTCTGAACAGGCTCCTGAAGGTGGATGTTGGGTTTATCTGTTATTTACCATCTTTTACTACCATGAGAAGACTCATGACTGTTTAGAATAAAGAAGATTTCTGTTTGACTGGGCTGCTAGCCTTTACATGTGGCTGTACAACTTCTGGGGAAGGAAATAGTTCTGGTCACATCTTGCCTAGGATCCTGCTTGCTGAGGGGATGAAGGGAGGCTGAGCATCCCGAAATGTCCAGCTGGCTTAATGGTAAGGTGAACAGATGAGAAGGCAGGGTAGCAGAGAAGAGTTTATTTTATTTGATTTTAAAAGTCAAAGCACCTGTTACTTTTGAATCCCAGTTTTTGTTAAATATCCTTTTGGACATGAAAATATGGGAGTGGAGGAAGTGTTTTTGACGCTAACCCTGTGCTTGCACGCGACTTCTTGCCTCCTCCCTTTCTGTAAGTTCTCTAAATGTTTCCTCTCCCTTTCACAGCGGCAGTCGCTCTTCCAAAACCTTCAAACCAAAGAAGAATATTCCAGAGGGTTCTCACCAGTACGAGCTGCTCAAACATGCCGAGGCCACGCTTGGAAGCGGTAACCTCCGGATGGCTGTTATGCTTCCAGAGGGTGAAGACTTAAATGAATGGGTTGCAGTTAACAGTAAGTCAGCTAACAGATTTGTTGTGAGGGGGTGTTAAATGTGGGCTGACACTTGGGGGAAAACAGCTGTGTACTCCTTTCTAGCGGGGTGGGCTCCTTTGTCGTATATGCACCACTCTGCGCTGTGCTGAAGTGGGGAGAGGTGAATGTCCTATCATGTAGTGCTGGCGGATGCAGGATGGCTCACTGAGACAAAACTCCTTAAGCTCCCTGTGCCAAAAATATGCTCCTGTTAACAAAAGAATTATTACTCTGAGTGGTTAAAATCTGAGCGCTTGATCGCAGACAAGTGCTGAGGTAGAAATGCCACTGCTGTTTTAAGAAAAGAGCCCGTCAGTGCCATCTTAATATGTTTAAGCTAGCTCTTTTGCAGCTAGGGTGGTTACTCAAGAGTATAGGCAAGCCTCTGCATGCGAAGCGTAGAACCTTAATTTGGGTAAGTGTGAGGACCAGGCCTAAAAGATATTAAGACGTGAGTCACATGTGTCACTTGTCTTTCCTTTTGCCCATTACAAACCCAGAGATAATCTTCGCAATGTTCCTAAAGTTAGTCCTTTCCTTTTGTTTCCACCAAGTAGTGAGCCTTTGCTCTGGTAAGCCTCTGATTTTATTTAACTTCTCTAAAGCTGTTTTTCCTAGCTCTCTTTTTTTTATGCTAGACTAGGCCAAACAACGGTGCCTAAATTCTGGTTGCTTGACCATATTTCTTCCTTCCTCTCCTTGCAGCATGATTTGCTGCCTTCCTTCTATTCTTAAAGAATGGATTTAACCCAAACTGTAACATGCTCTGTAGCCATGCCAGGATTTTGGCTGCCACAAACTCTGTGCCTTGTCTCGGTATTTCCTTGTCTTTTGTGTCTTTGACTTGGCCTGCGAGTAGAGTATTGATTGTGCACTGCAGAGCAGTATAGATTATACTTAGGATAAATGTCTTCTCATTGCTTATTTTCAGTACTTCGATTTCTTTTTCCTCTTTGACACGTTTGGGAAGTGAACTGTCACACTGACACCATTCTTTATACAAGTTTGTTCATGCTGCATTGCAAAACTGCCTAGAAAAAGAGCCAGCCCGTTTTTATGAGTAAGCATTACTAACAGTGCTTGATATATTGCTTGCGTCCTTCCCTTTCGGTGGTTCCCCCACTCCATGTCTCCACTTTTTTTCAGCTCCCAAATGATATAACCACTAAATTGGCTGGCTGGCAAAATGCAGTGAAACGTTTGAGAAGACTGGCTCATGGTAACGGCTGCATTTTGTAATGAAACGGTCTTTTTTCAGGCCTCCTTGCAGCAAAGTGAGGTTTTAGTGTTTGATGGTTTTTTTTTCAGAAGTGAGAAGCTCATTAGATGCTCCCTTGATTTACAACATCTGTCTACCACACCTCGTACCAGTTAATGGTAGCTGTGAGCCTCTTCTAATGACTTATGCCATTGGTTTTGCCCTTCCTAACAGTAAGAGCAGAGGAAGAATGTGCTCTGCTCTGCCAGTTCTTGCTCGACTCCTAGCCTTGCTGGTGTCTTACGGTAATGAGTTGACTTACACGTAAATTTGTGAAGTATATTTTCAAAACAGAAAATGAAAACGTGAGAAGTGTGTGATCAGTTTATTTTCAGTTTCATGTACAGTTTTTGATCAGTTCACAAGTCCAATTCATCCTTATCTTTGTAGTAATAAAGACTTACACCAGCCAGTGTGCTTCAAGTAGAAAAGCATGTGCGAAAAGTAACCTAAACGCTCAAAACTTAACCATGAGTAAAAAGAGGAAATGAGAATGTGCAAAGGCACCGTCCTGCTTTACAGATGGTGGAAAGGAGGATCTTGCATTTTTCTTGTTTGTCAGGCACTGCTGGCTGTGGTGGCTGGGCGGTGTGTCTCATGGCCTTCTGAGACTTGCAAGTGTGGGATTCACAATAATCAGTCATCCTGTCGAAGTCTGTGTGGGTTTTTTGAACATGCTTGCCTCGAAGCAAACACTGGGCTGTGGTTTCTGCTGGGAGCAGGGAATGGAAACTTAATTAGCAGTTCTTGTGTACGCTTACGAAACAAGGGCTGCATATACCCACTTCTTGCTGCCTTTGCAGTGTTAAATGCCTCCCCCTGCCCACCCAAACAAGCTTTTGCAGCCCTTCTTGTCCTCTCTAACTTTTATCAACCCTTCCCAAAGTTGTCTTGCCATTTTCTGCTGGTGCTTTGCAAGGGAGAAAAACGTTTTTTATTGCTGGAGATGAACTGCGCTAGGTGCATGCCATACCAGGTTTTATCTGCTTCCCTTGTTAGATACCTGGGAAGTTGTGTGACAGCTGTAGCTTGGATCTTGCATCTGCTGAGCAGTAGCTGTAATTTGCTGCCAGGATGTGCATGTAATCTTTGTT
Source organism: Nettapus auritus (assembly GCA_011076525.1). NCBI lineage: Eukaryota > Metazoa > Chordata > Aves > Anseriformes > Anatidae > Nettapus > Nettapus auritus. The sequence continues at coordinate 35,776,886 of CM021768.1, read as the reverse complement.
TATACTCCTGAATATTCAGTGAGGATAGTTACTGCATTTAACCCTCCTATTCCCTTAGCCATCAGTTATTTTAATAGTATACTATGTTTCCTATTGCTTACATTGAGGATGTCAACCTGCATTGCATTACAGCGTAATTGCAATTCTCTCTGGATTTAAGCAAAGAGCACCAATTTGGGCCGGCTACAAAGTGATGGACTCACTTTTCTTTGCCTTAGCAGCGGGCTAAGAGGAGTGTGTTGTTGGTGCTCATTCCACAGGGTCCTGCAGTTTGGTTGTATGAGTATTCACTGGTCGCTGTTGGAACTGATGACTCTAAAAAGGTCAATTCTGAAGCGAAGACAAACACATCAGTTTAACTACTGCAGAGGCCGGTCTCAGAAAAACAATCCCATTTGTTCAGAGTGCAGAGCTTTGTCACCTCAGCACTGAATTGGATAACGCATGTCTTTTTAACGATATGAGGGTTTTAGCTGAGTATTCCTGAAATCCGTCTCAATAAAGGAATGGTCTGTCACTAATGCCTTGAGTTGTGGGTGTCATGCAGGTAACACTTAAATAAAGTAAGTCTTAAGTGGTGCTGATCTCAGACAGACCACGTGCTGGTTTCTCGTGAGGGCTAGCCTCGCATGATGGCAAAATTCGAACTGTAAAAGCTCCTGTTGTCAGAGGTGGCAGGCCTGATGCTCCTAGCAGGAGAAATGATAGAGTGTGGACTGGGCACCGGGACAATAAATCTGTTTTTACTTTGTATATGGTTGAATTGCTGAATTTCTTGCACGCATTTGATGAAAATATGGGATAGCTGAGTAAGGACACCAAAGCTACTCCCACAAGTCTTAAGTTCCTGTATGCTTGTATTGCTTGGGTTCATCCAGAAGCACAAGTTAACAGTAGTCGTTGCTGGATAAAGGAGGTAGGAGTACTTAGTAAAATGTTACACAGGAACCATGCCATGCTCTTAGTGGTAAGAATATAACCCTGCCTAATTGAAATTTTGCTTCCTGCTGCTTAATACAGGCCCCCTTTCAATTGTAACCCATGATATCCGTTGTCTGAAAGTTATCCTGAAAAGATAAACTTACATATTGGTACCTTGGGAATGTTTTGCGCTCCTCAGTAGATGCAAGGGGGACTAGGCACTGAAAGTGGGTTTTATAAATTGGTCACAGTGACCATGGTTGCTAAAAACTGAACCTGCTCTTAGGTTATGGAAGAACAGCCTTGCTTTCAAGGAGTTCTAAGTGCTTGAGCATCCACTTAAAGTAGTTAGAGCAATGGGAATAGTTAGATACGTTAACCTGAGGTCTTTTATTTATTTAAGTGAATTCAGCAGTAAACTGTTTAAAAAAATGGTAAAGAACATTTATCCCAAACTTGCAACCAAATGTAAGCAATAGCTCCCCAAAAGGAAATATCCAAGGATAGTTTGTAAACGAGGAAACAGTTTCGACAAGATATTAACTGGTGGTAATTAATTAATAATCAAAGGAACAGAAGTCACTCAACTATATGCCTTGTCTAACTCCCACCTCCCTTCCCATCTATTGTTTGAACACAGCATAAATATTCTTTGGAAAGTTAGTCTTTTGGATGCAAAACTTACGTAGCTCTTGCTAGAAGGCAGCCTACAAAGTTGTTGGTTGCATTCTGCATCTCCTTTATAACATAACTTAAAAAGCAATAACAATGAGGTTTTATCACGAAAAATATTCCAGGTCCCTCGTTAGCAGTGTGCATTTTCGTTTAGGCTGTAGGAAGCTTGTGTTGCAGTTAAACCACAGAGTGATAACAGATGGTTTAAATGCTTTACAGCTGTCGACTTCTTCAACCAGATCAATATGCTTTATGGAACCATCACGGACTTCTGCACGGAGGAGAGTTGCCCGGTGATGTCTGCTGGTCCAAAGTAAGATTATTTTTACTCATTGTTGCATGTGTGTGTGTAATTTTTGAGATGCTTTTGCATTTGAAAGAGACTAGCTCACCTGAGTGCCAGAGAAAAGATAACCTCTGTGGGTGGAAGGGAGGTCTTCTCTTGTTACCTGTGGGCGAAAAAGCCTTGGCCCTTTGTAAGGGAGTGGGGAATGGAAAGGTACTCTATTTTTTTATATTTTTATTTAGTCTGGAAGGTAGCCTGACTATCAAAACCATTTTATCTTTTTTTTTGTTGTTGTTCTGAAATGTTAATGAGGACTTTTAAAATGAAGACTGGAAGCTTTTATCTGTCAGCATTCAATTAAGATTTAGCAAAATCTTTCTTTTAGGTGTTTGACTAGATACTACAGAATGAAACTTGGCCATAGTTTTGAGTAGTCTGAGTTAGAATCCCCTATGCTGTCACTCACTTAAGTTTCGCTTCCTTGATTGTTGCTTACGCTTTTGTACAGATACCCAGCGTGATGTTTGTGCTTGCTCTCTCCATCTGCTTCGTGTCTTTCAAAGAGGAAAATAACTGCATATCTGAGCAAGTGGAGGGGGAAGGCACTGCTTCCTTTTTACCTTAAAATCTTAAATAAACAGCAAAGGAAACCGATCCTCTCTTCCACGTTTTCCTCTTTTGTAATGACGTTTGTTGTTGCTGTCTGAAGCCAGTAACTGCCAGCCAGTGAGGTGGGGAGCTGAGGTCGAGCAAAGTGGTGCTGCTGGGAGGGAGAGCTGGTGGGGCGGGAGGGTACGAGCTCTGCAAGGCGAAAGCAGCCGGACCCACTGAGAAGAGGGTTGGTGCTACGTTGGTAAACTAACAATGGGTGCTGCTGAACGCCAAAACCAGGGTGGGCAGGCAGACCTGCTGCTGGAAGAGGGGTGAAAACACAAAAGAAATAAAGTTTACTATTATACAAAAGATCTTTGGAATAGGCTTGTGCAATAACGTAGCCCATTGTCTGCTTTGTGCTTTGGCATGCAGAACAGGCCCTGGGTTATTAAATAAGAGCATGAAAATATTTGTTTGCTTTGTTTGTCTGAATGACAAGCAGTTACTTGGGGACCGAGGTTAATTATTAAAGGCTTAGCTTTCTGGTTGCCAGTCTAAACAATTTATTTCTCTCCGAAGACACTGATACGCGTTGACGGAAATTGACGTAGTACTCAAGTAGTTACGAAGCAGGGTAGGAGAGAGTCGCTAGAGGCCAAGAACAGCATTCTGCCAACTTTTTAATTAGGTGACCTTGTCCCTGGGATTTGCAGAGCATTCCCCAAACGCTGCAGGCCCCACCTGTGCTCAGGGATGGGGTTTGTGAAAGAGGGTCAGAAATATGCCTGTGTTTGAGGGGCCAGGCAGGCACAGGGACAGGTGATTTGTTTGGCCGGCGGTGGCTGGCAGCAGAGCATGTATTGTGGTTCTGGTTTGAGCGAGCGTGGCCTTTAAGTTAAAGGTGACCTGCAAAATATTTTTAGGGAAGTACTGGTAGAAAACCTATTAGAGCAACAGCTCTGATATTTACAGTTGTTGTTTTTTCTTATCTCTGTTTCCTGTTATCTTCTGGCTCAAGCTGTGCTGGTTGAGGAGGCATTGAGTCTTACGAGCTCTTTAGTGCTTCTAGGGTGAAGGTTGCTGTCTCCTTACATGCATGGCTGAGCCGCCACCGTTAATGCATACTCCTCTATTTCAGATAAGAGTGTGAGTTAGCTACAACAATTTGTATGAGGTCATTTGAAACAGGTTAGGCAGCAGTAGCATGAGTAACTGGGGAGAACTAAAACCAGCAAGCACGCTGTGGCTTTACAGTCTGATTTCCTTTTATTTATTAATTTTCTGTGCAAGTTAAGTCATGTAAGTTACTTGCAAGCCAGTATAATTGCATCCACACTTGGTGCTTTCTTTTTATTTTAATAACTGAGAGTTTGGAATGCCTTGGTATTCTACAGACACAGGGCTACATGTTCCCAGTGGAACAACATTTATGGCCCATATGTTACAAAAGGGTTGTAAGCTGCTGATGCATACATAGGTAGCTGTTTGAACTCACAGTGGCTCAGTCACAATTTTTGTGGCACAACTGACAAGCCTGAAGCAGACTATGGAAAAACAGACAGCTCACCTGGGCTTGTGTGTGGGCTTTGTGTGTTTATTTTTGATGTTGGGGTGGTTTCCTTCTCTCAAAGGCCACCTTCAGTGATAAGCAAATGCCTGGGGCTGGGTAGGTACCACCTGGGTCCTCTGTTTTTTCTTGGTAGTGATCTTGACCAGGAAGCCTTGGCTGAGGCAAGTCAATTTTTGGGACCCACCAAAGCTTCCTGGTCTGAATGGGGGGAGTTGGGGAGCTGAACACTGTTTAGGTTAGGAATGATAAAATCCAACTGAAATCCAGCTTGGCCATTCTGTTAACATGAGGCATGTGTGCTGTGAGATCACTTACATTTATTTTGGACTTGTCTTTGCTGGAAGGATTGCTGAATTAGTCTAACAGGGCAGTGGTACCTTGAGCTAGTTAAGGATTGGCATAAACATCAAGAACAGATCTCTCCTGCTGCACAGCTCATTGTCTAATAATTTGAGAAAATTATCTGATTTCTTCCAAAATATATGCTTTCTCATAGTAATATTCCATTCTTTTCATGTCTGCAAAGACAAGCCAGTTTTTACCCAAACAAACCCTAGCTGGTTTTCACTTCCTTACTGTTCATGTATCAGTTTAGTCACCGTCAATGCAACGGGCATGGTAACAAGTTAAGAATCTGCACAAAAGTCGTATGTTTATTGACCAGTATGGGATGAGGGCAGTTTTCTTTATTTTCCTCCATGGTTTTACAACCATGCCTTAAATAAGAACACAAAAGAAGGACGTGGCTGCTGCATTTTTCAAAACTGGATGTCTGAACCGAGGCTCTCAAATCCATATTTAGGCATTTGAGTGAGTGAAATAAGCTCACAGTTAGTGGTGGTCAGACCCTTTGGATTTTCGTGAGGCTTCAGGTCCGCAGTGCTTCTAACTTCAGACGTCAAATATGAGTAGTGTGACACTCGGAAGTGGAGAGCCTCTCATAAATCCTACACCATGTAATACACTGTAGTTGAACGTTCATGTGCTATCTTCCATCCAGTGTGTCCGTAGCAGTAAATAAAGAAATAACCAGATAATCAGGTCCTTGAAATACCCGGCATCTCTCAGCAACGTCTGTCCTTTTGCCTTGTTTTGGCACTCCACTTTGTGCCTGTTTCCTTGATGACTGAGACACAAAACAGAATATGGCACTTTCCAGCTCTCTGATTTAATACACTTTTACTGAGATTTAGAGACGATAGGTCCAAATATATGTCCGGGAGTCTTTTAAAAGATGTTACTGAGCCACGGTATCTTATTGCTCTTGGAAAGGGTAACAGCTTTAAACCTTTTTTTCTCCAAGCCAAGTACTTTGAATTGGCTGATAGAGAAGCTGGTCCTATAAATGTTTATAGTTAGAGATGGTTTCTAGTGTGAGAAGCACAATTGGGTTATCTATTTATAGATGGCAAATAACTTGCATTTATTAGTATTAGAAAAATTTCTCACAGTCATTAGGGTTTCCTAGGTTTTCCCCTGCACTTGCTAATGTGCACTCTGTATTTCTTGCTCTTTCACATGTTTTTTTTGTCCATAAAACCTATACTGTATTGTAAAAAATTTAAATGTAATTAATTTAAATTTAAATTTATTTCCTCTACAAGAGCCCCTTATCACAATAAAATCAGTTTGTATCTATCATCAGAGCTGTAGGTGTTTGCTCAAAAACTTGAGGTAGGGAGTTAGGGTGTCTTTTTTTTTTAACCTCTCATATCCTGTAGCTGTTGAAATAATTCCATAATGCGTGGATTTTTTTTTTTTTTTTTGGTTGATTTTGGTCTTATGTTTGAGTTCTTTTTTTTTTTTCCTCTTTTGCTAGAATTCTTGAGTTTTTTTTTTTTTTTTGGTGATGTTTTTAAGGTTGTCAGAATTCATTTTCCCCTCCCTTGCTGACCCCAAGCCCTTTGACAGTGTAGGGACAACCATGAACATTACACACCCACTGTGCGGAGCCTGGGGAGTTGGACTTCATTTTTGTCAAGGCACATCTTGTATGTTTCTTAAGAGCTGTGTTATTTAAAGGTAATTCTACGGCGCTCCTTTCTCTAAAAAATGCAGAACTAATGCATGGTCTTGGGAGGAGGAGCTGTCTTGGGGATATATGCTATTTGGATGAGATTTAGCATGTAATTTAGATTTTTTTCTTCTTATTCTATTTGCCTCTAGATTGAATCTGGCACCTTAGCTAAGAGCTGGCATTTGTCCTGTGTTAATACCACTTAAATCTCAGTGTTTGGGTAATACTGGCTGGTGAGGAATACCGATTTTGTTCATGCTAGAAGTACTGTGGCCCATTCACTGCATATGGAATTGCCTAGTGTATTTTGAGAGATGATTTCAAAATGCTTTCAGACCTTCTAGTTTCTCACCATTCTAAAAATAGGGTCCTTCTTTAGCATTGTTAGCTGCACACTCGGAATCGCTCATAAAATTTGTTTGTTGTGAAAATGTTCCTCTGGTTACTGTTGTGACAAAACTGAACTTATTAAATAGAATTTGAAGCCAAACGGATCAGATACAGTTAAGCCTTGTGTGAAATGATGTGTATGATCTTTAAAATAGAAGACTTTCCCAAATGTCCTCACAACACTAATTGCAGATAGCAAGAGAAGGTTCAGGTGGTGCTGTTTGCAGCCCAAACAGTGTGGCATGCTACCGCTGTACTGAAAACCTAACAGCTGAGCTTGTCATCCTCCATGGAAAGAAGAAATATTAGCTGTTCGTAACATCTCTTCAAATTCTTCTCAAGAGAACTGGGATAGGACTTGTACACGTGGTGGGGTATGTTTCCTGTAAAAGCACGAGAGGGCTGACAGTATTACCGTTGTGGTTGTTTTTTAATAAGAGGAGGGGTTGGTGCAGCTAGTCTGAGCCATTATTCATTCATTTATTTGGGAGGATTTCAGAGCTGCAGAGCTCAGCAGTCCTCTTCGTTTCTGGCTGGGCAGCAGGCTTGCCCTGCAGATAGCCGCTCTGCAGCAGTGCTCTTGGGCCGCTCGGCTGAGCAAGGCTGGATGATCTAAAACAGACGTGTGGAATTATGCTGCTTTTAGATCTAAGAGAGGGCTACGTGTGGCTGTGCTGGTGAGGGGAAAAGAAAAAACAACAACAGAAAAAACCTGCTCAGATGTTAACAGATTGGCAGGGAATAATAAGATATATGCATTTGTACTCAGCAAGAAACAGAAAGGAACACCGTGGGTCACTTGAAAGCTGCTATTGTCAGACTCCCATTGTTAAACACAGGTTGTTTTTGTGTTGTTGTGTCTTTTTTTTTTTTTTTTTTTCTTATTTTCTTTCCTTTTTCCAGCTATATGTTCTCATGATAAGCTGTTTTCTGTCTGGGCTTGTGTGCATTGCACACCTCAAGCCAGCCAAAAAAATCTGTTCTGATTTCACGAGGACTTATTTCTGGTTGTGCTTGCAAACTGATGCTGTTTAATACAGCTTTCCTTGTCTTTATAATTGCTCAGGTTAAAGTGGCAACTGTGAAATGGAAGAAGCTGGAATCTCCCCCTTATGTGCCATGTAAAAGATGTCAATGCCATTAGCCCTACGAATAGAGAAGGATGAAAAGAGTGCATGTTTTATAGCTCTGTAGTGACGTCGGGGCTTTGTTGAAGGTGTGATGTCACCTTATTTACAGAGAGAAAAACTAAGCTAAAAGACTGCAGCTATCCAGTGAGCTGGTGGTGGAGCTGGAAACTGAGACTTTGTGCATCTTGGGCTAGTTCTGTGTGCTGCATGCTAATACTGGACATTCCAATACGAACAGAAGGATGACTAGAAGCTTTCTTCTAACGGTTGGATGAAACGCACTTTGCACTAGCAAATTTTTGATAAATTTTTGATATTTCATATCAACAGCTTGTAATTTATTTTGTTTATTAGGAGGAGACTCAGTACCGAGCAGTTGCAGATGACGTTGGGAGCATTTGGACCTTTGTTTCAAGGAAGGGCTGTGGGAGGGTGTGGGAGTACGGGGAGTGGTGCAGGAAGAGCCACCTTCTAGGCCTTGTTATGAATGATTCACTTGTGTTAAGAAATGTCTTGCTGTCATCCCACCCCAGATACGAGTACCACTGGGCAGATGGGACAAACATAAAGAAGCCAATCAAGTGCTCCGCACCAAAGTACATAGACTACCTGATGACTTGGGTCCAAGATCAGCTGGATGATGAGACGCTATTTCCTTCTAAAATAGGTAATGGAAATAAAGTAAAATTGACCAATGTGTTTGGATTACAGTTGTACAGGAATATTCAAGTCTTGTAGCACTGTAAGGTCTCCTAAATGACTGTCCTGGAGTAGGACAACTCTAAAAGGTAACATGACATATAGAAAGACACTTGGATCTGTTAAGATAAGCTTCACGTGGTAGTACATGAGCTCTGATCCATGTGTTAATATTTTTAGTAAATACCTAACAATTACGAATGCAGGAAGCTTTGTTTCTACTTAACCGTCTTTTTCGATCAAATCTGATTTTTTTTTTTTTTAGTTTTGAAAGGTGGGTTGTTTCCTTAAAAATATGTAGGAGGGTCTCTAAACCTTATAACCAATAAATTGGAGCAAACTGGCAGATTTTTGATAAAGGAAAGAGGCTTGGTCCTCATGGGGAACTTCTAGACCTTACTTCCAAGGAAGCTGAACTGCATCTTTGATCCTAAATGCATGATTATTTTTCTTTTCAAACAAAGATGGAATACACGTATTTTTAAGAAGGTTTCTTGCAGAAATGGAGGAGGAAAATAACGAACAACCACAGTTCCTGAAATGAAAAGGAGAAGAAAATGCTGCTGGAGGCATGGAGGACAATTTGTTCTAAAGCTCCATCTGGCAGTTTTCCAATACACTACTACTCACAGGGCTATGAACCATTGTAGAAAAAGGAAGGGAGATCTCTTAATTGCTTGTATTTTGTCCATAGCTTCTGAGGCATTTGACACATTTTCAATAAGCCTATTCAGAGTAACAGGGCCACCTGTCAGAATCAAGTGGCATTCATTTTTACTTATGTTAAGCAGACATGCAAAGAAGATTGGTTAATTTGAGAAGAAGTGACAAAAATCTAAATCTTTCGTGCTCCATAGATGTGAACATAGTATCTTCATGTACTGTGGCACTTGTTTTCGTGATTCAGGGTAGAGTTCAGAGCTGGGGTAGAAGTCTTGTTACTAAAAGGAATGATATTTAATACTTACAGCTTGTATTAAAGCAGTGCTTAAAAGACTACATCAGAAATTGATCTTTTTTTCACTTCAGCATATACTTTTTATGATTGTAAGTATGAAAGAAAATAAGTGAAAACTTGTTTTTTAATAGGATATATTTTTGAAATGCAGTGATGCCAAAAGGGACTTCAAGCCACAGTGGATAAGCAATTAACTATGAACTTTGCATGTGATGCAGTAGCGGATGAAGGAAATGTGATATATATATATATATATATATATATATATATATACACAACACTATCTATAGAAAAGTGTGAAAAATATATTTCTACAATTTAAAGTGTTATTAAGATCATGATTGGCCACCAGCATCCAGGTTTGGCCACTGGCCTTCTGACAGGGCTTCACCAGCTGGAAGGACTGCAAAAGCACTAAGCTGTCTGGGAAATCTACTACGTGATGAGAAGCTCGACAAGTTTCATTTCCTTAGATGGTTGATAATTTAAAAAACAAACAAACAAACAAACAAAAAACAAAAACAAACTTGTGTTGGCTAAACATATTATTGCTCCCAGTGGCTGGCTGCAGTTTCCTAACCAATTTTAATAGAACTTGTACACTGACAAAGATTGGCTGTTGAAACTGATTTTACATGTCCTGGGTCATTTTCACTGCAAAGAGTGAAAGGAGCATGTGTCAGTCCCTCAGCAGGCAGGTAAGAAAGCAGTAGCCTCAGGCAAAAGGATGACGATGAGCTAGATGGAAATGGAACCTCTTCACAGAGCACGAGACAGCTAGGAGAGAGCATTTATTCTTACTTCACTGTACCCAAGCAAACAGTAAAATGTGATTGATATTGAAGGGGATTTCAGCTACCAACACAAATGTATCTGGTGTGTTCAGCATAGAAAAGTAGTTGAATTTGTCTTGCGGTGAATTCATAAGCCATTGGGCTACTGGAGGGAGAGAAACCTCCCCTGCGGTCTTCTAACGAGCTGGTCTTCTAACGAGCTTGTCGTTGTTCATTGGTCTAAGTGCATTGTGTGATTTACAGACAGAATTGCTGAGTGAAATGAAGCAGCCCTTCTTGTGAAGGAGGCACAGTTGGGTGCAAGAGATAAGGTTGGGTTGTAATGGGTTTTAACATCAATGAACATGGCATTGGTGTTTAAAAATAAGCCATCCATTTTCTTATTTGTAGGTGTACCATTCCCAAAGAATTTCATGTCAGTGGCAAAGACGATTTTAAAGCGTCTCTTCAGAGTTTACGCTCACATCTATCACCAGCACTTTGATCCAGTTATCCAGCTACAGGAAGAGGCACATCTTAACACTTCTTTCAAGCACTTTATATTTTTTGTTCAGGTAAGTGTGGCAGGAACGTTACAGTTATGATTATTATCTTGAAAAGTACTTTATCAAAGCAACACCCGTTCAGTTTTGTAACAGCGGGTATGTTTGTGGATGAGTCAACACCTCCAAGGCTCTAAGAGTATGTCTCATGGTATTTGTATGTGTATTTACTGCTAGAAGTATTCAAGGAATTGAAACATTTTCAATGAGGTATTCGTTTGCTACCAAATTGAATAGAAAAAAGTGTTTCCTAGCAAAAAAAAAATAACTAAATAGAACAGTAATTTCTTACGAAAGAAAGAGGGAGGACAGTCTCTGAAACTATTGATTTAAGATTACAAAGAGCGTTTGCTACAAGACTACATTCTTCTCCCTTCCCAGCCCAACAAAGGGCACCTTCTTGGCATGTTTCCTCCCCTTAAATGGGGAAAAAGGCTTTAGGCAGTTAACTTTACTATTTAGATAATGGCAGACAGGCAGAAAAAAATGTAGTGACTATGCCTGGACTGGAAGAGCCTACTACCAAATGACTTCTGCTGGAATAAGACTTCTTACTTGAGCTGCACAGATATAACTCTGTTTGTCTTTCCTCTCACCCATTACAGGAATTCAATCTTATTGATAGAAGAGAGCTTGCACCACTTCAAGAACTGATTGAAAAACTCACCTCTAAGGACAGATAAAAGGAAGAGGATTTTTTCAAAGTCACTTGTTTCTTTAAGTGAGCGTGTGGTATTTGTTTTTTGTTCATTTGTTTTTTAAAAACAAAACCCTGTGCTGTTGTTCCTGACAGCCAAATTCTACTCTCTGTGCTTTTATTAGGGGAAATCTTTTGTCTGTTAGTGACATGCAGTAAATAGCCTTTTTTTTTTTTTTTTTTTTTGGTAGTTATTCATTGTGGAATTTTAGCAGGTGCTGACTGTTTGTAAAGGAAACATGCTTGATTGGGGGATTGACTCTGCTGGTGGATGGGTTCTGTATTGTGTCAATGGTAGCCCATTCTCATGAAGTCCCTTAAAGACTTCCTTACATTCTCTAAGTGCCTTGGCAAACTCGCTTCTGAGGTGCAAAGCACATACAATACTGAACATTGCTGGAAACAAAATACGAACTAACACCCAAGACACTTACTGATACTTGTTTTAGAAAAAAATATATAAATACTTACACTAAAAAGCCATAACTTACTTAAATCGATGATCTCCAGCTTTTAATACAAATATTTGTCTTATTTTTTTAGAGATTAATATAGAATTTTTCAAAAGTAGATATTTCTTATAAAGAGAAGTGATATGAAGCTCTAGTCGCCAAATCAAAATGATGGAGGTGTCAAAATTACAGAGAACTTGTGGTTAGCAAATACTTACACGTCTGTTGCACTGTTTTTTGCTTTTTGTGGTTGCTTTTTTGTAACAGGTGAGTACAATACCAGTTTGGGTAGGGCACTTCTGTTAAGTTTCCTAGCGTTTGCCAAATGAGCCGTCAGTTTGCACAAATACAGTTAGGGAAGATAGTCAATAGCAAAACTACACTGGGGTAATACTAAGAAAATCCTGCCTTTAAAAATAACTAATGAGATGGTGTTTGTACGTTAGGAATAAAAAGCCCAGCTCCACAGAGGAGCTCTGATGGCCAGTGTTTTCTGTAATAAGGAACATAGCTTGAAGGGAAGGTAGTCTTGGGAACCATTTAGGATTTACATTAGCACAACAGTGTTCTCCCCCATTCAAAATTGCTGCCCATCTCCAAAGAACTACAGAAGTTGGGAAAAGTAATGGGAACATACTGGTGATTTGTAGTGGTTTGTAATTTGGTAAGTGCATCTGTTGTTTCTGAGAAAACCTAACTGAAACGTGTCCTTCCCCTACCTGTTTTAGTCTTTCTGCCTCTCCAGCCTTCTCTTGCCTCAAACCAGACATGAGGATTACCTATGACAAGTTAACTTCTGGGGCTGTTGCAGACAATGGCTTGGAAATATCTGCTGCTACTGTATCAGTTGGGTTTCCCATTGCAGAAGCCCATATGACTCTCTACTCTGGTTCATTTATGGGTCAGTGCTGCTGCATTTGGGCTTCAAATAAATATGCATTAGGGTCTGCAGTGTGCTATCCCATAATATCACTAGTTGCCAGATCTAATACAATAGGTGGATAAGGTTGGCAGACTTTGGTAGGTTGTGACTTTCGTAAAACACCATTTTTAGATCTGAGTAATGTGTATGTATCAACTGACCCATGTATACTACATTGACTCTCAAACATCAGAAATTTACAGGTAAAGTCATGGCAGAAAAGTTGAGCTTTTATTTTGGGCACCTCTGCTTGACTGAAAGCGTTGAGTAATGGAGAAAATGCTGTGCAGCAGCCTGCAAAATATCTAAGTGGCCATTAGTATAGACAGCTAAGAAGTATTTAAGCACAATAACAAACCCATGTTCATTTTGGATACATTAACAGTTGATTTTGAGTTAAAATAATGTGCTTCAAAATCATCAGAAGCGTATTTTAAGAGCAATATTGTTCCTCAATGCAGTTAAATTACCTAGTCAGCATGAGAAGCAGTTTAAACTTCTGTTACTTCTGTCTCGTTTTTTCTTACCAGATTGGAGAACGGTTGAGAAGACCTAGTACTGAGCAAGAAAAATGGCCTTTTGTGCTTTTCTTTCACAGCTTTTCATTTAGAAATGGAAACTGTTCTTCTTCTTGTAGAGTAGTGAAGAGTGGTCATGCAGTAGTGTTCATAGTGAATTTAGGTTTGGTTACAGTAAAGTTAGATACAGAGACTGCTTGCAAAACACCTGGAGTTTAGCATAGGTAATTCAGACAGTCTTTGGCTTCATTAGAAGCTTTGCTAAAGTTCAAAAAAACATAGAATACATTTTGGCTCCTTTGCAGGTCAAGCTCAGTGTCCAGTAGAAGTTGCTTATAAGTTAAGGACAAGGAAAAATTTCACTTACTCTGTTTCAGCTTCTTGTGTCTACACAGAATGAAGACATTTTCCTAATATGTAACTATCAAGGGAAAGGGCTTCTTTACTGTGATTTTTGGTAACTTGAGAATTGGGATTGGATTACACTGATCACAGTCCACGTTGGAAAGATGAAGTAGGTCAAGCTGATGATGCAAAGAGAGCTTTCCCTCAAATGTTTTGACAGATTCCTAGCTTAAAAAAGGGTAGGGTCATACCATTTTGCAGCCAGTCACGATATTGACTCTCCCCTGTGTGTACGTGCACATGGGAGGAGAAGAGGAGGGGTACCCTGTGTCTGTTCTCTCTTCAGTGAGTTGGAGGTCAGGAAAAAATGTGCAAGGTAAAAGAAAACTGAAGGCAAAAGTACATAAGAGACACAAGCACAATTTCCTTCCCTTTGTCAGGACACCTATGGCTGCAGTATTCACCCCAATGCTTTTGTCAGTCTTCCTGTTCAGAGGACATATGTGGTCTGACAGGCATCCCCATGAAATTTTGTTGGCCGGGGGAAGAGTCAGTCAGTGGTGTAACATCTAAATTCTGCTGTCGGGTCAAGTAATGTGCTAGTAAGAAAGGAGTTCCCATAGGCAGAACATCCCATGTGTTGCATTGGGCAAGTACCATCCTTTTTAATAGTTGCAAAGTTATTTTTCTCCCATCCACTACCTTTTATTTTATTTTATTCTAATTATTTTTATTTTACTTTTATTTTTATTTTATTTTTATTTTTATTTTTATTTTATTTTTATTATTATTTTTTACGCTGCATGGTACATTCAGCAAGGTAGCTGGGGATGCAGTCCTTGTAGGGACTGTGCATGATTCGTGATGTCTTTGCAGCTGCAGAATTGTTTTGAACCGAGTAGCATGCCTGACATCTGATCTGGATGTGACTCTGAGCCTAGTTGGGCTGCTGCTAGGTCTGGGTGGAGGGTTGGAGGGCTCATTTAGATCAGGACTAAATGATGCAAAAGACTAACATCTTTGCAGAGCTCTGGGGGTGGAGAGCACCCACGTGACTATGCAAAAGCAGCTTAGCTCCTGAATTTGAAGTGCAGTATTTTAAATGGACTTCAGTCATGCAGGAAGCTGAATTTAGAACAGGATCTTGCACACACAGCCTTCTATGCATACTTCTATCCGAGAAGTGTTTAATGACTGAAACTTCTAAGCTTGAGGGAGATAGGCGTTCAGCTACAGAGGCGTGAAGAGTGCTGCAGATGCAGTTTGAAATTAAAAATCCTATAAACTTGCCAATGAAAACCGCTTTACTGAGTTGAGTCACTGCAGCTCAATAGGCTGCACCTATATATTCACCGTGCTGATAAGGCTTACTGGAGCCTTTCAACCAGTGCTAGAGTTTGTGTTATCACATTGCAACATGACGTGACAGTGGCACAAGTCTGCGCCAAGGGGAGATACCCTCTATTAGATTTAAAGCTGTTTTGTTGGTTTGGTGGCACATACCAGAAAGAAATTAAAAAGAAGAATACTTAAAAGTGAGGATTTGCTGTGACTGGTAACCACTGCAGTTGCTCTCCTCATTTTTCGCAGACTTGCACTCTGAAATATCTTTTTTTTTCCCTTTTTTGAACACCCAATTCTAGAAATTCAGAGGCATTCACTGCAGTTCAGCAAATCAGAATTTGATTGTATTACTTAGAATATTATTCTTACAGGGATAGTGTATTTTTTTGCATTTAGGATCTGGCAGTAGAGAACACTTCTACAGAATAGTTTCTAGGCATGTAATAAAAGCTTGGAGATCTTGATTTGCCTGACAACTGTATGAACACATTGTTTAATTATACAACACTTGAAAATAACATTAAAGATAAGCATGCAGTGTTTGGGATTCAATATCCCTATGCTGTTTATATTTGCAGCTTTTAATTATTTTTTCCTTTTTTCGCTTCAAAAAGATGTGGGACCAGAAATTCATGTGTGTTTACACTTGTGAAGTAAGGGCACATCAAAATGCTACACAAAAGTTGTCATGTTTTACAAGCCGAATCTGGGTAGAGTGAATATGCTTATGAAATAGTGCATCGCTTGGGGGGTGGCAAACCCCCAAATAAAGCCCAGAGAAACGAACCCTGAACAAATGTGCTGCTTTAGGCCTGTGTTACAAACAGTCTCTGTTACGTGTCATGAGATCTTGGAAACAAAACCTTTCTGCTTTGTGGCCATCGGGAGCAGAAGGTGCCGATGGGGCTAAATCAGGCTGGGGGCTGCCCAGTCTACTGATGTCCTTAAATTCTGCTGTTCGGGGTGTTCTTCAGCTACCAGCATATTTGACCATGTCAGTGATGTGGGTGGTAACTTCAGGAGGTCATCTACCTCAAGCCGGGACGGGACAAACTGTTAGTTAAGCATGTTTGGCCACCGTTGCCAGTGTTGACACTGTTGAGATGGTGTTGGATATGTTATGCTTGCAGTCTTTCATATTCAAGTCAGGGATACAAGTTAATTGTGCAAATAGAAAAGAAAAATGCCACATTCTGCTGTTGCAGGTAGCTGAATCGTAGGTGAGGGGAGAAAACAGGTTTCAAGGGGCCGACGGCCCATCTGCAAGCATCAAGTTTCTTTTACTGCTTACTATGCAACGTAGAGCTTTGAACTTTAGCTTTTACTTCAAGCTGCAGAGGAGCACTGTCCTTCTTCAGTATTTAGGAACTGAACACTCTCCCAGTCTCCCTGACACTCACTTAACAGGTAAAGGATACCTATTTGCTGCTATGGACTTTACGTACCTTTCAGATTGTTCCTTTCTGCTTCTTGCCCCCCTTTCTCTTGAACCACAAGACACAGTTTTATTATAAACATATCCTTTTTGGGTAGTTTTCCTTTTTCTTACCAGCCTTTCCCCCCTTCCTACCTGCCAGAGTGCTATATTACTGTATATAAAACACCCCCTTTCAGTTGGACTATTTAAAGAGGTGCAGCATGAATACAGATTCTTTGCTTTTCTTTCACTAAAAGATTCACCGTTACTCTGAATCTTATTTCCTTCACTGCTAATTTCAGTTGTTTTTTCCCAAACTGCACTAAAACCACTAGTAGTTCGACGAATGTCTGTTGTCTTTTCCTGGATATCTTACCTTGTAAGATGAGGCTAACATCGGTCATTGTAAGTGTTAAACCTTTCTACTTTCATGCTTTTCTTACAATTTCCTTTTACCAGGTTAAGATCGCAGTCTAGGTAAATACCAGATTACGTTTTTGTTTTAGAAACAAATTCCCTGAATTGTTCATAGAATATTGTATTTTTAGGGGAAATTAATTTTTATAGCCACTAAACTATACTCATTATTTTTGTACGTTTGCAACTTCTGACATTTTTCAGAGATGCGTTGCAGAGGGAACGCTTATTTACATTGCTGTTTTATTACTTCTGTGTGCTGTAGTCGTGTTGCTTCGTACCACAGAAGCACATACCTTGCTGTGCAATGGGAGAGAAGAATGCAGTAGGAGTGAATGAGGTTTCAATAAAAGGTCATTTCTGAAGGCAATATATATATATATTACAGAAGCAACACTAACCTTTCCTCCTCTTCAAATCTTAATAAAATATGGGAGAAAATACAGTGTAAAATGCAAGATGAGAACCCTTACTGTAAGCTAACTGTGCCAATATCGCTTCAGTTTGTTGTCACTGATTGTTCCTTAGTTCCTTAGTTCTAAATGACAGCTTTTGATTTACAAAAAGAAAAAAAAAAAGTTGAATGTCTGAAAATTCGCAACGTGTTTATTTGAGAGTTGTAAATAATGTATACAGATGGTGTCTGTGACGGGACAAAATATTTAAATTCTAGGTTTTTTTTTTTTTTTTTTTTTTTCCAACGAGGAGCTGAAGGCTTGTTTATAAGATGAAAATAAATAGCTTATGTTTGATCACGGTTTGTCTTCTTTATTTCGCCCGTCCACCGGCGCTTCCCCTTCCCGTCCCCTCAGGGCGCCGCCGCCCCTGAGGCGGGGGCCGGCGCGCGCCAAATTCGAAAGGCGGGCGCGAGCGCGGCGGCGGAAGGGGCGACGGTTATTTCCGTTGCGGCCGTTGGCGGCTCGCGCGGTTGCTGTGCGCGCGCGGCTCCCTCACACAGCGCCCCCCCCCCCCCCTCCCACGGTGCCGTCCCCTCATGGCGACTCCCCCCAAGCGCGGGCGGCTGGAGGGCAGGGTGAAGAAGATCGCCGTGGAGGGCAACATCGGTGAGTCGGGGGGCGCCCCGCCGCCTCGGTTGGTGCCCGGGGACGGCTTTTGCCTCCGGTTCCGTTCCCAGAACCGGAGTCGCGGCGCGATAGCGAGCCGGGGGATAGCGTGAGGAGAACGTCGGTGCTGGGGAAAGCTGCGGGGGTTCTGAGGGAAAAAGAAAGCTTCGCGGGATGGTTTTTAATTTGTTCGCCTTTCTAAGGATTTATCTTTAAAGGATTATTCTCTCCTGCTTTTCCTATAAGGATTTCTTTCCTGACTGTAGCATAAGACACCTGTGTAAATGCAGGCTGTCAGGTTAAACTTGTAGTATTTAATACCTCCCTCAGTAAACGAGAGAAACCCGTTTAACTGTTGTGAAGAGCAGGAAGTTCCTTCATAATAAGATGCTCTTTTATTTCCAAGAGGCTGAGCTCAAAATTGAGGGTAGGAGTTGTAAGTAGTAGGTGCCAATTTGCTAACTGGTGCCTACTCCTGCGCTTGAGAACCAACTGCTTGGCATCTCTTAGGTTAAAGTACACCTTTTAAAATCCCAGCTTTTTTTTCAATTGATGCTGGACTTGCATGCTCTGTCTTTGAGAAAACATCCCTTCTGCTCTATGTTTCTTCTTTGGTATTCTCTTTTTTTTTTTTTTTTTTTTTCCAAAATATAAACTGCAGCAACTTTGAGCCCAAGAGTGGACCACCAAGCAAATGTAACTTTCCAGATAATTGACGGGCTTGCTGTCATTGTTGCTTTACTATGAGTGTTTTAAGGTTTTTAAAAGCACAAAAAATGGAGTTTCAGTTCCTTGACAATTTTTGGTGCACTATGGTCTCTGAATCATACCTGCGTGAAGCCAAATTGTTTGGGCACACCCGTTTATGATACTTGAAAATAGTTGTTCCCTTGTTAAAGCACAGTAGCATTTTTGACTGCTATTCTTCCTCAATGCTTTTCTACAGCTGCAGGGAAATCAACGTTTGTGAATATCCTCAAACAAGCTGATGAAGAATGGGAAGTTGTTCATGAGCCTGTAGCTAGATGGTGCAATGTTCAACAAAATTCGGAAGAGGATTGTGAGGTATGATAAACTAAGATGAAACTTTTATTTTTCTCAAATCCAGCTAAGTGTTGTTCTCATATGAGAGGTAGTGGCCTTCTGAAAAAAACAGGTATGTTGAGAAAATACATGTGATATCTTTTTCACTGATTATCATCATAGAACAGTTTGGGTTGGAAGGGACCTTAAAAGCCATACAGTTCTATTAGAATCCCTGCCATGGGCAGGGACACCCACCACCTGACCAAGTTGCCCAAAGCCCCATCCAGCCTGGCCTTGGGCAGTTCCAGGGATGGGGCATCCACAGCTTCTCTGGGCAGCCTGTGCAGTGCCTCACCACCCTCAGAGTAGATTACAGGATTTTTTCCTAATGCTTGATCTAAACCTACCCTCTTTTAGTTTAAAGCCTTTCCAAAGCAAGAAAACTGGGTCAAGATGAAGACTTGTTAATAAGTAAAAGGAAGAGGGGGAAGATTAGAAGTGATGGGAAGGCAATCACTGACATCCTCCTGGAAGCAGACCAATGCCCTGGCAGCCTCTGAGCACCACTGCCCTGCAAATCGAACCCTTCCCCTCCTCCTCCTTCAGCTACCTGAGCTGATTGCTGAACATGACATCTTATGGCATGGAATATCACTTTGGATAAAGTGGGAAATGGAGAAAGCCTTTATGTTGTGCAAGCACTGTTCAATAATAGCCAGAACATCAGTCTGTTCTAGCCTCAAAAGCATAATGCATCGCACTATGGGCTGTTCAGTAACAACTCTGTCACAGCTGGGTCCACCACACTTGCACGAAACTTCAAATTCGTCATAATCACCCCTAGAGGCTAGACTTAAAAATGGTACTTTTCTGCAGTTGCTTTGTCAGGTTTGAAGAAACATGACACTATATATAACTCATAGAATTAGTCAGGAAACACTTTTATATATATACATATATATATATACATATGTATATATATACACACACATATATATATACGAGACTACTGCGTGTTAAGCTGCTTGTTCCAGTTTTGTTCTAGAATTTGAGTTGAGCTCAGACACCAAGTGCAAATACTGAGATATTTCAAATGTCTAGAGGTAATTTGGCGAAAAGATTCAGACAGAAGCAATCATATTTGGTAGATTACGTTTTCTAGTAAAGCTGAGACACCCAGCTTTCAGTTTTGATGGCTTTAGTGGCTGCCTCAAGGTGAGCAACATTCTGTGGGCTGAGGGATATTTTTGGCCTGGAGCCTGTTCTGAACCTCCCAGGTATGATGAGAACATCTTAAGGTGCTGTATCAGTAGCTGTTATAATTGTACTGTAATTACTGTACTGGAATGCACGGAAAAACAAAAATAGCTCAACTTCATAATTAAACGTAGGCTTGTCAGAGTGAAAGGAGCATGGATTTTTCACAATGTTGTTGACTTCTTGTACTGATAGAATGTTGTTCTTTCATTAAAGTTTGTAAATACTGATCAAAGTGTTTTTTTTTTTTTTTGTAGTTGAGCATTTTCACACTGTAGAGTATTCAGTGTAAGGAGAAGTAACGTTACTGCTGTTTATGCTTTGTGTGCAAATAGGGTTGAGAGGTAAATGGTGCAATTATAAACCTGAAAGAAAAGCTGGATGGAGTTAGGTGTAGTTTAATGTAGTAGAGCAATTCTGTTTTAGCTTCATATTCTACCTTCCCAACTTTTAAAGGGTCACCATATTTATTTGAAAACAGGAGCTGACTACATCACAGAAGAGCGGCGGAAATGTGCTTCGGATGATGTATGATAAACCAGAGAGGTGGTCTTTCACTTTCCAGACATACGCCTGCCTCAGCAGGATTCGAGCTCAGATCAAATCCCTTGAAGGCAAACTCAGAGAGGCAGAGAATCCTGTGGTCTTCTTCGAACGATCTGTCTACAGCGACAGGTATGTTGGATGTGAAGTCCTTCGAGTGAAGAGCAAAATCCTCCTAAATACAGCCTAGAAATAAATAACAGGTGGGGAGGCCTGAGCTTTGTCACTTCCTTCATCTGAACTTTGATGCAGGTGAATCACAAGGATAGCAGTAAGAGGCTTTTTAGCATTCTTTCATTGGTGTTGACAGTGAAATAATTTTACCGAGTTGAGGGTTTATACTTTTGTTGAATAACCTTGAGATCATAGAATTGAATCATTTAGATGGGAAAAGACCAGTAAGATCATTAAGTCCAGCCATTAGCCTAGCACTGTCAAGTGGCAGCACTACCACTAGACTGTGTCCCTAAGCACCATGCCTACATCTCTTGAAGACCTCTGGGGGTGGTGACTCAACTGCTTCCCTGGGCAGCCTGTTCCAATGCCTCACAAGCCTTTCAGTGAAGACATTTTTCCTAATACCCAAAGGAAACCTTCCATGGTGCAACTTGAGGACACTTCTTCCTCTCCTTTCACTTCTTGCTTGGGAGAAGAGACTGACCCCCACCTCACTCCAATCTCCTTTGAGGTACTAGTGGTAGTTGTAGAGAATTATAAGGTCACCCCCAAGCCTCAATAAACTATTTGTAGTTTATACTCTTTCTGAGTATTTTTTTATGGTTTGTGCATGCACATTTCCTTTTGAATAAAAGGGAAGTAGGCAACAAGAAGAACCAAGAGCAATTTCTTTGTTGCTTGCTCTTGTTTTTTTCTGCTTCATGAAAGAGGTCTAGCTGTTCTATCTTGCTGTACCTCTCAGTGTCTAATTGCAGAAGGTTAGATTTGATCACTGAATTCGATCACAGGATCCTTAATCCTGGTTTACTGTGTTCTAATAGATTGTAAATAAATTGCCACAGTGTTTCAGTGGCTTGTAAATTACTCCTGAACAGATACCTGAGCTGCAGTTTTTCCTGTTCCTTGTGGATGCTCCTATTGGCAACTGGAATAGACAGAGGTACAGAATGAGGGAACCAGCTGTTTATTTCCTGTCCAAACATTCATGGAAGTTACACAGTTACTGTGTTGCTTTTTTTCCTAGTTGCTGCCCAGTAGTTCAGGCAAGGAACCGGTAACTGTATACAAGCTTAGTTTTGTTTACAGAACTGTTTTGTGTTCACAGATACATCTTTGCAGCTAATTTGTATGAGTCTGATTGCATGAATGAAACAGAATGGACTATTTACCAAGACTGGCATGACTGGATGAATAAGCAGTTCGGTCAAAGCCTAGCACTGGATGGGATCATTTATCTCAGAGCCACTCCTGAGGTAAGGATTAAAAAACTATGACAACAGAGAAAATTAGACCTGTTCCATGCCTTGCTGTTAAAATGTGGTCTTTGTATGTACTCCCACAGTATTTTTTCTGCTAAAAATGCAGGTTTTAACTATGATTTTAGGACTTTATGATTGAAAAATTAAATCAAACTTGTAAGCAACTCTACTAAGGTCACAGTTCTGTGTTATTACATCTCACCATTTCTTTGTTTTGTAGATGGTTTTGAATGTCTAAGACAAGGAAACAGTTGAAAAACTTGCCTTGAAATGTAATCTTTTCAAAATACTGAGCTATCCTTAACCTTCATCATAAGAATCCTAAGGATTAGAGTTCAATTTATGTTGTAGTATTCCCCCAGAGACAGTAATACTTGAGTTATTACTAATACCTTCTGGAAGTACTTAACATAAGAATGTTCTTTCAAATGTAGCCTGCATATTTGTAAATAAAATGCGAAGATAATGGTTTTCTAGTTATAAAAGCAGGTTGTTAATGTGACGAGCAAGCCAGAAAATACCATTGGTAATAAAATAAATGAAAAGTGCAAAATTAGCTGTAGGATGTTTGGTGTGACAGAATAATTTATAGTTAACACCTCAGAGGATATGGGGTGTGTGTTTGTGAAGCCCTTACACCTGGAGCAATGGAGCTAAGCCAGATGAATGCATTTGGTTGATGCAGTGCTTCAGCACAATGCTTTGATGTCTGGGTGTCCAATGTATTTTAAAAGAAGGTAACAACGTAAATACCGCTCTTGAGCATGAAAGTTGCACAAGAGGATAAAAAATAAGCTTTAAAAGGCTCCAACTGTAGTAACTAACTGACTTGTAAGTCACTTCCATACTTCTCTACTTTGATCTTTTGTTTTCGTGCTTAACAACTCAGTAATGTAACATGCTAGATAGAGTTTCTGTGAGGGCTTTTTTCCTAGGCTTACTGTCGAGGGATTTTTTTCCTCCTTTAGTTTGAGAATATATACTTAAAAAATTAAGCAGTTTTAAAGAATTCTGTTCATCTTATACTGGAGGTGTTGGATGTGTTCAGGACTGAAGCGAAGTATGGCATTGAAAAACAGAGCACTTTAGACCCAGAAATACATAAGGAGATTTTGAAATGCCAGTCTATAATGTTGTAAGGGTGTTTCTCTTCTCTTCTCTTTCCATGCAGTACACCAGTCCCCTTGTTCTTTTAATAAAAAAGCTTACTTGAGACATTCCTTGTAGTGGAGAAACAATGCAATAAATTATCTTGAGTCCTTCTTTGATTTTGAAGATAGTTGGTAGGCTCCATCAGCTGGTAATGATGGAGCCTATGTTTCTATGTTCCTAAGATAGGAAGCAAGTTGAACATTCATTTTTGACATATTTAGCACAGTAGAAACGGTTGTCAGGAAAAAAAAACAAACAGAAAACAAACAAAACAACAACAAAAACAAAATTCAGCAAACTACACTTCCTCTGTATGTCTGCACAAACAACTGATCTTTTTTCAATTTTGCATTTAGAAATGCTTAAACAGAATTTACTTGCGTGGAAGAGATGAAGAACAAGAAATTCCCATCGAATATCTGGAGAAGCTTCACTACAAACATGAAAGCTGGCTTCAGCATAGGACACTGCGGTAAGATCTGCTTAACAGTTACTTTAGGATGGATAAATGCTGTAAGGACGTTCTAAAATGCTTTTTTCTACCAGTGAAACTTCAGCTTTTCCTTTGATATATCAAGTCAAACCCCAGGAATCTATCTATACGTCCTTAGTGGTATTGACTTTATGATGTGTTAATTATTGCTAGGACATGCAATGTGCTTTCAGTTCTTTTCACATAGAGCTCTGAAGAGCAGATGGTTCAGCTGAACTCATTCTAATATATGGCTGAATTGATTGTTGGGTGCTGGGGGAGCAGTGTGTTCAAGGATCAATAATGTATCCTAGGAGCTACACTGCCAATGTAAGCTTTTTTGTTTATATTCAGAATTCATGGCTGCGATTTAAAAGTGCAGCTCTTTTTGTGGGTTTCTTAATAACAAAAATGAATGGATACATGCTTTTTTTGCAGCTACTAATATTTTCTTTGTTTCTATTCCAATACAGAACGGATTTTGAGTATCTACAGGAAATACCTATCTTAACATTAGATGTTAATGAAGACTTCAAAGGCAAAAAGGACAGATACGATCACATGACTGAAAAGGTAAAAAACAAAAACAAAACAGTCTTGCAAACAGAACAAACTGATTATTTAGATCAATTGACAACCTGTCAAAATGATTTCAGGATGATACTTGCATCAAAAAGTACGCTATTCTTCGAAGTCAGACTGATCTTCAAAACTGTGTCTCTTGATGTAACTTCTGACCTAAGTTTTCGATTAAAAAAAAAGTAAAAAGTAAAAAATAAAAAAGGAAATATTCCAGGCTTATTTGAGAAAACTTTGACAATTAGTTTTGTTTGCAAATACAATGCCGACTTTAAACACTCAAATGTTTAAAGGAACTGTTATTTGCTATGTCGTGCTTATAACATTATGCAGCTGTCCTAAGAAATGTGATGAAAGTGGGAGAGAATGAGAAAAGCTAGCTGGTGAGGGAGAGGCTATGCAGGTCAGATGTTTGGGTTAAAGTCATCCCTGTAATATGTGTGAAGAAGTCTAACCTAGAGTGCTAGTCGGTGGAAGAATTTGGTTCCAGGTGCTGTGAAAACAGAGTACAAAACCACTGAAACAGACAAAGGAAGGATAGGTTTACTGAACCTGCAGCTGAGTTTTGATGTAAAGCAGTGAGTCAATGGAAAAATATTTTAGGTTTTGTAGATTTTTCTAACTAAATGAAAGAGTAAGGCTATCCTGTCTTCTGGTAAGTCTGCTACAATAAGGGACTATATAATATAGCTAATGCAAAGAGACTTTCTAAAAATAATATATTTACTTATGTAATCATCCTTCTAAAATATTTAAAGCATGGAGTTACGTTCAGATGCTGAACAGCCTTATAGCCTGCTGCAATACTGCTTAGTTGGGATCACATTTGCTAAATTGGCAGTATCAATAAAGCTTTTCCTTTCAATTGTATTTGATGGTGTTATTCAAAATCCTTCTCAAAAGCAGTGATCTTAACATTCAGGGAGTACTCTTCAAATATGGCTTATTTTATTGGAGAAGTAATGCAGAATCTAAATCAGAATTACTCTTTTATTTGGAGGCATGGAAGAAAATATTGGTATGAAAGGAATTCAAGCTGAGATTTTTGTTTGCATTGAGAAAATCTAAATCTTAGCACCAACTGGTGTAACACACACACAGATTTTAATAACTAGTGTCTGGTAGTTGAATCATGATGGGATTCAGCTGAGGAAAACCTGATGTGTTTGAGTAGTTGCAATGAGTTCCAGGCCTTAGTGATGTTAAGTGCACGCTTTTCCTTTCTTTGGCAATTGCTTGTTTACCCTCAAGGAAAGCGGCTCTGTCCTTTGGAATCAGTTTAGCCACTGGGAAGTGGAACCGTTCACCTGATTAAAACCAGCATTCATCATATTTGCTCGTTTAAAACTTGTCAGTTCATGGAAGGACTGATCATCCTGGCTGTAGAGTTGATTTTCTTTCTGCTTGCACCAAGAGTGAAGATGAGGCTCAGGCAGCTAAGTAGGGATGTCAGTGGAGTTTTCTCCTGCGTAGCTGTGACGCTACCTGCGAACAACCAAAGCCCTGTGTTGGCCTTATTTTTTGGTGTTTCCCAGGTGGTGAAACTGCTACGCTCTTCTTGAGGTTGGGTGCTTTGGCCTTTAATATGTGCTTATAGCTGGTGTCGATCCAAAACCCACACGTCTCCTGCTCGCCTCTGTTGCAATGCTCACTTTAAAAGATCAGTCCTGAAACTAGTGCCTAAATCATTTTTATAAATTTCCTCATGCAGCATTATTGTTGCTGATTTCTAAAATGGAGGAGAGGTGTCTTATGATTGCCATTACTCTGACTAGAAGGTCAGTTCCCTTCGCTACATGGAAGGATTTGACCTCTTTATTTCTGCTTCCTTGAGCCCTGAAATAGGAAAGGAATGGTCACGATTTGAGAATGTGATCCAAGATCTGTTTCCATTTCACATCAGGAATTTAGACAAAACATTTACAGATGTGCCCCGTGTATGAGTGCTTCTGCCAATGGAATAACGCCATATTCTCTAGTGAATTGCGCATACTTTTCTGTGCAGTAGTCTAGCTTGAGTAGAAGGAGAGGAAAATTCTCCTATTTCTGATTGTATAACAGAGTAGTTGCTGGGATGATCTGGAATCCTTTGAAAGAGAGGAGTTTTGTCCTTAGACACTGGATTCCTTGGGTCCCGTAATGATTAGGTTTTAAATATTTTAAAGAAGGTTGCCTGGGCCTCACTGCCACCTCTTCCTACCTCTGTGCTTTAAAGGGTTTTCCTCTTGGGGAGAGGGGGTGGTGGGGGCACAACAAAAAGGCTGTGATAAGAGCATTCTCAGCACGTTGTCTTCCTGCAGCCTTTGGTAGTGACCTGCGTTGAGGATGTTGTCTAAAGGGATTGCACCTTAAGGCATGGTGCTGCTCTACTGTACTGGGTTTTGGTGCTCTAAGTAGAACACGTAGGCCTCTGGGTTCTAGGTACCGTTTTGTGGGTCAGAACTTCAGTATTAATTTTTAGGAAGCATTTGATCCATTCTTCAACCGCAGGACATGGAGTTTAACAGTACCTGGAATATTTATGGCATTGTCCTACAGCATCAGATCTTCTTGAAGGACTGTGGTTTTGCTAGGTGTTGTTTTATTATTTATTTGCCAACCTCAAATAATGAGGAACCCATTAAGTGGATTAAAAGAGCATTGGGCTCTTGGTTGACATAAAACACGAACAGTGTTGTGGTAGTGGGTGTGACCTGATGTTTTCCAAATGACAGATTTTTTTGAGGTGGTCATTATCTTCCTTGTGGTTAGGTTAGACCTGCTTTTAAAATAATTCATTTGTGATGTAGGGTTGTAGTTTAGGAGCGTGGGAGGAACAAGCGTCATTCCAACGCGTCGCTCTTGGCACCTGCTAAATTACAGGCACTGTGGCTGGAAAAAGGTTCTTAGTGGACAAGAAACGGCACGGACAATGCTAAGTTTATTTTTCCCAGTTCCTGTGTCCTGTAGTACGGCATAAAGCAATGGAGAGGTAAATGTAGTTGCTGTGTATTTGTGCTGATAAATTCTTTTTTGGTTGACAGTATGTGTTTCTTTTTGCAGGTGAAGGAATTTTTGAGCACATTATAATCCTCTTTGAAGCACAGACGGAGCCAAACTGTTCCAAACATCTGTGTGATCAAAGTCTGAAGTACATTTTCTGCTTTTATAGAAGGCCTCTGGAGAGGCAGGACTGAACCCTGTTGATTTAATTGTGAGGAACAAACAAACTCTGTGAATAGAGGAATTATTAAATAAATCACTAGGTCTGTTGAGGATTATACAAAGTAATACGGACAAATTCTGAAGATACTAGAATCCTGCGAGTTCCTGAGTATTCTGCCTGTTTCTGATCAGATGAATAACTTCTGCAGTATTTTATAGCATTTTTTAATTTATTTTATGACCAACAGCTATTTAATTTTCAAGGATGTAGGGTTGTTTTTAGCTCTCATGAAGTTTTCTAGTGGAGTTGACTTGTTAATGGTGTCTTACTGTTCTGAGGAAGAAAACATAAACGCTTATGCTGGTGAGGAAATTTTAATATATCCAGGAGTTTTATATTTACAAGATAGACAAAAAGGCATCTGACAATTTTGATAGGTGAAGTTGTTTTCAGAATACGCTGAATTGAAACAAATCCAGATGTCGCAAACTCTGGAGAATACAATCTTAGTTTTTAACCTGTTTTTATTGTGCACTGCAAGATAGAACATTAAGAGCCTTCATTTCTCTAGCATGTGCTGTGTTGTTTTGTTTGTTTGTTTTTTACCCTGAGCTCTCCATAATACAGAGCTGATTTTGGCTGTTTTTAAGTCCTTTTTTTCTGTAAAGAAGCGTTTGATAGGTACTGTAAAGGGAAGAAGAAAATCTTGCAAGTGATGTTCAGCTCTAAATGACATGTTTCTAAACGTTTACTTAGCTTTGTTTTGGATGTCAGAGGCAGCTTCCTGCTTTTGTTAGAGCTTCTTCGTTTGTTAACTGAGCCTTCTGGGTGTTCATATGTAATACTGCCATATTTGGAGTAGGCTGTCCTTAACCATCATCTTGTAGTAAGAAGGGGAGAACTCTATGGAGTAGCTGCTGTTTTAGTGCATTTCGTTCCATTATCGGAGCCACTTTTGTTTCAGGTGCAGAAAATATAAACTCTACAGGGTGCATGTCTTTACGTACTGTTTTATGTGCTGTTTTGTTCAGCTTTAAGCACTTCTGAATGATTGCACAGTTGGCTTTTGAATGCAAAAATTTTGTTGTGAAGTACTTTATTGTCTACTATGGTGCTTGTGTAACGTGCTAATTTGAGATGAAATTTCCTCATTTGTCACTGGAATTGTGCTGGTGTCCTCTAGCATTGACTGAAAAAATAAAAATGGTTGGAAAGACTTCTTTGATGCTTAGTATTGTTAGCTCCCTTGTCTTGTAAGACAAATAATGGAGATCGTTGGTTTGTAATATTGGTACAACAGATGAACTCAAGATGATGTATCCTTGGAGTGTTTGGAGTGTGTGTTTACTAATATTTCTCATGCGCTGAGAAATCTCATGCATCAGATGTCACTAGCTTCAGTTTTTTTCATGTATGGGTATTGCCTTTACAGGATAGAGACAACGGATTATATAAAATGTATCTGTAACTTCCTGATCAGTAGGAGTGTTTTGTGTAATACTTGTGTTACGGTGGAATATAGCAGTATTATGGTAGAACTACTTGTTTTGGACTTCCAGGTTGCCTAGTAAAAGGAAAGATCGAGATCTTAGCTCCAGAAATGAAGTGAGTGAGGTGGATGAAGTTTCGGTTCAGATTTACTTGAAACATAGCAGAACCTTTAGAGCGTTCTTGGCAACAGTCAGAACAGTAACAACTTATTTTGACTGACTGTGCAATTATTCCTACTGTTTCAGCTGTCAAAATCGTGGATTTAATTACAGGAATTGGAATGACAGTGCTCATTTCAAGCAGTAAACAAGTCTGTGTTCTTATAAAGACTTCTTTTCAAACCCATCACAGAACACACACACATTCTGTGGCAGATTATCTCCATCCTGTTCCAGAAAGCTTTACATAATCTCTGCCAAGTTTGGGCTTGAGAAAGCAAAGTCCTGACCAATTACTAGAATGTTTTTAATTGCTGTAAACAACAACAAAAAACAACAAAACAGAGAAATTTTTCAAGGCTTTGACACTAGCTGTGTTGAAGTGCAAGAAGCTTTTTGTATGTAGGACAGATGCAGGATGAACAGAAGTGGCAATGCCCTTATGCTGTTCTTTCTCTGTCTCTGCTTAAACCTCACAACTCTACCAGTATCTCAGGCTTTCAAATTTATCCATATTTTCTTTCTTTAAATCTATTACCAGCCTACCACACACAACAGGATTTTTTTTTTTTTTTATGGTCTGGTAGAGATATGGAGGGTTTCTGAACTGATACTTACATTTGGTGATGTTTTTCCAGTCTCTGAGCGCTGCGTTCTTTCTTTTCCCTTGGGTAAGAGACACCTTGATGGATCTGGCTAGAAACGCTTGCTTGTTTTAACCAAGTGTCATCGCGATTGGGGAAAAAAATTGGTATGCAGGTTCTCTTATGTTTTGTCTGGTTAGAATACAGATTAAAATATTGATTGGTAGCATTATAATTGCTGTGCAAGTACACGTATGAGTAACGGACATAGTATTGCCTCATTTTAGTTTTAGACCTTGCAATTGTTTTTTGTGTAGTAGATTTGAACTTGATACAAACATTGCTTACAACAGCAATCAGTTTTATAGGTAGAACTTTATTTTTTTATGTTTATATGCCATTTAACTGTTTCTACTGTTTTTCATTATTTACACAGATGTCATCGTAATGGAATTGTATATAACATGTGGTTAGTATAGAGATGATTACATTCTTTTTCCAGCAATTAAAGACACCAGAAATCTACTTGTGAACTAGAAATGCCACAGGAGAACTTTCCTATAATCTAATAAGCAAAGAAGAATGTAGTAACAAGTAAGTCATACCTTAGTAGGGAAAAGTGCATTTGCTATTTCCAGGTTGTTTCAGCGAACCTAGGTATAGAAGCTCTGAGGCTGCTTTTAGACTCACTGCATGATCTAGAGAACATCACTCTACCTCAGGTTTTTCATCTTTAAAATACTGTTCAGAAGACTGGGAGGATTAGTTAATATTGATGTGCTGCTTTGTAGGTCTAAAGTGCTCTATTAAATAATTAAGAAAGAAGGTGGACCTAGTTTTAGAATTTTTCAGTGGGACATTTTGCCTTCGTAAAAGGGGCCAGTAGCAATTACTTGTTTGTTTTGAATCATATTAAAAGCCATTAGTGCAATGTCACTTGTGTTGAAATTGGTTCACTAAAAAAATACAGCCACTGAAAACTGGCACCCTTTGCAAGGAAAAGAAGCTGTTACTACAAATACAATCTTGAAATAAAAACAGCTGGCAAAATCTGTGCTGTAGTCCCCGTAGCTAGTGGTAGCGGTGAAGCCATTGTGCAGTTATGTGCAGAATTTGCCACATGAGGTCATTGTATCCCCAGTTCTCCTGCTGAGCTGGCTGCAAGTAGAGTATTAGTGTTTTAACTGAATGGCTCTGGAAAAGTTCAAGAAGGAAGAGACTGCTTCCTGGCCTTGCCAGAGCAAAAACATTAAACTGATGAGTAAATACTCTACTGAATGAGATAAATCCTGATCTCTGGAAGGAGGGGAATAAAGCGAGCCTCTGGATTAAGTAAAGGACTAAAAGGCTGAGCTGATGGGAGGGGTTTTAACACCAGAAGGTCTTCCATGCAGCCACCAGCTGTTTCTGCTCTGTGAGTGAATATTAGCACACGGATAACACTAATCCTGGTGTGCCTGAGTAATAACAATCTTCTAGACCCAAACCATCAGGCCCAAATGCATGCAGTGAGCAATACTAATGTTAGCAGTGTGCTGGGGAGCGTAAAAGAATTGAGAATTGTACTGAAGCCATGCTTAATACTTAATGTATCGAATATAAGCCTGAAATGGGAATGGCTCTGAAATTGTGACTGAAAGCGAGTAATGACAAGGAGCGTTGATTCTGGACATAAGTGGTCAAGTGATTTATTTTACCTTAGGTCAGAATTCAGTGGGGACATGCAGTGAATATAATGCACGGAGGCTAAAACCTAGACTGTTGAGTGTAGGTGACTTGTTCTTAGGTCAAGGTTTCAAGCCAAGGCTGTAAGCAGTATGGCAGCAGTATAAATAAGAATTTAGTGCATGCCAAAATAATGTATAGGATAGTGCTCACTTCTTGGATTTCTGCTGATTGCTTTTCTCAGCGTCCTACACAGGGTGTACAATAGTTACATGTATCTGCAGAATGTTGAGTTAGTCCAACTCTTACCATGTATGTTTGCTGGTTAATAATACTGACAGGCTTTGGAAAAGGAGGTGGCCATATTTTTGTTCAGAATACGTTGCTTTGCTTTGTCCACATTAATCCTTTCTGCACTTCATGCTTCTCTCTCCAATTTCCTTCTAAGTTGTTGTGACTTCTAATAAATACCAAAGACATTATTTTGCACCAGCTTTAACAGACTTGTTAAAGCTGAAATTTCAGTAGCATGCAGGCTACTTGCAGATGTGGGTTCAGCTGCTTTTCTAGTTTTCTCTCTTAGGAATCCTAGTTGTTTTCTCTGAGCGTTTCTCTTGTTAGCCTGGTTGATTGCTGGGGCTCTTAGTACTTCATGGCTTCAGCCCTGTCCATAGATGTGTACTGACAGTGTGCTTTTTTTAATCCATAATTATCTTCAGATTTGCCTCCACTAGTTTCTTAAAATGATAGCTATTGCCCTCTGATAGGTTTCCGCTGCACCTTTGGCTTTGTCCTGTCCATGGAGCTAGCTCATGGCCTTTACCCTGACCCTCTCGGCTGTGTACAGCAGCCTCAGGTCGTTGACTGCATTGTTGCAGCAGGCTGCTGGTCGGGGTTGGCTGCCTGTGTCCTGTCTGTGCTGCGCCTTGGAAGACCTGTGGTAACAGAGAGCAGGACTTTACTTTTTAGGTATCTGTTCCAGATCTGCTCCAGTGCTTGCTTCATGAGGGCTTATTGCAGTGGTCCAGCATAGTCAGGTAGGTATTTCAGGTGTGTTTTTCCTTGTCAACAGTTTCTTTCCTGTCTCTGCCTTATTGTCGAGAGAGAACATAAGTCCACTGACTTCCAGCTTGTTTCAAGTGGGGTTTCTGTTGCCGTATGCTGTTGCTGTGACCTGATGATAGTATTTTAGGATGCCATAGCTTTTGTGGTCTGCCTTGACTGCAGCTCTTACTGCAGCATGCTTTAAATACCTTGCGTTTTGAAAGGAAGGCTTACTGTCTATTTTGACAAAGAAATATAGCTCTGTTCTGTGCAATTAAGCAATTTTATGTATTGGAGAGTTAACTGAGATTCCTTAAGTTTGGGAATTTTCCTTTTCTTGAACAGTCTGTTTTCAGTGTGCCTCATGCTATTGTGCGTACACTTACAATTGGCTTGTCATAGCTAACGAGTGCCCCTACTATGCTTACACACTCAGGTGTGAAGTACGTATTGATCTCCAGGTTTCGCCTCTTACCTGCTGTGATTTACTCTGCCCTCTTTGGACTTAATCACAGCTCATGCACAAGACTTGCTTTTTCCCCAGAGAGGACAGCATGATCCTTGTGGTCTAGAGGATGACTGTTTTGCTTGTGGCATTCCATCCTCTACAGCATTTTACTGTGGGACAGGAGTGACCATTGATGCTGCCAAGATGCTATTGCATGGTGCACTCTAACATTTGTTTCTGAATGCATCCGCGAAGTCTTACGGGTGTATCACTCAAACTTAAACTTGTATTACACTGCTAGAATCTTGATGGTATTTGTAGATATTTAGCTTATTTCAGTAATGGCTTCTCGTGTTATCTTTTGATGACACAATTAGTCTTTGCATCCAGTGAGGCAGACAGAATTGGTCCGTGCCAGAGATGAATCACTCAGTCTTTGTCTGAAAGTTACCTTTTCTTCCAGGGTTGTTCACCCATGATAGACTCTAAGTGATAATGCATCTTAGTTCTATGTTTTATTGACGGTCTGCACTTGCCCATTGCTCTCGGATGAGGACATCTCCAGCATCTGGTTGCACTTTTGGCTTTAAATGCTGCTTTACCATTGCTTCTGGGATTGCCTTTACAATCCAACTGGAATCATGTTGACAGTGGGTCAGAAAGTGTTGCTGAAAATGTAGCAATTCCGTCAGCTTTGCTTGCAGACCCTTTTTTTTTTTTTTTTTTTTTTGTCAGGAGTTCTCTGCCTTTGAGTTTTTTTGTTGTTGTTGTTTTTTGCTTGTTTTCCTGTTGACTGAATCCTTTGCATCTCACATACCTACAGCAGCATATACACTGGATGCGATACTGTGCTTCTCTGTCCCTTTGCCTCCTGAGCTCTTGCAGTGAGAGCCTGTGTACCCAGGGTGAACTACTGACCGTCACCATATTGATCTTTGTCTTGGATATCTGTAGCTGCTTTAGATCTTGGAAGTTATTTCTGTAGGGGATTAGACCTTTTCCTACGTTTCTTGCAGGTTGGCATAGTATGTCCATTGAATGAGCTTGTCTTTCTTTTGGAAATACTTAAGGCCTTGAAATTGCATTTAGGTACCTGAATTCTCAGTCTGTTAATGTAAGTACTGATTTCCACTTGTGCTTTTTCATGTCTGGTGCTGTGTGTTTTTTGGGGGGTGGGCTATGTATGTTTTCCTAAAAGTCTTTACGGTCTGTTTTTAAGGGGAGTATGGTGTTCATCAAAAAGCCAAGACAAGTAATTTGAGTATATGATGTGTTACTACATGCAAAAGCATCATTTTTTAACCCCCTTTTATTTGTGATAGAAGGCTTTTTCTTCAATTCGATCTCCTGTGCCTCACCTGGTGTACAGATAGCCAGATAAGAAAGGCTGGTATGTAATGTTCCAAGCAGGGCTTTTTCCTCGTGTCCCACCTTCCTGATACATTTCCAGATCTGAATGCCATGAATGTAGTGAGCTGCTGGTATATCTCATCTGTCGTACACTGAATAATGTGAAAGAACGCTGTATAAAATGCAGTTGGCTTTCCTGATTTATTTATTTATTTATTTAAGGGGACTGTGTGCTGTCTATAGAGTTAACTTTAATCTGAAATAACAAAAAACGTTAGTATTCAAAAATCCTTGCTTCTTGTTGTGGCTCTTTTGCTGACATTATGTGATCTTGGCTAGGTTGCTTTTCTGAAAACGAGTAATTAGTAGCACCAGTACTGCTGATAGCCTTAAGCTTTGTTATGTATTTTTGACCTTTTAATTGTGATATGAATGGTCGGGGAAGATGGAAGGAGTTGGAGGGAAGTTCTTAGTTGATCTTTAAAACAGAGAGAATTGAGACAGATGTTAAGAGAAAGAAATCTTGTTATGAGCCTTGACATAATGAATGTGTAGATGTGCCTGAAATGAAGAGTAAGACATAGATAGTGAGTAGCATGTAGCTTTTTACCTGAGTAGGATATGATGTTAGCAGGAGCAAGGATGTTGACCCTGAAAACAGTGCCTGATGCTGCAAAACATACACATCTGGGAAACGCGAAAGGTGGAAATAACTTGAATATTTGCATGTGAGTTGTCAAAGGATATGGGAAAAGTTATACTGATAAGGTTTCTTCGAACTTTTGTCTGTATCAATGGAGGCAGAAGAGAAATTTAAGAACCCTGAGAGATGAGAAACTGCCTCAAAAAGCAATGCAGTCGGTCAGCCCTGGTAGCAGGGGGCTCAGGTAACAACAACCAGGTGCTCTGCATCTGTACTCAAGAGAATTGGTGACCAGGAGATGTTTACTGCTGATGTGTGGTTGATAATCTCTGCCCCCTCACAAAGAAAGGTGATGATGAAGTGTGTATGAATGGAGAAATAACTGTTGGGTTAAGGGTTTTGATGCAGCATAAACAAGATGGGTAATATAAAGGCTGGTAACTATTTAACAGGACAAATGGGGTGAGAGATGGGTGTAAGGACAAGGCAAACAAAGCCTTTAATCTGCAGTACTGGATGTTGCTAAAGATAAATCAGAAAATGAGTCTGGTTCAGGCTGAAGTTAAATATGTTAGCATAGAAACATGCTGGATTTAGAGCTTTTTGTGATGAATCCAATTTTGTCCTGACTTGTAAGTCTGGTTTATTTCCATGGAATTCAGTAAATCACAGAATGATGTACTACCCATGTACCCTCTAGGTACAGCTCTGATTGTTAGGCAAGGTATTTTGTGTATAGATTCCTGTTTAAAAATCTGTAGGCCTTAAGAGATGAGTGGTTTGCTAATATCATAGACAAATTACCACAAAAGGACAGTATTGCTAAAAGTGCTCCTGTTTGATCTCACAGGCTGGAAAGGCAGGCACATGTTGGAAAGGGAGAGCTGATTCCCTTCTTATTGACGTGCCTTTCACAGTTTTGCTCATTTGGCAGTATACGATGGAAGTAAGAACGAGATGCCCCGGACTAAATCTTTGGTTCATGCTCAGCCTCATTTTAAAAGAGCTCTGCCAAAATCAAATCAAGAAACAGAGGCACTGAGGTGGAAAGGCTTTCTGTCCTTACAGGAAATAACTGCTGTAATCCAGGGTTGAGAAAAATTGAGTTATTTGTAGGCTAGCTTTGAAGTAGAGTGTTGCTAAATGGAAGCCATTAAGGTCTCTGTAGCATTCAAAATGCATCTGGCTTCTAAGGAAATAATTCTCACGTGACTTGCACACACTAGCTGGGGCTAGTGGGGGCTGTGCTGTCAGTAGTAAAACAAGCACAGTTTCTGCTTTAGCAGTAGTCTGTGTGCCATGCACAATCTTTTAGTTGAACAGTGTTTCATCAAGTTGCTTCTGTTTTGCACAAGTGATAAGAGAGAATTGCATCCCCAGGATCATCTTCTCATTCAGTGACTAAAATGAGGGCTCTAACGTTTTGAGGCCCGTGACATTGGGCAGATGTGACGTTTGTGGACTAGCAGTTCTTAGCAGTGGCTTACACATATCCAGGTGTTATTATATAGTACTCTTTTATGAAACAAATGTAAGCATCCTTACAGAAGGCTTGTTTTCTCTAACCTTTTGCCAAGTCCTTTAGAAAGAGGAGTAGTCTTAGTCTCAGGAGGCTTCAGCCTACAGACAGGAGTTACCACTGTAGAAAATTGTGACTAGCTTATTTTTTTGGGGGGGAGGAGGGGAACTAAGTAGGAAGTAATGGAATTGCCAGTAATTTTTACTTTGCGTGTGTAATATTTGATGACCCTTAAACAGGATATGCAGCAAGTAAACTGTATGAAGTTCAACAAGGCCAAGTGCTGGGTTCTGCACCTGGGGCACAACAACCCCAAGCAGAGCTACAGGCTGGGAGATGTGTGGATAGAAAGCTGCCTGGCAGAGAAGGACCTGGAAATATTGGTTGATAGTCTAATTATGGCTAATTATGAGCCAGCAGTGTGCTCAGGCGGCCAAGAAGGCCAACAGCATCCTGGCTTGCATAAGAAACAGCATGGCCAGCAGGTCCAGGGAAGTGATTGTCCCCCTGTACTCGGCTCTGGTGAGGCCGCACCTCGAGTACTGTGTTCAGTTTTGGGCCCCTCACTACAAGAAGGACATGGAGGTGCTTGAGCGAGTCCAGAGAAGGGCTACGAAGCTGGTGAAGGGTCTGGAGAACAAGTCTTAGGAGGAGCGGCTGAGGGAGCTGGGACTGTTTAGCCTGGAGAAGAGGAGGCTCAGGGGCGACCTTATCGCACTCTACAGGTACCTGAAAGGAGGCTGTAGCGAGGTGGCGGTTGGTCTGTTCTCCCACGTGCCTGGTGACAGGACAAGGGGGAATGGGCTAAAGTTGCGGCAGGGGAGGTTTAGGTTGGATATGAGGAAAAACTTCTTTACAGAAAGGGTTGTTAGGCACTGGAATGGGCTGCCCAGGGAAGTGGTTGAGTCCCCATCCCTGGAGGTCTTTAAAAGACATTTAGATGTAGAGCTTAGGGATATAGTTTAGTGGAGAACTTGTTAGCGTTAGGTCAGAGGTTGGAGTTGGTGATCTTGGAGGTCTCTTCTAGCCTAGACGATTCTGTGATTCTGTAAAGAGTTTAGGAACTTATTTCAATGCCCCAAAGGGGTTCTAAGCAGCAATGGTGCAGCTCAAATAAGCCAAGTAAGTGTAGCATCTCTATGTAACCCATATATATTACCAGTGAAACCTGCAGCATACTAACTTGATTTTCAATACTTGTAAAGGGAGCACAACAGTTCATTACTGTAACAAAGAGCTTGAAAAAATGGTTTTGAAAACCTATAAAGGGTTTTTTTGAAACTTATGTCAAGGCATTGACTAAGACTGTCACCTGCTATCGTGGCTGGGCATGACAAATAGCAGCGTTACCCCTCTTCTTAGAGAGGACTAAATAGAGGCAGTGTAGAGGGGATTTTTCATTTCCTGTGTGACCTCGGGTATCAGAGAAGGGAACAAAACCTGTTTTGGACTTGGCTATTGCTTTCGACTATGCTGTGTCCCTCACTGAAGCCACAGAGCAAGGGGTGGGAATGGGCAATGACCTGAATAAAGCAGAACGTGCCAAGTAACATGCAGAGTGAATGAATCCAGCATAGTCCAGCCCAAGTCAGTGTGTAGATGTTACAAGGAAATTGATTTATGGAATTTTACTGCTGGGTTT
Source organism: Nettapus auritus (assembly GCA_011076525.1). Classification (NCBI taxonomy): domain Eukaryota; kingdom Metazoa; phylum Chordata; class Aves; order Anseriformes; family Anatidae; genus Nettapus; species Nettapus auritus. The sequence continues at coordinate 35,738,980 of CM021768.1, read as the reverse complement.
GGAACTGGAATGCTGAAAGGTCTGTTCGGTTGTGATTTCTTCTTGTTCTTGCTAAACAAGAGAAGGATAAAATGGACCTTCTTTTCTGCAGAAGACAGATGTTCAAAGAAGTGGAAAGTGGCCCTCTAAAGGCATGTTTGCAGAACTATTGCAGTATTTCAGGTGTGCATCCTGTACCTCGTAGAAGGAAATGGGAACAGGAGGCTAATGACGGTACTCCTACTCATGTAATGTACAGCTAGTGTTCTGTGCCATTAACCTGTATTACCTTGAGCTACTGCCAAAGCTTTGGCTTTCAGAGAGCAGGTGAGTGCCGAGTTCCTGTCTTGCCAGTGACACAGCAAAAACTGTTCTGGATCCTGTGTGTTAGGCAACTGAGGGAGCTAGAACAGGAGGCAGAAGATGAAAAGGCCTGTAAACCCCTGAGAAACTTCAATGTCCTTGCTTCTCTCTCTCCTCAGAATTCTGTGTCCTGGGCCACCTATAAAGGCAAGTGTGCTGTGTTTAGCTCCTTGTAGGTGATGGTAGATGGAGCTAAGGAGACTTGCTGCAAGCCTGCTGTGGCCAGAAAGTCACACTCTGCTACATCAGTTCCATTTCTAGACACTGGATGTAAGAGGACAACGCTGCCGCAAGAGAGAAGAGGGAGTTTTAAAGGGGTGAGAAGTTCCAGTAGTGGGAGTAGGGTCACCTGTGATATAGATAGTGATTGAGAACTGCTTTGAAAGGATTTTACTGGTGCTTTTGTTCTGCCACATCAGCATAAGTTAAAGAATGAAGAAGGCCTTTACAAGTCTGTCATTATGTCTTCTGCTGGCACAGTAGCTTTGGTCAAAAAGTTATTTCTGTCAGTGCAGGTTTTGCCTGGGGAGACTGGAGGAAGTTTTAGCAAAAATGCTCTCTTGCTAGAGAAGGCCCTAGTCGCCTCATAAGCCCTTTGCTGGCGTACAGCAAGATACAGCTGTACTGACAGTTAGCTCACAGCATAGCTTTGGCCTCAGTGTAAAGGTCTGGGCAAAGCTCTTTATTTGAACTAGGACTTAGTTAAAGAACATGATGTAAGAGAATGAGGATTTCCCACCCCCCTGGCTCTGGCATGTAGCAAGGGTGACATGTTTTTAATAGCATCTCCAAATTAGAAGAATGTGCTCAGAAAGGATTGAGAAAAGTCATTTTCAGTCCCAACGTTCCCAGTGGTTTTGAGACTCTTATCTCAGTTTCGTTTTTCTTTTTGGGGGCGAGGGGAAAAGCAATGTCCAATCCAGCTAAGCGCACCTGACTCCAAACTTGGGTTTGTTTGCTTGAGATTCAGATATGCAGACAAGCTCTCTGTAAATATTTAATGAAAGTGGTTACAGTGGTGTTTTGCTCTGACACTCCTACAATTTGAAGTGCTTGTACTTTGCATGTGAGTTTGCTTTTTTCTTTTTCTTGGTATTTTAATTCTGCTGACTTTGAAAATAAGTGCGTTCAGTTTAAAAGTGGCTGATGGGAGTTGGAAGAACGAGATACTAATGCACAGTGTGGCGTTGAGAAGAGCCCATGTGTCTGAGCTCCTGTTTTGTGAGAAGGTTAATTTTTCCAAAGCAGCCTCTGCTTCAGCAGAAGTGACATCACAAGGGGCAAATCTAGGCTGACTCTTACTGGAAAATTTTACTTTAGGAATATAAAAACAGCATTTTGGAGATACTAAGATGAAAAATATACTGCAAATACAAGTAACGTGAAGACTGCCTTTGTTTCGGAAATGTGCATTGCTATAATACTCAGATATGTCTCATTCTAGAGCTGAGTTTGCATTTGTTCTGTCTGTACGCAATTGGTTATGGTTAAATGTTACTGAAAAAGGAAAGGGGTGTTATGATTTCCCTGTAATTAATGGCTCTGTTTATAATTCCCATAGAGTGGGAAATTCCTTTAGAAGCTAATGAGAATCTACCCCCCCTCCTTCATTTCTGATTTCGTCTTTCCTTAACTACTGTTACAAATTTCTTACCACACCAGTATGCTCATTGCCCCTGGCATAACGTTGCACAACTCTCATCTCCAATGATTTGCAGTAAATATACTAATTAAATTGTTTATTGGTGCTCATCAATTTGTTTGTTTAAAGCTGAGTGCTGTATGAGTTAGATAAATGTCTTTCAAGTGGCTGAAAGAACAAGTTCAGAGGCAGTCGACGGTCATTAAGAGGCTTTTTAAGACCTTAAAAATAGCTCTGCAGAACTGTGATTTTTTATTTTTGTAGAAGAGGCTCCATTGAAGTAGTCACTAATAGTATTTTGGCACAGTAAGGATTGGCTTAGGTGAGCTAATTTCTTACATGTTTGTAGCACAGAATTTCCCATTTGCACATAGTTGTGTTTGCTAGGAAGCTCAAATGTCCTGACTTTTTCATTCCAAGGGCAGCCTCCAGCCTCTGCAGCCTTCTGAACCCTTCAGCATTTTCTTGGTTTTCCCTGAGTTTGCTTCTTTGCTTGACATCTTCATGGAATTTGGCCTTCTGGAATTGAAGTGGTTATGTCTAAATATTTGATGGTTTCAAGTGGGGATTCTGCTGAGAAACTTTCCGAGCCCTTCCTTTCAAAAGGTTTTTCTTCCTTTTTACCTGCCACAGCTGAAGTGGTGTAATCAATGACTCGGGTAACCCCAAACAACTCTGCTAGGTGACTGGGTACCAATTAGGGGCGTAGTGAAAACAGCTTCCTTCTTTTCATCAAGTTTTCCATGTCGCTTGAGGTTTGTTGGGGAGCTCATGTTTTCATATGCCTCGTTGTTGTTGTTTTTCCATAATGATTTGGGAATGTTGATTATTTTGTCCTCCCAGTCCAGGAACTATTGCTCATCTTTTCCCATCACTACAGCAGCTGGTAAGAAACGGGCAGATTTCACAACTCTTAGAAGGCAACTGTATTCGTTCCCCTCTGGGAACCCTCTAGCACTCCCCTTATCAGTCTCAAGAGAAAGATGCAGCCTGCGTTAATATGTTTCATTTCAGTCTGACTCCACCTAACCTAGCACAGCCCGGGATCTTCCTTTATTCCTTCCCAAGGACGATATGATTGGGCTTAATCCTGTGTCACTTCATCACTGAGGAATGTCACCTGACTCACTCAGCACCTCTCTACATAAGCTGTCAGGCTGTTTTCTCAGTGATGCTTAAATCAAAGGAGCATAGCTTCTGTGGGAGCACATCAGGTGAAGTTGCCTGGGCTTTCAGAAATGCTTCCTGCCCAGCAGGGCCGGTTAAGCCCCTTACAGATGCCACATTCTGCAGGGGCTTTATAAGTTGCTGCTAGGTACTGAAGCATTTCTTAAAAACCTGTGCCTGCAGCCTCTAGCCAGTTCGTACTCATTCATTGACTCCACATGTGGATTATTGCTCTGTAACCACACGACATAGTTGCTACTCAATAATCCCAGCAGCTAATTATGGTTTCAGTTTATCCTGTCTCATGGTCGCCTTTCCTGTAATCTCTTACTATGTGGGGTTTGGTTTTTGGTTTTCTTATGTAGGAAAGTTCTCTGAACATTTACTTCATAAAAGTCTGGCCTATTTCTATCTGTCAGATCACTGAGGACCCATGGGTGTCATTGTACCTGCCTGCTCTCTGTGTTGCACCTCTCCTGCTGGGCTATGAAGCCCTGAATTTCCTACAAGGCCACCAACGTCTGTGCACCAGGGTGTACCCCAGGATAAGCAGAAGTATGGCTATATACCCAGGCCTACGGGTCATTTCAGCAGGAGATGACATAAGTAATTCCAGGGTGATTCAGAGATTTGGAGTTTACCAAACTGAGTTTGAGGTATCCAAAGTGAAATGGAGAACAAGCTGAGCTGTTTGTCCCAGGCCCCCTGAGTTGAAAGCCTCAAGAGTGCTCAGCATTATTACATGATTGTTCACTGTGCTGACTGTGGAGGGTGAGAGCACTGCCCTGGGCCCTTTGCAGCTACCTGGCCCTGCTGCGTGGGCTATGAATTTCTCCATTCACTTGCTATGTGAATAGATTGGCAAGCTTTGGAGCCGAGCTGCTCAAAGCTAAGGAGGCTGGATCTGCGTGTTCCTGTAAACCAGAACCAGTCCAAACTTAAGGTATCAATCTTCTGTGTGTTTTTAATTTTTATTGTTGGAGTGTTTGCTGTCAGTTTCCATGCCATACACTTTCCATTTGTCATCTGTGCTGAGCTACAATGGCATGTGGCACTTTCTTTTGGTTTAGAAAGGACACTGGAATAATGGCTGTATGCTCACATCCCCTTTTTACCCTCTAGTTGTTGTTCTATGCCTGAAGCTTTACAGCAACAACAAAAAAAACAAAACAAGGAAGGATGCAAGGTAGCTGGAGCTTAGCAGGCAGCCTTCACCAGGTGTTGTGTGTTGCAGGCAGGAGTAGAGAATTTCAGCTTCGGAAGAGAGAGTTTGAGTAAGGCAGTGAGATGTGGAAGCCCAGCGCTAACTCCGAGCCAGTAGATCACTCCTGGTTTTGGCTGGTGTTTGCTCCTTAAGCGAACATCTGACACACCCAGCAAAATGAGCCCTACAAAAAATCCTGTTTGTATGCAGAGGCTACTAGAGATGGGTGATGGGATGGACGCTCTCTCTCCCCGTTGTCTTGGAGAGACGGATTGTGTGTGGAAGGGCTGTCAGTGCACTTGAGGTGGAAGGAGACTACTGAAAATCATTCCCATACTGGTCCTTCTGAAGATTGTCCTTGCTCCCAGATTACCTGTCTCTGGCTGCAGGTTACAGTTACCTAGTGCGTATGTAGTGTTTTTTTCTCTATTTCTTTCCTACATTTTTTTCTTCCTCTCTACTAATTGGCTACTGAGCCTGAGGGCTTGTGTGCTGATGTTTATTTTTCCCCTTTTCTGGTGTGTGTGCCTTAGGAACAGACTGGTTAATCTGATGCATTAACGACTGCCACAATAGCCCCAGTTACTCGGGAAGGTATAGCAGCACAGATCACTCGATTTCATCCGTTTCTTTGAGATTCCCTTGCCTTTCCTACTTCTGAAGAAAGAGGAGACATTTGCTGTATAGGCAAGGAAAGGTAGGAGAAGCCCAGTGCTTGTGATGCGGTAACAGTCTCACTGCCTTCATTAAGTCCCACAGCTGCTTGCCTTGGCCACAGAGAGAAAAAAGCTGCTTGTTGCTCCGTGTTAAGCTGGTCTGGTGTCCTGGTGGGAATTCACCTTCAGCAGAGCCCTAGGGCCTGCACAGCTAATTGAGAAGAGTTTTAAGCTGAAGCTTGGATCAGCCCGGCTGCTGACTGTTTCACCTGGCAACTGACAGTCTTGTTTTGCTGCAGTTTGGCCCTGGGCCCCTTCAGAGGCCTCTGAGCACAAGATAAATCATCTCTTTTATTTGTCCTAGGCACCTGTACAGCTCCTGGTGTGGCTGGCAATGTCTGAGACTCTTGCAATCCTCCAGTGTATGCTGCTGTAAAGCTGCAAGGTGACTTATTCCAGTTGTACGAGGAAAGAGCAGAAATGCATCAAAGGTAAAGGAAGTCCACAGCCATGGTTGTGGTCATTGATTTCTGACCGATCTGTAACCATTGTATGCTTCGGCTGTACGCATGACTTAATTTTTTGGCTGGGCACATCCATCTTGTGGTTATGTGACGGGAAGAGAAGAAAAACAGACTGGTTCTCTAGTGTTAAGGTAAACAGGCGTCCTCCGGTATGCTTGGGACAGTGCCTGTGGGCTGAGAAAGTGTGCCCTGGGTTGCAGCCTGGTGGGGAAAAAGTCCTGAGGGAAGAATCTGTCGCCCTGTGACTCTGAAGGAAAGTAGGATTAGAATTTCAGGTTGTGCGGTGCCTGAGTAATGCCACAGAAGGAACTCTGGTCCCTGCAGGGTTTAAAACATAGCCTTAACAATGGGACACTGTGTGCTACTGTTACAAAAGGTGTAAGTTCAAAGGCCTGTCAGCATTTAATTACAGTTGACTTTTAAAATAGTCTTTTGTAGGTAAAGGAGCATTTTATTATTAAATCTGAACTTACCTTCACAGACTCAGGAATTCAGGGTTTTTAAATTGACTGCAGAGTCAATTAAGCACCTAAATCCCTTTTGAGATGAGATCATGCCAGTTCTTTTCATAACAAAGGTGTACAGTGTTTATTCCTCCTTTTCACAGAACTGCCATTTATGGTATTTTTTCTCTCCTCCTCTCTCCTCTCTCTTCTCTCAAAGAATCACAGAATATCCCGAGTTGGAAGGGACCCATAAAGATCATCAAGTCCAACTCCTCGCACCGTACAGGTCTACCCAAAGGTTTAGGCCATGTGACTAAGTGCACAGTCCAATTGCTTCTTAAATTCAGACAGGCTTGGTGCAGTGACTACTTCACTGGGGAGCCTGTTCCAGTGTGTGACCACCCTCTCAGTGAAGAACCTCTTCACAATGTCCAGCCTAAACCTCCCCTGCCTCAGCTTGACACTATCTTTTCGCACCCCCCCCCCCTTTTTTTTTTTCATCCCCCACAGGAAAATACACAAGGGATATCTGTGGCAAGCAAACCTGATGCTGCCTGAAAACAAGGCACTTGTAAGATATCAGAAATGGCCACCGTTTGTGGTTATCTGTCCTGTTAGGGGTTGCTCCTTTTGGAATCAAGTTCCAGTTTGTCTGAGAAATCACCTGCACGATCGAAGCAGTGGGAGTTCAAGCACCTTTTTATTTCTGAGAAATCTTTAACTTTATAATCCATAGCTCTTCAAAACGCTGTCTGAAGAAAGGGCCACTGGGTGGTGCTGTTGTCTTGTGGTTGGCCAGCATGAAAACCCTGGTACTTCAGAGAAATGACCTAAAAGATTAAGGGATTCCACTAGAAAACCTGTCTTGTTATAAGGTGATGATCTGGGACTCAACACTGCCAAGCATGGTAGTGATGATAGCATTTTACAAGCAATTAATGTCACCTGAACAAGAAGGGAAAGTTAAAGTTGCCTGGTTAGTCAGGAGCATATGAGAAGTCAGATTCATAAAATTATGGAAAGATTGGCAAACAAAAAAAACCACCACCACCAGTTTGGATGAAAACCCCAAGCCTCTAAGGCAGTAGGTAAGTAAGGATTTGGTCTAAACAGATGCTTTTGAGTTGTATGTATTTTTTTGAGTAAGTTGCTCACCTGTAAATCAAAAGACCAATGAGGAGTTTAAAAGGAGGAAGTCAGAAGTTGTTTTGGGAAGGCTATTTATCCCAGAGAACATGAGTGAGAAAGTGGGAGGGAGTCTGCTCACAGACTTTTCCAGAGGTGAATAGGAATAACTTTAAAATCAAAGTTATGTGTCTGTACAGTTAATGTAGTTAATAAGGCAGAAACAGAAGCATTTCAGAAGAACGTGGCACTTGGTTTTGTGAAAACGTGATTGGTCTACCTTCATTCTTGTTGTTGCCTTGGAGGAGCAGAATTGCAAAGTTTGAGCCTCAGATGTACTGATCTGAATGGTATTAGGAGCAGCGATTGCAAGCAGTCAGGGTTCAAAGTGAGATCATGGAATTAAAGCCTGATCTAGCTGATGGTTTGGAGTATTGTCCTGGAGGAAAGTGCTTCTGTGCAAGAAGTTTCCAAAACTTAGTTTGTTCTTGTGCTGTGACAAAGATGTTTGAGACATTTTTGTTCTAAAAATGTTTGGTGGTATTGCTTTGGTACCATTGCTTTCAGGTGCACAACCTGAGATTATTTTTTTTTGTCCCCTTTCTAGCAGCGAAGAAGACAGTTGTTGGAAATCTTCTGCTGTTTCCAAAAACAAAGGCAGGGCAGCCAATCAAGTGTGTCACTGGACTTTACCACAGGACTTTCTAGAGCTCAGTCATGCCACTTAATGTTTTAGCATCTGTCTTTTACCATCTGCTTAAAATGGGGCTATTGATAGTTATTTGTCTCGTTGGGAGGTTAGAAGAAGTAATGTTTATGGCATACTGTTTAAGGCATGGAATTCCTTCAGAGGAAGAGATTGGAACTGGACTGCTTCCAAACTCCAATTTTAATGAACTATGTGACACTTCAGAAAATGAATAGTTTCTTCATTTTTAATAACTGTTGTAATTAAAAAAAAAAGTGTGTGTGTGTGTATATATATTTATATGCATACATATAGACACAAATGTTTTGTCACTGCTTTCCACAAAGCTTTAGGATACGGAACCCTGTGACCTCTGGGTTGTAAAAATCAAGCAGCAGAATGAATTGTTTTAAGGGCTGGCTTGCCACCTGTTCTTTTGAATTTTCTTTTATTTATTTACTTTTCAAAATCCACCATTTTGGGCCAAATATTTGCAAATCACCTGAATCCAAAGAGTGAAGTGTGAAAGCTGAGAATACAGAGGGTTAAGTGTTTACTTGATGAATTCAGGGCTAGCTCATTGCCTGAGATAGTGTTTCAAATGCAGTCATGCCTCCAGTACTTTGTTTTCTCAGCAGAAGCTGTCCAGGATGTCATTTGTGGCTGTTTCCCCCCCTGGCATTCAGGGAAGGGCTAACTCTGCCTCTTCAGCTCACAGCCATGACATTTTTAATGAAAATTTCTTAACTCTGATTACTCAAAGCTTTCCCTGTTTTGTGCCTGTGCAAAGGTTTAAGAAAGTTTTTAGGTGCTAGTGATAGCCAGAGGGCTGAGAATGTAGCTGAAACTAAAGGCTTAGATGGTGTGAGGTGTTACTCTCCTTGTGCTTGTCACAGTGTGCTGCCAGCTACTTTGTCTGCTTGGTGTTGTTTGGACCGAACATGGCTTTACTCTTTGAGAGGAGTGCTTGTTGGCACAAGCAGCAACTAGTTTTGATTTCTCAAATGAGAAACTACTGCTACTGCTTTCTTTTCACTAAGTCTTCTGTGACCTTGTAGGGGAAGTCAGCATTTAAATTTGAGGGAATGCCTTAAAGTTGCTATAGGAGCAAGTTTGATATATATGGTGTGTTCAGAGTGGCAGCTGATAATAGAGATTGCACTCAGTGAAGCAGAAATGCTGATTTCACATTAGGGTGGGCTTGAATATTAACGGTGAGCTCACTGTAACATCTTTTGACTGAATTGCAAGTTGTCTCACATTTAGTTAATTTTGAGCTTGGCGCATGGAAGATAACCCTAAGAAAATAATCCTGCTTTGCTTGCCCCACTCCTTTCCCCTTCTCAGCCAGAGTGCATCATGATTCACTGGTGACTGGGCACACATTTCTATCTTGCTGTCCCAGCAGCGGGGAGCATCTGTGCTGCACCATATGGTTCCCAAAGCCACTTGGGTTGCTGTGTGGGTGAGGTGCTGCTGGTGAAGGAAGGAATTGAAAGAGGATGTGGGTCACTTTTAAAATTTTTTTTAAAAAATTCTTGATCACATATGGGTTATGGCACAATGCCAGTTAAAAAGTAGACAGCATTTCAAGTTGAGTCATGCCCTGTGCTTATTATAGTTCGGTTGTGGGATTCCAACAGCTTGCCAAACACGGGTGCCTGTCATTAGACAGTCATCCCAGCAGCAAAGCAATCTGCCTTGTGGGTGGGAAGAGCCCCTGACAGCTGGCTTGGGAAGAGCTGATGCTCAGACAAATGGCATGCTGATCCTGAGTAGGAAGGGGCTGATATGCCAGCCACACAGGACAGGAATTGTCACCAGACAGGTGTCCCCAGACCCAGTGTCTACCCAGAACAGGCATTTCTCTACTTTGTCAAGTGCTGGCTATCCCGAGACAGTAACACCTGGGCAAAACATCAATAGAACTGATGTAGGTAGGAATGTAACTCTGTTAAGCCTGGCTGCCTATGAGCGTAGCTGGGGAGGTTAATGAAGACATCTCTGCAATGTAAGCTGCATACAGGAAAATTCTGCCGCCCAAAGTTGCTGCTTGCTTGCTGAGCTTTGACCGCAATAATAGCTAATAGCTGAGAGAGATAGTTAGAGAGCTCTCCAGGAAATGAGCAGTAGGATGGAAGCATTGTGCTGGAGGTTGCTTTTCAGCAGTCAGTATTTCTAATCTGAGGTTACAGCGCAACATTTAAACAAATAATAAAAATACAGTTGCAAAAGTGACTTGGAATGCTGAAGGCTGGTTTTGCTTTCTGGTTTTCATTTAGCTCAGAACTGACTTTGAACGTACTTATGTGATGAAGACATCATAGCCGCACAGTTGTTCAGAATGAGGCGTGCATTTTAACACAAGCCTAAGTTGATGTAAGCATCATGCAGAGTGTTCTCAGCACACTGTTAGAACTTCCTGGTAATTGTGTTGGTTAATTTATGGCCAACTGCACTGAAGAATGATCTTTTTCTGAAGTGGTATTTAGTGAGTTTCTTTACTACGGCTTTAGCAAATAATCTCCCAGACTTGGCAGTATGAAAAGTGGCCTCATTGCATAATAATCGAAAATCTCGTTAAAACCAAAAGAAGCCTATAAGTTAATGCAATAACTTTGATTTATTAACTTGGGGTAGTTATAAACTCTTCCCATCTGGATCTTGACAATGTTTGTCATTAAACGGAGATGCCTGTCGGTACATATTTACAGGAGGCCTGGGATCTGTAATAAATATTGTAGGCTTCTTTCAGCCTAGTCATCCTCTGATACGTCCTTTAGTACCGTTAAGCTGAAACTAACTGAAAACCCACCTAGGTAAATGGCTGAAAACAACTCGGGGATCTGTTACAGAAATAGGAGGCTCTGAGGTGTTGCTAACTCTCTCGGTGTTGGAGGCCTGGCTTACCAGCAGACGCTTCCAACTGGGTTGCGTCGAAGGGCCGTGCAGAAGGACCTGGCCTCTGCCCGCTTTCGCCCCCAGGTGCCGGCTCCAGCGCTGGCCGTGGTGCTGAAGGGCAGAGGCGCCTGGGGCAGCTGCCCAGGCCCTGTGGGCAACCTGCTCCTGCTGGGGGCAACCGGGAGGCCAGATGGCTGCCTGGTCGTGGGTGTGTGGGGCACAGCTGTCTCTCCCTCCCTCTGACATGTTTGAAAGTTCTGGAGCTGTGTTGGGAATGCCCTTGCCTTCTTTCTTCATTCTGCAAGAGCGGCAGATTGTCCTGGAGGGATTTCAAATGGAGTGTGGTTTATCAAAAAGTGCAGCGTTCCTGCTGGGTCTCATTTAAACCAGCTGAAGGTTTGGAATGCAGTTGGTGTTTATTCTCAATACGTAGAAAAATGGGTATTTGAAAGACCTTGTGAGCAGATGTGCAATTGCTTGCTTGCCTGGAAATTGTGTCTTTTCTAGGAGTTGCTCTGGGACTTCAGAGTGAAGTCTTTTAATGGGAGGGATGATGCAAGCCATGTAGCCTTAGCCCCGGAACTGCATTTCTGTGCTAGAAATTTTTACCTGCATAGAGTAGAGAAGAAAATTCATCTTGTTTCCTTATGCTTCTTTGTTTGAATGACTGATTGTGTTCAGGATAGCTGTTACATTATGTGGCAAGAAGGATCACTGACACATTCAAAGCAAGTTTTTCCAGGGCTTAGGTTTCTGCAACTGTAGACTGTGGGGGTACAGGTTTAGCTAGTAATACGAACAGCAGTGTTTTCAGATGGTTCATCTTTGGTCTTCTTCCAGCCCCTATTTCTGTGTAAAAAGTTGTCATACAAAACACCTTGCAAGGGCTGATCCCTACAACAATAAGCAATTAAAAGGAAGAGCTGGGTCCTCGTTCTGGTAGAAAAGTGAAGCCAGAGGCTGAGCTTCCAAGGAACTGTGTTTCTTTGATGCCCTTGATAACAGTAATAATGGTAAAGGTCATGATGGCTCTGCCATCCCGAGTCGTGCTGTTGCTTGCTTAGAACAGTGAACCCTGCTGACACTCAGATCAGGTACATCTGATAAGGGTGGCAGAACCAATGTGTTTATTTCCAGAATGTGTCAGAGAACCTGTTTCTGGTCCTTGCTCTTTTATAAAAGGCAAGTATTTATTTACATGGTCTGAGACTCAAAGGCTTCTTCCTTAAAAGGGAGTTAATGCATTAGAGTAGTTATTACTTGTCCTTCCCCTGCTGCATGTTGATGTCATGAGATTTTAGTAAGAAGAAGGGGAATGGGATGTTGGGAAGTTCCTGATCTAAGGTTCTACCGTTACCAAGAAAAGCAGTTTCACCCTGACCCTATTTGCACGTTGATGTCCCTTACCCCACTGTGCTGGGGGAGCCAGGTAAGTTGTGATTAAGCCCCAGAGTTATGGTTACTTTCCTTCTTGCTCTCAGCATAGTTTAGAGAGGTTATTTTTCCTTGGTAGGTGACTGAATCTGAGGTCCAGTACATCTATGGATATATTGCTTTAGACAGCAGTTGGTTACCTCTCCAGAAATGAAATCGTAAATTCTGGTGTTTTAAAGTATTATTTTGCTCTGATATTGTGTAATATAAAACATTATACAATGGGCACAGAAATATAACAAATTTTTTTGTAAACAGTCAACAGTGTGTTTTTGCTTTGTGTGCTAACCAACCCTGAGGTAAACAAAAGAGATCAAGCATTTCATTGATAGCCTTACACTGAAGAGAGAGCAAGTTGAAAAACTTTAAATGGATTAAACATGGATCTGTGCCTGGGTATTTCATATGTTTAGGGTATTTATATATTTAAAACATTTGCAGCAGCTTTGAAAATGCATTGAGAACACTACATTTCCATTCAAAATATAGATAATAAGTATTAGAAATCTGTGAGCTGTTCAAGCAAGTAAAAACTAAACAGCAGGAAATCTGGATGCGCTAACACAGGCTGTTGTTGCAAAACCATTACTTCTCCAGTTGGAAATAAGAAAGCACCAATAATGTGTAAACTGGGAAAGGTCTTTCTTTTAGAAATCTGATTTCACATTCTGTTGGTGGTGGTTGTTTTGCCTTATTTGGTTTTAACACAAATGTCTGTGTAGCCATAAATTTGTTATACAAATTTTTGTTACTTGTGTCTTCAGTGGGTTCAAACAAGGTGGGACACAACTTACAAGTGCAATAAAACCATTTTGTGCTAATGAAGATAGTCTTTCCTTAGCAGAAGGATAGCTGAACAACATGATTACTGTCTTGCAGCTGGTAACAGAGGGAGGTAACATAACTGTGGATGCAGGCAAATGTGTCCTCTTTCTCAAAATATTTAGCGTGTGTTACCTATTCAATTCCATATGACTGAGGAAAGCTGTATGGAATTCTTTAAGAGACACAACAGGAACAAATGAGCAACTTGTATTTTTCTTTTTCTGTTTCCTATACTGCAGATAAATCATATTTATGTTACTGATAGGATGCTGAAAAAGTATGCCAACTTTTTCATGTCGCAGGTTGTGTGAGTTTTCAATCTGATTTCAGACCTTGCAAACAGTACTTAAAGTCGGTGTGCACAGTGATGATAGAAGCTTTAAAGAACACGCAGGTGAAAGAAATAAGTCTGTTAGGACTGAAAACTGTTTTCCTCTTTCTGTCTTCTCCATTAGGTCACCATTAATTTATTAACTGGGAGAGGAAAGGGGGTAGATCTGGTGTTCATGGAAAAGATGCTGCACCAGATGCTGCATATCACTGCTTGTTCATTGTAAAGTTTCCTTGTCTGATGCTGCATGCGTGGTAACTGTTAGGTTGTGATGAGTGATTGAATAGGGGTGACCAAGAGTGAGGTAGTGTATTCTTAGGGAGGAGCTCGAGATCAGAAGAGCCGGGCAGGTGAGCAGAGCACTGCGGAAAACAAGATACGGTGGATGAGAATGTGTTTCTGTAATAGTGGAGTTTAATGATCTCACCAGACAAAGGCAGATAGGGAAAGGTTAAAGCCTGAATAGAAACCTGAATAGTCAGCTTTTCTTGCCAGACCACGCTTGTCCAGGGTAGGCAGAGGAGAAGTGAGTACGAAGAGGCAGATGTAAGTGGGCCCTTCCAAAAAAAGGGAGAACATGGGATTATGAAGCCAAGCCTTGAAATCTGTCCTAGAGCCTGCAGGAGAGATCCTGGGACTGTTTCTGTAAGCAGAGACTCTCACAAGGATCATGGAGAATGTGTTTCAGTTGCCAAGTGAGCAGGAATATGCTACTTAGTAGATGAGGGATTTTACCAACAAAGGTTAGAAAACTCCAAAATCTGGATACTTTTGCAGTTTTAGGCACTCCTCTATACAGATCCAAGACAGGCTGTTTAAAGACTTCCAGGAATGCTTGGTCACAAAATAAATGTGGATGCTAAACATTTCTTAAATATTATGTCTTCCTGGCTGCTTTGGTAAGAAATGCCTGAATTGTTCTGCTTGCCACTAGAATGCAGCCTATTCTGGGAGCTGGCTAAAGCTCAGTCAGCAGCTATGAAAAGTACAGTAGCTTGGGACTTCAGTGGAAGAATTTGTACAGCTGCAGTGCAGTGCTCTATATGGGATTGTCACTCCTGTGTTACACCATTGTACATAGGAAAATGTGTTATGTCCACGGGAGCTGTGTTGAGTACCATTTTCTGACACAGCACCTTCAGCAGCAAAAGAAAAGACAGTGTTTGGTTGGTGATCAAAGCTACCTTTGGGGAAATTTAGCTACCCGAGGAGTTTAACAAGGCTCACCTAAACTTTATGGCATTGTCTGATGACACCAGGAATATCCAAAGTGACTCAACAGTACACAGGGCTGTTGCACTATGAAAGTTGCTTTCTCTTTTTGCTTGATATTTTGAGAACTCCTTCCTCACACTTGACTGAAACCTACTTCTCTTGTGAGTTGACTGATAGTTAGCACAAGGTGGGAAATGGATATGCAGAAGGATGATGGGGATGAGAAAGAACTCTTCCAAAGAGGTGCCCAGAATTGTTTTCCATTTCGATAGTCTGATTAGGTTCAGGTGACCTCATTAGGCATAGGTGTGGGAGAAGATATCTATAACTCTTGAACCTGTAAGATTAGTAAACTCTGAAAAGTATGGGATCGTCGTAGGGAGCTCAAAGGACAATTTTGGTTCTCACATTGTAGAACAGCGTGGTATCACCATGTGACTAAGAAGCAAGAATCAACCCCCCCCTGCTCCAGCAATATGAAGTTCCCTTTGGTTTTATTTATATATTAAACTGCTACTTTTCATGCTTATACAGTTCTGTTAGCATTTCAGGTTAGTTGTGCTGTATTCATAACAGCAATTTGTATAAGGTTTTAAGAGGTCTTGATACTTGTATTATCCTTACACCTGTGGCAAGGATGCTGCAACGCAGAAAGTAGCTTGTCTTGTAAATACCAGTCTTTGTGAGAGGGCTGCATATAGCTGGTGGTGTCATTTTTATCAAAATGATTAGGGACAGGAAAGAATGGTTATGTTTTCCTGTAGTACGCTGGGGATCTGTGTTGGAACACATTTTTCCTAAAGGTATGTAGAATCAGAGAAACTCTTCTGAATCCATATCTGAAGGTTTTTGAACTCTCTTTTACAAATGTGTTCAGACAAATGAATGTGGTAAGCACATTGAGATTTTATTGTGTGTGGCTGTCATGTAGGTTTTTGTTCCGACTGTTCAGATTTGCAAGCAGTATTGCGTGAATGTCATAGATGAAATGCTGTGGGCTGCAATGGTGGTAACACATTCTTGCTTCTTCCTGGTATTCAATAAAACCGGTGGACTTAAAATAAATCATGTTCAACTGCTTTAATTTTAGCGTAAAATTAAGATAACTTGTTGACTTAGCTTTATTGTTCCAAAGAATACAGCATTACCCAAGAAACCAGCAGGACGCATAGATGTGTTCTGCTGGAGAGGGTTCACACAGTATTCACCATAAATTGTTGTCTGTTGCCATGATACAATCCGAGAAGATCAAATGGTACATAAACATTGCGCAAGTCATCAAAGAGATCAAGTAATGTATATAGATAAGGGATGGAAGTAATTGTGGCATTGGTAGAGACCAGGGGAGAGAGGCTCTTGACTTGAAGAACAGTATCAAAACGCCGCGTGCTAGAGAGCAAAACAGAGGTAGATTAAGAACCTTGATGATGGAGGAAAAAGAGAGGCTGCCACGTAGGCAGGAAGGAATAGGCATCCTGGTTAAAATGCTAGCAAAAATTCTTGTAGGAATCTCTACCCACAGTGCTTTTTTTGGCTTGCAGTATCTTAGAAGGATTCTTCTTTCTTCACATACAGGGTAGTCTAGACAGCTTCCTAAGGACACCTTCCTACAAAAATATTTATGGCAGATGTTAAAAAATTGAGAATAAAATAAGAAAATATCAATTTTGTTGATTAGTTAGATAGTTCTTCATCTTAAAAAGATGGCTACTGTCTTTGACTGCTTTTACTAATGTGACTTTTTTTCATTGTGACAGAGCAGCTAGGTAACAACAGAGTTGTCTTCCCAGATCACCCCAGATTCCTGCCGGCTGTTTGTTTCTTTCATGTATTTATGCAGATTTATTATGTCCATTCTTGTCTTCCCGTAGCACAAGAGATGAAACAGAAGATAAACCAGTCATGCCTGCAGCAGCACTCCCTAGTTGCCTAACTGCCTATTCTTCTTCCAGACGCACCTTACTCCGTCCCACACTGGGGAAAGTGCTTTGGTGAATAGCCCGGCTTTGTACTGTGTTCTCAGGGTCAACCAATGGACAGTCTGGCAGGTTGACAGAAGAGGGAGGATTTTCTGGGCAGCCATTAAATCACCACTGAAAATGCCTTCAAACTCAAATAAGAGGGAGTACTCTAAACTCTTTGGTTGACTAGCTGAAAATAACAAAACAAAAAAACATATACTTCAGGGTCCATTTTAGAGCTCTTGTTTTTGGTGACTTTTTAACAATGCACAGCAGGACTGAAGTTAGCAGTGGTCAAGTTCCCTGGCTTTAGAAAAACGAAACTTATTTTCAGAAGCTGGGCTGCTTTGTCCAGTGATAGCTGTGGCATGTGACATTTTACAGCATTCCAGTGACAAAAAATGTGACAACTAGGTGTCAGCATAGAGAGGAAGAAGCCTTTCTTATGTCTTTGCATCACATAAATTCCCTCAT
The DNA here is from genome assembly GCA_011076525.1 of Nettapus auritus. Classification (NCBI taxonomy): domain Eukaryota; kingdom Metazoa; phylum Chordata; class Aves; order Anseriformes; family Anatidae; genus Nettapus; species Nettapus auritus. The sequence goes on along the minus strand of CM021768.1, from coordinate 35,722,045 downwards.
GTTTTGAGTTGTGGTGTCTTTGTTGATTAGTCATGCACAAGTGTGAGAAGAAATACTACAGAGCTAATTATAATTTAGATCTTTAGATCTAAAGACTTTTAGATCTTGCAGCAACTCCAACAATAATTTTAGGAATATGAAAAAATATAACAGCAAGGATAGAGTGAAACTTTGTATATCTGGCTGGAAGGGAAAATGAAGATAGAAAGAAAAAATACTTGGATGTAGAGCATCACAAGAATTGTATATGAACGGTATGCCCGTGTGTCTGTGATATGCCCAGAAGACGGGTCTGGCTACTAGTTAAAAACCAAGGATGTACCCAGGTTGTTCCTGTCCAGCTTTTCCTCCAAAATCACGTATGTGCCCTGCTTAATAATGAGGAGCACGTCAATTCAAGAGATGTTCCCCGTCTGACCAGCTTGAAAGTTCCCATCCATTCCCTGGAGATGAGGACTGAACAGGCAGAATCACTGACACGGGAAAAAGCAGGGAGGGGCCTGTGGCTTTCATAATTCTTTTACATAGGCTTGGAAAGGAAGGGCATTTCTTGCAGGTTATTTTCATGGCTGTGTTCTTCTCCCCCCGCCCCTCCATCTCCAGTTCTAAGCCCCGCTTAATAAATGCTTTTTACCAGATACCCCTGGTAGTCTAGTAAGCTCTTTCTGCTCCTACCTTTGCAATAAGGCTGTCAAAATTAGAGGGAATTCCTTGCAGGCAGAAGAACAGGATTTAGTCTTCCTTTTTATCCCACTTCTGTGCTAGCAGCTGGGAGATGAGACCAGAAAGTGATTCAAGCAGTGATCAAGTCCTTTAGTGGTGGAAGACAGATGGGAGAGGGCAGATGACACTACTGGGAAGGTACTAACAGCTTAGTAAAGCAAATCTTGATTTATTTATTTATTTATTTTCATATTGGAGAGCAAGGGTTTACTGAACTAGGGAGAGGGATTGATTGCTGTTTAAACAGCATTTGGGTGTGTTGAGATTTTTTCAGGATTTGGAAATTGAGTTTGAATATCTTCTCTATGGATCAATAGATGATGCACACATTTTCGGAGTTCGGTGCTGTTTTGGAACTGAAATGCAAAATGCTACAGGTCTGTGTGGTAGTGAGCTTGTAGATGCAGCACTCAAGCCATAATGCCCTCCTGCAAAGCTATGTGCAAAGAAGTGTTGGAATAGAAAGGCCTGTAAATATTCTGCTGATATTTAGGAACTTGGAAAAGTAGCTAACGAAGAAGGAACTTCTGACGAAATTTCTGGTTGTGCAGGAGTGTGAACTATTTCTAACTATCTTGCTATGTCCTGAATGTGCAATAGGCCTTAGAAAACTTACATAAAAAGGTCTCACAGAATTATCTGCTTAAACCACATGCTCTTACACCCCACCTGTAGTATTAGCAACAGGAATGAGTAGTGTTATCCTGTGAAAGGCAGGTCTTGTATGTAAAGTATTGCAATACGGGTAGCTGTAAGTCTCCTGTGTCTCCTCTATCTGTGATCCTCATTACCAAAAAAACAAGTGCATAAAAATTCTTCCCCTAAGTGGATGATTTATCACAGTTGTTGGATAAACCACATTGTAGTTCGGTTTGCCATGTGTCAAAAGAGTGAACAGCAAAAGATAAATAGAAATCCCAGGAGAGTAATGGAAATTTGTAAGAGCTCTCAAGAGGCAAAAGAACTGGATACTCTGTGATGTGGTCTGATGGACAGTGTGCTGACTGAAGAATAATTAGGGGCTCTGATCTTTTTGGAACAGTCGGGCTCCTACACATGAAAAAGGACATGTTGCTTTATTCCTCCTTGTCTTCGTTTGCTTTCCTGTCACTTCCCTTTTGAGACTTCATTTGTCTATTACCTCCTCAAGCCAGAGATTCTTCCACCAAAGGCACAACAGGGCTGCGAGTTCTACTCAGGCTGTCCCATACTAGTCCGACAAGTGATCATACATTTGTTGCCTCCCTGGCAGCCAGAGCCTTATGCCTGCACAGCTGATTTCTTGAACTGATGCCTTCCTTCTCCTCTTGAGAAAGCAAGCTCAAAGGTTTTCAAAATCTGAGTTTTGCTATTTTTAACTTGATGCATTAGGTGTCAAGCTGTGTCTATCTGCTGTGCACTGTAGCTTATTTAAAATCTGTAGAGACAATAATATGCTGACAAACATTATGGTTTTTGCTTCTGACTTAAAAAAAAAAAAAAAAAAAAGGAAAAGAAAAGAAAATAAAGCTTTTAATTTCATTTACTTCTCAGTGTCTCAGACTATTCAAGTATTTTAAAAAACAAAGCAAGGAGAGGAAAAAATGTTAACAGGAAAAGTCCTTAAGGAGTTCCTTAGGAAATCCTTGAACTTGTAAATTGGTGTATAACTTCAAACATACCAGAAAAATAAACCTGTACTTTTAAGGAAGATATGCCCTACTTTTCATCCAGGATGGCCGAAATGCATGGCTGAGAATGCTCTCCCTTCACTTCAGGGCCTTTGCTCTTTGCGTTCCTTAATTCTCAGATTGTTCAGAGAAGGCACTTCCTTGGTGTTTGTGCAGTGGGAGTTAAGGCATAGAGAAGTTAAAGAAACTTTGCCAGTGTTTCTGGCAAGTCAGCAGTTTTTTCTGAAATTCATGTCAGGGCCTCTGACTGCAAACCTGGTCCCAGTAGCAAAATAACTGAGAGGGGCAAGTTTCTGCACTTCCTTTCTGCTAATGATGCACATAAATGAATTTCTACTGACGTTCTCAAAGTGCGTTGTAAAAGGAGTCAAGGATCTTTATTCCGATTGTAAGGACAGGGAAAGTCAGGCCATGTGCAACAGCGCAGCGTTGCTCAGGCTGTTTTAGCAGGGCAGTGGCATCCTCAGGAATAAAATCTATGTTCTCCGTGTTCTGGGTGAGTGCCCCAGCCACTAGGCGCCTCTGCCATCCCCTGCTACACAACGCTTGTGCAAGCAGCTTGTCACCTGTAGGCAGGATCAGAGAGGAGCAAATGGCAGCGCTGGTAGCACGCTAGCCAGGCAGAGTCATTTTCCTCAGTGCACTGCCTGCACGTAACCTGAGATGGTGGAAGCAATGCGTGCAATGTTATACAAGAACCAGTGCGGTGAGGACAACGCATTTCTATAAATACAAGCTGCTAGAGCATTCTAGATGGTGTAATTCCTCTCACAGATACAGGATTTTGTTGTTTTGTTGAAGGGCTGGGACAAGTACCCTCCTTAGGCAAGCAGAAGCTATGACTTAGAGCGTAGATGTTCCTCTTCTGTTTCTTTGAATGCTATTTTTCCCTTCCATCAGCAGTCTTAATTTGGGGTCACTTACATCCCTGTTTTCTCTCCTCCCTATTGTTTTTGTTCTATTTTCTCCACTGCTGTGGTGGGACTGGGGGCCTCTGAGTAATCTCTGCAGGTCTAACTCTGCACTTCAGGGTCGCTTTAAGTCAACTGTGTCTGATTGAGCAGGAATGGTGACAGGCCTTCACTAGGGCTCTTGACCATCCTTCCCCTAATACTATCTAAAAATCAGAGGAATACAATATGTTGAGAAAGCATGTGATAAAAGTCTTCATTCCTGACAGGGTGTATGTAAACTAGTAATAATATAACCTACAGATGTAATGATACTTTTTAAAGAGGTCCACTCTGCTATCTCGACAACAGATAAAACAGGATCATCAACTTTATTATTAGTGTTTTAAACACCTCAGAATAAATGTGTTTGGGACTGAATTTTGTGTGTTTTCCAAGAGAGCGTGTTGCTTTTAGTAGGGTTTTAGAGAGCGGTACTGATACGCACATGCCTGAGCAGTGATCTGACTCCAGCCTGGCGTCCCTGTGAGGTTACAAGCCCTAAGCTGGGTGCCCAGAGGTTTGGTAAGAAGAACTGGTGCAAACAGCTTCCTTCTCTCTAGCCAAAGGGCCTTGCAGGAAGGAGCGCAGAGCTGGGCACGGAGCTCGGATAGAGGCTAGCGCTGCTTGGTCCCTAGGGGCTGGGCAGGCTTCTCAGTTCTCTGGCTTCTCAGCCGGGTGGGAGTGATGGACCTCTGATGTCGAAAGGAGCAGAAAAAAGTGACTTGCAAAGGGAGGTAACCAAGAGAGAGGCTGAGGACTGCTTTTTTTTCTGGCATCTGCTATGGCTGAACACAGGCAGCTGAGCTGGGAGAGAGCTTACGTGTGTGTCTCAGAAAAGGAGTGCCTGGTACCTCTTCTCTTCTTGTCACTTGCAGGTAAAGAGAAACTGGTAGCAATGTCTTGAATTTACATAAGGGAGAGCAGGTGAGCTGCTATGCAAGGAGCTCTACCTCAGCTTTCAAACACATCTTTTCAGGATCAACTCCCTGCATTCAGAGTGCATTCCTACCTGAGCTTTACACCAGTTTCCTGGCACCTGGTGTATTCCTCACCTCAGCAGCTGCAGGTTTTGTATGTTCTGTGCTACAAATCAGGCTCTCAAGAGAAGGAATTGGCTTTCACTTAACCTTTGTATATTGTTCTGTGATTTATTTTTAAAGATGCTTCCCAAGTGCTCAATGCCACAATACGCTGCGGTATGCCCTATGACTTGTCTGAAAATTGTCCTAGCTGTAGCAGCCAGAAACGTACATTTTAATACTCAGTTAAAAATAGCTTTGTTTGTTTTAAAGCACCCTCCCCTACTTGGTATTAATTTCCATGGAGTTGAAGAATTAGAAATTCTCTTGGTTTCTGTGATGGCTGCAGACTGACTTTGGAATAGCACCTCTTCCAAGCCAAGTTTTAATGACATCAACAGTAAGTTTCTTCCAATATACCGAAATCCTTACCATGATATGCCTTAAAGGAGACCTAACTAATGAATACTCTTCAGTGTTCTGTGTTTTCTCACTCTTCTTTTCTGTCCTTTCTTTTACGTTTGGGTTGAATGCCATTCAATTCTTTATTAGGTGTTCTTGGACTGGTAGCAGTACTGCTTTGGCTTTCTTCCTAAGCAAAAGTTAATGTGAGGGTGCCATTCCAGCTTTGCAAAGGAAGAGGAGAAAAAAAACACCACACACACACACACACACACACACACACAAAAAAAAAACGCTAACCAAAAACGGTATAACCTGACAGGCTAGTTATCGGACTGTGGTTACGTATTGAGGTGTATCAGACTTGTATGTTATCAGATAGTTTGGCAGTATCAGCTTCTTTTGAACCAGGCATGACAACACAGTCATGTTTCTATTTCGTAAACCAGAATATATTAGAGCACATGGTAGCTGAGCTGGCTGCGGGAGAAAAGATGATAATCTAGTCAGTCTTGAATGTTGTTCCATAAAATGTGCGTTGGTACGGTGAGGTGGTGCAGCCTGGTGCTTTCTTTTTTGCCATGTGGTTATGGAGTTCTTGTTCTGCTGCAATTCCCCCCCAAAATCAGGCTTGCTGCTTTCTGGCACTACAACTTGTATTCCTTATTTGTGTTGCTAAGTATGGCGAGTTACTTGGAGAGCTTTGAGTGGGAAGATGTAGTGACAGGGTTGGGAGAAAACTTGTTGAAGGACCTGCATGTTAAGAGCTATGTTAGAGCTGAGATAAATGTAAGGTCCCTGGTAAACTTTGTTACTTTAGAGGACATCAGAAATTCTTTTGAGAGGCTGCAGCTGTATATCCAGGCTTGAAAGGGAGCTGGAATACTCAGAGAGCATACGTCGTGAGCAGCTTCAGAAATTGCTGAAATGAGGCAATAGGAGGGTTGGAACTGTCTGTGAACAGGAGAGAGCAAAAATACTAGTGTAACAAAGGGAGAAGGCAGTTGGAAGGCAATGTGCTTGGAGATGGGTCAGGTGGTCATGTGAGGTAGAGAAGGAAGGCTTCTCTGCATCAGGTACTCTCTGAAAGACACTGGAGGCCGCAAGCCCAGAACCTATTGCCTTTTATTTGATTCCACCACTACTTAAGGGAACAATCTCTTGGGTAGCTTTGTATAGAAAAGGTCTTGTATCACAGTGTTCACACCTGCCGAATTTTTCTTTTCCTGTAGAAACTCTCAATTGGTTAATTTTCAGAGTCAAAAAACAGACAATGCTTTCTGCATTACACCGCTATCGTGCTGGTCCGAGTGTTCTTTCTGTTCCATAGTACCATTCTTTAAATCACAGATCTTTTGGTTTTAAAACTTATTTCCTCTACTTCCCCAAAATTTCTAGAAAAATGTTAGCAAGAAAAAGTAAGCATTAATTAACTCTTCATATAGAAGGAAAATCTCCTCTGAGCCTTAATTGGGGGCTATAATGGGTTTCCATTGCCCGGAAGCCTGTTCCCATGTCATAGAGAAGAAACTGGGTGAGGCTCTGGAGTGGGGCTGAAGTTGGTTTTGTTCCATCTGCGCTGCAGATGAATAAATCAGTTCTTTGTACCTCTGTCTGTAAATGACAGATGATAGCACCTCCTTAGCATGCCTGGTCCACTCAGATACTAAACGTTTTGGAGCAGAGGCTGTCTCTGAGTCTTTGTACAGCACAGCAGGGTCTCAGTCAGAGCAGGGTGCTGGCAAGCTCCACTCAATAACATCCAAATGTTACAGTCAGTGCTGTTGTTTCCACAGCTACACATGCCACAGCAACTTTTTTTTTTTTTTTAAAAAAAAAAGTACTCGAGCCATACATGATCTGAGCTGATTCATGTTGGAAATGAAACTATTTCCAGAAGACTTAGTGTCCAAGATGGAGGGGAGACAGGAATTCCTTGGAAACAGCTTTCAAGTTTTGGGTTTTATCTTGTATGCAAATGTACTCTGCTTGCTTGTCTGCCCAGAGCAGTCACTGCGAAGTTAGGTACAGCTCACTTCTGGCTACCGTACCCCACCACGGAGAGAGGTGGGTGGGATGGCTGAGACCGATGGCCAGAATGGCCTCCAAGCCACTTCTTCCTCCCTCAGGATCAGGGCTAGCAAGCTCAGGTCTCTGCCTCTCCATCCCAGCTCTGTCACTTGCCCTTTTTCCATTTTGTTGGCAGGTGTGATCTGACTGTCTTCTGCAGCTTAGACGCAGCTCTCCTTTCTCAGCATGCAGGATTTATTATTGTTCATGCTTCTTGGCAGCCCAAGGCTAATGGTGGTCATGTCTGTGTCCATATATACGTGGGCATGCAGCAGTAAGGTGATGGGGTCCCACGAAAGGAAGAGGGGATTAGAAGTTTAGCTGGTTTGTGGAGGGAATGCATTTCCAGGAGCAATACATGAGGGAGGGGATTAAATGAAGTGAGTGGGGTGGAAGGTCAGGTGGCTGGAGAAGGCCTCCTGGGGGCAGGGGAGAAGGCCAGTCCAGCTCCCATCAGCCCCAAGAAGTTTGGACCCCAGACAGATAGCTGACACGTATTAGTTTCAGTGTCACTAGGTGAAGGGCTCAGCTTACACGTAAGGGATACGCAAGACAAATTGTAGTAGTGGGATATTCCTATTTGTTCTGGACCCCACGTCCTGTTTCCTGGCAGTAGAAAGTTTAGGTTTTTCTCAATGTTGCCCCTACTACATGTGCTCATCCCAGTGCTGGCTGGCATTGCTGCTCTTGACTGGCCTTCAGTGGCTTTAACAGAGACTGTCCCACAGTTGATTGGTCAAATGCAGCAAAATGTCACCGGGGGAGACTATTTTGATCCCTTTCACTGGGGGGGCAGAGGGGAGGGAAGCAGGGGGCCAGAATAAATGTCATAACAGACCTGAAGTTTCAAAAGTGTTCCTCTGCACGTGGACAGTGCTTGCTGGGCTCTGACTCCCTGTGAGCTGGAGCGAATGTGGAAGGTGACCAACAGGGAACGAGCGTGTCTCTTCCTGCTAAGGGAACCCAATGGAACAGCTGGATGTGTGGGTGGACTGGAGGTAGGTCTGGGCAGCCTTGTTTGGGACTGCATGCTAACAGGCAGGATCCCTCGGGAGGGATGCACCGACTTCCAGCCAGAACTCCCAATGCTTCCTTTTCTTTCTGTGGCAGACTTTATATTTCATGGGGTCTCCCTTGCTGATACAGGATGCGAGCAGTACAAGACTTTCTCAGGAGCAAGCTCTTTTGCATCAGGTTCTGTTGTTTTAATTCAGGAGAGCTTTCTAGACGGTCTTAGGAGCTAGAGAATCCTCTGAAAGCAAGCTCTGGAGTTTTCCCAAGTAGCTGCCAAACCTTGTGCCTTGTAACGCGCTTGAAAGAGTACAAACATCCAGTGGAAACCTGTCCATTTTGTCTTGTGTTACTGCTTGCTTAGTAGATGCTATGTTGATGATTACAGAGTGATTTCATGAAAATTCATTTTATCCCGTGTATGATCTGTCTAGCCCGTGCTAGCATATTACAGTTACTTCTTGGATAACATCAGTGTTTGTGGTTTGTTGTCAGTGGCAAATGCTCTTGCTGAGCCAACTTTTTGATCTGTTTAAATCATTAAGATGAGTAGCATAACATCTCCCTGGAACCCTGTGATAGCAAGATAAAATGTGTTCAGTGTTAGGAAAAGAAGGGTTGTATGTCTGTCTGTACCTCTCAGAAACTGTTGAATGTTTTTAGCCTTAATCTGCAGCCTTAACTACCCAACTCTACCCCGCAATTATTAATTGGGAGCAGAGCCAGCAACCACTGCAGCACTGGAATTGATATTCCGAGAAGTGTGGAAAACAAAGCTGGGGAGCAGAGCAGCAAAGGCAACTGGTTTGTGATAACTGCATATACAGGAGACGTACACTGGGCTCTGCTTCTCATAGAGACCTAGTCAGAAAGATGTGGAATAAATATATCTTTGAGTCATTCTCCTTTCCATATTTGAAAGACTCCTAAACATGTCGTCACAAACCATCTGCATGCTGAAGATGTGCAATTTGATAAGGTATGATAGATTGTGTTAGAAGTGTGACAATAAGGGCATGTCTAAACACACAGCAAATATTTTCCTTCTCCTCTGGAAAATGTTTACACTTGAAAGCAGAGTTTAGGTTTTGTCAGCCAAAGGAGGAGATGATGACACCACCACCAGATGCCTCTAGTAAAGCTGATTTGTTTCAGTAAGTGTAGAGCTGATTTGTGCAGACTTTAGGGTGAGGGGAGGAATGCTGGGAGTCCATTTATATCTCTACAAAAGGAATGTAATATGCTACTACAAGAAGGTGAATGACTTTCCAAAGTGCCAGGTGGCAGGGAACGAGGTCACATAGGAAAGAGTCAATGGTTAGTTCTTGACCTGAGAAGGCCCTTTTTTCTTTTTGTGACCAGCCAGTGTTCCTCAGTGAGTTCCTCACCTGGGTTAGTAGGATGTGTTGCTCCTGCCACGGGAAACGAAAGGATGGGGATGGCAAGCTGGGGGAGAGATCTGGAGAGGAAACCTAGCTTCTCCTCTGTGGGAACTGCTGCCCCACTCTCTGGGTCTTTCCCCCCCACCAGCTGCACGTTGTGCCCACTGCCAATCTCCAGCACAGATGTGAGGGCATGGGTGGCTGGGATCTGGCCAGAAAACACTGCGTTAGGACAAAACATTCTCTTTCATGATGTCTGTGCTGTGAAACAACTTGTGAGAGTGCTCAGGGCTGCTCTAGGCTGCAGCACAGGTGAGAATGCAAGCAGCATAAAGCTGGCTTACAGCCAAGGGTATTTCTTCTTACCATTCTTCCTCCTTTTATTTTCTTTCTCCACCCCGAAGCATGGGAATGTAGTAATTGAATTTTGACCCAGTTTCCAAATTCACTGTAGCATAGCCATTGCAGGGAGGAAAAAAAAAGACTTAAGAATGAAAAACAGCCATTAACTAGTACCAGTGGGGCAGGAATGTCAGCACGCTGTTGGAAGTATGCTCTAACAGGCTTGTAGAACAACTGTTATCCTGCATGTTTTTGTCTGAAAAAAAAAAAAAAAAAAAGTATTTGCATTTACGTTTTTTGATATTTGATCACTGATACATAAACCTTATGAGACTGAATTCAGGTTGACTTCAGATGAAGCACTCTAAGCATAGGTGCTTGTGTAAAGTGCCTGGATTTTCAAAACTTGGCCAGAGCTTTCATGGCAGCCTTTCTTGTGGTTATTTCTGGCACCTCTGGCTGCCAGTTGGAACGCGGGGCCGTAGATATGTGTGGAAGTGGAAAGGCATGGGTGTGAGCCCTTGTGTGGAGTAGGAGCCTTTTAATAGAAGCAGGCTTGATTTAAGATGGGTATTTTTAAATGAGCAAAGATTTGGGGAGCAGATGCAAGTATGAAATCCAAACCAATTTCCTCATTCCGGCTATTAATACAAGAGGGGAAAAAGGTCCTTTGAAGTGATTTCAAACGGCAATTAATATCCCTTGGAATCTCCCCATCAACTCTGTAAGAAGGCTTGATAGGAGGAGGAAGCCAGAGCTTAACCTCGCGAGCTAAGACAGGCGGGAAAGAAGAAAGAAACGGTCAGAAGAGTGTCTTGAGTGCTGGGAATACCATTTCCCTTCACTTGTGCTGCATCTGCGTCCTCGCTGCCACTGTCCTGAATCAGTCGGCTGCCTGGCCCAAGTAACAGTGCCTATTCCTTTTGGGGCAGGGAACTGTAAAATCCTCACCGAGGGATGGCAGGTGGCAGCTGAGCGCTGAGAGCAGAGGTTAATCCTGAATTCCTGATGGTGCCTCTTTGGGACCTGCTTTCTGCAAGCTCTGATCCTCTGCCTTCCTTGTTGAACTGTGGTGGGCTCACAACCTGGTATCATCTGGGTTCTCCCTGCTCTCTATGTGCTTTACCCTGGCTTTGGCTGGGGTGGCCTGTCCTGTCTGTCGGATCGTGCCAGGGAGGGCATCACAGAAATGGGTGCTGCAGGTGGAGAGTTTGTTTCCGTGCCTTGAACTGCAGCAGGACATTCACCCTTCTAGGAAATTGCCATAATATGCATTACAAGTTAATGCATTTCGGGGGGGGGAAGGGTTGAGCTAATGCTGATTCTAGTGCTTAGGTGGCACCTGGAATAGTTGCCAAATAGCTGTAGGAATACCACCGGTGCTTGAACTTATGCTGTCTGCTGCAGTGGAAAAACAGAGGGTGTTAGTGCCCTGGGCTGCATTTTCCCACCAAAAGGAAGACTGAAAGTGAAGAAAAGATCATGCCCTGGAAGGCAACTCTTTGTTGCTCCACTGCAGCCAAGATCTTCGTAAGAAAATGGTCCAGTCTCAGAGGACTGAGGAGGTGCCTTGAAGATGCCCTCTCCTGTGGTGGGGTAGGATGGGAGCTGTGAGATGGGACCGAGATGGTGGAAGGGAAACACAGGCGAAAAGTTCATGGCTCTGAAAGATGGAGATAATCCTCTTCTGTTTATATTAATGAAATGAAGTGTGAGATACTCCAAAGGAAATATTTTATTCGGGTGTTTTGTAAGCATAAAATGAAAGCTTGCCCTTTGACAGCACTACTATTTTCTTAAAATGCTCCACCAGAACATGCTGTCCCTTCATATCTGTCAATACTCTGTCATGCCCCGAGTCCCATAAAGCACACAGAACAGAATGTTGACACAAGACAGTCATCTCCCGTTGCTACGTAAATGTTGAGGCGAAGCCCAAGTTTATTAGTTTTTAAGGCAGAAGATATTGTTTCTGCATATTTGTACTTCATACAGCGCCTTAATTTCCGTTAGTCTTAGGCTGATAGGCCTTGAATGTATTTTGCTTAGCAGAAGGCAGTAGATGTTGAGGCCAACTGCGTGCTTCATCCCGAATTCGTATGTGGCAGCTTGGCCATGTAGGCAGTTCTTGCAGATGGGTGGTTTCTGAGGTGCTTCTCAACAACACGCCGCTGTCACGTGCAGGGCACCAGGCAGTCCTTGCCCTTCCCTTCCACTCGGAGAATTGCCTCCTTCCCCTGGAGAGAGGTGGGTTTCGCTCTCGTGTGGTTTCCTCGCTGCAGCCTTCTTCAGGGACTGCTGCTGCAGGTATAAGCGAGGGGTATTTAAAGAGGTGTTGAGTTCAGCAAGAGGTCGTGCCGGTGGATTTGTCCCCATTGCAGTGCTTCTGAACTCTCACTGGTTTTGCCTTCTGTCAAGCACACAGCTCTGCCATCGTTCCTCTTGGGCCTCGACTTGGGAACAAGTCAGAAGAAAAGGCAGGTTCAGCAAGGGAGGCTTCTATACCTGAAGGTGTCTCGCTGTGGGACTCAGGTCTTTGAGTGGAGTGTGCTGCTGTTAGGGGATTTCAGCTCAAGTTGCTTCTTTGTGATGGGTCCCTAGGGTTTGGGGCTACGCGCTCCTGAGCCCCATCTGCACAAGCTTGCAGGAGTGGCTGTGGCAGAAGGCTGCGGGGCCAGGAGGAATGTTGAAGGAGCAGCCAGCTCTCTGTGGTACCTCTTCCCTTGAAGCCTCGGGGCTTTTGAGCAGTCACCCGGCAGGCAGCATTGCTTTCTGCTTCTCCCTTTCCTTGTCCTTGCATTTCTTCGTGCATTTTGATATGAGAAGGGCTCCAACAGCTGTGCTGCTCCTCAGGAAATACTGTGATGAGAGGGGGACAGCTGTTGGTAGTGGTTTCTGCCAGGATTTTTCCATTGCAAAGATAGTTGCTTAGCACCTGCAACTTCTTGCATGAACGCTGCCTGCAACAAAGCGGTAGCAAAGGTGTCTCCATGGCTGCTGGGGTGCTGCATTTGCTTACAGGAGAGGGAGGGAGCAAACCCTTTGTTAATAACACGATCACTTCTCTTGAGATTGCATGTAATTCCTGAGCGAATAAGAGCTCTTTCTGCTGGGTTTGATTTTTGCCTTGCTTTGGCTTGAAGGACACAAATTTATACAGTTCTGCTTTTACTCAGCATTTTTTTCCTGGGACACTGTGTTTCAAGCTCTCTTGAAGCAGCAAAAACCTTTGGGAGTTGCATAGGCTGCTGAGAAATTGTTGTGTGCTTTAAAATATTCAGTTTCTATTGGAATTACCAAACAAAACATTTCAAAATTATTATGTCCTTAAAGTTTTATTTATATAACATACATTTCTGGCTGGATTTGACCTGAAAATATTTGCTTTAAGTATTTTATTTAGCATATGTTTACTTAAGAGAGCAAAGACGGAGCAAGAGATGTGAAAATCCAAAATAGTGAATGATAATGCTGTTATTTAATTCTTCGGAAAGCAAAGCCAACTTTTACGATGACCCAGATTAGACAACGGGGTCATACACTGAAGCCCTTCCCAAAAGAAAAAAACAACAACCACCTTTGGTATGTAGCATTATAAATTGTCTGGCATAAAAATGACCTGAGTGCAGAAATGAAATGACCGAAGGGAAACTATGAGCGAGTTACTGTGAATATTAACTTTACTGTACCACTTGCTCCAATGTAGCCTTCTTCTCAGTATCAGAGAAGGGCACCCAAGGGAAAAAGAGGCAATACTTGAAAAGCTAAGCAATGGAAACCCTGTTGTTCGCTGGGAATCGCAAGTGTGCCTTATTACATTAGGAGAAACGTTGAAAAGCTGAACTGAGAAGGTGATGAGGTAACGTTTAGATGAATATCTGTTGTTTAAAGCAGCTAAGTAAGGAAAAATGGTGTTCTAAGAACATTAACCCCATCAGTTCTGGAAATCAAATCATAGTTAATTGTCTGGAGGCAGGTAATGCTGAGAAAGATACTCAGGTGTATATGTATGACTGTGGAGAATCTAAGAACTTACATGTGGAAGTGATGCTGCCATTAGAACAAGAGGAAGCCACCCATGCCCTGACTCTGGCCGTGGAGATAAGTGTTTCTGTCGAAGGCATTTCCTATAAATATTCAGTCTGTGGCTTATTCCGCCAAACAATTGTTCCGTTTCATAAGGTTCACCCATACACAAAGTCTTCCATTTCTGGCAGTGTAGCTCGGGGTGGATTTGCCTCGTGAGGAGGGAGCGTTCCCCAGGAAGTGGGATTTCACAAGGAAGTTGCATTTTCCTGTGGCACACTACCTTTCACTTTTCTTCCTGCTGCCATTTGGCATCTCCAAACCTCTGGGGCTGGCAGGGGTGGCTCTTGACGGAGGCTCAGATAGAGGGAACATTTTGGAGAAGACCGTAGTAGCTGGATGTTAGCAGCTGGAAAGCTGTTAGGTTTGAATCCCTTAGCTAAGCCTAGAGCTACCCTGTGTGTGTCTTGGCAGTAACTGCGTCAGAAGGAAAGTTTTGTTTCAGAGGCAGCTTACTGTGTCCCACCTTTCAGGGCTTGGCACCGTTATGTATCCAGCTGGGATTTCTTTTCCTGTCCGGAAAAAGATGTGGTCTTGGATTAGAAGGACAGCAGTGAGCTGGCATTCCAGTTACTCTGTCCTACAGGATACTCTGCTCAAGACCAGATGCTATCAGTGTAGGAGAAGCAAGGGTTTGGTTTGAGAGGAGCGGGCAGAGTTTGTTCTACTGACATCCGCTGGTCCCTAATGCTGCCTGTCGCCATCTGCTTGTTGGAGGGGATCTTCAGCCGGGGGACAAGGAAGCTGGTTAAGGGGGCTGCTGTTTTTTGGCAGCTTTGTGCTAGGCATGGTGGGCTTGGCCTGACACTGAGAGTGGGTAGAATGTCTCCATAGTCTTCCAGTCGGTGCTAAAATATGAGAAGTTTTCCTAAGCAGGTGCGCAGTGAGAAGGATTTTGCTCAGGTTTGTGGTTAACATTTTGTAAGGAGCTGGTGCTCAGAGGGATCGGTCTGGACCACGGTGCAAGTGCTGTACAAGTGGACCAGGGGCATGCTGGCCCCCGCCTCGCAGCTTCTGTGCTTTTGGCCCAGGACGCCATGAGCTGAGGAATGAAGAGAAAAACCGATCAAAGTGACAGCTGTAAATCCTCCTCACATAAGTACCGTCCCTCTCATCAGCCCTTTTCCATCACACAGCACCAACTGCTTCCAGTTCTGTTCCTTATATCCATGCAGATGCAGTTTGCCCTGTGCTCAGGGGGTCTGGCTCTGCCCTCATGATTCTCACATTTCAGGATGGGGAGAAAAACCCGTGTCCCTCCTGAGCTGCTGGCTGCACGTCCTGGCTCCCCAGCGGAGGAGAGACGACGTGTCAAAGCGCTTCGCTCGGCTGGGCTGCCCTATCCCTTTTTAGCCCCTCTCCTGTTTCCCTCGTTCTGGAGGGGGAGAGTATGTGTTGTTTCACTATCCCAACACTTGTAGGTGGCGGAAGCGTGTGTTTCAGCATCCTATGCCCTGGTGGTTTCTGTGGGTGTAGAAACAACCGCACCTTTACTGTAACAAAGCCCTGCGTTTTGGCTCTCCGACCAAAAGCCGCCTTGGCTTCGCGCCCTCCAGCAGCGAGCACCCGGGAGCTGCCAGGGCGCTCGGGGAAGCCCACAGAAAGCCGCTCTCTCTCGCAGGGAAAGGCAAAAACGGCACGGAAAGACGGGGGCCGGGGCCGGGGCTTCGTCCCGGGGGCAGCTTTCCAGCAGAGGGCCCCAGCGCAGCGCCGCCGGGCCCGCAGCCTCGCAGCCCCTTGCTCGGGGAGCCTCTCATAGGTGCGGCATCACGGACGGCTGGCGGAGCGGCGGGACCGCGCACTTCTCTCAGGCAGACACGATGCATTAGTAAGCAGAATCGCATCGAGTACCCGTAGCGAAACCGTAAGTCTCTGGCTTTCAATTCTGTTTCGCTTCAGCTGGATGTTTTCCGTCACCTCTTGTTTCTGCCTCCTTCGCAAGATGAAAGTGTGACCCTGTGCAGGGGAAGTCAGCAGGAATGTGACGACTTGCTGCTTTGGCCCTGTCTGCGGTTGCACGGTGAGTGGGCAGAAGCTCGGTCAGGGTGCTGAATTAGGACTAATGGAGATGGAAAAGTCAGCTCCGCACTGAACGGTGTTTTCATGGCTAACTGAGGGAGGACTATCAGAAAATGCAGAACCTGCTTATCAGGTTTCAAAAGCCAACAGGTTTACTTGCATTATACCTTTACCAACCAGTTATCAGCACTCCTTGCTGAGATGTGACCTATCTAGAGTTCCTGGGAAATGGTTTGGTGACTTAACACCAAACTTGAAGCCATTGGTGACTTGAAGTGGGGAATACAAATACTGGAGCTACAGAATTGTTTTTCATGCTCGCCCTTAGAAATTGACACTACTGGACTAATTCAGCTCTAATACTGAGCTCATTGTGTAATGGAGGAACTCATTCTGCAGAGTTCAACAGCTACAGCAAGCTGCATTCCTGTATCATTTTTTAAAAACAAACAAACAAAAAAACCCAACCCCAACATCCTTAGGAGTAGCCATGACCAGGAGCTGAGTCCTGATGATACGCCTGACTGCTATTGCTCATATAAAGAGGATTGCCTGCATGCACAAGCGTTTTAAGGGTTGAGCCTGCTTTTGTCAATGATGACTTAGCACTGACCATTTGTCAACAAAGTAAAGACACAAAAAGCCTCGTAGGCAAGTGTAGCTGTAGTGTCTCTGCACCTAGTTCTTTCTATTGAAATGGTCTTATCCTGTGAAAACTCCTTGACTTGCTCAGAATTACTCCTGACTTAATCCAGTGCAAATATTTTTTCACGCCGTAGTCTCCACAGAACCCTGGAAATACAGGAGCTGCCAGTTTCCATCTAGTTCAGCATTGTCTCTGACATGTTGCGGTCAGCACGAGCGGCTTCCTAGAAATCTACCAGAAATTCTGCAAGATATATTTATGGAATAATCTGCTCGCAGGCAAAGGTTTTTGTTCTTACCAATTGCGCTGAGCGTGTGCGTTTATGTATTTTCTGCTTGTTACTATTGTAACTTCGGCCATTCTCATTATACATACAAGTATGAAATGTATACGTAAAAATGTCAAATGCTGTCATTGATGTGCATTTTTCTGACGTTCTCAGAAAAATTGTATGCTGGACAAGAAGGCAGAAGCATAACTGGTGTGTATCAGTGGACATTCAGCGGAATGTGGCAGCCTGTCCTGTGCAGCTGTTTATGCAGGCAGTATTGCCTTGGTTGTGAGTCGGAGGCTTGCTTTAGCGATGGCTAGGCTTCAGGAAGGCCATTGGGCACACCTTGGCTTTGCTACGTCGTTGTGTGCAGGGCTGAAGCCAGTGGACTGAGTGGACTATTTAAACAGCCAGCTGGAGGCTTCACAGACCAAACTGCGTCTTTAGCGCCTGTTCTGTGAATGGGAAGTTGGCAGGCTTTAATCCGGAGTGACGAGCACATCTGAGTTTATTAAATCAAACAAACAAACAAAACACCACACTGGAAACAGCTGGATGATTTGTTAAGAGGGAAGACGTGGGCCAGAGCGTCAAGTCCTGTCAAAATGTGCATGCACGCTGTCGTACGAGCCGGGTCTGGCTAGTGGCTTTTGAGTTTGCCCATCGCTCTGACGGCTGAGACTATTCGGTCATTTTACTCGGGCGTTTCTGTGTATGCAGAGTGCGCTCATTTTCTAACTTGGCTGAGATAGCTGCCTTGGCTCTTGATGTAAGGACTCCTGGAAACAGTTTCGGTAGGGTTTTAGATCGTTATGTGTAGTGATGGTGTATTTAAAAGACTGTTTGAAAATCACGCATTGTAGCGCCAAGACACTATTTTTTTAGCCAGAAAAATAAATGCGTAGGTTTAAAATGACAGTATTTGAAGGTATAGCGAATCATGAGGAAATGGAATTACAGCGGGACTTATTGAGATTTGTTACTGAAATAGTGAGCTAAGAGCCGGCTGCCCAGGGCAAGTACCAAGAGGGGCTTCACCACAACACTGCGTGTGGCGGAAGAATTTGCTAAGGAGAAAGAAACAACAGAGATCTTCTGCAGTGGCTAACAGCTTTTCTTTGGGACCCTTCCCTTTCATTTGTAGGTATAAGCGAGGGTGTAAGTGTGCAAACGGACGGCACCATCATTAGAAGTTAAACCATGGAGAGAGTAAACCTTGGTGCTGAGCTGCTGGCACGGGGCAGGCTGTAATGTGCTGGGGGCTGCAGCTCGGCTCTGGAAAGCTTCTCCACGCAGTTAGTGCCTTTCTTTTGTTAACACAGGGCTGTCACGGGCTGGAATGAAACATCGCTCAGCCTCGGATGTCACAGACAGCTGAAAGCCTTGGCTATGCTGTCAGCGCCCCACCGGAACCCCACTCAGAAACAGCTGCCAAGGCCAGGAGGTACTCAAGGGGAGTTGTGCTCCCCAGCCCTACGAGAGTCCCCTCGCCGTGCTGCCGCGAGCCTCGGCGCTGGGACCTGTCTCGGGGCTCTTCACCTGGCCCCGAAGCTTCGGGGCACGGCGGCGAGCGCAGCCGCGCTGCTCCTGCGGGCAAACCGCTACTCGCGGGGGGCCGCGGGCAGCCCCCGGCACCTGCCCGGGGCCGGGCACGAGAGCGGGGCTGCGGCCGGGGGCCTGCCGAGCCCTCCCCGGCAGGGCAGCGGGCGGGGAAGGCTCGGCCGGCCCCCGGCCCCGGCCCCGCAGACTCCTCCTCCGGGCTCCCCGCCCCGGGGCCCCGTGACGCCGCTGCCCGAGCGGCCGGGGAGGGAGCGGGGGCTGGGATGGGACGGGATGGGAGCGGGCGAGGGGACGGCCGAGCCCGCGGGCGCCTTTAAAAGCGGCTCTGGCCGGCCACCGCCGCCACAGCCGCTTCTCCCGGCGGCGGCTCCGTTCCCCCTGCCCTCCCGCTAGCGGCCCCCGGCCCGGCCGCTGTGGGCGCGGGTGGCCATGCCCCGCGGCGCCTGCTGAAGCCTCCCCGCCGTCGCTTTCCGCTCGCAGCTTTCCTCTCTCCGCTCCGCCGCCGCCCTGCGGCCCCCGCCCGCCGCCAAGCTGGAGGAACGCCGCAAGCCCGAGCCCCGCAGGTGAGGCCCCGGCATCCGCTCTCCTGCCCCCAGCCGGGCTGGGCTCGCACCCGCCCGCAGCCCCCCGGCGCCCGGAGCGACGCCCAGGAGCGATCCCCCCTCGCCCCGCTTCCTACAGGTCCCTAACACGCCCAGCTCGCCGTGCCGGTGGCTTAGACGCAGCGCTTTTCTTCTGCTTTCAATTTAAGAAGTTGTCAGCAGCGCCCGCTCCGAGGAAATGGTGTTTCCTCGCAAGTTTTCGGTGCTCCAGCTGGAGGCTGGCCGTACGCCGGTGTTCCCCCTGCCCTGAACCGGCGGAGGAGAGCTCCTCGCTTCTTGTCTTCCCTTCTGTGAGCTTCCTGCTGCGAGCGGCACTCGAGGTGCTCTGCTCGAGAGCGAACGTGGAAATGGGAATTTAATCATCCTTTCGCTCACACATACCTTTGTCGGGTTTTCACGCCAACGTTAATTATTAACGCCTTTCCCCTCCGGTAGGAGCGCATCCTTTGCGTACTTGCTTCCAAAAGAAGCTGCCGTACTTACACCGCTTCCTGCGGTGCCCAGTTTTGGGGCACAGGAGGTGGCCGGGGTCCCACAAGTGCCTTCAGCCCCCCCCAAAGTCATAGGGCTCAGGGAGCCCCAGGCACGAGTCACCGTGCAGCTATCCGTATGTGCAGGAGGGGCTCCATTTATTCCTTCTGCAAAGTGCTCCTGGAAGGAAATTTAGGTGCATGGCGGTAACGAGACTGGGCCCTAAGGCAAACAGTAACAGCTCCCTCGGAAAACTCTTCCACTAGTGGAGATAGTCACACTCTTTTGTTTCACAGAGACACAGTTTACTTCGCATCTAAAACATTATTGTGCTGGTAGGCTGCTAGCTGCTTGGTGGCTCTACTGTTCTGGATATTCCTGAAATGTCCAAATTTACTATTAAAAAAAAAAAAGTCTAGCTGCATGTAACAAATGCAAGAACTGCATATTGTGTGCAGGAATAGAATTTGCCACTTGCTAATTGCTGATGTGATAGTCTGCAGGAATATGCCTGGTTCTTACTTTGGCTGGTGTTCAAAAGGAATTTATTTGTGCATTAAGAGCGAGGTACAGACACCTCCCCCCTCCAGCAACAACAAGAAACCCTGAGGGCTCCCAAACCCCGGCAACTATTTCATGGTAGAATTAGTTTTGTCGTAATAATTTCCAGTCATATGCTGAATGTTTAAATGGGGTTGTTTGCATCGCCGCGTGCGCTTGTCTGCGTGCTTGCTTGCGTGAACCAACCAATTTGTATTGGTCTCTGTTCATCCTTCTATTGCCCATGATCCAGTGCTGGAGCAAGCACTGAAAGAGTTTTCCTAGTGACTTCTATCATGCCAGAAGATCGTAGGGTCCAGTTTTGCAAGGCTTTATTTCAGCTACTGACTTCAGTTCTCAGTAAACTAAACAGGATGGCACTTCGCCTGCCCGTGAGCCTCGGTATCATCTGAGGGGCCAACGTTAGTGCAGTCTGCAGTGATGCTTTTTATGTGCTCCCCCCGTTCAGGTGCAAATGAGAAGTAAAATTACTCTTACATTTCCGAAGAAATATGATGGGAGGCATTTGCTTGCTACATTTCCTTCACTCCTGGAAGATGGGAATTTCGCGTTTGTAAAAGCAGTGCCTGGACTTCAGGGAGGAGGCTACGCTAAGCTGCATTTCCAAGCTTTCTATGGGCTGACAGCTCTAGAGGAATTACTGATTGCTTAGAAGGAGTTGACAGCTTCGTGCCTTGCTGTTGTCCAGAGGTGAAAGTGGGGTGAGAAGGAAATTTGGCTTTTTTTTTCTTCTTTTTCAGTGGGAGGAGAGGAAGGATGAACTTTTCATTTGTGTGCACAGGGCATTCCTAGCAAGTTAACACGTTGTGCACATATCCATTCAGCTCCTAGCAAGGTCCAGCAGTGTTTCCTGCAGCTGATAACCGCGAAGACTTTTTCCTTTAACCTTCCATGTTATGGTTTTAAATCTTGAGACGGGTGTGCAGTCAGAAAAATTCCTCATATACTTGTGTTGCATCATGGTATTGTTCATAGGAGGGTTTTAAAAGGAATTCAGTAAGGGAACTTTCAATGTGCTTTTGCAATCCTACTGTCTGAGTAGGGTGAATACTTCAGTTACTGATGTCTTACGCTGATAAGAAAAGGTCAAATTTGTACACAAAGTGCACTTCAAAGGACATCATCCCTGTGAGAAGGGAAAATCTGTAACTCCTGTTCTCTGATCTACCTACTTATCAGAGAGGGCGCCTTACTCACATACAGACGTGTTCTTTCAGCAGTGGTGGAGAAGCCGTTTGTGTTTCCGTCTGAAGGATTTTTAACTATACTGCCACCTTGAAGACCTGCAATAAATAACAAGCTGGAAGGTGCTTCGGGCAGGGTTGTGAATGAAAATTACCATGTGTGAGCATCAAGAGGAAAACCCACATTTCTTTTTCTGCCAATAAGTTTGCTAGCCTGTATTTTCAGGTAGCACTTGGTAGAGTCAGAGATTTTGTCCTGCAAAAGACAGGCAGTTGTGAAAGCGAGATGTTTCCTTGATAGAGGAGGGATTTCCTGGGTGAAAGCAAGGTGGATCTGTGACAGTGCTTATTCGTGTGGGTATAGAAAGTGGTGCTCCTCCTGCGTGCCTATGTGCCAGTCTGGTAGAGTGGATTTGGTAGTCTGTTGCCTGTTATTACACCGTTATATGGAGCATGCGTCCCTGTCAAGAAAGCAGTTAAAGTTCTGGTTAGTGCCTGAGTTCCTTCTTACAGGTTGGGAACACCAGAGGACTTCAGACTGGGTTTAGAGATGCCTTGTTCTAACTCTGGTGCCGTGGCATTGGGCCATGACTTCTGTCGCACTGGTAAAAATGACTTCATTGCCTCAGTGAGATAGCATCCATGTCACTCTTCAGCAACCTGCTTTACATGTATTTTCTTTGTGCGTTAGGTGTAGAATTTGGAGCCTTGCTTTGAGGGAATTGAAAGAGTTCTGTTAACTGCTATCAGGTTTTCTCGTTCCAAGACAATTAGCTGCTTCCAGCTTCAAATCCATTTAGAAGGCTCAAAAGGAGTGCTCTTTGAAAATCCAGTAATAACAGTTTACAGTTAATATTGATAAAGGAGTGTGTCTCTGTGGGTAGCCTGATGTCATTGTGCTAGTCTTGGAAAGGAAAGCTTTTCTTCTGAGCTGCTTGTGAACAACTGGAATGGGAAGGTAGAGGTATTTCTCTTTAAGTATCTTTAACTGCATGGCTTGAAATGAAAATACAGCAATAATATTATTATCAGGGTTCTGGCAAAGTCCTGCTACCATTCAAAGCAGTGCTTCCGCCCTGCCCTTGAACTTTGAGTAGCTGCAGCATCTCATTTCTACTGACTTTGCTCAGGGTTGTATGTTGTTTGTGGCAGGAATGCTTTTTATTGCTGTTGGACAGCATTGAAGATCATTATGGCACCCAGTTACGTGATAAAACCGTGTATGGCCGAAGTTAAAAAGCAGGGAATGTAAAGATACCTAGTTGAATCAGTTCCCCAGCCTCTCTTGGTTAGAGCTGTGCCATTGTCTCCCTAGACCTTCACGACTCGATACTGAGTAGCAGCTTTGAGCAGTGGCCACAGTCTTTCAGGTCAGAGCTTGCATGGAAATGGAGCTCAAAGACGATATAACGTGGAATTAAGTGTTAATGTTAGCCTTGGAAATTAGTGCAAGGCATGTCTTATGAGGAATATACCTGAGAAATACAGCTCTCAGTTTTGTTTGGGTTGGTATTGCAGATTTCTGTCCAAATTTATAGCTGTGTAAGTAAGTGGAGAGTAAGGCTCTTAGCAGATGACGGTCAATCTGTGAACCATACTGCTGTGTGAGTATGACTGATCCTCCTGGGGTCATCGAAGGTGAGTGCCAACAACCCTATTTTCAACAGCATTTCTCACCAGAAACGTCAGAAGAGGCAATTTGACTTCACCAAAATCAGAATCCTTTTCATTTGTGGCTCAAATGAACTTTCAACAATCAGAATTGCAATAGTGTGGGCTGTTAGCAGAGCTAATCCTGCTTGAGAAATAAGAGGAAAACGGAAGGGGGAAATGTGTGTGAGTGTGTATATATATATATATATACACACACACACATATATGTAAGTATGAGAGAAAACCAGTTAAGGTTGTTGGTGGTAGTGTCTTCCAAGCCACAGCATTTCAGCTCCTAGTTGTATTATACAACTGCACTTACAGGGAGACAGGTTCATACATCTATTTTGCTACTATATAATATATGCTGGCTAAATACTATGTGTTTAACACAATTTGAAGTAAGTTTTAATTGTCCTTAAATAAGCCCTGATCCGTGTGTCTCTCACCTTGAAGTGAGTCTTGAACGTTTGAACTCGATGATGGGAACTGTTCAAATGACTTTTTTCAGAGTGAGGTTTACTAAAACAACTTTATTCCCCCATTAAACATAGGTTTAAAAAAATGCTTCATTCAATTCTAATATTACCATGATAATTGAAAATACTTTAAGATATTCTGAAATTTAAAATGCTGTCTTAATGCGTTATACAGCATTTGTCTCCTAGTAAACAAATCCATACCTGCAAGGTACAGTCTGCAGTGAATGTTTCCTCTGGGTTTCAGAGGAGAAAGAGATGACCCATCCAGAAACTATGAAGCAAATAGCATTTATTTATAAATTAGAGCAGGTTTATCTGTGCTGCTGCTTTTTAGGCTTTTTCACGGACTGCTTTTTCAGCTTCTCAGTTACTATTTTCACTTCCATTAGCTACAGATTTCTTTGCCTTAGGATTCCTGGGGGTGGTTTTGAACTTTGTTTTTTGATCAGTTTGAGTGTTCATCCTGCTAAGCTGGGAGCTTGGATGTTTCCATCACCTGCCTAGCTACGGACACAAGTAACTGGGTGGCAAACTGTGCTCTGAACTGTGAGGGACACGGTGGGAATACCTCTTTCTGACCTCTGACAAGTGACCACAGCTCATCCACCAAATTAATGAAACGGGCTGAAATTCTGTGTGATTGTTCCCCAGCAGAGATGTAATTTTGTGTTCTTTTACAAGCCATCACAAAGAGCTGGTGTGATGCCAAAAATATTAGTGGGTTTGCATGTGCAACAACTTTTGAAAATATATATATTAATTCACTTCAAGTTGACTCCTCTGGTTTATCTTATCTTTTTCTGAACAAAACATGCAAATCTTTTTAAATTGAAGTCTATGTCTAAGTACAAGTTTAGTCAAAGAAGAGGAATGGAGTCTCGCATGTCAGATAATGACCTTTATTAAAATATTCATGTTGTCCATTTTGTATAGTAGGTGCAGAAACAGAACTTGCCTGTCATCCTATGTTGTGTGCAACTTCGAGGTTAGAATACTTCCGCCTTAAGTTTCTTTATGCTTTTACTTTATTTTAATCACCTCTTGAAGTTTACTGATCTCAGTCTCTAGTCTCACCTCTTAACCTTGAACAAAAGGTTGCAGTTAACTGCTTTTATAGTACCTGTGACTATATAACGCTTCAGACACATCATCAACCTTTATCCGTAAGCATGGAGATTTTTCATCAAGGTTGCTAAATATAATAAGACTTTGTGTTTAGATTTGAACTTGGGAAATAGTTACTCAATAGCTCAAGGAAAAGTAGCATTTGAGTTTATTAAACCTGCTTCGTTGCACTAGAATTGAATGCAAGTATATGGGGGCTGTACATGTAAGTCTTACTTAGGTCTCATAGTTGGCAAATTTTGTGCTAATGAAGTGAATTTTACCCAAATTGTGAAATTTGAATAGTCTGATATCATTTCCACCTCTGACAGTTCCTGCTTTCAGCAGACAAACAGAACAGCTAAAGAACAGTAGCACTGTTAAATAGCCCAGCTTGTGTGTCTTTCAAGGCAGAAACAATAATAGCAGTGAAGAAATAGATGGGTGCTTTGTTCTCTTCTGTCCCCAATGAAGCTTCGTTCCAAAGCCTTAATGGCACAACAATACAGCGTGTAGTGCCCTTTGAGTAGTTTCACATAAATCATTTAACATCTCGTGATCTATTAGGCCTGGGTTGTGAATAATAACCAAATTTGAGAAGCGGTGTCCTGGGTGAAGGGTCAGTGTGGTGGGCTGTGGAAGTGGTGCCAGATGCCCTTGTAATGCTGATATACAGGTGCTTAAAACAGCGCTGAGCTAGATGGAGTTGTGGTCAGCATCTGTATCGGTGCACAGAGAAGGTTTGGAAATCCAGAGCCTCAGAGCAGTGGCTCTGATTTTCATACCTTCCTTATGGTTCATGGTATGGATCATGGGATATTGATTTCCGTGGGGCTGTTCCCTTAATCCCACAAAGCACTTCAGCACAGGTGACTTCTGCCCTGGGAGCAATTGAACTGATGGAACTTCAAGGCCAGCTAAAGTGCTTTGCTGGACTGAGGTCTGTGCAAACAGCTCCAGTGCTATGAGCGAGAGAAACGTGTAGTGACATAGTGCAGCGAGTGAAGAGAACCGTCAGAACTGGGCCTGAAGGGTGAACGCCAACCTTCCCTTTATTCGGTATATGGACAAAGTCCGGATGCAACCATAAATTGCTTTTGAAGTGAGGTTGGAAATTGGTTGAAGTATTCAGTGCATCCTTGATTGGGACGTTAGGGGTGGTGGTAGAGTTTCTGTTTCGAGATTCAGAGTTCACCTGTAGTACTGTCAGATAGTATCACTAATTTTGCTGAAAAACATCTTGAATAGACAGATGGTGTTAGCAGAGTATTAGGTTTAAATGGTTTCTGTTCCAGAGCGAGTTTATGTCTCCAGTGTGTTACTGACACATCACCAAAATGTCCTCAGAAGAAAAGATCGTTCTTCTTAAAGAGCAAGTACATCTTCTGAAGGAATATGATAGATGTAAAGTTTTTACCGTTGCTGTGTAAATTCTTCTTACTCAGGTGAAAATAGTATTTGGCCTTTTTATGAACAGTATGTGATAGGTTTACTTATTGGATGGCTACCGTTGGGGTTTCAGAAGGAGAGGTAGCGTAGCTCCCACAACTTCCGCCTTCCCTGGCATAAAAGCTTTGAGAGTGCTTTCTGTGGCCTATTTTACACTCAACTGTGCCTAGAGAAGTGGATTTTGACATTGTGATAGGATGAATCTGAGTCCTGAATAAGATGTCAAGTTAGACAAAAGAGGGCTTGGGTTAATGTAGTAGAGGAAAAGCTGAGCATGTGACTTTTCTGTGTTTTGAAATTGGAAAACACTTCCTTTGATTAACATCTTAATCTGCCTGAGCTTCACTCTGTTCAACTTACATAGCTTGGGTAACTGTAGAAGGACTTAACGTTTTAACATTTAAATGGAAAATAGATCCATTCAGAAAGATAGTGCTTTTAAAAATTGTGTCAGATGGGTGAAGGAAGCGTCTGAAGTAAATTTAGCTAAGCCTTGAATGCAGAATGAAGGCTGAGTACTCAAGGAGATTCAGTAGATTACTTGTGCCCCTTGGATATGTGACTGAAAACGTGGAGGTCCGCTCTCATTCCTGTTGTGGTGAGAATGACCGTCCCAGTGGGCTGCAGGAGAAAGGACTGACCTGTGGTGCACCAAACTCTGTCCCGGGCAGCGTCACTCTTCTGCTTGGGGCTTGAGTCTATGAGTAGGTGTAAGCATGTGAAGGCTGACGGCGCAGCTTCCCTTGCTCAAAGCCCTGCTTTGCAGGTGGGGAATCCACGCACCATGCCTACGCAGAGATTGTTTCACGGCGCCTGCTGCGGTGTCACAGTGTACTGGCTTGTACGTGTGTGCGGCCTTGCTGGGGGCGTGAAGGAAAAGTTGGGTCTGCTGGCTTTGTGGTAGGCCTCAAATTTTCCTTCGGAGAAGTGCTCGGAAGCTAAGACTGAGCGCCTGCTCGCGTGGAAGGAATGTCAGCAAGCCTGGGCTTGAGTGCAGGCTTGGGCCTGTGCTTCGCTGACAATGTAGGCAAGCCCAGGCACCCTTCCTACACTTCTGCGGGCACTGAACTGAAACTGTGATGCTCTGGCTGCTCAGTTCCATGGGTTATCCTGTTGGCAGTATAAATTAAAGGAGTGGGCATGTAACTATTTCATGTTATTACAGTGTGTTTCACAGAAGCAATGAAATGGCAGGAATTGCTGCAAAAGAGAAACCTTATATTTAAAGTTTGAGTTGGATCACCCATCTCTTCTCTTTGCCAAAAATGCACTGTATATTTTTTGTTGAAAGGGAATATGCTGCAAAACAACTCAGTGGAAATCCCAGCTGTGTCCTGCAGTGTCAGAATCCTCTCCGAACAATGAGTAAAGGGAGATAGTATCTCCAGCTTTTACAACAATTACTCAAATGAAAGATCAAACTAGAGGAGCCCAGAGCATGTGCAATTCGTTGAAGGTTAGGCATAGAACTTAACTTATAAAAAAGCATTGCAAAACCCTCTTATGGTCATCATGCTGAAAATATATCTGCTGGCAAGTAACTTGAAGGTCCTTTGAGCCTTCAGTGCAGAGAAAAGCAGGAGTGCATAAAGGCTTTGGTGAACAATGCAAACTTCTGTAATTACTTTTCAACAAATGAAGCCATCTTTTTTAAACCTCTTTCTGCCTTTTTAATCCCAAATTATGAGTAAGACACCTTTGCATTAAGTGTTCCTGGTATGGTGATGCCTTGGCTTGCAAACAACCTAGTACTTTTCTGGGGAAGCTTGCTTTGTAACTCGGGAAGGGTACCTAATCTCTTCCAGGAGGAGTTCAGTACTGTCCTGGATTTGACCCGTAATTTGAAATTCTCAGAACTGCGTATGTAGTCGTGAACTGTGGTATCAACCGAATTTCTCTGGCTTTGTTCCTCAACCAGTCATTCCACTCAGCAGGGCAATAAAAAGTGCAAGATAATGGTGTAGATAACTGGGACTTAATATTATCATGGACTATTTTCCTTTTACCTTTAAACAGTCATATTGCAATTAGGTGCTGGGCATAAAGCAGTTCTTTGTTAACAGATGTCTCCACGAAATTTGTGACTACGTCAAGTTTTACAGCCTTGGTTCAGCAGTAGGTGGGTCTGCTCTGCATTTAAGAAAGTATCAGCAGCTGCTGGTTAAGGTGTGTGTGACTTGGCCAGAGTCACCAAGAAGTATCTTTTAACTCTTTTCCTTACTGAGGACCGTATCTCTGGAAGGACAAAAGGCAGCTTCACATCCAAACTGTTGAAAATTAGTTGGAGTTAGGAACAGCTGCACCCTCTTTTGAAGTGAGGATTTGTAGTTAAAGATGACCAGTGAGGTTTGCAGGTGCATGAGACTTGTGCAAGTATAGTGCGCAGGACTGCAGGTAGAATGTTTTAGGTCTGAGAAGTTTGTGTATAGGGACTAAGAACCCTGTCGTGTTACTGGAGTCAGAAAGAGTATCAGCCGCTGATACGTAGAGAGAGGAACTCATTCTAGTGATAGACCTGCTTGAGAGGCTGTGAAAGTGCTACAAGAGCCTGTGTAATGTGGATAGCCTTCCTTTGGCCCAGAAAGATGCAAATGGTCTTAACTTTTGTTGCTCTCTTCACAGGAATTTTTTTTTTTTTTTTTTTTTTCAAAGGCCATTCCTAGAGTGGATCAAGATGTCTGAAAGAAACAGCTGTGGTAGAATCACATTTTCTCTGCTCTTCCGCAAGTCCCCTTGCCCTTCTTAGACAAGCCTGTTAGGCACCGCACTAGTTTCTGGGTTACTGCGGAGGACCCGGGACCTCCTGCAACAGTGCTGCTTGTCAGCACCACTGCTGCTACCGGTTTCTTTTCACAAGCGGCTCTTCATGGCAATGATCACTAGAAAGGAGTTCATAAGAAGTAGCCATGAATGCTTTCTGGCAAGAAACTAGTTTTCAGCTCTGGGTTATTGTTTTGTTCTCTGTCTTCCTTTAAGCTGACATGAGTAAGTCTATTTTGGGCTGCCCTTAAATGGATGTCATCTAGAGGACAGTCTTGTTAAAACTTGGATGTTGCCTGCTCAGCAGTTCAGTTATGTGCTCTTGGCTGTGGTTGGAGGATACAGTAAATCCAGCTTTAGGGCACTTAGGACCAAATGAAGAATATTACTCTCCCATGAAGCAAAACGTCAATCCAGCAGCAAACTCATTTTGCTGGTAAAGTGAGTTTACCATTTTAAATGGGTTGACTTTATGCAGGATCATGTGTTGTCTGCCTGTACCACTCTACTTTTATGCTGTGTCATGTTCCTCCTATCCTAGTGGCCAAAAAAATCCCCTATCGCTTTGTTTGCTGACTAATACAGCAGAAATGCAGTCATGTGCCCCTGCGTGGTCGGGGCAAACTCACTTCTGGCTGATTGATAGTCTGTAGGTCCAAGATTAAAGATTATGGGCTTGGTATGTTCTTGACCAGCACCACACTTGAAAGTCAAGGTAGTAGGTCACTACGGTGTATCACTCTGCATCACTCTATCAACTAAGCACGCAGAAGGGCGAGGAGTGTTGCCTTAACGTCAGTGGCTTGCTCACTCTTGTCCCCTGCTGGGAATTTGGTTGAGAAGTGTACAAAATCTCTGCTTGCTTTCTTTGCAGGAGCAGTCAAGGGAGTGAACGCGTGGATGAGCTCTTCTGTGAGGCTGGTAGTCCTGGCAGTGAGGTTCCCCCAGACTGTGTTTTATCCCAGCTGTCGGTTCTCCGTGACAGATGTTTTTTCTAATCACACTGGAAAAACCATGCATATACATGCCCCTCTGATATCACCATACAAAATGTTGAGCAACAGAAAGGTTTCCCTGCCTGTGGGTGCAAGTCCGGTTAGCGATAGCTGGGCGTCAAATATACTTGATTCTGTCTGATCCTGACTCCTAGAAACACACTGGAACAGTTACAGCTGTGCTGTGGTGGTGCAGAATGGATTGTCACTTGCAGTCACATTTCCCATGAATGATTCTTATGGGTGTCATTCATAAAGGACCCACATCCTTTGGGTGCTGGGGCTTATGCTGGCACAGTCATTATTTTGTTAAATAATTGGCGCAGTTAAGAGACAGAATGGCTCCCTGGGTTCATGATGCCGTGGGCTGTGATTTATTTTTTTCTGTTGTTCTGACAGGAGCTTAAATTGGTGGAAGTGAGAAAATTCTTCTTTATTTCAGTTGCTTCCCAAACAGCTCTGAAATGACTTGCTTTTGCTTTGCTCTCCTCTCTGGCAATGTTTCTTCAGCAAATTTGTACAGTGTCTTGTTTTATTTTACTATTCTCTTGCAGGTGGTGGAGGCAAAAAGGACATTTAGCTTGAAATTTGTCTGTTTGCATTTCTAGCTATTAGGTCTGCATCAATTTTGATCGACTGTTATTAAATTAGCATCTTTATGCATGCACTGGGAATGATGCTAGTGTCCTTTTTCAGAAGAGATTTCATCTCCCTTGGGGAGCATTCTCTATAAAATGTGGACGAGCAGTTGTCGCCAAGTGAAGGTGAGGTTGGCTTGGAGTACTTTGGTCGCTGCACTCCCTGGTTTTCATCGCTCGTCTAATATTTTTGGAGAAGTTTTCTTTCCTCTGTCTGGGTTGCGCACACAGTGATACTCAGATCTGGTGACTGCCTCGTCTGTCTTATTCTTACATCTGTGTGCTCTGATCACAAGCTTTTTGATGCGATCTCAAATGTTATCACATCCTGCAGTGTCGAGTAACTGTCGTCTAATTCGTAGAAATGACTTATTCTTCCAGAGACTTGCATCTAGTCACCAGTTCCAGGTTGCAGAGGTCCATTTCCCCCCCATTGTTGCAGGAGGATTTCAGTGATGAGCAGTTCAAGAAGTTCCTGCCCATGGCATATGGTTCTGTGCTGCTCAGTTGTGCCAAATGGCCTGCGTGTAAGGGTGACTACTGAAGCAGATTACTGAAATCATCCCTGTTAAAAATATCCTTTATGCTGGATTATATTTTTGAGACCAGTGTATCATGAAACCTCCTATCACTTCGGCGTGCCGAGTATTGGATCAGAGATGCTGCAGCTGCACTATGGGAAGTGCTGAATGCGCATTAGCTCCCTTGGCTACTTTAGATGTGTCCAAAACATTTAATACAACCAGGCTTTCTGCCTGGTAGGGGCTGCCTCTGCCAGAGCAGTTTTATGCTGGATCAGGTATTGTCTGTCCTCCTCGTAGCAGAAAGCTGGCTTGTCTCAGACCTGGTGTCGGGGCCCAAAGTTTTGTGATGCTTTTCTGCACCTCAGAGGTGCCTGGGGAGACGATGGGGAGGAAAGCGCACAGCTCTAGTCGCTGTGCATTTGAGACTGTGAAGCTTGAAGAAATGGAAAAGCTCCAACCTGTAATTGCAGAAGTGAAATTAAGATATAAGCTGGTTTCATGCATTTGGTGGGGTTCTTGCTATGGAGATGACTTTCCTCCCAGATAGTCACACGGGAGGACCAGCGCAGGAGCTGCTTGCTGGGAAGCCGCGACTGAAAGCACTTGATTGTTTTCCCTGGAGAAAACCAGATCTGGGTTAATGGTGCCACTTGGTGTGCTGCTCCACCCCACATTGTACACACTGCCTGTTCTGTCGCTGAATGGGAAATGGACGTAAACCGAGGAACTCCCATTTCAGATAATGTTTTTCTTTCAGAAGGCAGTCTGGCAAGACCGAGAGACCTACTTTAATATCCTTGTCTACGGGTAGAAAACCCTCTATTTGATCCGTGCTATCCACACATTGATTTTGACACCCTGTGTAGGTGTATTCAGCAGATGCTGGCAAGATTTCCCACAGTTGCTGTTTCCTTGTCTAGGTTTATATATCCGTGTCTGTTTATATATAGGTGTATGCAGGTGCCCTGTTTTATTTGCGCTTTTAAAGTCTGCACTCAGTTTAAACTTCTTTGCTGAGCTGATGTAAAGTACATGCTTATGATGTTGCAGGCAGTTCTTAGTCCACCATACCTCGTCTTACGACATGATATACTTCTTTAAAAGAGCTCTTACATGAGGCTTTTACAAAGAGCAACTACTCTATAAAACAGGGTTGGTTTTCAATAGATCCTGGTTTGGTTGAAGAGCACATGAAAATGCTCTCATAAATCAGCCCACTGAAGCGCTTTCGTGTAAGGGTTACTGAACCTCAAGTCGTGTACTGTGTTATGAACTTGTTGTACACACTGCCTAATTTTCTTTAAGCAGAGCAAACAAAAATTATGGGCAGCCAATTAGACATTCAAAACATAGTCAAATGAGAAGTTGCCTATAAGGCAAAAAACGGTAAGAAATCTATTGCAGGAGATGGCATTGTCACAGTAGTAAGTGGCAGAAAAAAAGCAATCAGATCCCGCAGGCTGTCTTGAAGTAATTTTTATATGAAATCTGCTGCAGCTTGTGGCTTTAAAAACTGACACCATTCTGTCTCCAGAGAAAACTTTTTTGTTTTATATTTCATGCTTCATAGAAAGTTAAGCAATAGAAGTGCCTGGTTTATATTAGCTTCACGCAGATACATTCATAATATTTGTAGTCAGAAATCACTGCTTCCTGTTGAAAGGGACATCCCATAAAGCTCCTATGTAAGCACAGTCTTGAATTCCTCTCACAGTGTTTCGTTACCCTCTCCTGGCACTGGCTACGTTCAGTATAGCAGGTGTACGTGGAAGACAACAGGAACCAGCACCTCAGCTCCAAGAGGTTGCCCTGGTCAGCCAGAGTGAGTGCTTTACCTGAGGTGATACCAGTTAAAAGGTACGGTTGGTTGAAATGTGGGCTTCTTGCTGGCTTCGTCTCAAGTTACCAATCCACGAGTTTCTTTAAGAGAAGGAAAGGAAAACAAACAGGCAGCTGACTTGTTTAGTTTTTGGAGTTGTGTCATTTTAGGGTAAGCAATCTAAACATAATAAAACAATAGCTTCAGCTGCTGCACCTTCCCTAGGATCCAGTGCCAATCCTCCCCCCCACCCCATTGTATTTCCCTGTGTTTTGATAACATTACTTTCTTGTCTATGCAGAAGAAAGCTCTTCTCTCACTAACGTTATGAGAGTTCTTCATAAACCCAAAAGATAAAGATTCAGTTTCATTCACTCCTAATTATTTTTTTTTTTTCTGGTAGTTATTTCGTTTTTGTGATGTATCCAAACTGAAGAGTTCTCTGCAGTTGACAGATTTAAGTTGAAATCCAAATGATATATTTTGTCAAAGTAAAATTAGACAATTCTTACCCTGGTTTCAGGAAGCTGCTCTTGTAGGCTTTACCTGTGAGTTGAGATAGGCCTTTAGAATTCCTGATGTTTCAGTCATAAGAGTTTTTAAAAACAAGAACTGAGACTTGTATTTAAATCCTGTAATGGGACTTGGGTAGATTTAAATATACTGAAGGATTTCAGTAAACAGGGGCCCAGCCATGGTTCCTCTTTAACATCCTAAGAAGTGTTGCCTGTTTCAGAATTACCACACAGTTTATTCCTTCTCAGAGTAAAAGCAGCAGAACTTCACTCTGGATATAAAAAACAAAACCAAAAGTAAAAAATGCAACCAAATAATAATAATAAAAAAAAACCACCCCAACAACAAAACAAAAGCTGTAGGAGTACAATTGATCAGAATAAAGCAACTGGAGAAATGCAGTTGTTTACTGACTTTGTTGTCTTAAGAGTTTGGGATGATATCCCAAAGAGATGATATCAATTAAAAATCATGACAAATTCTGTAATTCATAATTGCATTATTCTATATTACTGTGTTCCAAATCACTCCTGTCTAAATATGTCAGGATTTATACTTAAAGAAAGAGGCTAACGGTCTATTTTAAATCTCAGTGTCAATCCCTGGAAACACCTCTAGAGAGTGAAATATTTCATGGAACAATGACGGGACTGACTTTGGCATTTAAAAGAACAAATAATACCTCCCCCACCCCAATTTTCAAAAACGTCTCATTAATACTAAAATCACTGAGTAATCTAAATAGCATGGCACAGGGATAGTGAACAAATGGGCTGCATTTTGCAAAAGCTGTCTTGCTCTTTGTTTCCTCCTTCTTTCCCTACAGCATGCACAAGTAATAAGCAAGCATGTCACCTGCATTGTGGTCCAGTGCATGCAGCCAGTCATTGAAACTAGGAAACAGGTGGCAATACTGCAAGCAGTAAAGCACGGCCAAAACCAAATGAGCGGTCTGTGCTCCTTTAAGGTTGTATGTTCCAGTCCCACACTACGTGTCCCACACTTTTAGAAAAAACGGGTGCTTTAGCACCTTCTATGTGTTCACAGATCTTAGTCTTGCAGCACCTATAGTGCTGGTGTTTTTATCTCCTGATTACTCAGATTGGCAGTGCTCTGGAGAAGGGAGATGGTGTTCTCCATTCAGACAAGTCTGCTGGAGAGGGAGGAGGTGAGATCCGTCCTTCTGCATCTGATGGCACTGTGCATAGCAGTCACTTCGGGCATTTGTTCCCTGTTGGAACGTTCTTATTTTTGAGTTGGGGTTTAAAACTACCTTAGTGCAAGTTCTTTGTGCAGAAGGAGGAGAAGGCTTCTGTCCTCATGGTGAGTGCAACCTTTTGCTGAGAGAGCATGTAAATAAATGCTGGTTTCAAACTGACAAGGGAAATGCATCCAAGATAAATATGGCAATCTGTTCTGTGAGTGCATCAACCAGACCGTGCTGAGTATAGTCAGCAGCTCATTTTTCTGTGCACTAGAGCACAGATGCAGGTATTTGAGGGGGAAAAAACCAACCAAACAACAACAAACAACAACAGTGTAGCCCCTAAAAATGAATCGCTCATATTAGATCTGTTAACTCAAACATTTGCTTATGGGCTGTAGGGGCATCAATTGGGACCAAGTCTCCTTCATGGTTTCCTGTTTACTTAACCACTGCCGTCACAGTAGCTGAATGATCACGGGTTGCAGAGAAGGTAAATAACATCTCAGTCTCCTCTGTCTCTTGATAGAAGAAGATTGTTTAACTTTTTGACTCATTATCTTTGAGATAGGTGTAAACATACACCCTCAGCATCCACCTTCAGCTGCTTGGTGAAGGCACCGGTTGGCACTGACAGCAGGGAAGCTGTTGGTGGCTTTTCTCCACCTAGATCCAGGCCCTGCTCATCCCATCTGCGTGAGCCTCCAGGTCTGGTTGACACTGGTGTTCTACCTGCTGCTGAAGGTTGACTGATGCTGTTTATCCAAAGTAGTTTTGGTGGTGGCGGGCCTGCCTCAGTTGGACAGAATGCCAGCTCGGATGTCACGAGCAGGCCTTTTAAACCTCATTGTGAGCAGTGCAGAGTGGTGCAGTGGCTGGATCCGTGGCTCTTCCTCGTGAGCCACATCATGTTTCTCTCCAGGCACTCTGGTCGTGATTTCTAGTAGCAAAAGTGCAGCCTCTGGGTATGAGCCTGTGGCTCTCTCTGTCTGCTCCTAGCAACGCCGAGAAATCACGGAGCTAGAGGAGTGCTTTGTAGTGGCTCTTGGAGTGTCCAAACACATAAAGCTATCAATGGCAGGTGTCTCTTCTGCTGGGAGACACCGAGGCTCCTCAGGTGAAACCTGTCTTCTTTTTGCTTCTAAGAGGAAAAAAAGGCTCTGCAATGGACAGAATCTCCCTTCTGTGCTTGGGAAGTAAAAGGGGTGTGGGGATGGTTGTGTATGTGCAGACTGAAGTGTAATCCTTGTAGGACTGTGAGACCTGCCAAACGGCTTAGCAAGCAATGCCTGGTACTTTTCTTGTTTTTGTCCTTTTTTTTTTTTTTTTTTTTTTTTTCTTGCCCGGTGTCCCCATCCCCAGTACTCCCGCTTCGTTGTACGGATGGCAGTTTTCTGGGGAGAAAATCCTGGCGGACAAATGATGGCAGGCTTTGAGAAGTGCCAGGAGCTGTTTGATTGTGTGTGCTCATGAAGATCCTATTCCACTTGTCTTGCCCACGAATGGCCACAGCTTCCACACACCTGCGTGCGAGCTGTAACGAGGAGCAGGAGCTGCAGTGCTGGGGAGGCGCGTTTCCGTCAGCGGGGCTGCTCTGAGCCCCGTCAGAGCCCTGCCATCACGGCTTCTGGTTTGGCCGGCCAGCGCTGCGGCTGTGTGACCCGACGGTAACAAGCCTCTCTCCCTGAAGCACTGTACGCGCCCTGCACCCTGGCTTGTTGCAAAAGGATTGCTCTTTAAATGTGACTTTCACATGGGTTATGTGTTTTGCTATCCGTTCCAGTTCCAGAGCTGGCTCGCTTTTTCCTTTATGCAGTCCAGAGTTTGCTCTGGTTTCTTCCTGATTGCAAAATGTGTTTGAAATGGACTGGATCATAAAAACTTATCAGCAATTAAGTAATAACTCTCATTTCTTACTCTGAAGCTTTGTTATGTTATTCACTTGTGCGAGTTGTATCTCCACACAACAGCTAGCATTGCCACATCAGCCGTGCTGCTTTCTTTCAGCCAAACATGACATTTACTCTTCCCATGCCATAAATCGTGAAGTTACAGAGTGCGAGTGATGATGACAGCGGGAAGGTGCCGATGGTCTCCGTCCCTGCAGCTTGTTCCAGCTTGCAGGAGCTCGGCTTGGTCCCTGCTGCTGTGCGAAGGCTGCGCGGCCAAAAGGTGGCAGCACTCCATCTGCTTAGCTCCTCGGCGTTTGGGGGAGAAAAGAGGTTTTTCTGCAGGTCGCTGGTCCGGAGGGCTCTGCCGACCCATTGTAGGCTCTCGTGTTGGTAAGAGAGGACCCTTCTGCACCCTGAACAGTTCCACGTGCTGTAAGGAGGTTCTCATAGGCTTCCAAAGGCAGGTTTTTGTGCAGAAACAAACTTTAATCAGATCATCTGTAGGTTGTGGTTTGGTTTTTTGCCTTACTTATTTATTTATTTATTTTTGTTTAGAGTCTGCTTCTAGTGCTGTATACTCAGCAGTGACTTCTATTAGGTACACCTAAAACATGAGAAGCAGTGGAAAGAGCACAAAGTAGAGTCATGGCGCTATTTTTCCTCGCAAGTCTGGTGGCTTTCACATAATGATCTCGAAATAAACCCAGAGCCTTGCTACATCTATGCAAATAAGGCCTGAGTTATCTCAGTAATAGCTGGGGACAATAAAGGTAAGGTTACTTGCTACCTTACACCGCTTTGAAGATGTTGCAAGTGTTTGGTGCTATAACAAGGAGACCTGCAGGAAAGATTTATAATGTGATGACAAAAACAGAGGCTGCAAGATAAGCATAGCCAAGGGGAAGGAATCAAGGAGTTTTGTGGTAGGTTAAAAGAAAACACTAAACTTAAGTAATTTGGTCTTGAGCCACAGTTGTTTCCTTTGGAAGCCACGTCATGTTTGCTCTGCTAACATGGAGCGTTTGAGAAGCTTTCACCTCAAAAGTGGTCCCGGATCACACACACGTGAGCACATATGAGAGACAAACTTATATGCTCGTTTCTTAGGGAGTGCTCTGCTCATTGTGGAGTAGCTGGCAAATAGGCTTTTCATCTTCTTTTCTGCTCTGTGCTACTTAATTCCCTTCACTTTCACCCATCTGTACTGACTTCTCTCTAGATCCCAAATTCTGGAACTCTTTTGAGGTATTAAATTGGTCTTGTTCATTCTTCTTTGTCTGGCAGGCTGTTTCTGGGAGCTGTAGCTGAGTGACCTGCAGATTTAGGTGTGGATTGCATGCTGTGTTGGGTTGGCTATGTGAGACCTTTGTCTAAATCCTATTGATGCACAGTGTCGTTTCAAGAAACGCTGGGTATTGATCTAATTATGTACCCAGAGAGGCCAATTACTTGAGCAGCTTTTATTTTTTTTTACTGAAGCACATTGTGTTGGAGTGCATGTTCAGATCTAGGCCCTGAAAATAGAAAGCCATTATTTTTAATTATTTTGGGGGGTTGTTTCCAAAGCACTGTGATAACAATAATGAGGATGTCAGACTAGAGAAAAAACAGTCTAGATATCCCATCCTTTTACCTTACTCAAAGGAGCTAGTAAACCGAGCTTCAAAGTAAGGCACATTTCTGTTCAGAGGCCCTAAAAACATTTCTGCCCTTTCTCACTTGTATCCAGTGTATCCCTTTCTCTTCCCTGGGGCAGTGAAAATGCCATTTCTTGCTGCAGTGCTGCACTGCTAGGACTCTGCCACTGAAGATTTTCTGCTCTTTCACGTAACTTATTTTTTTTCCCTGCAACTCTCATTTAATGTTATTTGAAAAATTCCAAGAGGCTGAAATATTCCCCCTGTGTAAGTTCATAAAGGATGGTTCTTGCTAGGTTTCGGCCTGAAGAAATCCCGCAGTAATCTGAGAAGGGCAGAAAAGACCAAGTCAAGGGAGGTGGCGCTTCGAGGTCTAATCACTAAACTCCTGTGGATTAGAGTCAGGGCGCCGCGCCAAGGCGGCCCAGGCTCTATTCCTGGCTCTTTAAACCCCCTAGCTCCTTCGGATCTGCCCTGGGCACGTTTCAGGGAAAGCATCAGGCTTGCGATGTGTCGTCAGCAGTTTTTGAGCCCTTTGCAAGCTAGGAAGTGTGGCCCTTAAATGTGATGAACTGCCCCAGGGGAGGAGAGGTGCTGGCAGCGTGGGACAGGGTTTTGGCAGGGATGGGGATGACTTGGGGGGCTTCACAGGGCACCAGCAGGACCCCGGCTGCCTGCCACTCGAACTGATCTGATCAGACATTTTACTAGCACCTGGTGAATCTTCGGCTGTGCGCTAGAATTTGCTCCTCTCCTCCCTTTGCCCCCTTCTCACTCTCTCCCAGTGCGATGTGACTGCTCATTTGCTGTTCCCTTGGACCAGTGCTGCCAAAGTTGGAATGGAGAAACCGAGCTGGAAATGGGCATTTGGGCTGGGGCTGCAGGACGTGCAGGTGCGGTTGCGCACATACGCGCGTGCTGCACGGCCTGGGTGTGTTGGTGCACAGGGAGCGGAGGCGAATGCCAGCACGCTGGGAGCGAAACGAAGAACTTTGTGGAGTAATAAAGCGCGTGCGGTTTGTGTTTGGTCTGGAAACACAGCCCCATCTGTTCCAGATGTTTTCAGTTGTGTTTATAGCAAGTAGCTACTGTGCTGCTCTGGGAAAAAAAAAAAAAAAAACAAACATAATGGGGGTGTGCCTACACAGCCGTTGCATGCAGGCAAGAGTGGCATTGACAGCATTGAATAATTTAATGAAGAGCTTGAGCTTTCAGGAAGGCTCCTGTGTGTGCGTACCTGTGCGCTGGCTTGGTGTGCTTTGTTGGGAAGAAGCACGTCCTGCCCCTCCGCGCAGGGCAGCGGCTGCTTGTGAAATGGTGCCTTTCTCAAGGCAGAGAAATTTGCTCTTCCAGTCTTCCGGTCTCTTAATACAGTGCAGGAAGAAACAGCCAGTGGAGGAGAGGTGGGCCTTGCTTCAGACTTGTGGGTTGGATCTGAACTCAGTCAGGAGCTGAGGCTCGTGTTCGTTTCTGGGTACGGTGCTGTAGTATTGCTGCTGTCTAGTAATCCAGATGAAACGTGTATTTCCATATGCGTGGTCGGTGGTTTTCAATCTGAGCTTTTTTGCTTCTTCCTTACCTGCAAAATATCTGGGAGTCATTCACGTGAGCTGAGCTGCAGACTACGAGCCACAGAGGAGGCCGGTGGGCTGCGTTGGGCAAGGTGCTCGAGGCGGGGACAGGGTGTCACAGGGGGGCGAACTGCTGCCTGGGGACTGCTTTTAGAAAAACGAGGGCTCTGCTGCTTTTGTGGCTGAACGCTTCTTTGTTTGGGTAGCCGTTGACATGCAGTTCCAAGGTAGATATCCTAGGATGTATTCATTGCTTCGTATTTACCTGTTTGGGTTTTATACTGTCCTGAATTGGAATGTGCCTCTAAAAATCCCTTTTAAGCATTTGCTGCTACTGCACTTGGAGCATCTTGTGGAATCCTAAGTGGAAATAATACAGATGTGGAGAAGGTTGAAGGGTCTGTTTCTTTCTGTACAAGGCTTGTCCCTATTCCATCTAGAGAACAAAAGGAAAAGGTATTGTTTTTCAGTTGTTACCCAGACGTGCCAGTTTCTTACCGTTGGTAGGAAAGGAGGTTACAAACAGAGCCTGCAGTTGTATTGAGAATTACATTGCTCTTAAGCTTACACAGCTCATTGTCTAGCAATGAGCAGCAAACATATGCTTAGCCTCCAAGCGATATGTAAGTAGATTATTTAGTATAACTAGAAATGTTTTCTTTGTTATTTTGCCATTTTTATATTTGCCGGTCAAAAACGAGCTTGCAGATGAGCCCTTGGAAAGCATGCAGGGTCTTTAATTTGTGCATGAAATAGAGCAGGGAGAGTTCTGGGCAGTGCCACAGGAGGACTTCATGGCGGAGGTGTAGAATTTGGAGCCTCCTCTGTACAGAGGAGCTGATAAAAGGTGGAGAGAGAAAGGGTGGGGAGAGAAAGCAACTACTAAAATCAGTCCCCAGATGGATGAATGAATGGGTGGCACACATACATGACTGCTGTGATGGCCTGACTTACTGTAGCTTGGTCTCTGGATAATCCTCGTATGTCAGATTTCTGTAAGGCCAACATGTGACACAAAGCTTGCCTCTCGACAGACAAGTGTGCTTTGCTGGTATTAAGAGGCTGGCTGAAGCCGAGTCTCCCATTGTGCATGCGAACGCGTGTGTGTGTCTGTGTACGGTATGCGTGCTTGCTTGTATACGTGGCTCTGCAGCCAGCCTCTGTTAGAAGAACTTTAAAGGGAATTCCACAAGCTCTTGGCTCTCGCATAGACAGTCCCAAACTTGCCTGTGTGTGTATGTCCTTGTTAGAAAAAAAGAAAAAAGGAGGAAAAAAAGAAAAACAGGAAAAAGAAACAAAGAAAAAAACCCACCAAAACAACAAAGACTTCTAGCCGGGATTACCTTTCTCACACCTGTCAGCACTGATGTCCTCTCAAGGTTAGAATTCGAACGACGTGAGGCCAGCTTATACCAAACGCCATTTGAAAGGAGCTCTATGAAGGAACAGCAGGCACTGGAAGGAGGACGGGAGTGCCCACAATAACATGAACAACAGCTTGCAAGTTAACCTGCCCAGGACCTGGGCTGGTTCAAATAGCTCGCTCCAGGAGAAGTCTGAGCATTCCTTTTTTCTTTTCTATTACTATAGGATGGAGGACGAGGCAGTACTGGATAGAGGGGCTTCCTTCCTTAAACATGTATGTGATGAAGAAGAAGTGGAAGGTAAGAGACCGTGGACTGCTGGGGAGAAAGGGTATCTTCACAGTTCCTATTTGTATATAAAAATGCCAGTCGAGAAAAAGGGCACCTTTGTTTCGGCTGACTAATTAAACCTAAAATTGACTGAAACAGCGATAAGCTTAACCAGAGCGAAACTGACTTTTAAATTTAAAGACATTCTCTTTTTCAGTTGGAGAGTGAACGTTATTGTGTGCTCCTGGCACGTTTCCACTTCCTGCAGAATCATGTTCACTGTCTCTTGCATGGTGGCTGTGAAACATTGGGGCTTTTTGTTTTTCTTTCCCGTATGAGCCTTCCAGCAACACTTGCAGATTGCCGCTGCACTTTGGAGTGCTGGAATACGGTGGCAGGTGTCGCAGATGGAGAAGCAAACTGGAAAGACCGGCAGAATTTGTACCGAGTGTTGGGGGTGGGCATAAGGCAGCAAGCGGATGTTTTCCTGGGTTATTTTTTTAGCTTAGGAGGTAGAAAAATAAGGCTTTACCCTTGGGAGAATAACTTCTTTAAGACAGCAAAAAGTTTCCTCGCTTTTTAGGAAAAGCGTAGACTTCTTTGAAAGTGTTCTTATTTTCTCTCTGAATTGTGAAATATTGTGAAATCTGAAAGGAGAAGGGAGTTCACAGGAGTTCACGTTTTTAAGGCTGGTTGTGGAAAATTCTTAAAGCTGATAAGAATGAATTATTTGCAGCAAATTCTGTTTTTCTTGTTTTATGATCAGTTGACAGTGTGTTTGATAAACTCATGGAGGAGGAGGAAAAGACAATAGGGTATATAATCTAGCTAGAAGGAAAAACGGGGCCAGCATTTCTCCTCACAATGTTGTCCTTTGATTAGGGCATATAGTTTTATTCTAGTTTATTTGTAAACAAACACCTGTGGCTTTCAGTTTAAAATTTTTGAAAAGTGTAGAGGTACAGCCATGTCACCAGTGGTGGACACCAAAGGATCAAACAGCATGGAAGAAAATAATCTGCAAAAATGATCGATAAGAACACTTCCTGGAAGTCAGGGCAGGCATTTCCACGTAAACGCTTCTGTTTTCTTCCCCTCTTGTATGAAGTGATCTGTGCTCAGTAGCTATAAATCATCATGTTGGGTTTAATGAGGCCATTTGCTGTCTGCAGGGATGGAATGACAGGGTTTTTGTATTGCCTTCTGCTCGTGGAATAATTGATGCTTTGGCACAGCGGAAACATTTGAGAGGGGAGGGAGGGGGAATATTTCTTGTAATTTACTGCCTTAAATGTTGCCACATGCTCTTGTGGTATGTATCACCCATACGTGATGCTCCAAGAATATAATACAGATTGTTGTTTGTGAAGAGCAGTGTGGGAGTGACTGTTTTAACTGTCTGAAGATGCAGTGAAAAAGGTTGGGTTAATGTTTTAGGTATTTATCTCCATGTTGCAATGCAGATATCCTCGTTTGATTTACTTGGGCTGGTAGACCACTTGTTGTTCATCTCACTGGGGTAAGGGGAAGAGGAGGTGAAAAAATATGCAGTGTTTCTGTTTGCACACAACAGGCCTCTGAGAACTGTAGCTGCTTGTCTGAATCTCCAGAGACTTGGAGCTGTGTAACCAGCTAATTCCCTTGTTCGTGCAGAGGGCAGTGCCTTGATTCTCGCCAGGCTCCTGTGAATGACCTAGCTAAATCACAAAAGGAGTCGCCGGCTGTGGCAGAGCCAGTGCTGACGCTGTAGCATCTGTCAGATGCGTGTAAGATTTGACTGGCAAGTTGCTGCTCGGCCGCTCTGCTCTTCTGCACGGGGACAGCCTTACATTCGGAGCTTGCCTTGCAAACTGGAGGCATTACCGCAGTGTGAAGAATCAGTAAAGGCTTTGGCACTTTGAGGGGAACTTATTTGCCTCATTACAGAAGGTGTGTGTCCCTCATTATACCTAACTATGCACACAGCTGTATGTTCTGTAAGTAATGTCTGCGTGCACCTAATACGCATACATGCACCCCATGTACAGTTACAGTCTGCACGTATCTGTTGGAGGGGTTAAAACACCAGGTTGAAGGCCCTTGGCTGACGCTTGGTGCAGATGGTTTTAAGTCTCTTTGCTAGATTTCTGCATTAGACGTGGAGTGGCACAGTTTCAAGGAGGAGAGCGTTCGTCTAGAGACCAGGGAGGTGTTAGCTTCAAAACCCTCTCCATTACATAAGCCAGTTCTGTGGTATTGTTGTAACTCGTGTTTCTGAATAGCTTACACTGGTGGCATCCTCTGTAGAAGAAAGTAACTGCAAGCAGAATTGCCACCTCCAGATGTATTTTAGTTTTTTACTGATAGTTTTTCTTTTTCACCTGATTTAATGGAGGAAGAACATACCTATGACAACATTGTTTGCCCCTTTCCTATTAATTCATCTGCCAATAATTTATTTTTTCAACAAGTAGTCAATTTTGATCAAATTCCTTAGGAAGGTTGCTTAAAACTATTAATTTCACCAAAGCTGTGGGAAAACAACTGAGCAGGGAGGTGAGGCATTATGGTACGCTTAGAAAGCAGGCCAGTTTTGTTGCTTTTTGTTCTGTTTGTTTTAAAACAAATGAAGACAGTATTTGAAAGTAGTCATTCTGAGCATCCATCTCTTGCTTATTAACTCTCCAGAATGCAACTCTTGAAGTCAGTCTTTTCTTTTTTATTATTATTATTTTTTTTACTAGCTGGTGGCCCTGCATTGTGTTTGTGAGATGGAGACAGCAGCTCTGGATTAGCATGTTGCTCACTGATTTGGTTATGGAGTGGTGTCGGGGAGAGGAAAGGACTTGGTTAAGGAGGGGGGGAACGGGGCATTTCTGGTCAGTAGGATGTTGAGACATTTTCAGCTTGGAGCGATTGTCGGTCATGCCCTTGCTGAGTAAATATAACATTAATAGAAACCCTATATACATTGCAAAAGTATGTCCCTTTGGCCTAGCTCCAGGGATGATTTAATGCTTCTCTAAGGTGGTACCTCAGTCTAATCCTACACTGTAAGTCATTGCTATTTTATTAGTGATATCAGCTGTTGACATTCGAAAATGATTCATTTGCAGGTACCCCAGTTTTTCAGTGAGACGGCTTAGTTAAGAAATTCACTGCATTTTAGTTATGAAGAGCTGCTTTGCTGTCCCCTCACTGATGTGGAACAGAAGTGCCCCGAAACGTGACTCGGCGAGAGAAGGGAGCTCCCTAGGTCCAGTTCAGAGTGTAGCAGGAAAGTAAGTGAGAAAGCGTAGGCTTTCGGGGGGGAAATCAAGAACAGGCACTGCCCTAAGCTGAACCTCCGGTGTAAGAAAGCCATTCCCATTCATTTAGAGCACTGCACGTTCCTTTCCTTGAAGGTAATGACATAGTGCTGTAATGCCACTGTTAGGAGTGCTGGTATGTGTGACATAAACAGATTACTTAATAACCAATTTT
Source organism: Nettapus auritus (assembly GCA_011076525.1). NCBI lineage: Eukaryota > Metazoa > Chordata > Aves > Anseriformes > Anatidae > Nettapus > Nettapus auritus. The sequence continues at coordinate 35,677,733 of CM021768.1, read as the reverse complement.
GCAACAGGGGAAAACTAAAGCTCCACCTTATCCTTTGAGATAAGGTATTCTTGGCTCTTTAAGTGTAACTTCCCTCAGGCTTGCTGCTGCCCTGACTCCACGGTGGGGTGGAGGATGCTTGGTTTCAAGTCTGACAGCTCTGTTACTGGAAGGCCAGGGTAGCTCTGGCTGTGTCCCTTAGGAGAAGGGGACCAGCACTTCCGTCAGGTGTTTTGTCCTGCATTTTGATTGATTTGCAAAGTAAAAGTGTGGAGAGTACATCGTAGAAAGAACTAACTTCAGGAGGAGGTTCTGTTACAGTGAAAACTTTGCTTTGAATCCAGTTAACATTATGGGATTTAAACCAGGGTCTTCGTAGCAACTTGCAGTGACATCCTTTGCCATTTTAGCTGACTGCTCCCCACACTTTCCTCCTCCGTTCTTTCTATTCTTGACCCTGTAGTGTCATTACACATTGCTGGTAGAAAGCTGTGTTATGATTTAAGCCTATGATTATTTCTTGATGGTTGGATCAATGAGGAGAGAGGTTATAAGGGCAAAAATGCCTGTGAAAATCTTTACCTTTATTAACAGCAGGCAGAAGGTAGGAGACGTAAGTTATGTTTGCCTATTTACTTTTTTTTTTTTCCTTCTATCCCAACCCTTCGTTTTTGATCACTGACTGTAGGCAGACCTTCTCTGTTTTCAGAAATAATCTGTTTCATATCAATAGTTTCTAATTGTTTCTGAAACAAGTACAATTACAAAAATAATCATGTAAAATCCAAGTACACACTGTACTTCATTAATTTGCTTTGGTGCCTATAATTTAACTGTAGAGGTAGAGTAGGCTGTGTTTTGTTTTGGTAAAACTGTCTCAGGCTGTGCTTGTGCAAAAGCTTAATGATGAGGATTTAGGGACTGCCTTTTTCCCTCTTTCCATACAGCAGATGACATGGCTTGGGACCAGCAGGCACAGACTGGGACCTGAATGCTGCCCCACACAGTTAGTAAAAATGGGGTGGGTGGTTTGGATCTTCTCAGCTGTGCAGTGCCTGGATGAAAGATTCCAGTTTAGACTCTGTCAGGACGCTTTACGGGATGCTGAAATGTGCCGTTATCTGGTTCTTGATAAATAGCAAGGTCCTAGTGCTATGACTTTGCTGCAGACTTTTTGACAATATGGTAAATCCCTATGGAAACGTTGGGAGCCATTTTTGTGTGTGTGGATTAGTTAAGTTGATTGTATAAGTGCTGCAAGGTCTGTGAAATGTAAGTCACCAGTGAAGTGGTTTGTTGAGAACTTCACTCTCATTAAGGAAGTATCACTGCTCTGTCACTTGGAAGCTCGATGCTAGCAAACCCATGAGCACGTTTACTACTGGCACTGTCCAGCCTGTGTCAGTTTTACCCACTGTTGTCTGAGGTATTGTTCTGGTCATTGCAGATGCTTTTCAGATCTGTTGGCAGGAATCAGCGTTAGCTTTAAAGGTGCTGGGGTTGTGTGAGAAGGTGCTGACACCCACCGACTGCACACTCGACAAGGAAAAACTGCAATCAAAATGGAGATGTTGATAAACTGACTTCACATAAGGTAGCGCTAAGTTGGCTGTGCTTATAGAAGAAATGGAGAAAATGGTTTAAGAACAGCTGAGTCAATAGATGATGTGTTTTGCCCATCGCAAAGGAAAGATTGTGTTTGCTTCTAAGTGAGGGTAAGTTTTGCACTGTGCTTGTTGTGAGCCTGAGGTACGTGGCAGTGTAGGAAGGGGTTTCCATACCACTCTGACAAGTGACTACCCTTTCAGTTGGGTCTCATTCCTTCTCCAGTTGCACAGTGCTGGGAGAACTTTCTTAGTATTAAAAAAGGGGCTGAAAAGAGATGGGGAAAACTTTGGTGCTTCCTTGAAGGAAGCATTGTGCCACCGGAGGGATGTCAGGAGGTCTTTGTGTAAATGCAGCTCCCACCAGCGAGTGCCCTGTGGTTTGCATTGCGTCCTGGCGCCCTGCTGGCAGCTGCTTGGCCTCCACCTACACCCAGCTGTGGCTGCGGTCTGCCTCATAAAATGTGCTGTGTCCTCTCATTGGTTAGTTATAACTGCAGCCTCGGAATCAAGGTTTGTTTGCAGCAGGGCCGTTATCTTACCTCACGATTCACTACTGCAGAGTCGGGCAGTTAGGAGGACTTTCCCTGAGCTGCCTGGCACTTGCCAGAGGGAATGGGATGGTGGTTTAGGCAGACCTCTGCCCGGCATGTCGCAGTTGTGTATCTTGTTTTCGTTGCTGATCTGTGCTCAGTCTTCATAGTTGGTAACACAATGATGATGACACTTCTAGTGTTGGATTTTCCCTCAGAGAAATTGATATTTTTTCTTCCCTGCCTGTCCCTGCCTTGAGTTTGTAGGGTATGACGTTGAAGCTGGCCAAATTGGATGCAAGTTGTGTCCCTACTGAAAAGGCCATTTAACTTCTCTGCATATCCACAAAATTTACCCTTGTATGTAAGGGAAGAGAAGTCTCTCTCTGATAGACTTGCATAAAGTGGTTCATCAGTATCTATAAGACTCTTGGTCTCCAAATAATGCAGTGCACTGTGCTTGTAAAATTCAGAAGAAGAATGTTAGAAGTAGTTGTCCTGGGGTCAGTGGCCTGGAACAAAGTCAGTGGCCTCCCACTGAAGACCTAGGTACACAGTTTCAGCAGCTATGAAAATCGAGGCTCTTACTTCTGTTGGAGAGTGGTCTAAAACCTGCATGTATGCATCGAGCAGTGCCAAGTACAGCTTGGTAGTCATTTGGTCAGCCTTGGTAATTAATGAGATGGAAATATGGGAAATAAAGTCAAGATTTTCAGCCAAGATGGGTTGTTCTGGGCTGCATCCACTTTGGGTGGTAATTCGGGCCATTTTAAAAGAGGATGTGATTTTTTTAAAGGAGCTGTGGTCAGTGCTGAAGGTGGGTGCCAGAAAATCCAAAGGTGCTGTGCTTCTGAACAGCTTAGCCTAAAACTTAAACAGCCCTGCCCAGCACGGCTCCCTTCCTCTGCCCTGTTCCCCAAAGGTTTTTTGTTTTTGTTTTTTTTTAAAGTTTCTTTCACTAGAATCCAAGCAGTACTGGCCAGATTAGATCAGATAACAGCAAGACAGGTTCGGTGGCTTCTGTAACCTCACACAGCTCCAAAGAAGAGGGAAAGAAAAGCAGCTTACGGGGTTGTGGGTAAGAGTCTAGCAATGGCTTATATAAAGCTCAGTGAGAATGCCCCAAACATGTTTATTGTTCTGTCTAAACAATGTCGACCATTTATTGCGGTACCTTTTAGCTGTCATTGGCACGTGTCTTCAGGGCTTCGTGGCACTGGTTGTGATCCTTTCCTAGCAGTAACTAATTAATTTCCTCCTGAACAAACAGGGTTTGTAGGACCTTCAAGAAGCCATTTGAAGACACCATTGTATTTTTTCTCTTCCTATTTTAGACCTTCTTGGCTTGAATGTAAGTGAGCTCTGTGTTTCAGAGCTGTTCTGTTCTACAGGGCTAATGCACCTTTTAAACACGCTTCACTGGAGCAGCCTCTGATTCTTGTTAGGAATCTGGCAGTTTGTCTGGGTCATTGGTAGGTAGTAAGTGAGCATATGTTTGAAACTGAGAAGTGCAAGCGACAGACAGATGGCTAGGAGCACTTTCTGTCTGGCTAACTATAGTGTTGTTACGTGGGAACCTTTTAAAGACTGCAGAGGTCACTTTACGTAAAGATTAAACTGACCTTTTGAAGATATTGAAGGTCTAGGAGCCTGATGTTATCAAAAGATTCTCATGTTTGTGTGATATCTTTCACTGCCTAGCTCAGTTCCCTGCCCCTTGCAGTTACTTTAGTAAAGGACTGAATACTGAGGTGTAAAGTGCAGTAAAACAAATCCATAAAATGATCTTTGGTCAAGTTTCCTGCTTAATTAAGTAAATCATTGCATCTTCACTGCCGATGCTGGGTGCTCTCTTGTGCCCTTCCATCCTAGCAATGAATGTGGGGTCCTTTTGCCAGAGCTGGCAGAACAGAGGAGAGCCTTGCTGTTTCTAATCTTGTCCCTTCCTATTTAATCTCTCTGTTGAATTGTAGCTTGGGTTTTGTCTCTCTTGGAGCCTCTGTTCTGCCTTCTACTGCATGTTGCTCACTGCAGGCTGTTCTCCTGGTGGCCTTTATTAGGTTGTGAACCCCATACTCAGCCATATTAACCTGTTTATAAGGATTTGGCCCCATTCCTCAAAAGCCTGTCATCTGACTGAGTCACACGGACCCTTCTCTTTGGCCAACTGCCATATAATAGTGAATTAGTTTATTGCATGTTACTATTGGTTTAAAGGTCCTTAAGCCCGAGGGACGTCCCGATCTCAGTTTGTTCAGCTACCTGGTTACAGATTTTTGCAGTCATTTCCATATAGACATGAATTTTTCTGCCTCTGCCACTCAGCCCAGCATCCATTGTCCAGTTCTAGGCATCCACCTGCTGTTGCTGGTCCTCTGAAACTGTGTGCTTGGTCCCTTAAAAGACCTTTGGTTCCCTTCACAGGAACCTCTTGCAGAGGTCATTTTTGTGCCCAAGCATCACCATTATGAGACATGCATGCTTCTGCACTCATAAAATGTTACTGGGACCCAAAGAGCTAAATCTCTTCAGGGTGTAAGGTCTGCCCTCAGTTCAGAAGGTTCTGGTGCTACTTTGCTGTGGGGAATGACAGTGATTTGGGTCTGATTTATCTCCAGCTGGCACGTTGCCTTGTTTAGATTTCATCCAAATTTCAGCAAGCTGCTCAGTGAAGCCTTGTGAGCTTTAGGGTAAGTTCCTACTCACCTGGAAAAGCAGTGACTTGAACGTTAGGGTGAATACTGAAACACTGTGAGGTCCTGTGAGGACCAAGTGGTGAGCCCAGAAGTATGCCTGGTCAGCCCATCTAGAGGATTGCTTTTATTTATTTATTTATTTATTTATTTATTTATTTTTAGTTTTTGCCTCTGTGTTCAGATTCACTAATGGGAATAGTGCTTGGTGCTTACACTGTGCTAGAGGAAATAATGGTGTTCCTTGTTTCTAATGCATGAACCAGCTGTGTTCGCTAACAGGCCTTGTGAATTTCCGTGGCTCTTCTCCTGCCCAGAGTACTTCATCTTTATGCATCATTGAAAACATCCCGGCTTGTCTGTTGTTTCTTGGAGGCCTGTGTTTTCATCTGTGGGGAAATTAATGCTCTTCCAGATCCCTCCTGGGAAATGTCCAGGTGCCGTATGATGGGAAGGTTATTTCTGTTCCACCGGCGCTAACTGTTCTCTGAAGCAGGGTGTCGCACAGGCTGTGTCCCATCCTATTTGCGCTTGGCTACACACTGATAGCCGTGTCCTGGGAGGTGGAGTTGGTTGGGGTGGAGGGCCTGCGGCTGCTCCACTGCTGGTGCCGGTCCGGAGAGGTGTTTCCTACCTGTAAGCCCTTTAAATCAGGTAGAGTTAAGTGCACTCGGCACACGGCAGCATGGCCTTTTGTTCTTATTTCTTGAGCTGATTTGAAACTAAGCAGGGCTTACTTTGGAACTTGCTTAGTGCTACTTTTAGTATCTTCCCTTTAAAATGGATCATCCCTGTGATTTATTTGTCCTTCTGGACCGTCAGCTCTTTCTGTCGTTGATTTCCTTAGATTCTTGCACAAAATGTTGCCACCTCCGGTTTTGAAAAGAAGCCACTAAAAACTGCACTAGACTCACTCTGGTCCTGGCAGTGTGTTGACCAGAGCCACGTTTAGCTGTGTGCTTGGCAGTACACCGACATTTCCTTCTTGCCCATCGAGATACAAAGATACATCCACTGATGAAACTCACGGCAGGCTGCATCCCCTGCCAGTCTCATGTGATTTCAGAGCTGCTGTAGGTGCAGATTGCTGAATGTTGGGCATCTCTGTGGAGCATTTTTTCATAAAGTTAGTGACTTGTTAGCAGTAGGAATAAAAGCCATGTGCTCTAGGTATGTGTTGGGAAGCCACACCCATAACTAAAGCTTCCTTACCCTGGGGTTAAGCTGTGTGTCAGCTCCATCCAGGTTTGAAACTGATTGTTAGGCTACGAAAATGGCACGCCTTTGCCTTCCTGTGTTATTAGGTCAGCCATGCCCCATAGTTAAGTGACTGCGGCATGCTGAGCGAAGCCCTTCATTCAGGAAGCCTGAAATACCTCTTCTCTGAGAGCCTAGAGGTGCAAGTGGCCAGAGCAGCTGGCTTATGGAGAAGAGGTTGGCTGTAGAGATGTCCTAGTTGTAACCAAGTGAGAGTGTGCAAGCCTGATGAGGTTTAACATAACTCTTCCTGCTCTCTGGAAAAGAGCCCTGAAAGTAAAAATAAGGACCAGGTGAAAACTAATAATCAACTAATTTTTGTTGCTTTTTTAAGGTTAGTTTTTGATCTCGTTTCCTTCTAAGGTGCTAGTCCAAGATTCTTTATGGCCATGCTCTAAGTCTCAACAACCCTGGTCATATGGAAAGGATTCCTTCTCAGATGTGCACCAAGCAGACTTTATCCTTTGATCCTGTAACTTTCAGCTCCTTTCTTGAAATGACCAAGTTTTGCTTTGCTAAGCAAAAGCTGTTTCACTGTCACCTTTTTCTTAAGAGAGTTGATGTTTTAAATTGAAGAGGGTACTGGAAATAAAATGTGACCTCTTTCTGCTTGTTTGTTTGGCTGTGGATATCCGGAATGGAAAAAGAATTTCAGTCTTACACAGTGTTAGGCTGAAGTCTGTCCTTGGTCCTGCACTATGATGTCAGGAAGCGGTAGACTAAGCTCAGTGCCCAGATCAACAGAGACCTCAGGCACAAAAGTTATTGTCATACTTAAATAATCTAATCATATCTGCTGATTTATTTTTTTTTCTCATGCTAAGGCAATTACTTCAGTTTGCACTTCTGCCAGAAAACACAGGTTTTCTGGTAGTGCCCTACATCTGGATTATTGCCATGGTCACTGATACAACGTTACACATACGCGTTTCAATATACCATCCAAAAGGTTTTGTGAAAAGGTTTTGTTGCAGGTCGAACCTCCTCAGAACCACCTAAATTCAGATTTTTGAGAAACCTAAACTGCACAGCTATTCATAGGTGCATAAGACAACAGATTTAGCCTTTATGATGCCTTTGGGGAAGATTCAGTTTTTTATCAAGGAGATGGTAAGAAGCAATAATGCTTTTTGAAGCAAATATGGTTCCAGAACTAGTCTAGGAGACAACCGAACTCCTGATTTCTCTCTCTCTTGGTATATTTTGGCCATTTGCCAGCAGTATTATAGCATGAATAGATCAACGTGTTTTAAACAGTATAGACAGTTTGTGCTCCAGAGGCTTTGGGATGTCAAGTTTGGGACTGACGTGATTGCACCGAGAGTAATTCCCTGCCGCCAGCACACTTCCCGTGTGGGCAGATCCCAGGCTTTCTTCATCACTTACATTCAGCCAGAACCTCATCTGACTGTGCCAGGCTTGTCCTGGTTGTTTCACAGAGCTGTGTTGCCCCTTGCTGAGCAGCGAGCAGCTGTTCAGCGCGCATGCATTGCACATGCACCCTGCCTCTTGGTCTCTAAAAACTGTCCTCCTTTCTTCCTTGGACAGAGAAGGATCCTCACTGACAGACTCCTCAGGCTTGACTCGAGGTTTGTACCACAGCAACCGCAAAAGCTGCCAGGCAGCGTGACTGGTATATGCCCATGGGAACCTGGTCTGTTTCCTACACACGTACAGGGCCTGCCTTGTTGCACTGAGAAACCCCTGTGAGGCTTTGTGTGAGCCTCAGTGGGCACTGAGGAGCAAATTCTGGATGGAGACTGGGGTTGTGCAGGTAGCGGGTCCTGAGGCCACGCCAACGCACAAGTTTGGCGATGTAAAGGCATGCAAGCAACTCATGAGTAGCAGAAACTTTATGAGGTCAGAAAACTTCAAGCCTGCAGATTTCTCAGGTTTTATTTTTCAGTACACTTTTTTTTTCCTCTCCTATTTTTCCATTTCTTTACTCCCCAGGTTCCTTAAATAGAAGAACACAGAAAAGGACTAGAGAGTGTGGTGTTGCATTGTAGCAGAATGCTTGAGGACCCTTTGGAGCAGGGTGTCTTGGAGCTGCTTTCTTCCATGTGTGCTGTAACAGTGCTGCTGGGATCAGCGTGTGAGCTTGTGTGCTGTGCATGACTTGAGATCCTGGCAGTTTCATTCCCAGTACTTCAACAAGACCATGCTTGGCGAGGACAGAGATGAACAGATATCCTTGCAGGCAGGGATGGAATTCTGCATTTTACAAAACTTAAATTTGGCAATGTGTGAGTAGGTTTTCACCAATAAAACTGATTCAGGGAGACTCGTGTGCCCATCCTCTAAATCTGGACTCTGAATCATGAGCTGCTTTCTTCAGTAGCTCTTAATGAAGCAGAAGTTGTGGTTTCAACCAAAAATTTTCCAGGGGAAAAACACCTCTCTGATGATGACTGCTTCTTGCTCTATTAATAATGAGATGAGCCAATTTTGCTCCAAATTTGGTACACAGTAAAGTTTATCTTCATGCAAAGAAAAATTAACTAAAATAAGAGAAAATGCCAGCTGCTTTCACCTGCAGGTCTCGCTGGGCATCTTACCCGTGAGATTCTATAGCGTTGTGAAATTCATGCCTCTGGTCAACCAAAACAGTTCTGAAATTAATGAGGTGCGCACAGAGACTAGTCATTTTCCTGAGGGAGAGTGGGGAGGGAGGGAGGAAAAGGCTGTGAATGCAGCAGGGTCTATAGGAGGAAACTTGCAAATGGCCTCCATTGGGTGCAGGAGAGAAACCTGCAGCTTGGTGGGACCTGGATTATCAGAAGTTTGCCACTTGGCTCTGCTCCTTCCATCCTCCTCCAAGCTGCAGGATAGTAGTGAGGTGCATGTGTGTCATGTTAGATTTATCAGGCATTACTGCCTGTAGTAAATTGTTCTCATGGGAAAGCTCCGTTAGCCCAGCGAGTAGGAAATGTCTCAGAAACCCCGTGCATTGAGAATACGTGTCAATTGTTTCCTTCCAGGCGCTTTGGGAAGGGAGCCTAGAAGTTTATCTCAGCGTTCCCAACAATGTAAACAGATGCCAAGCTCTTACTTCAAGTACGCAGAAAGGGAAAACTTCTTGCTTGGCCACCTTGAACATGCTGGGAGAGAAAAAAAAATCAAAATTAAAAAAAAAGGGGGAGGCAGGGGGAAGGACAAAAAGCTGCATTGAGTGAGTGTCTCCCATGCAGAACAGGGAAAAGCAGCTAAGTAATGCAGATATTTGCCCGCATATATACAACTTAGTTTCATATCACCAAAATCTGCACTGTGCACACGTGATCAAAAGATTAAAGAGATTGTCCGGTTCTGTTGGCAGCATATTAAAGCATTAAGACTACAGGCTTACTATGATGTATTTGTATTATCAAGCTGACCACAGAATTAGTGATTCAAAAGAGGACCTTGTCTAAATACAAATAGCTGGAATCGCCCCATCCTTTTGCATCTGGCTTTTGGATGCTATTTGTTAAGAATTCCTTGGGAGCAGCTACCACCGCCTTGTTTGTCCCAGGGGCCACCCCTACCCTAAACTGCTGCTTGTGCTCAGATCAAATTCCCCCTTCTCTCTCTCTATGCAGCATTTATGCCATCTGCAGTGTTACAGCTGATATTTCCAGTTGCTGGAATACCTTTCCTGGTTTAGCTTGATGTGCCAGAGCTAAATGGTGTCTTCAGGTGCTGACCTGCAAGGTCTCACTGTAGGTATCCCAACGCTGGTATTGTGCCTCTGCCCCTGCCCAGGGCCCTCAGAGGTTTGAGCCCATTTCTGAAAGATTGTGATGCTGGCACACTGGGCTGGAGGCAGCAGGTATGGGTCCCTTTCCTTCTGCCACTGTTGTGCTGCCTGATCTTTGGACCTTGCTCAACCCTGGATTTCTGTTTCTTTTTTTTTTTTTTTTGTCCTGTTCCCTGAGATGACAAGTTATTGGTGGCTAGTACTGTGCCGGGCGGTTGTACAGCAGTTAGCAGCCTGGAGCATCATCTGTTTTATTAATTCAGTGTGGTCTTCTGCGTAGTTGCAGCCAGTATAGAAACTACAGCTTGCCATAGAACATGAGGCACCAGAATGATGATGTGATAGCTTTCAGGGCCATCGCCAGCACTTGCAGCCCCATTATGGCTGTGGGTGAGCAGGGAACTTCTTTGTAAGCCTCTGCTTTCTATTGCAATTTCCTCCTAACAAATTACTTTGCAGCCAAAATGTATCACATTTACTGCCAGTCTGGGGATGAGTCTGTTTCTTGAAGTCATCAAACTGGGGAAGTTTTTTTCCTAATCTTATTAGTCTCTGAGAATTAAGAATGCAGTTTTTAAAAAGCCCTTTTTCAGATGTTTTTCTATACTTCAGTGACTCAACAACAGTTTGCACTTAATTTCTCATTTCTCCTGTGTTTGCTTTCCAAATGAGCTACTGTTAGAGGTCTGTATGCCTAAATAGTCTTACTGGGCTATGAAGTATGTGTGTAGATGCGGATGAGACAGTGTAATATGCATAGGGCATGAACTGTTTTCATAAGCTTCTGTCCCTGTCTTTGCATACAGCTCGTTATTCCATTCTTTGCAAAGTCCCTGAGCAATGCTATTATAAAGAGCAATAACTCTTCAAGTTGCTATCAGGAAGGGCAACACTGGTCAAGCAGTCTTTTAAAAGACCTCAGCTCGTTTCAGCAAGAAAATTCATGTGCAGGGAAAGGGAAAGAGTCCCCAAACTTTGCAGCTGGCCTCAAGAATATGTGCAAATATGAAATGGCAGATGTGGAGACTGAGAAGATATCTCACAGGTAAATCCAACGAGGAAAGGTGGGAGTACCAGAAAAGCACGAACACACCTCACGCACAGAGCTGCTTACAGCAGTTGAGCAGAAAGCGTCTCAGCTATCCCTGTGAAAATCTTCAGTTAAAGATCAGTGTCATTTTTTCCATGGCAAATTCTGAGTTTTCATCAACATCCCCCCAGTCTTTATTTTATTTATTTAATATGTTATATATACATACATACATAAACACAGACACGTATGCCTTTATGCCTGCACTGTATGCTTTTGAGAAGGGACTTCACAGGCTCGTGTCCCATGTACAGCTCTGTGGGCTGCCTGGTCACCCTTCACCACAGATGTGGTGATCCATCTCCATCTCTTGGTGTCCTCAGACAAGGTATCTCATTAGAGAGGAATATTTTGAAAGGCTGTTTTTCATTGACAAATTAGTTTGTTATGGAAATCAGGGATTTTGTGATGAGAGTTGCTCAGTCTCAAAGACTGGATTTGACCTAATGAGCAATTACACACGTGTTTAGCAGTGAAGTTAACTGGTAGCTGCTGTCTCTGCCTTTACTGTTGTGCTGGCATTTCCAAAGCAATTTCCTGTGTGTTGCAAACAGGTGGTTAATCTGAAACCAAGTGATGCTGCTGAAAAGCAAACAACAGTAATAGGTGCAGCTAGCAGATGATAGCAAAGAGCAATGCGTGCTCTGTAATGAGGGAGAATCAGCAGAGATGGGTAGATAGCAAGGGCCGCTTTTCTCCCTAACTTTCCCAAGTGCATGACTGCTTTATCAAGTGAAGCCTGACTTTCCTTACTTGCTTAACTCCATTCGCCCTTCCTTGTGGGGAGATGCCCACCAAATGAGTTGGGCTGCAGGAAGGATTTGAACTCTTCTAAGGCTTTACCCTCTGCCTTCTCTGGAGTATGTGATCAGGTATGGTTGCATGGGGTTTTAACAGCCATGCATTCATGGGAGGTGTAAGTGTACGCTAAGAATAGATTTATGTGTGGTGCTGAGACAGTGACTCTGCAGAGGGGTAGCTTGGCAGAAACTGCTGTTTCTGGGTGTGAGCAAAAGTAGCTGAGTGAATATGCTAATAAATACACTTGTTCTCTTGTGCGTTTGGGGCTCCTTCACTCAGAGAAATGTACTTCAGTATTACGGCATGTGTGTTTAGCTGCACTTGGCTGAGAAATGAGTGGGGAAACCAAATTTTGTCCAAAACATCAAAGATAGCTATCATTCATCAAGAGCTAAATCTGAAGCAGCTGTTTTTAAAGTTTAAACTAAGATGGCTGAATTAGCTAGGAACAGAAAAAGACTCGTAAATGTTTTCTGTACGTACAAGGAAACATGTTTATTCCAAGCTGGTAGAAGTGCGGAAAGCCCTGAAAATAAAGCATTTTTAATCAAACTCATCAAAAAGAAATAACAATTGGTAGATGTAGTTTAAGGGCTTTATTTTTGAAAGAAAAGCCTATATGCAAGGGAAAAGGCATAACTTGTGTTCACAGTGTGCATACAAAATTTGACACTTAATTCTTATTTTGGAAAGCATCAGGTACTTGGAAATTTGCAGTAACTTACCTTGGCAGTCCTTCCTCACTGCTGCATTAAAGTACCCTAGTGGTACTTTGATACCTGTTACTGAGTGGACTATACATTTTGTTGCTCTGTGCCCTTCAGTTAAGCTGGATCAATTTGCAAGAGTGCGTAGTCCAGCCAATGTGTTTAGTAAAACAAATGGGGAAAAATATTGTGGAATGTTTTTGAAGATGATTGTATTGTGTATTGCAAAATTAGTTTGATAGCCTTTGTGGTTTTTATTTTTATTTTTAAATGAGTCACAAGGACTGAATAATAATCAGCAAGTCTGCACTGGAATGTACTCTCAGAAATGATTGTACAAAAAATACTTTTCAAATGGTTGTTCAAGAGCTCTTAGCTCACCTTTGGAGCCAAGAAACACACTATTATTTAATGTTGGGCCAGCAACGATAGATACTTCGCTCACCTATTTGAATGAAACTCAACATGAACTGTACCTATCTGCTGTGCACAAGCTGTACGCAGTCCAAGTTAATATTTGCTGTGCTTCTCTTCCTTAGGTCATCACACTATTTACATTGGGGTCCATGTGCCGAAGAGCTACAGGAGAAGGCGGCGTCATAGAAGAAGACCTGGGCACAAAGAAAAGAAAGAAAAGGAGAAAATTTCTGAGAACTACTCCGACAAATCAGACGTAGAAAATGCTGATGAGACAAGCAGCAGCATCCTCAAGCCACTCAGTAAGTGTTGGTGTTGGTTGTCACTCACTACAATGGTCTGTTGTCTAGTGATTTGCTCCTGGTCTGATCACGAAGGAGGAAAGTGGATCAAGAAAAACGGTCCTCTCATGTTGCAGGGTCAGAATAGTCTAAATCAGTTGCTATCGAATGGTTGCTGTGGCTTGGAAAAGGCCGGAGAGGACATTTCATCCCTCTGTATCACCTGAGTTTGCTACTCAGCTAATGCCAGTCAGCAACAGGCCAAAATTTTAAAAGCAAGTTGACACTGTGTGTAAGGAGATAGCAAGGAAACACAAAGACTGAGTATGTGCCTGGACAGATCGATTGCAGCTTCTGCCCTGGCTCTCAGGATGAAAAGTGTGGTTCAAGCACCCCCTGGTTTCAGCTTATAGGAGCAGGTCGATAACAAGCAGCAAGACCATGGCTGTAGGCTCTAAGAAACAAATCCCCATGGGATTTGGCTTCATTGTATTAATTTATGATTCTAGTGAGTCTTTCTTAACTTCAGTGATTGATGAGTTTAAAGTTTTGTAGAGAAAAAGGAGAATAAAAAGTAACATGACTGCATGTTTGAATATCTGTAGGTGGTGAATATCTACATTTCTGATAAGCAGATGAGGTCTGTTTCTGGTGCCTTATACCTACATGCATGCTGGAACTGCTAAGCAGACGAGAAACAGCTGGTGTCATCAGTATATGTCTCTTCAGTAACATCGTAAGAGACTGCCATGAAGTCTGATTCTTCTTGCTGTCTTCTCTGTTGGCCAGAAGCTTGTTTTGTAATCTAGAGGATATCTGCTTAAACAGAACTGAGAGGGAGATGGTGACTGCCTGTTAGAATGGATCATGCCAACAAGGTTTGAATGTAGGGGAACAGCTCAGGATGGTATAGCTCAGATTCCTGAGGCTAATTCCAGGTGGTTGGAGTTTTAGTAAACAACTTGCTTGTAAGGGAGAAGATGCTTTCTGAGCTAGAGGGAGAGAGGAGTAAGCAGGGGTTGTAAGACCTGATCGTTGAAGAAACGCAGGAGTTACTCATTTTGAAATTGTGCTGCTGCATAGTTGCTGCATGTAAAGACAGTAATATGGGATCAGATCGGTCATTTACTCTCACTGGTGTAGATACTTCAGAGAATGATTACTGAAAAGAAAAGCAAGTCACCAAGACCATTTGCTCTTTGTAGCTGTAGTTCCCTAGTTGTTCCAAGGAAGTTTTCTTGTCAACACTCAGAAGCCAGTAATTGGTTTTACAGTGAAATAAATAATTATTTGTCTTCAAGAACTCTAACTATTTACTATTTAACTTTTATATGTACATCTCTGTTCTTTTTTTTGTGTGCCAGTGACCTATTCTGAAGAAGATACTTTTTGGGGTTCTGGTCCTATTGGTATCCTAGGGAAATCATTTCCATGGGCTAATTGTACCCATGGTTGAAAACCTGTTTCTTCCATCAGATTTTGATTTGCTGCCTTTTGTTTTGCTAATCATTGTTTCTGGTTCCTTTCACTTCAGAAAGGGTTAACAGTGTTTTTTCCTCTGTTACTGTCACAATTCAGTCTGTTCTTGTCTGTTCTTCTTCAGCATGTGAACACGTGCAGTCTTGTCATCTCTCTGCCCAAGAATTTCCTCCATAGTCTTTTCTAGCCTGACCTCTGTGCACTGCGTATTTTTGGAATGGGATCACTTAAATCCCACAAAATATTCCAGGTGTCCCATGCAATACTGTTAATACTTGCATCATTTGTAACTCTTTCTGCCTTGTTCACCATCTCATGTATCCATATATATTACCAGGTTCTTGAAGTGACTTGCTGTTGCGCACTGGTGGCCGGATCTTTTTACGAGCTGGCACAGTTAATTTAGAACACTGTAAAGGATAGGAGTAGTTCAGATGACTGTCTTGTATTTCCAAACGTTGAATTACGTCTTGCCTCATCATCCCAGTTTTTTTGCCTTCTGAAACTACTATCTTCCTAACTGACCTGAATTATTAGTTTCCTATGCTCTTTTTTGCTGGCTACCAGCCCTTCTTTCTCTCCTTCTGCATCTGCAGTAACACCAGGCCTCCTTCAGAAATCTGTACCAATCTGCTTTTGACATTTCCTTTCATTTATAAATGTCTTTTTATTTCCAGTTAGGTTTCTGTTGCTTAGGCAGTTGCTGAGTTGAGACAGTTGATTCAGGTTGTGTCAGCTTTTGGTGGCCCTTACTGGAACTCGAATGAGGGCTTTATGAGGGTCTGGATGGCTACTGTGCACTATATATCCAGCTGCTCTGTTCACTGTCATGGAAAGTATGTCCAAGAGAAGAGCAGTTCTCTTCAGGAAAACAAAAGCATGCCTCACCAAATTAATCTGATTTTCATTACTGGTAAGAATGGCATTCTTGGCAATAGTGGCAAGAAATCTCAGTCGAACTGTAACTTTTTATATCTTTGTTCATTGTAACTGAGTTAAGGCCATGTGGCTAAAGTTCATTTTCAAAAGACACCAAGAATATTAGGAACAAAGAATTGAGGAATTTTGAAGGGAAATTCTATGGAGTTAGAAGATACGTGGAATTAAGTATCTTGCATGTATTTGAGACAGCCGTCAGAAAAGTGTATGTGACATACGATGAAATACCTTCTCGGACTCAACCCTGTGGCTTAGAAGAGTGGGGCAGATGGAAGAAGTCTGTGAGGGAATTAGGTGAATGAGTTGGCAAGGAGAGAAAAGGTGGCTGCATTCTGGCCAGGAAGGAGGGAGTGTTGGATTTTGTGTTTCTTCTCTGAAGAGGAAAACAGCAGAAACTGAGCAAGAAGGGAAACATGGAGTTTGGAGACAGACAGATCTGACTTTAGAGAGTCTAAACTTTTTAGGGAGTTTAGAAATCTAACATGCCTTAGGTTGTTTTACACTGATGGATGGTTATAAAGGGCATTAGAGGTAGGCCAGCTATGCAGGGGCTTGCTGGATATTCACAGGGGGTACGCAATGTTTTGGTGTCATCAGGAGAGTAGAAAAATCTGTGCTGGACACTAGGGAAAGCAGAAGTCTTGCACCCACTGTGGCATCTTAAACAGTTCAGCGTCTGCCTCACGAAGGGACCCAAGAATAGAAGGGCAGAGGGTGTTGCAGTTTGCAGGATTAAGGGCTGCTGGGACAGCTGTGTTAATGACCTTTGCATAACGCTGCTTTGCACGGTGGCTGGATGTAACCGGCACTAGCCGTTATTGGCTGTGCTAACCACTAAAAATGGCATCGGATTCCTGCAGGTTTCAGGGACCTTTCAGACACTGAGGCTCAATGAATACTCAGCAGCAAATATAATGTGTAGACACATCTTCAGAAAGGCTTCAGAGGGGGGTAAGAGGCATATGTCAGCATAGCAAGATAAAAAAAAAAAAATAATAAAAGTGCTATTGATGTAGTTGCTGGTGAAATAAGGGGACTGAGCGGAAGGTATTTGAATCTTTTCCTTAGAACTGGAAGATACTGGATTTATATATTATGTTTTTTTGTTTGTTTGTTTTTTTTCTCAACCATACTTTAAAACAAGCAAACCCTACTTTTAAATTAAGGAAACACAGACGTCTTGGAGAAATGTACAATGTGTCTAAGTCTATAAAAACAATAATGTATATAGCTCTTTCTCTTTGTTGATTTTTGTAATTGTTAGCTTGAACAAGCATTAGACACTGTCAGTTCAGCTTGTATATGCTTCTTAGTTAATTTTGTCTTCAAATATAAGGACAATCATAGAAAGAGTCATTCACAAAACCTGAAATAATGAGGTTGTTTTAACTATACTGAGAGCTTCATTTTTACTGAGCAGAAAGCTTAAGACAGTTTCGATTTGATGCATCAGTTTTATTTCTTGATCTGTCCCTAATGACTGTGACGTCTAAACTCAGATATCTTACCTGAACAAATGTGATGCCTCAGCTTCTTTGGTGAAAAATCTGCAATCAGATTTTGACCGAATCTGGATTTGCATCACCAGGTCAAGCTGCTTGTACCACAGCAAACGAACCTGATGAAACATGTCTGTGGATACCGAGAAGCAAGTAAACAGTCCATAAATACAAACTTGCCTATAAACATTTGGTTCCAGTTCAAAACCGGTCTAGCTGCACTTCAGTATTTGGAAATTGGTGCAGTCTAGAAGTGTCAATGCATTTTTTTGAATAAAATTTGTGTCCAGTTCAGTCAAACAAGCTAAATTCTGTGAGTTTATACAATCCTCGGCTCTCCCATCTGGACAGAGTTAGGGAAACTGAACCCGTAGAGATATGTTGTATCTAAAGTTAATTACTGCTTAGGAAAGATGTCTGCTTCAAAGGTCCAGACAGGGATATTCTCTGATACACGGAGGAGGAGGCATTAAGGCAGTGTTCCCTCTGCAGAGCCCTTTCAGCATATTCCAGGCCTGCAGGGGCTGTCTCTGCACTTGGAGAGAAACTGTTGTTCACACCCTTGTTCTCAGGCAGGACTGCTGACTCTGGTGCTAGCTGAAATGTGGCTTCCTTTAACCGCAGACTGTTACAGCTCCCTGCTCCAGATGTACCAGCACCCTATTTCTAAAAGTACCTGTTTTAACTGGCCTTGCCCTGGCTTCCACCTGTGACCAGTAAGAAGGAAACACTTCCTAGCAGTGGTTCTTTTGCACCAACCATCCAGGAAGCTGGCATGCAAGAACTTTGGGGAAAAATTTATATTGTTATTTGTATTTTGGTTACCTTAAGCAGGCTTTAAGTGCCCTCTTTTTGTCTGCCTAAAACGCGCTTGAGAGTTAGAAAAGACATAAAGATTTATGTTGTCAGAACATCGAATTGTTTCTAGAACACCCAACCTGCAGAAGTAGACGGATAATGTATTAAGAGAGCTTGGGTGAAACAGGGTTTTTCAGGGGTAAAGCTAAGTGATTTTGTAACACTAATGGCTGCAGTATTGACCTGCTGGGGTTTTAGGCACAACCCCATCTGCCAGGCCTGGTTAACCCACTTGGTGGGGTGAAGGGAAGATTCAGCTGGACAGAGGAAAGAGTCAAGGTGCAAAGCCACAAGAAACTTGTCAGCTAGCATATATAGAGGTGTCAGGCCTGATTCTGCCTTCTCAGGTCAACTGATTGCTTATCTCAATATGAAGCAGATGGTGTAGTTTGCTTTACTTGCACGGGATGAGACAAGAGAGGAACAAGAAAAGCAGATAGGTGCTGCTTCTTCAGGACAGGCTGCGATCTGAACCCATTTCCCTCTTCCTCATTCTTTACTACAGACGTGCGGAGATTTTCCCATGAGGAAACGCATCTCTGCTTGATCTGGGAAGGGGTTTCTTCTCATTGTCTGGTTGCTCTCCAAGTTTATTTGGCTCACCTCCCTGATACTTGTTTGAGGTGGCTCAAACCCAATGAAAGCGTGTCTCTCAGTAAGCACTGTAGCAGCAGGCAGCATGTAACACCGTGTTTGTGTACGCAGCAGCATGAGCTTCTCTGCAGAGATGCCTGCACTTGTGTAGAGCCTGCTTGGATTGTCCTGGGCCTGGCCCAGCCCTGTGGCCCTTAGACACACAGCAGGTGTAGAAGGTACATGTTAATAAAGATCCAAATCTGTGTTTTGAGACTCTGATGTTGTGTTTTGAACAACAACGCTTGGCATATGTGGTACAGAGTTAGGCTGATGTGAGTGATACGGCAGAAACAGAAGGAGAAAATGTGTGATGCTTTGGCAGAATGGAAATTTCTGATCTTTAATTTATCTGCTTATGGCTGATGGTTTCTGGCATTTAAGAAACCATCAGTATGCATTCATGGTGACGAATTCAGTGGCTAGGGTAAAAGCCCTTTTGTAGGCAAAGGAGATTCCAAACCAATGGAGAACAAGAAGCTCAAGCTATAAAAGCACCCATCTATTTCCAAAATATTTTGGGGAATTTCATCTGTAGTCAAGGACTGGTTTTATAAGCTGTAAAGTATTAACTTGCAATACTACACCTCACTTCAAGCCCTAAGGCATTTTACATAAAATAATCACAAAAATGATACCAGCAACATAGGTAGCGAAAGATTGAAAATTCTCTATCGTTCAGACTGATTTTAAAGCTAAATGGCAATATTCATCCTCAAACCCTGTTTTCAGGAGGTTAACTAGAGTTATGACTTACATTTTTAATTTTTCTTTTTTCAGTTTAAGAAATAGGAGTGAGAGGGAGGTGGACATGGCACTTTCGTGCCTTGTGTTTGTGCAAAATGATGTTCACTCCTCTGCTCTGAAACATTTTGCAGAGCTGTTAATGCAGCCCGCAGGTCTGAGGGGGATGAGAGCCTTCATTCAAAATTTATGGAAAGAAGGTAATAGGCAATTGGATTGCAACATTTTATGTTCTTGAGGTCTTTCCTCTGAATCACGGTCTCGTTATCTGCTTGACTTGAGGGTACCTTGCTGAACAAGGGTACATGAAAATGGGCCACCAGAACAGTGTTACTGAACCAGGATAAAGAAGGAATTTGCTTTGATGGGGCAGTAAGCTGCCTGCTGACTTCACTCTTCAGTTGTAAACACAGGACGTCTTCATCTGCATCCTAAGTAAAGGACTTCCCATGCCTATGAAACCACATACCTTGGCATATGTCTGTACTCCCCTTCCCCTCCGAAGACCAAGAAGAAGTCTTCAGCAGTTTCCTCTGCTGACATTAGATGAGATTGATTAGATGTGAAATCCGTGAGATTAGATTTTCCTGATATGTTACTGCTATTGGCCAAGTGTGGAGGTTTTATCCCACAGGTTGTGGGATGTCGCTCCTTCCTGTGATTCTGTATGGCTTACTGACTGTTTTGGTTCAAAACCACTTGCAGGTCTGAAGAGCTGTTGTTGCCAAAGTGAGGGATTTGTCTGAACTCAGCGGAATGCTTTGAAGAAAATTGGGTTGCAAGGAAAAGAAATGTAGTGCTTGTAGTTTACTGGAAATGGGCATTACAGGGTGCTCAACCCCATTCAGTGCCAAACTTGGGAAATGTTTGCGATACCTAACATTGGCAGTGGATTCCACAAGGTATGTGGGCCCAAAAGCAACAAGCAATAATGAGGCACCTGTGAAACTGATAAACTGCTTTATGTAATAGTATTTTCTTAGGATTTGCATCCTTGAAGACGGTAGAATCTGGTTTTGGCAGGAGTCAAAACATGACAGGTGGATAAATCTAACTGCAAAATACAAATTTTGGAAAATCTTAAGAGGGCTAAGTAGCTGTGAGTTGAGGCAATCTTTCATCTTACCCTGTTGGCTACAGCTGTTCTGCATATGGTCACATGTGGACTAGTCATATTGAAGGTTTTCTTAACCAGTTGAAGGGTGTAACTATGGTTCTGTTTACAGGACACAAAAACAGAAACAGGAGAGAGAGGCTGAAAATCTGGATCTGTCTGTTGGAGTGGTTTCCAGAGGACCCGTATAGCAAGAGAGAGGGAAGGGATGAAATGTCATCCCATCAAAGGTTTGTAAAGGTTTGCAGTTTGCCAAGAGAAATTCCTCTTCCACCCACCACCAGTAGTTCTTGAAGGTTTCAGTTAAAAAAAAAAAAAAAAAATCACTCTTGAGCCCTCAGATGTGGGTTAGGAGGTGTTTTGCTGAAGGAGAAAACTTTTGCAGCAGAGTCATTTCATTAAGGTACTGTTTGAGGCTTGTGCTGCCATTCTGGATGGAGTGCATCTCTCACAGTGAAGGTGAGGTTTGGTCTGGGTAGATCAGATTTGTTATGCAGGCAGCCACCGTTACCCCTGTAATGATGGTTGATCATCATCCCAGGCTATGGTTTAATATGCAGCTTTTAACAATTCTTATTTAAAAGGCAGCTTTCTCTCGAAAGTTGCATGTAACCTGTGGTATGGAAGCTGGAACTCTAGAGCATCCGGCTTTCTTGAAGCTTGCTGTAAGTTTTGGGTACATGTGCTAAGACTTTGCCACCGAATACCTGCATCTAAGTAGTTCTCGGTAGCTTGTTTTACATGGAGAAAGAACTGTAATTATCTAAAATGGGTTGTCTGAACCTGACAGATCCTGTAACATCAGCTGGCACCTTATCTGAAAGCTGGTTAATCTGTTCTTGGTTTATCTAGATGCCTTAGGGACATAAAAGATTTTGTGGTGAGCAATCTTGTAGCGTGAATTCACCATGCTGATTTGTTTAAGTGGAGGCTTTTTCATTTTTAATCCAAGTACAATGGTTTGTCTATTGGTTCTGGCTGCTGCAGAGCATGCTGAAGTTGTTGTCATTAGTATCCTTAATTTCCTTTACATTCTGTTTTGCTTGTTGCTTAATGAATGCTTTTTTTGGCCTCTTCAGGTCTTCTGGTGGGTGTAGGTGCCTAGATACGAGTGGTGCTCTATGTATGTATATAGACACTTTGAGCTGTGCGTCTTTGCAGTGCAGTACCTCTGACAAGGTTCTAGGCAGGGATCTGTGGAGGCCAAGCTTCTCTATTTTTCTGACATTTTCTCTCACTCACCAACATGATGTTTATCTTAAAGGAAGGCTCACCTATGGGGTTGGAATCCCAATGGATTCCTTGGTGCCCTTGATTTTTTAAGTGTTTTATTGCATCCATAATTCCTGCTGAAATCCCTAAGAGTTGAGTATGCATCCAGGTGTTTCTGGAGAGCCAACTGTCCCACCAGTGGGTCAGATACAGTCTGCTCGCCTTATGCTTTACACTTCTTTAGAACCATCAGGTTTTGAAGTCTTTCTGCCCCTTTGTTCAATGCCTGTTCTTCTAAACAATTTGCCTACACACGGCCTGAAATGACATTTTACATTGTCTTAAATGGGACACTGAAATATGCAAATCTCTCTTGTAAATGCAGGAGGTGAAATATTCAGAGCAGTGTGCTGAGGACAGTGCTGTGAAACACTCCGTGCTCAGCCTGCAGGGACCAGGGCTCTCTCCTGGGGACAAGTGAGCCTTCACATCCAGGAAGCACTTGCCGTGAGCAAGTGGGGACTGTGCAGCAGGCTCTGTCCCTGGCACTGCCTCTGAGACAGAGACGAGGGCTTATTTGAAACCACTCATGGAAAAAGCAATTGGAGACATCAGTAATGCCTTCTGGAGGTGTTTTCCAGGCTTTCTATTGCAGGCCTCTCCTTAAAAGGAGGAAGCCTCACAACTTTCCAGCACAAAATTGCCTCTTCAGGAGCACTTAAATACAAAATGGAGAACAAGTTGTGTGCAGTGTTACTGAAGTGATAGAGCAATTTCAGGGTGTGATAAATGATTGAGTCCCAAATAGGATTCCCATTAAAGTTTGAAATTTATTAAACGAATAGAGGCAAGCAAACAGCGCTGGGTGCGCCGGGAGTCTCTGCTCCACCAGGATGCACACCTGTTACATCAGGTAGCTGCTTTTTATGCTCCTAGACTAATACATATTAATCACTATTCCTAGAAAAGGTAGGGTTAGTATAATTAGTTCCCAGAATCCTAACCTTCTCCCGGACGCATGCATCTTTGGTGGTCTCTCTGGGGGTTGCTCGTGCTGAAGGCTCGTAGTCTTCCTCCCAGGCTTTGTCCTTCAACTCCCTCTTTCTCCTTATTTGGTGATATCTTTGTCGGGTATCAGAGGCTTGCACAGCGTCCCATGCAGAAGTCAGCAGTTTCCTAAAAACTCCTTATCTCCCAGACCCGAGTCTTGGTGCTCGTCCTTCAAACCCTCTACACGAACTGCTGGACCCTTCCTTTGCATGATACAAGA
Organism: Nettapus auritus; assembly: GCA_011076525.1. Lineage (NCBI taxonomy): Eukaryota > Metazoa > Chordata > Aves > Anseriformes > Anatidae > Nettapus > Nettapus auritus. Next base: position 35,654,884 of record CM021768.1, on the reverse strand, counting down.
ACTATGTACCCTAATCACTCTGTTTTTCTTCTTGTGCTAGCAAATAATCCAAAGCTAAGCGATTTTGACACAAAGCAGTTCTCATCTTGGTATTTTGTTTGGCAATTAATCCGAGTGCATCTCCGGTTTTACTCACAACTATTAGATTTTTTGCAACTGTGGGGATTTCATATTTTACTCCTGTTTCCATTTCATAATAGAATGAGTTGAATAACAGTCTGTGTTGCACTGACTCTCCTGTCACCTTCTCTGCAAAGAGCATACTGAGTTAGGTTAAAAATGCAGCTTCCTATTTTCTGGCCTTTACAGTCATAGACAGTATGATACACCAATGTTTGGGAGCTCAACCATCCTTTTCTAGTAGTTACTACGCATTGACTGCAGTTGTTGGCCGTAGCTTGGGCCGAGAAACTCACCCCGAGTAGGACTAGAAGAGGTCTGGTAAGGGCCATCGGTCAGCAGGTGGTGAGAAATTGCATTGCGCATCACTTGTTTTGTACATATTATTATTAATTTATTTTCTGTCCTAATAAACTGTCTCTATCTCAACCCACAGGCTTCAGTTTTTCTCGTTCCTCTCCCCCATCCCGGGGGGGGGGGGGGGGGGGGTGAGGCAAGGCCTGATCTGTACTTAAACCTGCCTGCAGCCTGAGCTAGAGGCCGCTTGTTAAAACACACGTCTTGGACACTTATGGGCTTGTTCCCATTTGTCTTACACTTGAGTGTGAGGTGGCTGTTTAATTGTATTTCTTTGTATATATGTTTGTGATCTTTTTGGCTTTTCTTAAATAGACATCCTATTCTTTAAGTGCAGTATGGTTTACAATAAACTAAATTTCTGGAACTGCTTCCCAACTCAGAGCGCTTGCCTTGCAGGCGAAGATCCTGTGTTGTGAGGGACGTCCCAGCTGATTACCATTGAGGAGTGGAAGTTGCCAGTCCAACTGTGGAGCAGTCCATTCATAATGAGATGGAATTAATTCAATAGGGATATTTAAACATCAATTTAGGAAGGCTCAGGCTTGGTGTCTACCCTGCAAGTTCATTAAACCAGTGGTTATAAATAGCAGGAGACAGCTACAGGATTGAAATAAATGTACCTACTTAGCAGAGCAGATGCAGCACAGTCCAAGGGTGTGCCAAGAGTCCTCTTCCCATTAATGTGGTTGGATTGTTCAGCAATCCAATTTATTTCCTGGCTCTTTAAGACAAGGGGTGGGATTTTTCAAAAGCTTTTAGCTTCAGCTGACTACAGTAAGAGCAAAGATAGATTAGTGCTGAGAGTCTTTGAAAAATACCAGCGAGGATGGCCAAGTATCTTAATTTTGGATATGGATATTTCACATAGGGAAGATCAGGAGGGGGACGTTCCCTTAAATGTGTGGGTATCTGAGAGCCTTTAGAGTTTTGGTCTTGAAAAGCTACTGGATTTGTCCAAAGTGGTGCAGTTGAAGCATGCCCTTCTGCAGCTCCTCAGATCTCTAATGCTGCGAGTAGTGTATTTAGGTCACACACAGCGCAACTGCAGAGGTAAACACAGAAATAATTACTGCTTCAATTGCAAACATGCCCGCTGCGTAGCTGGGGGCCCATCGGACTGGCTGTTTGGGTGCAGCTGGCCAAGTCAGTGCTGAAGGGTATGGGAAGGTGCTCAGGGGAAGGCAGGCTGTGGGAGAGGAGCAGGTGAGGAGGTCAGCCGTGCCCGGTAAGTGCAGAGCTAGCAGTTGGGCACCGCACCGCGTGCTGACACAGCCCTCGTGGCCGCTCTGACAACGCAAAGGAGAGATTGCATAATGCAGGGAGAGACCTCCCGTTACCTTTGTGGCACATCTGGCCGTGCAGGATGAAGACGGCCACTATCTGGCACTGGGTGTTTTGTTAGGGATCTGCTTTCAGTGAGTCGGACTCCTCTAAGACAGGACCCCTTTCATCCCTAGCAGCTTGGCTTGTTCTGCGGTTAATAGCAGTGAGCGGTAAGGTCAGGAAGCTCTCTTGCCTTTCACTGCAGGGGTTACAAAGCATTAGGTTTCAAGAAGGATATTTTTGTGTTTATGGCTGGGTTCAGGGAAGAGGCTGTGACCTCAAAAAATCTGGAGGAGAGGGGGGGGGTACTTGAAATTTTGGTTACTTGGCCTATGGGAAGACTTCTTGTAGGTGTGGGAGTGACAGAGAAGAGACATTTGTAGGAGGAGGGTACTTCAAGCAGCAACTAAACACAACCCCTTTTTCCCCACTAATTACTCCAGCCCTTGTCAGTGGGGGATTTTCTGGATGTTGTTTTTCCCAGTCTCTTAGGCTCTGTTCTGCTAATTGCAAATTCTTGCAGCTCTCACTGAAGCACTTTTATGGAATGAAGGTACATGGTGATATGAGGCTGTGTGTAGATTTGAACTGTCACCCTAGGCAAAGACTTTCTTGTTTTCTTGGCAAGAATAGAGGGTTTTTCACAGCCAGTTAATTAAAACAATTGCTTTCTTTGCAACACCACTTGAATGAACTTTTTTTTTTTTTTTTTTAAACTAGACTTCTGCATAAGCTGATCATATAAGGGCTTCTTATAAACATCTATGTTTGTTTCATACACTTTGTGCTTCCCTTACACCTCACATCCACCTCATTTAGGTGTCTGCGTGGCTGAAATTGGACTTAATGCACAGGATGGTGCTGAGGGGCACAGTGGTATTGCTTTGCCTTTGCTGTGTGGCCGAAGGCCCTCTGTGGTGAGAGTGGGTGCCGGTCAGAGGAGATGCATGGGGGAGCTGAGAGGAGCAGGCAGCTGCTTTTTGTTCAGCCTTTCTGGGTAAGCAAACAGTGCAGCTTTTTATCGCTGCCAGGGATGTTCACTGTTTCTTTCCTGCACCCCTGATGTATTACATTTTCCCCTTTTCCCCTTTCAGTGTATTTTTTAAAGTAGTTACTGAAGTGTGCTAATATCTCATTCTGACACAGAGCAAAACTCTGGTGTCTTTGCCAAGCTTTCATTCCTTGCTTGTGACAGCTGGGAAATGAACTAACATTTTTTTTTGTTTTTAACTTGCGAAGTCCAGGTGATGAAAGGTAAGGGCAGAGTGTTCCTTCTTGAGTGTGTAATGAGACTCCCACGTGTAATAACAGAAAGTGATCGTTCTTGGCAGTGCTGGTTGTTAAGGAAGATACTGAGTGTCTCTGGTGCAGGGAATGAGTTATTTCCCTGTCCAGGAAGGTATGGTATTTGCAAATTCCCCTCTAGAGTCATTTCTGAAGTTGTTTTTGAGCTGGGGAAAAGGAGCAGTGTCCCTGAATTACGCTATGTGTATGGTCTGGTTAAATATAGGTATCAGGCTGGTAACCGTAGCACTTTGGTACACCTGTTTGGATGTGACACATAGCATCTGAGCATTGCCCTTCCACCAGCTGCCCCGTGTGCCTTTGGCGAGCCCTAAAAGCCTGGTGTTGAAAATCTTCAAAGGGACAGTTATGTCAGGGATCTCGCGTGAGTGAAAATAAATCTCATCTTAATCTACCAGCATTTCCCACATTATCCTCTCTAGTTGACACTCTTTATAGATGCAGTTTTACATCTCACTCTGGCAAATCTTTTACTTTTAAAAAACCTCCTGCCTGAGTGAAACTCTGAAGCCCGCTCCCCATATTTTACTTTTTCTCTTCCTCTGCTGGGACATCTTTAGCTCTCCCCACCATGCTGCTTCTTCGTACCAGGGCTGAAAACCAAGGGGATAAAAGCTCCATCTCTTGGGCTTCCTTTCATCCCAAATGCTGCAGTCAGGGGAGCGCCAAGGGCACTGTGCAGGCTGCTGTGCACACAAGTGTCTGTGCACTGAATTTTCCCCTGGCTGAACTCAGCAGCTTGCCTCTGACATTGTTCTCCTTTCCACAGAGTCAGTAACTTCTCTTAATTTCCAGCAACATTTAAGCTCTTTTCCATGCATTTCTCCAGCCCCTCAAGTGCCACTAAAGAGTCCTTAGGAAAGGAAGGGCTGCTTAGCCACACGAAAGCAGCTCTGTCTTTGCCATCTTGCACGGTTCCGTAGAAGTTCACAACACAGACTGAAATGTCACCCTCAAACTTTGCTTGTTTTTTGCTCGTGGATTGTTTCATATAGTGGTAATGTCACTCAGTGGTGTTGTTAGTCGCCTTCAATCGTGTCAAAGCTGGGAGGTATCTAGTAGAGCTTGCTGCCTTACAAAGGTTTATTCAAGTGACTTAGGAGTGTGTCACGTAGGACTCAGAGAGTATCTTTTAATTTTAGGATTTCAATGTTTCTTTGGTTGTGATGCAGTTGGACTGATGCTGAAAAGTGACTTGAGTTTGTGAAAGAGTTTTAAAAAAAATCAGGATTGTGACATACGCTTTCAAAGCAATCGCAAATGCCTGGACCTGGAATAACATGAACACGCAGAAGATAATTTTCCACCCATGCAGAGGCCAGGGTGAACTCTGCAGACCTGAATTCTGCTTTCAGAGGTTTCTGGATGTATCTGAGATGAGCAGCCGCTGCAGTGGAAGAAAAGGCAATGAATACGATCATTTTCTTCTCCAGAGAAATGGTAATGTGCTTTTGATGCCAATTATTTGTAGGGCCGGTGCATTTAAAGGCACATTGTCACATCCTCAGGTATTTTATTGAAAACCTGCCTCCACCGGTTTCTTTGTTAGAAAACAAAACACAAGATTGCCATAGTAGTAATTTCAATATAGATAGTGGAGCTGTTGAGCAGTTCAGCTGAGGTTATTATCAACTTCCATGAAAAATCCATGACCCTGAAAGCACAAGACAAATTTGAATACAATTTATATGAAATAAATATATAAAAGTAGAATCACTTCAGCTTGCCTTCTGGTTTTCTCAGCCTGATGCTGTTGCAGCCCTGCCATACTTCCATGTTTTCTTTGCAAATTGAGGAATTGATACAACCATTAATTTTGGTTAAGTGGAAGTTAAGATTCTCCTATAGCAACTTCCCTCTGAGAGTTAAAATCATAAAAACCCGCCTGGCTAATACGGAATTACTTGGTGCAAAGTTTGAGGTAAAGGAGTTAAAACTGACTGCTTTGCATTTGATACACATGATCAGGGCATAACAGAGAAAATTACGTATAAAACAAAGTGATGAATCATTCTCAAAATATCTTCATTTTGCAGTAGGTATGAGTGATTTAGTGGTCACTTCTGCCTTGATTAACTGCAAGTTTGCTTGCAGCTTTACATGTAAGCCGTTCTTGATTAAGAATGGTCTTTGCTTTTTTCTTCACCAGGCAGTTTTATTGGAAATCTCCCTTGACCAAAGGTGACACAATTTACCATGCCAGATGTAGAGGAAAGCAATTCAGTATAAACGTGACGCTGCCTTTAAAGCCACAGGGTGAATATCTGTCTACTTTGTGGATTTGAAGTGGTTCTTCATCTTCATCTTGAAACTTCACTTTTCAGAGGAAAAAGTGCCTCTGGGAAGTTTTTATGAGCTGCATACTGTTACTTTGACGTGGAATGTTACTCAGATAAATAGTGTTTTAGATGGACAAAGTAAAAAATAAGCAATTCCTTTCACAGTACGGGGAAGACCTCCTTTAACTGGAAGCTTGCTGTGTTAATCTTCTGTCTTGAACTGATAGCATGTGCCGCTATAATTACCTAAGCCACCTTAATTCTTTGCTTAATTCTGTTCTGTGCATTCACGTGAAACTGCTAAGGGACAGAAAAGTCTAAGGAATTTACCATGTGAAAAAAAAAAAAAGTCTCATTTAGAAGCATTTTGATTTTAAGCCAAAGATATTTCCATGGCTGAGAAGGGCTGAATGGTGTAGGTGATGGTTGGTACTCTAAAGCTGCCCTTTTGGGATTAAACTCTATGCAAATCTGTTGAACGGTGTGGGAACAAGCTATCTCAAAGCTCTGTGTTTCTCTCTGTGTATATGTAAACAAGAGTTTGAAATACTTCACAGCATAAACACTGGACCTGTCCATTGAGCCTGGTAGCTATTTCATCATTCCCCTTATGGTTCGTACAATGCGTTTCATACAGTGAGTTTTCTGACTCACGCTTTACCAGAAAGCACAGCTTTGTTCAAACGAGGCTCTGTCTTCCCGATAAACAGGCAAACTGGTCAGCAGCGGTATCGCGTTGCTTCTGCATATTTACTTTGTAGGTGTGTATAGCACGCATGCTGCTTGGAGGTGACTTGGTGGTTGACAAGTGCTGTGCTGGTAATGAGAGGAAAAGTAGCGATCATTGAGATTCTTACTAACTTGATGGTACAGCTGTGTGTCGGATCTTCGCTGCTGTCCCTGGTCAGTCACTGTCGCCTCAGGCAGAAAAATGCCTCCCTTACTGTATGAGTTGATCAGGCCGGTTGCATGCTAAGCCTTCAAGATCCCCTGAAGTATGTTTTTTTGTCTCCTTCCCTTGTTTGAGCAGATATTCTTGGGGCGAGGAAAGAGTTTTGCAGGCACTGTGATGTCAACAAGACATGAAAATGATTCTAAGATGGTTGTTGCTCCACCATTTACCATTTGCCTTTTCATATACAGCGTGACTGACGGCCTAATTCCTCCCCCCGCCCCCCGCATCTCTATCAATTTATCTCCCTTTGGAAGCTCTCTAATAGAAGTGAAGCATACCGTTAGTAAGTAAATGGCTTTAGCCCACCATCGCCAAAAGAATTCTCTCTTCCTAAATCCATCAGGGCAAAACAACACTTGGAATTAATGGGCCAAGCAGTTCTAGCAAGATGATGAGGTGAGTAGCATCACTGAGGAAAAACACTCCCCGAAGTGGTGCAGCTCTGGCTCCAGGAATCCAACCCACCTGCCCTAGGAGTTAAAGCAAAAACTCAATGCCCCAGGGCTATAATTATCTCTGTGGCACTTCAGCTCCATGGATAGGAACTAGTGGGAAAAGAGCAGCCAGCTGAACTGCAGGTGCACTTTGGGCAAACTGGGATGTAGGATGCCCTTAGCGATACCACCCTGTGAAAAGTGTTATCCCCAAAGCAGAGTTGGGGCAGAGGATATGGGCTTGGTCGTTCAGTGCACAGGGGAAAAAGGGCTGGGCTAAATTTGCTGCATGTGGGACCAGTTGCAGCTGATGCAGTTGTGGTTGTGCTGGCAACCAAGGGAATAGTCACACGAGCAGAAAAGTGGGTATTTCCAAAGGCGTCCACAAATAGCTTGCTTGCCTGAGAGACTTGCAGAATGAAGGAGCTCTGACGGCCGTACATATATCGATGTTGGGGTGGAGCAGGGCATGAGGCAGGAGCAGGGAGCACTGGGAATACAGCTGTGAGTTGGTAAGTTCTTGTTCCCTGTGAAAAGTGAAAATAATGTCTTCATTCTTATAAAGTCCTGATGTAGGCTTAGTGCACAATCCACTAATATGAAAGTAACCAACATCTGCATTTTCTTCTGTAAGCCCTGCTTTGTGTTCTCTGTTGGCTTTTGTGAACCTCACTGAGCTGTTCCTCTTGGAACCTTCTCAAACACTGATCCATAGTGTGGTTATTTTTTGAAACTCCTGTCCTTTTCTTCCTTCCCTTTTCATTCCACACTCCAACATCTGCTTATCCATCCACAGAGCTGAGGATTTGCTCTTCCATTCACTTCTTGCTTCTGCACTGGGAAGAAGGCAGGTCGGCCCCTTCTGGAGGGACTGGCACAGGTTGCCGCCGATGTCAGCTGCCAGGGGAAGAGGCGGACAGGAGGGATGGGTAAAGAGGGGCTCTCCGAGTGCCTCCCGTGCCACAGAGCTGAGTCTCCACTGATCCCAGGAGGTGAGGAGGATTATGCCCGTGACCTACTAACCTCCTCCAGTCAGGATTGGGGGTTTTGGAAATGAGTGCACAGATGGCCACTCTCTGGATGGCAGCAGATGCTACCGATCTAATGAGTAGGATCAATCGATGTTTTAGCAAAATTGTGGTGCATGGACGTCTGTAGAACCACAGTGCTTCTCCCTTCTTCCTAATACCCGCTGCTTCTGGGCTCTTTTTCCCTTCTTCCCTTGGCAGCCCCCTATTTGTCTCCTCCTTCAGATCAGGCTGGCACAAAGACGATGCAGATAACTTTGATTGCACAAGGAAGCTGTTAGGGAATTAGAAGATTAAGAAATGTGTGGAGGGAGAGCCAGAGATCTTGAGGCTAAAAACTTGTTTTACTCGGATGCCAGTAGGTTGTTATGGCAAAATGGGTGTTAATGAAAAGAAGAAGGAAATCAATCACATACAGAATACCCTGCTGATAGCAGAGCTATAGTCTTTCTGCCTCCCTACAGAGTATTGCTCTAGTGTGAGCTTTACTGGAGCTTTAGCTTGCGTAACTGTGAACCCTAAAATAAATGTTTTTGTCATCATTTGCTAAGGCAAGCTTTATCTTTCCCTCACAAATGCTTTTGAGGAAAGCCTTTTATTCTGACTGTCTTCTGCAGCTGTAGGTCTTGTCCCAAGGACCCACTGCAGGGTGTCTCTTTCTCTTAGGATGATTTCAGGGATGTTGAACTTGCTGTAAAGTTTCTGTTGTGTTGGGGCAGATGCTGTGTTGTGAACATGTTCATGCCTTGAAGAAACAACAGCTTATCGAGAGGCAAGAACTGCCTTTATCTCTTCTGACTCTCGTATCTCTCTGACTTTTTGATAAGCCCAAATGAACTATTTCACCTGTGACCTGCAGGAATGGAAGCCAAAGAACTGCCAGAAGAAATGGAAGTTAAAGGACACTCAAATTTCTGAGACACATTTCATCAACCTGAAGAATAAATAAGATAGGGTGAAAAAGATCTGAGTCCTAGTTCATTAGTCATGGCAGATGATTTCCTTTCTTCTTTATTAGTGTCAGCCATTTCCCAGGAAATTAGTATGTTCAGTAAAAGAATTCTGTGTGGTGTCTGAAATGAAAGCTCTGAGAGCTGTGCTTTGAATCCTGATCTGATGTCTGTTTGCACAGGGGAGAGTCTTGCGGGTCTTTCTGTTTGTATTTACTTGCTGTTTTGTTATCCACTGAGTGAACTTTAAAATAATGATATTAAGTGTATCAAAACTACGTGTGGGGAAGAGCATTGCCATCTGAAAGCTGAGGAGGAAAGCAGATGTTAGCTGAAATCAGAGCGATTCTTTACAGATGTGTTTGTACTTGTATTGCCAGATTTACATCTATAAAAATGCAGATCCCTCTTGGTGCATTTTGCCTTATGGTTTGTGTAATCACTGGAAGAGTTGTGTAGACATCAGCAGTTAGATGGAAATAAAAGTATGTGTTAATCAGCGGAGCCTTTCCTTCTGTTTGTAAGGAAACATATGAATGGACTGGTCCCAACACGATCGTGGTATTGGGCTTGTGTTCAATTCTTGCTTCCAACTAGGGACCTTGATATTTAAATATAGTAATGGGAACTGAGTGCATCCAGCTGAGGAGGGGTGTTTGATTTAGCTCTGAGCTGCTGGTATATAATATCCTGTGAGTTACACGGGTGAGCATGAAAGGAGAGGTATTTTGAGCAGCCTGATCCCTGCAGACCTCCAGCAGTTACTCGCAGTTGTGTTCACGCTCCAAGAGCAGTTTCATAATGACGTGACTTATTAGGCTTGGATTTCAGGCTCTGATTAATAACTTGGCTCCTCTGTGCTGAAGCTACATGAGAGGTTTTTTTTTCTGGGTGAAGTGTGTGTCCTTATTTCGCACTTGCAGTTCTGCTAGGGGAACCTGGGATCAGCAGCAGGAGGCTGAGACTGTTAAATCTGTGCTTTTGCTTGCCTGGAACCAAACAGATTTCATGGTTTAAAAGTGGTGGCGAGTGGAAAGATGCTGGAAATAAGAAACGGAGCAGAAAGCATATGTGTCAAAACCTGTTTGCACTCAAAAAGAGAGAACTGGGCTCCACAGTGAGTCAGCTGTACACTCAGCCTCAAAGAGCCACTCATCATGACAGAAGTATGTCTCAGGGCCCCTGTTCCTGGGGGAGCTTTGGGCAAATATGGTCTGCCAGGGATGGTAGAAGGTACTGATAATAGATAATAAACTTGATGTGCATAATAAATACAGTAATTACACAAGTCTACAGTGCTACAGTGACATTCTGGTCCTTGGCAGTAGAGCACTGACAGCACTGTGGGTTTGGGGGGTATTTTACTTTTTGGTTTTGTTTTTGAAATCGATAAGTAGCTCTTTCAAGGTGAATGAGCACTCAGGAAAAGGGGAGGACACACTAAATAACAGCACTCACAGAGAAGAGCAATCAGCAAGAGTTTGCTGTAGACAGTGAAACTGTGCACTTGGCTTTTTGTGCAGAGAAGTCAGAAAGGCTATTCTGAAAACAGAAGATTCAAAGCTTAGGACATTTACCAAACATCCTGCACCAAATCTGGGCAGAGAGGTGTCACATCCTCAGAGACACTAACTTAAGGTTTTGCTGGGACCCGCAGTCCAGATGAGTGAGTGTCTTCATGAACTGTATGGGAGTGGAGGGTAATGAGCCTCTGTGGATTCCCTGCTGAAGCTGTCTAAAATAAAAACGGTCTCAAAGAGCTTGCAGTGGGTTGCACCTTAGGTGACATTGCACCTTACTTCTTCCACAAAATGCTCAGTGTGCTGTGCTAAGTGCCTGGCAGCATCTGCATAAGAGGATGATAACGGTATCTCAAGGTAGTGGTGATGTTTCACAGTTGAACACTTTGTGGTTACTGTGGTTTGTGGATAAGGATGAGACCAGCTTTTCACCCAAATTCTTATCCAAAAAATAAACTTGGGAGACGGCAAATGACATGACCACAAAGTTCCAGGAGCCATTCTGGGGGAAGTTACGTGGCTTGGGGCAGATCTGCTCCTGGAGGGGAGATGGGCTGACAGAAATTGCACGAACTACGTGGTTTCAAGCCCATGAAGGCAGCAGAAATTTGTAGGCTAGAAAAGTTTCATTCCCCAGGATGTGGGAGGATTTTGATGTGTGGCTTTGGCCTTTCGGTTCTTGGGCCTTTAAGAGCCTTCTGGGGAGTCTTGCAAATCTGCCTGGCTCTGCTGCTTCTGCTCCAGACGCTGAAGAGAAGAGGAAATCTTCCTGCACCTTGCTCTGAGGCACAGTGCTGACTTGAATATTCGGCTGGGTACTGACTCTTGCTTGTGCACCGGGTATTCCTCGAGAACATGTCTGACCCCGTTCTGTTGGACTCGCTCTTATTTGGGTTTCCCTTTATCTGTCTGGGACTTGTTCTGCCTTCTTTGAATATCATGGTTTTCTTGTTGCAGCCTGTTTCTATGTAAATTGCCTAGGATGGGAAACTTCAGAAGGATGAGTCTATAGAAAAAAGAAACGTAGTCAAGTGACTTCATTCCAGCATGCATTTCATCGTGGGAATGAGAGCTCGCTCTGCAGAAAGAAACTGCTCACCACCAAACAGCGTAAACTTATTTAATGGCAACAATTGTTCCTTTGGCAAAGCCTAGCTAAAGCTCTCTGGGGGGATTAGTCTAGGCTGTGCATTAAAGCTGGACTGAAACATACCCCACATTCCTAGCAGAAGAAAAGTGCCATCCGGACCAGTTGTTTCACGTATGCTTCAAGAAATGGGGATTATTTGGGAATGGGCTATTTCAACTAAGTGACTGTTATGGCCTGTGGAGTCACAGTTGCTGATTAGGGACAAAAGAAACAGCAATGTAACCACAGAATACGTTGATATAAATTATTCACAGGGACTTTTGGTGTTAAATGTTGTCAGCTGTACAGTTCAGGTATCAAGCTCATGCTCTAAGCTTAGAATTGGAAAAACCTTTCCTTGGGCTTGGCTGCGGGGGGTTTGCAGCTTCTTGGAGCCCCAGGAGGTGATGTGCGTGCGGATAGCCTTATACCGTGGGTACAAGAATGAGGTGACAGGATCCGTGCTAAAAATCTAGCTGATGGACTGGCTGGTCTGGGATCTGTACAAATAAATGGTGCTGGTTTCTTTTTGTTAGTCCGAGTCTGGATTCCATTCTAGCTGCATCAGTGTGGGTTATATTCAGTGGTGAAAAGGGAAGATTTCAAATTCTTTTTCCTCATCTGCTTAAAATATATATTTTAATATGTAAATGTATGTACTTGTAAAACAGGCAGTATTTTTTTTTTTAATTAATTGCTTGCCTTCGAATTTAGATTGCTCTCTCTCTTGTGGGTTCCTTTAATGCTTTGGCAATAAATAAGAAGCTTCCAACTGCAGACAAAACCACATTTGGGGTTAAATGCATGTGTTTTTTGATTGTTAGACCTTTCATTTTGGAAAGAGGGCTAAAGAATGTCATTTTCTCTTAGGGTTCGGTCTTGCTTTGCCGTAATCATGCGCGTGACTTCAGTGGTACCAGGTCAGGTTATCGGTGCATCATCATCTGTCAGCACCTGCAGGAACAGCACAGGCAGAAGGAGAGCTGTGATTCAGGACAGCTCTGAGGAGCAAATGTAACTTCAAGTATATATTTAAGCCTGGTTGTTTTCAAGAAGATTTAAATCCATATTTAAAGCTCAGCATCTGTTGAAGTGCTGTGCAGATTGCTGATATAAATAGTTTGCTGAACCGGAGCTGCTCTGTCTACGTGGGGAAGCCTCGGAGCAGGCAGATTTCAGGGAGCGCTTTCGGCCACGCTGGGATGATGCAAGCAGAACGGCTTTGCCAGATGACTATTTCTGGTATAGGTTCTTGCTGTCCTTTCGCCTTTTCCTTAGTTCACTTTCTAGCGAGGACTGGATTTTAGGACCAAATAAGCATTTATTTTGTCACAAGAGGGAGAAGTGAAGCATAAAATGGGTCTGAAGCTTGAGTGTTGACTCCGTACCTCCTGCCCACCCCCCCAGGGTGACCCCATACTCATGCGGGCTTACAGAAGTGTGGGTTTGCTGAGAGTCGTGTCCCCCCCCCCCCCCCCCCAAGTTTATTGTAAACTGATGCTGGAAAGATGAGCAGGGCTCTCTCTTCACTGGAAAGTTGCCAACATGCTCTATATAGCTCACCCTAGGGTCTCCCTTTGTAAGTGTAGAAATGGAAAGATCTTTCTTCTCCCAGCATTACTTTTGAGGAGCATTCTCATTTTCCCGGCTACATTTACTTGTCTGAATGCCAGGTGGTAAGCTGTCACTAAATTAAATGCTAGGTGTCTCTGGAGTTTCTCACTGTTGAAGTCTGGGTTGCTAAAAAGGGAACTCCAGTGGCCAGACCCCTGCGGGCTGAGATCTTTCTGGAGTCGGACAAAGTTGGGGCGATGAGCAGCTCCCAGTTCCCCTTGGAAGCAGTGATTCAGTTGCTGACCTTCTCCTGAGTCACAAGCGAGCCAGGCTGCCCACCTGTTGCTCCGAGGTCGTGCGCTCGCTGGCTCTGACTTACATGAAGAAACATACAGCAAGAGTTGGTGGTGGTCGCTGCGTCTCTACCAACATTTTCATCTAGCACTGCCTTGGGCAGCTCTGCTCATCCTGCTGTAGTGCACATTTCCTTTGCGTTTCATTTCATTTTGGGTTCCTGGCTATGCCCCTTTTCAGCATGGTAACGTGGATTTTGTCCTAAACCTGTCTGTGCCTGGGGAATATAAAGCATTGCTTGCTCTTATGGGGTGAAGGGGGTATTTAATAATTAGCTGATTAAGAGAAGCAACTTTTCATAAGTTGTTTATGAAAGGCGTAAGGAAAACTTGAGGAAAACACATTTCAGCAAACTGTCCTTGTTAATTTGTTACGGAGGAGCCAAGTCCTGCAGAGGACTTGAAGGCTAACAGCTTGCAGCTGGTGCAGCCCATGGAAAGTGATGACCTTCAGGACATCCCATATTTCACAACAGTTGGAGCTGTAGGCTCATAACTGGGACTTGGCAGAGTTTAGGAAACTCTGTATGTATTCTCTTTCCCTTCATTTTCTGAACATTGATACAACAACTGTTAATGGAAGGGTTGGGGGTTAGTTTTGCCCTGCTGGCAAAGGAAGCGTAGTTATTTTTGCAGCAGAAAGTAGTCTGGTGGATCCATTTCTTTGTGTATTTCCACAATTGATATTTTGCACCAGAAACGAGCAACTTTATCCTCCCTCCGTGGCTAAATCTGAATGCTTTGGAAGGCAATGCATATCCCTCAAGTGCAGTTGAATGTTATTTGGGGGTTAGCAGAATAGTTGAAGTTTGAATTCTTTACACTTACAGCTATGGGTTTGTGATGAAACTCTCTTCAGTACTGTCCTGTGACTAATCCCATCATTTTGTAACTTGTTAACAGAATTGTGTATTTTTTTTTTTTAAAGGAAAATGGAAAATGAGAGGTATTTCCTTCATCATTCTGCAGTGGTTATTACATACTTTTCATGGCTAAGAAACCTATTGATCAAAGTTGCGATGTTTATAGCCCTTTTTGCCAAGTAATTTGGCACAGAAATGAGCAGGGCAGCGAAATGGAAGTTGTAATGCTTTGGGGAAGAACCTGTTCATTCCTGTTGTCAAAAGGGAATGTGGCTGCTTTAATCAAATTGAAGGGCTTTGAAGATATAGAGAACTCTCAAAATACGAAGTGGTATTAACGTGCACGTTTATTGAATTACATACAAGATTGCTTTCTGGGAAGAAAAGAGGAATTGTGTGTTTATAGATTTCAGGAATGCTGTGCAGAACTTCATGTAACAACGTGCCATTGATAAATGCTTATATTGGCTCATCATTTTTGAATCCTTGGTGATGATTATTTTACAGCGTCTTTTGGATAATGAGGCTGAGACCAGAAAAGGCATTTGTATTTCTTTTCATCCATTTTCTTTGGATGGAGAAGTACCATATGCATACTAAGGTCTCTTTGAAATTTGGAGACTTGGGAAGTTTGTTAACATTCTGGCTGTTCTTGATTGAGCTGGAGATGAAATCTGAGTGACTGCAGCAGTCAGGTCACCTGCCTGGTGACTGCACTCAGGAGTTATACTCCGTAGCACAATCACTTTCTCTTTTGGTTGAATCACAGTATGCTTCTGCTTCTCACTAGCATTAACAGATGATGCATTGTAGTGACATAAGCTTGTCTACTTGCGAATTATTTATTAGTAAATACAGCTTTTTAGAAGTGTTTCAAGTTCCTTCGGGTTTTCAAGTGAAGTGATTGTTTTTTTTTTCAAGTCATGTTCAGTGAGAATAACATTTATAAACTGTTTCATACACTTAAAAATGACTATCATTTAAGTCTGAAATCACAGTATGCGTGGCCACAGGCCTCCTCTTAGATTATCTTCTGTAATTTTACATCTGTTTTGACTGTGGGTCTGCGTGGGTCAGGCTTGTGGTATTTATTGCAAGTGGTTTAACTTACTGCCTGCACTTGTCTGAAGTATTTGGAAGTGCTGGTGACACTGTGTTTTTCTGCAAGCATTTTAACTCAGTGCCTGTAAGAAATGGAACAACAGCTTCTTGCCCGGTCAGCATTCACGTGGACGTCACGTGTGTAGGAGCTGCAGCTGTTAATGACTTCTTCTGGCAGGGATGGGTCACCTGGGCACTGCTGCTATCGAAGCTTCATGGTGTGAAAGGAGGGGCCATGGGCACATGTCTTAGGAGAGCTTGAGACCTCTATGGATGCAGGAACACATTATGTGGTGTATCTGTCTCTGAAAGAACATCCTCGTGAGCCAGTTGTGTGAGAAGGGATGCCCTTAGCTGCTGCCTTCAGCTCCATCATAAACCGGGATTCTGCAGATGTGATCTGTGTGCTGTGGACATCAGCATGTGCCTTTGGGGAAAAATCAGAGAAGTAGTGCAGCTCCTGAGGATCTCAAGAGGGAATTCTGGCCTCCCTTGAGTTAGTCCGTGGGAGGAAGGAAGAGGAGACAGCAATTCTGTGGGGGTATCCTCAGCCCTGCCTGTTGGCAAGGTTCATACAGTGATTTAGAAGAGAGCAAGCAGCACTTTGTTTGACAAATGGTATATTGGAGAAAAAGTCCTAACACCAGAATTTCTGAATTTGGGAAATATCCCAGAAGTAAGCCTGCATACGTGTTTGTTTGTATGGTTATCTAACAAGGTTATCTGCCTACTTCAGGTTCTGCACTGACAACTGCCTTATTTCTTAAACGACCATTTAAAACCAGGACATGTCTGTGCCATGGAAAGCAAGGAAAGTGAAATGGCCAATCCTTTCTAGTAAGTTGTCTCAGGACCAGACCACACTGACAGTGACTTGTTTGGGGAGCAGTTCTCTCTGTTTCACTTGGCACACAGTCAGAGTGGTCCCAGGTTTTCAAAGACTTCAATTTGTATTTAGCTACAGGCAAGCAAGAATTAATCAGCTTTATATATACACTTCCCTGGCAGTAAGCTTGCCATTTGTTTTCATGCTGCTCCCATGAATGGATGTGTTTTTCGGTTAAGCTTCTTTCTGCTGTCATGCAGTCATTTGCAGAGCTCACTGGGATGAGCTCAGACAACGCCAGGCCTTCCTGGGGGCCTCCCCACGTACCTAGGACCAAGGCTGATGTGGCAAGCCTTGTATGTTTCCTTGCTGATTCCTACAGCTGGAGAGCTTGGTGGAGCTCATCCAAGTCAAACTGCGGCGGTGCCGTTCTCTGTACTGGTACTGGACGGGGCACACCCATTGCAAGCACCCGCAGCCAAGAGAGCACTCAGTGCAGGAGAGAAGGTGCTCTGTTCTTGGAAGCCCAAGGCTTCCGAAACATCAGGTCAGCGCCTCACTTGTGGTACAAACATTCTTCTCCGATTAAATCCGGTGTGACGTTTCTTCAAGTAATGCGGGTTTGGTGTCCTTCATTTAGGAAGAACAGATTTTGTATAGCAAGAGGAAGAATAAATGTTTTGCAAGAAATATTTTGCTTCCTACCAAGGTCATGTATTTTCA
This sequence comes from Nettapus auritus, assembly GCA_011076525.1. NCBI lineage: Eukaryota > Metazoa > Chordata > Aves > Anseriformes > Anatidae > Nettapus > Nettapus auritus. The sequence continues at coordinate 35,638,061 of CM021768.1, read as the reverse complement.
GTTATGCAAAGCATGTGCTTAGAATGGGAATCTCCAGTTGAGGATTGCTTTTAAATGCAGTGATCTTAGATCAGAAACTTGAGGTTTATTGCTTACAATTTCCTGTCTCTTTGAGGGCTGGGGGGATGGGGATGAAAGTGTTTTGAAAAAAGTTTTGTTTTATTTTTAAATCTAAACCAGGTCCTCTTTTGTTTGAGAACCTGCAGTGAATTGAACTATTCTTCAACATGATGTTTGCAGACATTTGACTTCATCTCAAACTCGAACCGAAAAGCTTGTGTTTGAGGAAACAGGTACTTGAAAGAGCCGTCCACTTCTCTGTGGCTTGTTGACTGCCACAAGGCTGGGAAACACCTGGAAAATAGCTTCTGCCTTATTTTCTACATGTTCCTTTATTTAATGCTTTTGAGGGGTACATGTAGCAGAAAGCCCCTGCCTGTTTCTTCTGAAGTTACTTTTCTGTGTGGTAGAGTTGCCCTTAGGGTGTTCAACATCATTAGGATATTGAGAAGTGCACAGCATTCACATGGCTGCCTGTGGGTGGAAGAGGTGCTGCTGGTCTAAGTACAGCAGTTAATGCACAGCAGATTGCTGGCAGGTTTATTTCATAATATTTTCTTTCTTTCTTTCTTTCTTTCTTTCTTTCTTTCTTTCTTTCTTTTCTTCTGAATTTGCTGCTGCATGAAAATCCATTTACTAAAAACTCAGGGGAAGAAAACAGATTGATGTTGATCGATGAGCACATGTGCTGTCCTCAGTTTGACTTCACATATGCGGCTGCGTCAGTCAGGGTTTTAAAATTCTTTGAACTTGTCTTTTAAAAGCACGTTCTACAAGGCATCAGAGGACTTGTATCATTTCCTCTGTGCAGATCAGTGGAGCCCTTCGCAGGGGACCATTTTCAAGTTCACAGGCGACCCTTTTCCTTAAGGAACTGACAACAAGGGTCTGTCAAGTTGTTTGTGGCACCAAGCAGCTCTTCTGCCTCGTACATCCTGTGCTTACTCTGAAATAAATGAGGTCCCCTGACAAGTTCGTGTTCCTTCTTCCAAACTTCTTCAGCGTAAGTGACATAGCAAGATATGGTGATGGCGGCTCCTGGAGAGGTGATTTAAATGGCATACATTCACGTTGCCCCTAGTTGCAACCCTGGTGAAGTTTGCATAGCACTTTGGATTAGAGGATTGGGGAAATGAGGAAATTCCTCTGTGCAGGGGCTTGGTTTTACATATAGCTTTAAGCAAATACTTTGAACTGAGGGGCAGGGGGAGGAGAGGAATTGTGTTTCATAGCTTCTGAAGATCAGCTGCATATTTCTTAACATAATTTCCCCATCTCTTTAAAAAAGTTCAATAGGTTTTAAAACCAAGCTTTTTTTTTTAAAAAAAAAAAAGAAAGAAAGAAAAAGAAAAAAGTCCCTTCTCTCTGTGTGTATTTGCATACGCAAATCAAACTGTTAAAGTTCTGCACTCTGAAATGCGTGAGATGAACGCACGTGTGTCTTGGCATGTGTATTGTGCATTTCAGTGAATTCCTTTCTGCTCTGCAGCCTCAGTGCCGCCTCTCGCTTTTGGACTGCTCCCTCCCTTGTCGATTGGGGTAACATTTCATTCTTCCTAGAGTCGTAGAAATGTGCCTCTTACTCTGGCTTTTTAAGTCAGTAGCTAAAGTAGTGTATGACACAGTTCATCAGGGAGCATGGATTGCCTTAAAAAAAGAATCCTTGTGTCACAGGGATTTGAATCAGTGAGTAGGAAACTTTAAATCATGGATTTTAATCTGGCTATCTACTCTTCATGATTTCTTAAAGGAAAGTTGATTCTCAACAAGTAATTTGCTGTTAATGTTCCTTTCATGTTGACTTTATCATTTCATTCTGGAAGCCAAGTCAGGCTCCCAAAGCTTTTTTCTCAAGCTACAGTTATTCAGCGTGTGAATTTTTGTGCATTAAAAAGTAACAACTAATGCACTTTTCATTTACTAGAGGCAGAACACAAACACCTACATTTAGGCATCTCTGTGTGGGTGTTGACGTACTACATGGGCATTTCTAAACTCCCATTATGGACACTGAAGATGCAGCTAACTTGCACAGTCAAGCCTGGAGAGTGATTCAGCACACCCTGAAGTAGACACCTTCTGGCTGCTCAGACGAATTGCTCCCTCAGCCCTACTGCTTCTGCTGGCTACATCAGCTTTGGCTCTCATAGGAGCCTGTATGCTGCGTGGAAAAATGTGACACGTAAGTGTCAGATGACCAGTTTGGATAGTTTTGCCGGTATCTGGCTGGAGATTCAGAGGAGTACTATTCTATATAAACTTTGTCAAATTCAGCATGGATGGAAATTCAAATTCAGTTCAAAATATGCTAGGAAGGCCTTGTTTAATTGTATTTTTGAACTACTTGATGGGTATTGTTTTTTGTTTTGTTTGTTTCCAATTAAAATCAAATTAGGAATCAAGGGAAGTGTTATCTGAGTTAACGAGCTGGTGGAGTTTTCTGTTCTTCTTAGATCTCATCTTCTTACCATTTTTAGCTCAGAATTCAGAAGAAAAATAAAAGCTCTCCTGTTTTGTCACTTCCCATTTAATTTCTTTAATGAGTTGGATAATTCAGAAAATTATACTACCAGTAATATTATTTCTGCACTATGGAAGGAGATACCCATGTCAGAAATGAGGTGAGCACATTTGCGTAGTTTTGGCTGAGATGCCTAGCTGGTGATTCTCACTTGGATTCAGCAATCTGACTTGCCCTAGTCTTTGGAATTGAACATAATTTCTGTTCTTGGTTCAGCGCTGTCTTACAACTCATAATGTTCTTGGTAGATTACAGGAGAGTGCAGGTCTTAGTATCAGTTGTTAGTTTTAAAATCAGCTTATTAAGAAGACATTTAAAGACAAATGTTTTGACAAAGCTATGAACAAATTCAGCATCACTGTCGTGAAGTAGTAATGATTTGGTGCTCTACTTCAGTGACCTCTCAAGTGACTTTCCAATTTAGCTGAAGAGTATGTAGCGCTTGGGAAGTCAGTGGAGAAATATGTGGCCTCTGTAGCAAAGACCACGCATGCTTTGTGGCTGCAGAGGTCTGCCCCTTTCTTTGCATTTGAGAGGAGTTGACTTTGAGCTACCTACTAGCACCAAGAACACCTTGTAGCTTTCCGTGCCTAAGAAGAGATGGTGGCTGGTAGCTCACAGACTGATACTGCTGAGATTCGTCCTGGCACTCCAGGCATTTGTCACTGGGGTGTGCCAGGAGAATTCCTCATCTTTCATCCAGGGGAGAGAAGTTGTAGTCCTTTAACACAAGGATGTGATCTGACCGTCCAGCCATGCAGCCCATGTGCTTGCGCCGTGATGGGTTCTCCCATGTAGGAATGGAACAAACTACCCACGTTACTTGTGTGTGGCTTGGGTTTTGTTCTTGTTGGTTTTTTAATACAGGTCTTATAAGCGTATGAAGTCTTTCACGGTAGAATGTGCACTATTGTGATTAGCAAATGCTCTGTGAGCTCTGTGTAAAGGAGAAAGAAGCAGTTACTGTCACAAGTAGGGGCCTGGAGAAGTTAGGAACTGTCTGCTTGTCATGCAGGTTGCTGATGTGGTAGCAGCTGCTGACAGGAGCTAAGGGAAGGTAACTATTTAAATGTAGAAGATGGATTGGTAAGATTGAGATCATTGGAAGCTCAAAAATTAGCCTGTAAGCAAATAGGTAGGTTTTTAAAGCATGTTCTGTTTAGGCAAGTTAAAACAAATGTGTGGAGTTGTCATCTGTACAAAACCATGACTGTGATGAATGCTGTGACTGGCATCTGAATGAGCTGACAGTTTAATTGTGTTTTGTATGAGGGATCGTCACCTGGAGTTAAAAACAACAGCCGGTTTGCTTCCTTTAATCTGTGTGTATGTACCAACAGCCTAATTACTGCAGAAAAGGGCCAAGTCTTACTCTTCCTGTGAGAGACAGTTGACAACTTAGTTATCCTCACCGTAAAAGCAGTGGGTGCTGACATCTGGTGCAGGATCCTTGGATGCTGCAATTTTTGGCTCGTAGTTGATGCAGCAGAAGGAGCAGAAGCAGCAGCCCAGGTGCCTGCACAGCACGCTCCTGGCAGAGGAAGCACACGTGGCATTATGTGATCCAGGGGTGCTGCCTGAGCCCCTGTCACCATGTGCAGGCAGGGCCTCTATTAATAGAGCTAAGATCCAGGTGATTCCTGGCGTTACGTGAGTGCTGGCTCCGGAGATTATGGGGCAGGCGCTATGGTTTCAAGCAGTCGGTCTGATGGGACACGTGTGTTTGCAAGAGAAGCAGAACCTCAGCTACGACAACCTTGAGACTGTCTTTAAGCTAAAAAGACACATTAATGTGGGGACATACTACGATGAAGAGAGTTTGGTTTTTATGTGCAAGCTAATTAAACTAATTTCTGAGTAGCACAGAGCTTATGTGCGTATTTGGTGTGTAGTTGCCACTTCTCAGTATTTTGTTAAACTCCTGGTGTGGGGGCTTGGGGATTAGCTGATATTAGTCAGGCACATGAGACATAAACCCAGCACATCAGAACTTGTTTCCCATGGAGGTCGGTAGTACATGTTGCCAATACTGTTAGGTGTAACATATTATAATCGTGGGGTCAATCAATCACTGCATCAGTTGTCTCCCAGGCTTCACTTTTAGAGGTGCTGTCATGGCAAAAAGACGTCCAGTGGAAAGGTTTTAAGAAGGAGGTCTGTGTTTAAGCATTTCTTTCTGATAAGGCTGTATCACAGCTGTAGGATAGGAAAAAAAAAAAAAAAAAAAAAAAAAAGGATGTCAGCTGTGTTGACTCTAAAAGTCATTAACGACAACTTCTTAGAAAATTCTGTGATAAATTCACTGGGGCTGAGATTTGCATTGTAGAAATTTCAGGGCAGTGTAAGAAAAAAAAAAGTGCATTATTTGCAGTTTCCCTCCCCATAAATTACATGATGCATGGTTTCTTAACTGTAAAACAAGCTAACAAAAGCAGTTACTCAGGACTCAGGCAGTGAAGAAATTAGTGCACAGAGCATGAATGCTATATGCAATTACCAATAGGTAGGTCCATACTGCTCAGTATCCACAGTCATTACCATCATTTCCAAAGGGCTGCAGTAACAAAAAGAAGGTTCTGATTTTGGTTATGGCTTGGTTCATTGCTAATTCTCATTAGCTTGTTAGGCTGTATTGTTGTTTCCAGCTGTTGTGGTCTTTACTGTATGATCAAACTATTTCAGCAGCTATGTCTCCAACTGAATTAGCATTAGATTCCTCTTCATTTCTAATTTCCATAAAATAGCGTCTTCTGTTTCATACTGTTCTTTCTACTTGCATCCAAGTAGATGGGAAACAGGGAAACCTTGAACTTGGAGTACTTGCGCAACCCTTAAACTGAGCAGGAACATAAACTTGTTCAGCAGCAAAAGCAGTCTGAATATTGAAGCATCTGGTTATATCATTGTCCTTGGGTGGTAGGTTACTCTCACCTTTGCCACCTATACACTAAACATAACATCCACACAGTTTCTCAGCTCCTTTATTTTAGTTATATGATAGCACATAGTTAAAAATGAGAACGGAGGGTCCTGGCTATTTTCAATTACTTGTATCTTTGCCAAAATATAATAATTAGGACTTAAAATTACCATTTTAGATATCTACCCCAAGCTCATATTTCTTCTAGGGAACAGGAGGAGGAAGGAGATAAATTTTTATTTAAAATTCTGGAAAAGGTTTCAGAGAACCTAACAAAAAGAAGTTTCTAGCAGTCTTCTACTCTGGAAACTAGATCACACGTGTTTCACATCAGATGCTTGAGATTAATACCAGGTGGCTGTGTCTGCCAGGCAAGATCCCAGGTGAAAATTTGTCCAAATTAACCAAAGCTACAACCTTTTGAAAGCCTGTTTGCACATGTGCAGTAGAAAGACATTTGAATTTAGTAGCTGCGGCCTCTGAGGTCTTTTGATCTTCCCTGGGAATGATTCAGCCTATGTCCTAAATACTGATACATGTTATGGGCTCACATCTATGTTTTCTACCCCCAACCTGAATATAAAGAGCAAGGATTCAACAGAATTTGCACTGGATGTTGGACAACTGTGTCATTATGATCTTTGTCCACACCTCTGGGATCAGAAGAGAGGCCAAGGAACACAGCAGTAAAGCGGAGGTAGGTTTTGGCTGGACAGGAAAGGGCAGCCCTGGGACCTTGTCTGAACGGGCTGTGTTTGCGTGGTTGCAGAGCTCTACAGAGAGCTGCAGGTGAAGTCCGTTCTCTCTCCAGTACACAGAGATCCTTGCAAGGTCACACAGTGACAGGACTGGAGGGAAGGAGCTGAGCTTCTCCAGGGGGAGCTGAGTCTAGGTATAAGAAAAAAAATCTTAGCAGTGAGAAGCAAATGTGGTGGAATTCGCTGTCCTGGAAGAGGTTCAGGACCAAGCCTGAAGGGGCCTTGGGTAGCCTATTCTATTTGAAGGACCTGCTTTCAGCACCAGGTTAGATGATAATTTCCAGAGGCTTCTTCCAGCTCTGGTTTGTCTAAAATTCTGTGGTGTGCAGGTAAAAATTAGGGGGTGGAGAGGAGGGGGTAGGGGGGAGGATTTTGCTCCAGTGATTCATGACAGAAGCACTATTGTTCCAAGTAATGCAAGGTGTTTCCTTGTTATACAATGTCTGCTATGGCTGTGGCATTTTGCTATTATTATTATTTTTTCCCCAGAGGCCTTAGCCTCTGAGTTGTGTTATAGGATGGTTTTTGTGAAATGTGTTTTTTCCCCTCAGTCTTGTGTTGTGTTCTTGTAGTTGGATTCAGAGGCATAAATGTCTAGTTTCCGGGTGTCTGCTTTGTCACAGTGTGTGTGTATTTTTCATTTGGAACCTGTTTTATTTTTTGCAAAGAAAGGTCCAGAAAGATAGGCTACATGTCCTATTCCTTGAAAATATTGTGCAATAGTATCTCTGACAGCAGTTTTTGAAGGTGTGAAAGGAAGGATTTTCAAACACTTGGCTTTATCTTTTTGAAATATGCTGTGATTTCAGGGAAGAGGCAGAAATTGCCCCAAACTGTCAGCTTCTCAAAAATCTCACCAAATCTGCCTGTGGGCTGTTTTTAAACACCAATTCTGTTTGTACACAAAAGATCTTTGGCCAGTGTAACTAGGATCAGGTCTGCAAGTAGTGGGTGATACCTTTGTTCCAGTAACTTAAATTTAAGCTTTTGGATCTGCAAGTAGTCCTGCAGGTCTCAGCTCCTAACAGTTTGCTAACTGAGGAGCTGTTCTGGGTAAGGGCAGCGTGTGGTCTGATCCACTTCCCTTCCCCTGACACTGGCTGCTGCCAAGTGGCTCGGCTTTTCCCGGCCTGAATTGCTTGAAAACCGGTGTGCCTGCTGCCAAAGCATTGCCCTTATTGTGGGGAGCAAACTGGTCGTACGAATAAAACGTATCCTACACGCTGGAGGCATCAACAGAAACTTGGATAAAGCATTATGGAGAGCTTTTGGCTTACTAGCTGCACCATTTTTTGTTAAAATAAATTTTAAAAAATCACATCTTTATCTGAAATAGCTCATTTCTGGAGTTCTACGTGAGAAAAAGGCCTTGGGAAGCCTTCAAAAGCCCTCATCTTCGAAGGTGAACTGTATTGTATGGTACTTTGCTGTTGATGGTGAGAATTCCACAGTGAAATGTGACCCTAAAAGAATCTGAAGTCTTCCATAATGGAGCACACTGGCCTTTGAAAAGGGACTCCACAGGAACAGGAGGTTGAGCAGCTTTACACTCAAGACCACAGGTTGGCAGAGGGAAAAGCTGACAGCTCCAGAATAACAATGGTAAACAGCACATTGCTCAGGCTGTTAATACTTCTGGCTGCTAGAGATTATTCACTGGGAATAATTTTGCAAGCATAACTTTGGCTACTTTTATTGCCATCCAGCTGAAAAGTTTGCCCAGAGCCTCCTTGGCTTACCTTGAGCACTGTTATGCTTTTGCTGAAGTTAACATGTAGGTGGATCACAGATCCAGGATAAATGGCTGGCTGGGTAGTTCAGCATGTCTTTGGCCATAATGTTGTTTTCTTCATCATCATCAAAGTAATCGTCTGTTGTTAATCCCCCAAATTTGAACCTGTGACTTCCCAGGGACCCGAAGCCTTTCGTTGATTCTGATTTGCAGCCCTATTATAGACAAATTAATGTACATGAGTGACAGCATGCCAGAGAGAGACGAGAAGAAAATGAGTAATTAACATATATTGGGTATTACTGATTGCTTTTATGATTATCTGGATTTTGAGGTATTAGCTGGAAAAATAACTCCTAATCCCTTATTAAAGATAAAAGGCAAGTCATTAAAAGTAGAAGGTTGTTTTCAGTCCTGAGAAGCCCTGGAAATATGTCTTGGCTCCAGCAGCAAACTAACCTTAAAAGCCTGTAATTCCAAGTTACTCAGCTTAGTTGTTCTCCTCAGCAAGGGAATTTCTGAAGTTTCCCATGTGCTGGGAGGCGGAGGGGGCTGCGAGACAAAGCGACCCTTGTCATACCAACTGGGCGCTTGGCGCTGGGACAGGAGCCTTTGAATATCTGTATTAGCTGAGCCCTGCCCAGCTGCTGGGCCGTGAACTTTCAACAGCATAGGCTGAGGTCACCTAACCGCGTCTTGAGTGGGAGCTGCTGGGTGGTTTTTAACTCGGGCTGATCCCGCTTCGTGTTTCCAGGGGTGACACATCTCCTGTAAGAAGCTCCCAGCACACCTCAGCTCTTTCCCTTTCTCTGTTCCTGACAGCAGTGCCCACCCGCTCCGCTGTGGCCAGCTAGGTGGTTTTACATCTGGGTGCTGAACTCAGTCTGCAGAACGGGCCGGTCTGAATGCAAACCACAAATCCCAGCAGGGAAGGTGCAATGAGTGGCTGAAGCGCTGGGAGCAAGGAAGCATTAAATCTCACGGCAGGGAAATGTTTCCGTGTTATTTTTCTTAAACCCACCCTGTGCGTGTGCCTGCTCCTGGGGTTAGAAGGAAAGCAGCAGCACCCCTTGCTGATTTATAATAATTAATGATTTGCAGAAACTTGCCACACACCAAGTGTTGCTATGTAATCCAGTCTTTTTCAAAAAAACAAACTAGGTTTCTTGTTTCTGGATAATGAAATTTGAGCAACAGGAAAGCTACAGGGTTTTTAACTTCAATTCCCCTATTTTATCAGCTTGATGTTTCAACGCATCATGTTCATATACTTCTAATCTCAAAAAGCTATTGAAAATGCAGTGGGACACATTAAAAAGAAATGAAAATAACATGAAACAACTTTAAGGAGATCAATAGATGTAAAGCAGTTTACATTTGAGGAAATGTTTGTCCACCAAACTGTTTTGGTGGAGTAAGTTTCTGAAAACACTGCTCATGCCTGATTTGCCATTTCCATCCCCAGTTGTTTAAAAAAAATAAAGACTATTGCTAGCACCTGGCTTTATTTTCCTGTTTTTCTTTTTTCTTCAAGTCCTGAATTCCGACTGTGCTTCTGGGCACCCAGTGCTTTTGCAGAGGAGGCCACTTTCTTGTACTTGAGGATGGATTGCGAAGGTACAGGTGGAGTTGGACGCCATGTCCAGGTGGTCGAGCTCTATTCCCTGAGTGCAGAGAGAGCAGGTGACGGGCTTCTGGCAGCCATAGACACTTGGGGCTAGAAACTCTTTCTGGGGGGACTGTGTAAAGTCCCCCCTGATGTCTGGGTGTGTGCAGATAAGCAGGTCGGGTGGTTACAGGGTGCGGCTCATGTAAAAGTTTTCCGAGACCCATTCCTAAACCCCCTGCAGCTCTTGTTGTGTGCACCTCCAGACTAAAGGTCCAGTGTCTTTAAAAGCTGAAGATTTTTATCGAGTGTTTTGTCTTGAAATGTTGTGTGTTTACGTTTCCTAGCACATGTGCTAAAGGCATTCAGTCTGTAACGTCTTTGTTTCTGTAGAGAAAATGTTGAAAGAGAGGATAGAGCAAAACCAAGCACGCAGAAGAAAGTTGTTAGTGCTGAAGACTCAGGTCATGCTGAGGAGAAATCTGTCTTTACAAAGATGTGTCCAGAGTCCATGTTTTCGTGCCAAACTCTTCCTTGGTTCCCTTGGACACAAAACGTGTTGCATGTGTTGTTTTGTGGTTGTTTTGTTTTCCTGTGGCTGATCTTGAGGGACAGCATGTAGAGTCAGACTGGTGGTGCTGGGGCAGCTCTTGGTGTTTCCAAAGAGGTAGTTAGCCTAAAGCATCCTGAAAATTGGTTCAGAATGTAGTATCTCCTCCAGAGAGGATGCATCTGATAAAGGTCACTTCAATTTTCAATGAGAATGTCCATACAAGAAATTGACGTGATTTCTCTAATTCACTTTAAACCCAAGCCTCCAGTCAATTGGGTTTAATTGCTCCTGCTGTCTCTGTTTAGATGACTTCTGTATGTCTGTGCAGTAACCAGAATAATTTGGGTGTGGACCCTGAATGAAACATTTTGGGGCTGTGTCATAATAATAGCTCTATCTCACTGTGAGCTAAAGACGCTGGAGATGAGGCACTGGGTGAGAAGCCGCCATGGGAACACTTTCCAATGAAAAGATAGCAAGTAAATTTACCAAGCTGGATGCATTTGTGTGCAAATGCTTCTAATATACAAACTTGGCTCTATGTTGCTACAGTTTCTGATCTCAACTTCCATCCAGACCAAGATGTCAAATAGATCATTAAAAACAGCGTGGGGTTTCCAGTCGCTTTTCATTACTAAAAGTTCTTCTGAAAGCCTGGCAAAGCACTCACGTTTGGGCAGCTGATGTGATAACTGGACTGGAGATTAGCTGGATGTGGAGTTCACTAATGGAACAGAACAAATTAGGTTGGAAGGCACCTATGGAGGTCATCTGGTCCAAACCTCTGCTCCAAGCAGGGCCAACTTGGTAATTACGTTATTAATGTTGGTTTCGAAGTTAGGATATAATGCCCAAAGTGCTGTTTCGTTAGATAAAATGAAGGCAGAATAGAGCCCCGAGGAGGCACACTGCTGTATTTCTCCTAAGTCCCTCTGGTCCGTTTGGATGCCTCGGGGCTGACCGTGCTCCGAGCAGAGTGCAGTTACATGTCCTTGGGAGCCCTTTTAGCACCAAAACGATTCTTGCCCCGTACGGTATTGGGATGTGGCCTGAGTGTGCTCTTTTCAAGACACTTGGAAACCTGGGTGCTTACTGCTCGTTGTCTAGGGAGGGCCCAGGCTCTCCAAATCCTTTTTGCCCTATGGTAGAGAGCCTTCTGATGTGCCTGGGGTGGAAAATGGCTTTGATTTCAGCTGAACAGTGTACACCAAGTCACTGGTGTGAGTAGGGAAGCTGGGATTCAGCTCCCTGTTACAGCGGCCAGACTTGTCTATGGGACTTTGCATGTATGTGTTACAGCATGTGTGTGAGACCTGGGCACCTTGCTTTGTGGAGAAAACTCTAAAAGCTTCCCAAACGCCTTCTGCTGTCCAGAAATGTAGCAGCGTCGAGCAGTGTGCTGATACTGCGGTAACATCACGATTCAAAAAAGGCTGATGTCAAACGATTGCAGCGTTGAGTGGATGTTAATATTGCCAGGATAGCCATGGTGTTAAGTCTTGCGCTCTGCTCTGCAGTCCTGTGTGTACATTGCTGGTGTTCTGTGGAAGGAGAGCAAAGGCCCTATCCAAACCCCACTACAAACCTTAGGACTTGTGTCATTATCTCCCTCCCTATCCTTAATTCTTATACAAAACCAAATAAAATTTGGAGAAAATAATTCACCGTAGCCTTCTGCAGAAATGTTCACGGACAAGATGGGTTAGCCAGCCTGTACCTCCCTGGGAAACATCCCTCTGGATCCTTCTTGTGATGTTTGCTCCATCTGCTTTGCCTGGAGTGTGTTTGAAGCAACTTCCCTAGTGGATTATTCATGCCAAGCACAAGGAACCGCGTCCTTTCTCTCTCTCCTCCTATGGTTTCATCTATACTTCACCCGCACATGCTGTAAGCAATGAGGTTAGTACATGAGTAGTCCTGTTGTATCCTATCCTCATAAGTAGAACAAAGGAGACGTTGTGATCCTGTAAAATAAACCATTCCCTTGCGACTTGCCTGCTTTGGGGCTAAACATGGGGTTGACCATGAGGAAGGTCAATGCTTATGTGAAAATCACCCCATGCATTTTGCTAATTACAAGCAGCTGTTCTGTTCGGTCCAAGCCATCCTCAAACTGACCTCCTACTTGTTTTTTCCTCCCAACTGTCTAATAATTAACAAACTGCTTAATGCAAGACAAAAGACCAATTAACCCTAAAGCATTTAGTGAACTACATGTAAATTAGTTGTAAAATGTTGCTGTAAACATTAAATGTTAGGCAATTACATAAAACAATAATTGATACAGTTGCATTTAGGAGCTTAAAAGAAAAAAAAACTGCTTAAGTAGTGCTTGGGTTCTGAGAACTTTGCTAATGGTTTTGTTTTTAACTGCAGCAGCCCCAGTCTGTGTAAGTCCGAACAGGCTGTGGCAGCTCACATTTTCTCTGCTTTTAGTTGTGGAAGAAAAATAAAGGCATGCTAACCTTGTGCACTTTTTGAAACCATAATGTGGGTTAACAGTAGTAGAAAACCTTCAAAGGACAGTACCTGGCATCTAGAAAAAAAGGGAAATCAGATAAAATAATGAGATTTTATTTTCTGGTGGGCTTGGTGGGATCCAGTGGTAAAGTGTGCTAGATTAGCTGGGTACCACTGGCTTGATTATAGTGTTTTCAGTTTCGTGCTGTACAAAATGTTCCAGAGCTTACTGAAATCCCAGTGTTGGTCAGGGTCCTGCTAGGATGAGCACCAGGAGTTCGGTCATTTCTTGCTGATGAGTTTGTCTGTGTCTTCCTGCTTCTGCACTTTCATATCTGAACTGCCTCACATTTGAGCTTCTGAAAAATCATCTTTCCACTCACTGATGTGGTCAAGTTTCACACGAAGAAGCTGTTTTGCTTTTCTGCAAAATCTTTAATCCTCTTAATTGGCTCTCTCACTCCACGGTGGTCCCCTTGATCCACCAGTTCCCAAGCTCCTGTTGCTAATATTCTTAAATAATTCATTTTCCTACTTTGTCTTATGTACTAGTTTTTCAGTTTGTTTGAGTCTTTGTTATATGTCATGTTTGCCAGTTTTGCTTTGACCTAAGCTTACGTAGGACTAACATATTCCTAAATCACAGAATCATTAAGGTTGGAAAAGACCTCGGAGATCATCTGGTCCAACCACCCCCCGACATCAGTATCACCCACTAACCCATGTCCCGAAGCACCACGGTGCAGTGAAGTGGGGCTTTGATACCTTATTCTCTATAGTTGCCCTGCCTTATTGCTTTCCAGCCTCTGATGTTTGCTGAATGTTTATCTCCATGTTGCTTGCTTAGAATTCTACTCCAAATTTGTCTCCAGATACCCAATTTTTCTCCTTTCCCTGAAAAACATTAGGTTTGTTTGAACTAGCTCTCTCCCTTCCTTGGTTTTGGCAGTATCCTTTTCCTGAGTATATTGATCTTCATTACAGTACAGTCACTTACTGAAAGCTGGCCCGTGCTTAGTTGTACTGTATAAATACTTTGGGTAACGGACTATTATTTTTCTCGCCCACAGTTCTAGTATAAATCCTAGTTGTACTCCATTCCCCAAAGTGGAAAAATCTTTTACCTGCATTTGGTTGATTTAATTACAGAACTATGCTTAAAGCGGTAAAACTACTTTCCAGGGGAGGTGAGTCCTTAGCGAATCTATTGAAGTTACTGGCTTGCCGGATTCAGTTTTCCTTCTTGCCCTTTGGAGTTAGATGAGAAGAGCTCTTTCCTCTTCTGTGCGGTAGACGCCAAGGTTAACCACAAAATCTGGCCGGTTGACTTTCAGCCAAGGAAGGGTATGCATTGCTAGCCTGAAATCGTTTTTCATTAACATTTCATCGGCCTTTTTGTTTGTTTGTTTGTTTCACAAGCTTCCTTTTTTAATCTCAATTTTTCTTCCTTTCTCTGACGTTTGCTTTATGCTGTTGCCATTTGCTGAAATGCCTGTTGTGTGATACCCTGCCAGCGTACATCCCTTCCTCTCGCTAATGAGAGATCACCTACCATGTGGGGGCTTATGTATAATGGATCAAAATACATACCTCCGTGCAACTCATGTCAGCAGTTGATCTAACTACGGCAACTTTCAAGTTCCCAGCGCTCCTGAGTTTTATTTGGAGGGATGGGTTTGCGTGTCTGGGCTCTGCTGAGCGGTGGGGCACACCTGAAGGTGTAGACCTTTGTGCAGCCCGTGTCCGCGGAGCAGCAAGCGTGTTGTTTTCCAGCATAATCATGCTCTGCAGCGGTTTGATGCTGATGTTGGAGGTGGGGGTGAGTCTGTGAAGCTAAGAGGAAAAAGGAGGCAGAAGCTTGAATGCTACTTGCTGTTGCAAGGGGAAACCGGCAAAGAACAAGAGCTGGAGAAATGTCACCAGGCTTTCAAGAACAAGTTAAATCAGGAGTTTCTTTCTCTGAAGCCAGTTGGAAGGAGTGTATTGCTGGCAGCTTGGAGCCACGCGGAGCTTGAAGTTAACGGTTGTTAATTTTTAAAGGCAGGAGCAAAACTGGTTATTGTGTCTGTATCTCAATAGGGTCTTTCTGCTACTGAAATACCACTGCGAATGCCCTCTTCTGAATTGTTTTGACTCAGAGAGAGAAAATTCCCTCAGAGAAACAATTTATCCACCAAAATTTTTGCTTTGCCACACTAGTTACAATAGAGTGACAGTTTTTGTCAGGGTGATCATAACATCTCCAAGGATGCCAAGTGAGGGAAGTGCTGAGGATGGGCTTTTGGTAGGCTTTAAAAGATGGGATAAAGGAAGCTGCCCGAAGCACAGGTCTGAAGAGATGGATCTTCTTTGCCTAACTTGCTTTGCTGCAGCAAGGAAATGTGTGGAAAACCAGCATTAAAGCATGAAATTAACTAGTTTTATAACGATTCGTCAGGCCAGATCCTGCTGCTCTCAAAGTCAATGAAAGCATTGTCTGAATTCTCGTGCTGGCTTTGTAGCTTTTCAGATAAGTGGCTGTTAACCTTTAAGAGCCAGAAGGGCAGTTTGTCACTGAATGAAGCTTTTCAGAAGGTGATGGAAAAAAAGAAACGCTGAGCATTTTCAAAGCATCTCAAAGGCGGCTGGCGCCTTATTCCTGCTGATATTCAAGATGAGATGGGCTCAGAAGCATCAAATCGATGTAGGCTACAGAATGTTCGCATTAATGCCTGTGCGTTTGTCAGAACAGCCAACAGACACCAGTCATCTCTGTCACATCCAGAACGATACTGTCTTCCACCACAACTACCAGCTGTGGTGAAGACCAACTCTAGTCATATCAGTGATAAATAGACCTTGATGTTTGTTTGTAACTTCTTTTTCCCATTTAAGTGTTTCAGTGCCTGTGTGCTGCACACTCTGTTCAAACCAAGCAAGAGACCTGTATTCAAGTCTGTATGTATGCAAAGCAGTGGCAAAATCAGACCTAATTTATTTAGCTCTGCCTCCTTCCTCTCCCCCAGCAATAATTAGTGGTCTTGAGCCTCACAGCTAACAAGAGCCTGTGTTCTCAGAATGACATCTCCCTGCTACACCAAGTTTGACACAAGGCAGTTGATCATAAAGAAATAAGAGTCTGCAGAACCCTTTCGGTGCCTATATGTTGCTCTCAGACACCAGTTGATCTCCTACAGTGCCTGTAAGGAATATTAACACCCTTTTCCCTCCGTGCCTGAAGTGAATGAGGTATTTGGCAACATTTGAAACGGGGCAGAATGAAAAGAGTTGAAAGCAAGAAGTGTTGAATGCCAGAGACATTCAGTACTCCTTGAAATACTGCCTGGCAACAGAAATCAGCTCAATTTCAGCTGGAGACACTGCTGAAAAACACATGGAACGAAGGGCTCTGCATGCAGGAAAGTTGGAGGAGTGAAAAGTGAAAATTCTCATGTGCTTGTGCTTGGCTTTCTTCCTCTGCGATGCTGTTCTGCTCCGCCGAGCCCTTGCTGAAGAAAACTTCTAGAAGTGCTGAAATGGTCAGAGCTGATGTGGAGGATGATTGAACGGGACAAACAGACTACGATGAGATCCTGCTTGTGAGAAGAGCTTAATAGGCATAAAATTGTCTCTTGCAGCTGGAGGGCTGGTTTTAAAGCGCAGAGAGGGAAGGGAAGGGTGACTATTTCTTCTTGGCACTGCATAGAAGTTTAAATTCAGACAAAGGATCCAGAGTTGTTGTGGTTGTGTCCTTAAAAAGATCACTGCACCTCGCTATTCGTTACCTAAAAAAGGAGGTGCAGGTAAGTGAGCTCAAAAATGAATTAATAGTTTGGTAGGATTCTTGTTGCCAGTGGAAGGGAATGACAGTACTAAGGGACTGCATCAAATCAAAATAGCTTTAAAAATATCTTAGAAGAGAGCTGCACTGCAGTGTTGAACACACAAGCTCTGTCTTTTTTTACTCACCAAATAAAAAGGAATTTTCTCACGTACTATCTTATGTTGAGTAGTTGCTTTGTGCACAAGCTGTGCTATTAATGCTCGTGGAAGTACTGTGGGAGCCACATATGGTCATGAATGTGATTAAGGGCACATTTGAGGTACTACAATGGGACCCTAGCAGGATTACAGGGAGTTGAACAGCAACATCTCTGCAAACAAACTGAAAGCCATACTGTTTTAAAAAAAGGAAAACAAAGAAAAGCCCCCCAAAACAAACAAACAAACAAACCCACTGAGAATTACAGAACAGTTTTTGAACTTTGCTATATATGGCAGCCACTGTGCTGCTAAATTGTTTCATTGGAGACTTGACTGTTGTTCAAGTCCAGGCGAGGTGTGATTCCAGACAGCATCCCAGATCTGTGTGACAGTGGGATATGTTACAAAGCTCAGAAAAAAAAAGCTAGGCTTTCTCTAGACACAGCTTTTTTTCTTTATTAAAGACTATTTGGCAACTGCTCAGTAATAGCTCCTTAAAAATGTGCTGCTGTTGCAGTTTCACATGACTTTAAGTAAGATGGCTGACCGCCAGAACTAGTCAAAAATATCTTTGTAATCCATATTTTGTACTGAATTGCTTGTTGCATGGCTTATATCATGCCAGGGTTTATAAACAGTGTGGTCTGTTATGATGCATAGGCTATGGTACAGAAAGATGTGTTAGCTGTTCAGTAAAAAGTGTCAAAGTCATCACTGCCTTTAGTGCTATTTTCAATTACATGAGATGAATCTAGGGGGGGAAAGAAGTGATAAAGAGAAATCTCCCATTTTTTTTCAGGCAGTTCAGCACCTAGTAACCGGTAATTGGCATCTAGCTACAGCAGGCCTGACTCCAGACCAGCACACAGAGGATCACGCGGTCTACGTGCACCCGACTCTGCATCCTTGAAATTAGTGGAACCTTCTGTGGATCTGAGCAGGCCGAGACCGGAGTAGTTAATACATTAACTATTTGGCCTGGCTCAGCTTGCTACTGATGTATCTGAGCAAGGCTGTTAATAATGCATTCCATTTGGAATATACAGCTGCCTCTGCCCCTGACACGTTACATCGCTGTTATTTTTGTTGTCTGCAGCTGAAAAAAGTAGGCACTGATTTTTAAAGACAGTTAACTGGCTGTGTTTCTCAAGTGGAGCAGTGCTGAGAAAGGTTCATAGCCAGACTAGAGGAATAGCATGCAGTGATCCCTCCATCATAACAGTGTGTTCAGAATTAGGGGTGTTTCTTCTATAGGCAATGTCTCTTATGTTACGGCTGACTGACTTCATTAGCTGATGGTGTTTTTGCTTAAGAGACTGCTGGACTGACTGCCAGTCCGTATTGCTCACCTTGTCCACTTGTCCCTATCTGTTATAAATGAGTTTAGTATATTTTTGGAAGAATGGTCTTTGCTGTTTCCCCGTATCTCAATGGAATGTTTCAATGAAATACCTGGAGACAGGTTCGGTGCATTATCACAACACCGCTGAAGACAGAGTGCTCAGCAAATCGTTCTATAAAGGCTGCCGTTCTGGCTGTTGAGAGAATATGCTGGTAGTAAGCATTTGTCTAATACTGATGATTTGTTGCAGATCAAAGACTTAAGATATGCCACATGCTGCATAGGAGCTTACAGTAGAACATGCACAATCATGCAGTCCAATAGTCCAGCAAAAAATGGATGATTCAAGAGGCAGTTAGTGCTATTCATTACATGTTGGAAAGGGTCATGATCAAGGGATGCAGGATATCTGCTTCAGGATGGATCAAGTGGCTTGAATTGCCTTCTCTGCTTTTGTTGTCTGTAGTAGAGAGAGCGATGGCCCCAAAGGAGACCTGGTAGCATAGTGAGTGCTCCCTGCAGGCTGCCAAGTTCATCCTGCGGGCAAATCTGATCTGCCTTATTACCAGCCAGTGCTGCATGCAAGGTCAGTAAAGAATCATTTTTCTCCATAGGAAAAGAAATTTCTAACATTGGCTTGTAGAGATTATCTGGAGAGTTGGTCATCCGGAGGTGGATTCTGCAGGAGCCCAGGGGAGGCCCGATGTGTGGTCTCTGAGCAACGTTTTAAGGTGCAGGCATTGCTGTGAAGCAGATTCCACGTGTAAATCATTGTCCTTACCTATACAAGTGCAAGAATAGCACAGAGAGTCTGTGTGCTGTGCTTCAACATGAGCAGTGCTCCAAACGCATTGAACAGTGTTACGAGTAAACTGGGAGCAGGTCCTTTGCCTTGTCCCCATGTCAGATACCACAGTGAGCTGTGAAGATGTCCATGATGAGTATCTCAGACTCTGCTTTTAGCCATGACTCCATGTTGGTTAGTGTTTCATGGAAGCTGGTAGAGCTGTGAGCTGGGAAAGCCTTCACCGCTTGCTTTTAGTTGGGAGAATTCCATCTTGTGTTACAATCTCCCTTTCAAATCTTACCTTGTTTTCGATTCAAAAGCTTTCTTCCTCAATTTTTGCCAAATTGTGTGACCAAACTACCTTGCTTGTATTAATCAAGCCAGGTAGATGCAGAGCAAAAAATCTTGCTGCAGAATCGATAGTGTGAATTCTGGTCTTATCAGCAAGGTGTTAATCAGCGTTGGGCCAGGTTACTACTGCTTCTCATTACATCCCTGTTGTGAAAGGGGATCAATGGGAGATAGTAAGGGTCTACAGCCTGCACTGCAGCTGGAAGTTTTACAAAAGGAGAATCAAAATTAAGGGAGCTGCCATTTTTTTCCAAGCTCCCCTCCTTGGGGAGCTCCTTGGGAGCAGCTTTTCCACTGTCCTTGTATTCTGCAGCTCTGTGCTTGTGTTTAACTTCTTGTTACCTGCTAGGTACGATGCCTAGAGAAGGGGTTGTGCTGTGGAGGGGAGCAGACCAGAAACCTGTAAAACTTCTGTAGGGGATGAGCCACGCCATCGGTGTTACTGTTTCATGACTTTTGTGAAAACTGCCTGCTTCATTGTTCTCATTAGTAATGTTGACTAAAGCACGTGTTTTTGTCATCGGTTATCCTTAGTGGAAACTTGCCTCTGGATAGTGCCTTGAACTGTGTGTAAAAGTGTTCAAACTCCAGGGCGTGTCTATGCAGGAGTACTCAGGAATGTGAATGGGAACTGATCAAAGGTATAAATCTTCAGAGAAAGGATTAAATGGGATAAGGTCTTGTAGAGACATTAACATGCAGAATTAAAGTTGTTTAATGTTAATTGATTCGTTTTGGAAGTGAGGTCAGGTAAACTAGAAAGAAAACCACCTAAAATCTGATAAGAACGTCCGCGCAGGTGTTTAACTCAACTTGTTCCCTCTGACTTGAGATTGATTTGAACCAAGTTTTGGCTGACTGAGGGCAACCCCAGAAATTAATGGGAGTGTAATCATGTCCCATTTTAATAAATGTATTTGGAAAGCATGTTTTACAAATAACCCTCTTTGATAATGTTACCACAGGCTTTGAGGCAGGATTTATGCCAGGTCTCGTGGGGATTTCTGTAGCTGCTGATGTACTTCAAAGTGGTGGAGCACTTCATGTTAGGCAGGCTCTTTGGCCTTGGATGGAGGAAGCAGTTGACTGAGGTGCAGGTGCCAGCGGTATTCAGAAGCATTACTGGTAAAAACAAACAGAAAAAACGCATGGAAGTAACATTGCTGGCTGATTTGAGAAGAGGCTGTTTTAGTTGTACATCATCACAAGTGGGTACCCCCCAATTAATTCTGAGGAAGCACCGTACACGTGGAGGGCCAGATTACAACCATCTTCCTTGCTGCATCACCTTTCACCCATGGCTAGTGAGGAACTTGCAACTCAGCGCTGAAGCATGAGGTGACTTCAGGATACTTGCTGCTCTTGTGAAGCACCCCGGTATTTCTGCAAGCCGCGGGGAGCCCTGCAGGCAGCGAGCTTGCTGCTTTATCTGGCCGGGCTGCGAGGGAGGGCTCCCTGCGACAGCGAGCAATTGCAGAAGTTGGGCTGACGTTGCGCTGGGAATTTCAGCTGTGGCCTTATTTGAAGCTGTTGTGCCACAATGTGTCTCTCTGTATTTCTCCCTCAGATTTCTCTGTGTTGATGGAGATTGATTTTGCCTTTGGGAACCTGAGGGTATAAATTGTACTCATAATCGGCCTGAACTGAACTGTGAGAAAGAGCTGATGTGTTCGTTTCCTTCAGCAAGTGATTTGTTTTATAAGCTGCTTCATAGACCGCTTCTGCCTGAATTTGGGAAAAGGAAAGGGAAAAGGGGGAGGTAGGAGGTGCCGTTAGCGGATGCCAGTACCTGTATTTAAATGTTGCATTGGAGCATTCTACCATCTGCAATTAGTAGCTTAATTCCTCTCCCATTCAGGGAAAAATATAATCCCAGCCATCTAAATCCGTGGATTAGCATTTTCTGTGATACTTATGTCTGTTGCTCATCAGGTTGTTGCTGGAACGAGACAGCTGCAAAAAGAAGACCTCTCAGCAGTGGCAGCCGATGCTGCCGTTGACGGTGCTGGTTTCGGCAGCTCCTAAAGTGGCTGGGTTAGGGAGAAGCAATGGTGATGGTCAAGGCTTGGGGAGGCCGGTGGGACTGGTGTTCAAAGGTCGGGCAGGGGGAGGACTGCAGGGTTCACCCCCCAGGTTAATTGCTCCGCAGCTCTTAAGCCTGATACTCAGCTGTCCACCCCGCGCTTAGCACACAGTGTTCGCTGGGGAGATTAAGATGAAAATATGTTCTCCTTGCTAAAGAGCACATAAACAACCCATAAACGGCCCATTAACCTACAAAATCGCAATAAAGAACATGTGGTGAAGCAAAGCCATAGGAGACCTGTGACCCAGCAAATTCCTTAATTGGATTTTGAACCTTATCAGTTGTGCTAAATGCAGCTAATCTGAAATTAGCAAAAACAAAAGGAAGAAGAAAAAGAAGGGGAGACTTTGCTTGTCCAGATGGGGTGGGAGCATTTCTGTAACTCCTCAGATGATACAGCCCAGTGAGCAAACTTTTCTGGCCAGTTGTGGAATTACCGTGTTATGGGATCAGGCATCACAGCAGCACTTCCATGTAATACCAAAAGATAACAAAATGAGTGAAAAGAGAGAATTTTCTCGTTGGCTGCAAGCAATGCCTTCAGCAGCTCTGTAATCACTTCTCTCACAGGCTCCTTAATGCACCAGCCTCTTGCTGTGCTCCAAGTTGCTTTTTGAAGCTGTAGGATATAAATTTATTTTATAGCTTTTCTGGCTGTGATATTTAAATCCTGTTAAGAATATATTGAGAGTCATTAGTGCAGATTGAGAGGGGAGTTGATGGAACATGTATCTGATGGGTTCCCCGCCAGCAGGGCTTGCTCTTCATCTGGAGGATGACTGCAGAGTTAGACACCATCAGCAAAGAGCTGAAGCCTGAATCACCTAGACTCTTTCCATCACTGTGAAACCACCAAATGGCTGGAGAATGGCAGCCACTTACTGTTTTTTTTTTTCTTTTTTTTTTTTTCTTGAGCTAAATTCACCCCAATGAAAGGAAGAGGAAAAAGCACACTGTGGAAGTCTGCAGGTTCATGCTATAAGCCATTTGGTGTTCTTTTGGCCAGCTGTCATCTTTTTATTGTCTGTAGTGCGCTTGTGGAGGGGGCACATATCTATGTACATGTCTGAAGCACTACAGCAAAAGAGATGGAAAAAACCCAAGCGCTGATAAACAATCTGCCAGTACAGTGGTATTTAAAGGCCTTAGCTGAAACTTTGGACTCTGCTTTAGTAGGTGTTTTCCCATATGTACACACGGTGAGATCTCTGCCCTGAAGCATGTGCGATTTGAATAGAGCGGGAAGAGAGAGGCTGGTATGTGGCAGTGAGGAGCTGAGGTCCTGAGCAGCAAAATGATTTACCCCAAGCCAAGGCGGTGTGGTGAAAGCAGAACTTGAACCGTGCCTCCTAGTGCCCAGGTGCATTGGTATCAGCACAAACTCCCGGCCCCGTGGCTGATTTGAGCCGACTGTATGAAGATGAGCTCAAGTGTTACACCTATTTGGGTTTTTGAAATAGGAAAGTCTTAATTATTTATACTAATGTTTATTTTCAATGCATTTTAGATGCAGATTTTTAGTCCAAATTGCTTTTATAATTGCAAGGACGATTTTCATGCGTAAGGCCATGTGTTTGCATATATATTCTGGAACTGTTCTGCCAAGAGCATCTGTTACATCCAAGTCAAGTAATCAAATGCTCGTTATGCACCTCACGGATGGTGAGAAACATTTCTGAAAAAAAAAGAAAAAAAATGTGTAGAAAGTAATGCTTATGTAAGAGTGCTAATTACCAAAAGGGTTAATGTGTATTTTCCAGGAACTAAATGTCTTTGTAAATTCAGCTTAGCAATATTTTTCTCTCTCCTTCAGGAGTATCCTGTGGGAATGTTTTTTTCTTTTGTGGGAAGCTATAGATTTTCTCAAAGGAAGAACTGATGAAAAATTGAAGAAGCTTTGTGTAGTTAGGTTGGGAAACATTGAATCACGGGCAATGTTGCTGATGTGACATAACGGCAAAGGAATGGATCAGCTGGTTGTGTGAACTTTGCTTTCTACTGCTGTATGTTTATGTTGCTTTCACTTACGTTTCACACACACACCTTACACTTTGATCTCAATCATGGGAGCAAATTGGATGCCCGCTGTGCTTTGACTTGCCGAGTAGGCAGTGGGTGGCTCTGCAGGCAGTGAGGTGCCACTCGGTGTGACTGGTAGCACAGGGGGAGACAGCAGCAGGCAAACCCAGCCTGTCCTCAAGCTCTGCTGCCTCCTGGGCACCTGTCCCATGAGGCCAGGAAGCTGTGATGATCTGTGCACTGTGCAGTGGTCTACAGGGTCAAGCCCTACTGTCCTGCAATTAAAAGGCAGAAGGATATATGTGACGGTGCCTTTGTTCATAACGGTGACACACAGGCTGGTCTAGTGCATGTCCTGAGGATGTTGTGCTTGTGAAATGGTACCCTTGAAATGATGGGCATGGGAAATGGGGAACCATGAGCAGTCATCGGGATGTATATGCTGTAATTATTTGGCTTTGGGACTGAGCTGTGCTATGCAGTTCTGTGAAGAAGAGCCGGGGCCATGTCTCAGGGAATTGAAGCTGGTGGGCTAAATGGTGGATTTCTGGAAACAGTTCTAGACCACCACCACTGTGAGGATAGCTTTGGGAAGCACAGAGGTTGGTGCGCCTCGCTGGCAGGTGCTTCTGTGAGGAAGGGCAGTGTTGCTGAGGCCTTTGTGATGGGAAAAGGAGAATCTCGGGCAGCTCACGATGCACTGCTGACCAGTGAGCCTGAAAAGCCTTAAAGGAGAGGAAGGAGGTGGAGAGAAGTAAAATAGACCTAGCTGGCAACCATGCTACTAATTCATGTAGGCGTTTTAGAGCAAAACTCAGATATGTGAAACAAAACATCTTCAGGAGTGCGTTGCTTTCAGAAGGAAGCCTGGTCTTCTCTCTCACTGCAGGAGCATTCTGAACAGCTTGAGCAAAAACTGCAATTGGCTCTATAGCTTTGGGTAAAAAACGTTCCCTTCAGTACATCCCTACTGCTGTATTACTGCAATTGGGAGCGTTAAAACTACTGCAACAGGGGGAAAACTGTCACCAACTGCAAAAATAATAAGAAAAGATAGTTTCATTGCATTATTTTCTTTAACCGTAAATGTACTTTCAATAGGAAAAAAAAAAAAAGCTTTTTTATTACACAAGTATACTAGCTGGTGAGAAATAAAATTTTCATCAACGTTTGCTTAATAATTGAAGAAGAAAGCTATGAAGGCTTCTTTAAAACAAAACAAAACAAACAAGAAAAAAGACAAATGAAAAGGCCATGTTTCCTATTGGTTTCTTTTTTCACATTACAAATTGAGACTTTGCTTACCCTAGAAAAAATCAATGGTGATTGGACACCTGGTGTAATTAATTATATTGCAACAGCCAGACAGCTGATCTTTTGAAAAGAAAGGAGTTTGTAGCAGAGCTGTTCAAAGTTCATAGTCTGCTGTTTAACTCTAATGCTAATAAACATTCAGCAGAAAGGATGTCTGCCTTAAAATTGCCCAGTATCGCACCTTCGTTTTAAGGTAATATGATAAGAACGAAAGTGTAGACCCCAAGAGGTCCTCCAGCAATGCTGCTTTGGTGGCATGAGCCCCGGTTGCCTCTGGGAGATGCCCTTAGGTCTTGGCATGAGCACAGTGAGGTTTTCAGTTTTTAATTTTGAGTCATGTCCGTTTCTTGACCAGGAGGGGGTTTCTGCTCATTCTCCTTTAAGTAGAAACACAAATGAGCTTCACTTGCACTGCCAAAAGAACATGTGTTGAACCTAGTTTCTTCTGCCTAAATGGGCAGTCGTTTCCCAGTGGGTACAGGTGTGTTTTTTTTCAGTGCATTGGTGCCTGACTAAATGCATTCAGGCACATTCTTCATGTATAGATGACACAAACTCTCTGTTAAATATTCCTGTGTTTTCTAGCAATAGGTCTGGGAAGGTTATGGCTTGCCTTGCAGGCCAATGAGAGCATGAGCCGTGTTGACAGGGAGGGGAAAGCCGGCTATGGGATGCTGTCACAGTAAGCCCCAAAACAGTTTGGCTGAAACTGGTTCTACGTCATATAAAAAAGGGGGCTAAGGATCTCAGCTGATCAGAGTACTAAAGGTCCTTGGGCACGCACCATAGAGCATATTGGTTTTGAGCTTGATAGCTCTTTTTTTTTTACAAGGGCTGCAAATTGCTGTAACATAGTTAAGGACGGTAGGAAGAGGCAAGTTTTCCTGAACTTTACTCCCAGCCTTTAGTTTTAAGAAGTAAGTGAGAAGCAAGGAAGGGAGGAGAGGGAGATACACGAACCCTCCCTCACGCCCCTCCGACGACAACTAGGATGTCAAATGGAAAAGACAGCCTGGAGAAACAGCTGAACGGCTTTGGGGATAAGGGAAAGGAAAAGAGCCGCACGTCCCTGGTCATCTCTCAGGCTGTTAACCGCAGTATTTTCACCTCCGCAGTCTCCCCCGCTGCCGAACGCATCCGCTTCATTCTTGGAGAGGAAGATGACAGCCCAGCGCCCCCACAGCTTTTCACAGAGCTGGATGAGCTTCTGGCCGTTGATGGACAAGAGATGGAATGGAAGGAGACTGCCAGGTGGGTTGTTTTTAACTTTACCCTGAAAGGGAAGGGCAGCTACTCAGAAACCCCATGGAAAATTCCTGTTTAGCACTCAATGGGGGTAATGTCCATGCTACAGAATGGCTTGGGAAGTCTACAGAAAGAAATCCGTACAGGTGAATTTACCTTTCTTGGATAACTGAGAAAACTCACGGATTTGTGTAAATATTAATTTAAAACAACAACTAGAAAAATCAGAGTTCTAGATTGACTTGAATGGGTTGCATGTGGAGACCCTAAATCGATATGGGCTTACTAGTGCATAGCAAACATCAACAATACCATGGCCAGACTAAAGCTTCTGTAAATGTGTTAAAATTACTTCAATTCTATTGCTATAATTACTTAAATTTACACACCACAAATTGCAGCATTTTGACCGTGTCCTTCTCCTAATGAGTTACTGATAAAATTAAATTTAAATAGACAAAAAATCCTCCCGGTGTTTTTTTTTTTTTGTTTTGTTTTGTTTTTTCCTTCCAAATTATTCAAGGTGTGTTAAATGCTGGATTGGATTGCCTGCTTTAAGTTCATTGACTAAGTTATCTCCCTGATTCTTTAATGCTGCTGGTTTAGGACTGGCGTGTTTTTTTGCCCTGTTTGATACAAGTTTTTTTATGGCTTATTTCTGAGCAACATAGAAGGAGCCATTGGATTGTATTCAAGATCTAAAGGCTGCTTCTCGCCTTGTGTAGTTTTTCTACAGCAAAAATCTTTTTATTGGGTTTGCCCTGAGAGGTAAAGCCCCTAACTGCTGTTGCTGCGAAGGTCTGAAACCTTCCCCTAGAAAGAGGTGCTTACCTAGCTGGTGAGCAGCCTGGGGTTTTCCCATCCCTGTTCCCAATCCCCCTCTCTTAACTTTGGGCATTTCGTTTTCCTTTATTGTGGCTGTACTAAGCTCTTTCCCCACCTTCCAGTCTTAAGGGCACCTACTGTGTTTGGAAGTAGCCAGTGTTGTTTGGCTACCTTAATCTTTACCTGTGATTTAATGAACTGCTCCACCGCCTACCCCTTACCCCCTTATCTTGTTTTATTTTTACTTCTTGGTCACTTGTAGAGCCTATTTAAAGACTTTTCACCTTTACTCTTTAACTCCTTTCTTATTGGTCATCCTTTTCTCCCTTTATTGCTTTTCTTCCCTCTTATCATTAGTTGAGTACTTGCATGTTGTCATGTGTACCGCCCACCTCTGCTTTTTATGGCAAATTATGCTTTCCTCTATGTATAGGCCTTTGAGAAGGGTTTTTAATGACAGTTTGTTTAGGCTCTTCCACAGTTCAGATCTTGATGGTGTGCTTCATATCGAAATACATCTTCAGTAGAAGTGCTAGATTCAGCTGATACATGCCTCTCTCCCTTGAGTGATACATATCTATATTAACTACTTGAAGAGGGGACAACCTATTGAAGCACAGTGAAATTCTTATCCTTGGCTATCTTCCTGACTTTCACGGTAATTTATCGATGGTGATCTTGCACAGTGCATAATTCAGGATTTTTCAGTATTTTCCTGAAATGACTTAATCTAGCAAAACAAAACCTGCTGTATGCTACCGAGTGGCTCTTGCTGCAGAATATACGAGCTAGAGCTGGCCAGCTCTGCTTTAGTAGTTGAGGAGCTGCATGCTCTGCCGCTCGCTGCAGCTGATGGGTCTAAGACTTGATGTAGAGTGGGAGCTGTCAGGAGAGACAGGGTTTAGCAAATGGTACCAGAGGAGTTCTGATCAACAGAAAAACTGGAACATGCCACGGAACATTTCTAGCAGCAACCTTCAAGATACCGACTTTAAAATGCTTCCAGAAGCGTATCTTTAATTGCATAGCTTGACTCTTGATCCATCTGACTTCAGCTGTCTGTGCTGCAACCCCAGTGTAAATGGGCTATAGTTACCCCCCTGCACTCAGTGACATTTCAGATAGTAAGTACATCAGTCCGTGACCGGTGCTTGAGGATGTCTTACTCCTTTGTGTGGTCCTGTCACACGTTAGTGATGGTGTCTGGCCATGAATAACGAAAAAAAGAGAAGTTTTGGAAAAATATCTTTATTGTAGAGTGTTTCATAACGGAGCCCTGTAAATGCATTAGAAATAGAGCAGTAAAAGGGAAGGTTTATTGCTGTTAAAAGGTAACCTGAAGATTTGTGTCACTGGGTGTTCCTTGTTCTCTTTTTTTTTGTTTGTTTGTTTTTTCTTTCCTTTTTTTTCTTGGTGCTCATAATCAATTCACTTGGTGTGGATGGACAGGTTCGTTCACCAACATGTGAATGTTGGCATTTCAATAGTAGTTAAAGGATACAGAGCTAGCTGGTAAAAGGAAAAGAAAGACCTGAAACAGCTGGAGGCCACCAGCTATTTTGAGGCTTGGTTCATTACGTTTGGGAACCAAGATGTGAACACCATAGTGGAGATTGTCATTCTGCAAGGCAGGGAGATGGCAGAAAGATCCTGGTGACAGTGACAACGACTGAAAGAGTTGTAAGCTGGCGGATAGGCTTTTAAAATCTTTAATTACGGTTGTTTCTTTATGTAAGCTCTGTCAAACAGTACATTTACATCCTTCACCTCTTTCCTCATTACAATATTATCATGCCTTTTATGCAGTCCTTTATAGGGCTTTAAAAATAAAAAAGACGAGTCCTGAATACTGGCTAGCAGAGATACTAGCTGTCTTCGTGGTATGTCTTCTACACTGAGTATACTGAAGGCTCCCAGAAAAGCAAGTGAAGAGTAAGATGTTATTCTGGAGGCAGCCAAATGCACTGGTGGCATATTTTTCTTGCAAATCTCTGCCCTTTGGAGCTGGTGATGTCTATATGTTCCTGAATTCAGAAGTCCACAGTGCCAGCTTTGCTGGAGCTGCCAGTGTAGTAAGGTCTGAGAGGTGTAACCCTACATGGGTGTTGTTTGCCGTACCTTGCTGCTTCTCTGATGTGGTCAGAAGAATTTTTACTACCTATTGCAAGTGAATTAAAACTGGCAGAAAGGAAGAATATGAAGATGTAAAAAACCAAAGAGGGATAGAAATAATGAAATAAATTTGGTTGTTAATTTTCTCAAGTGACAGTGTTGATAGTCGTTTGCCCTGAAACAGCAAGTTGCTGTTAAGCTGCAGACAGAGTTGTCTTCAACACTCAGGAAACTTTGTTTCGAGATGTACAATTTGAAATTCACCCAATAAGGAGCATTAACCCTACGTCTCTCTTTTTTGTCCTTTCCACTCTCCTCCACCCTAAAAGACAGATGCTTTGTTCCAACGTTCAGAGGCTGCCCATGCAACTTTCTGGGTGTGAGCGAGCTTTTCTGTGTGGTCTTGTGTCAATGGCTGTTTTTGATAGCACATTTTGTGTCCTAGTTTGCGAAGTCTTTTTTGATGATACTTCAATGACCAGGTGCATAAGTATGATCTTTACCATAGCACAGATGTATGCTGTGCAAAGTACCAAATTTCTGTCTTGGCATGCTTTAGGCTTATTTCCTGAACATTAACAGGTATTTCTGGTGTATCCTCAAGTCTTTATCAAGAGGGGATGCGTGTAGCTGATGATAATTTCACACTAGCATGGTATCTTCTGGTAGGTTAGTTTAGGAAAGTATTGCACCAGGAGTGGTCTTTCAGTGATTTCCCCAGATGGAACTAGGAGTGACCATGCAGTTCCATGTCCTCAAAGCCACATCTGCCTTCAAAGTAGGCACTTCTGGCTCCTGGGAGGTGTCTGCGACTACCTTTGCTTCAGGTTTGGCTCATTTTTATCACTTTAGGTATCATTTGTGGGTGAAGTAGCACACCAAATTGGTTCAGTTCAGTTCACACTGAAGATGGCTCCTTGTAAACCTCTCCTTTGCTTTGTGTGGTCCTTGGCAAACCAGTGTATTTAATTAGGTGAAGTATATGGCAGGGAATAATAATAAAAAGCCCTAAAGAAGAAGACGTATTAAGCATGTGGAGAGCATTGCTTAACTAAGTGCTGGCATTGGTTTGCAGAAAGCAAATATTAATAACTGTGAATTATACACTTTCACCAAAAATACAAATGCTTAGTAATTTGCAGCCTTGATGCTGTTGCAGGGTAAGTAGCATCTAACTGCCTTTGATACGATTTCATTAACTGCATGATCCAGTCATACGTATGTGGCCATGTCACACACCCTCTGAACTCCACAGATGTGCAGGTGCCCAAGTCACTGTGCTTTCCTGGTGAATACCCAGGTGGTATGAGCTGAATACAACCTTGTTACTCAGAGCTCAAATTCAGTCTCTTCGCTTGGGTTAAAAAGCAACTTTTGAATAATGAAGTCTCAAAAGAGATTATTGCAGTTGAAAAGCGTAATTGATTAATCCTCAAGTAATACATTTTTAGGAGCATGATTTGACTTGGCATTAATAATATTCTCTTGAACCACTTTGTGACTTCCTTACCTTCACATGTATGTTTTCTTTGTCTTAGTAATCCCCTTATATTACTCAGTGGAATTTTCATTTAGCCAAGTATATTAAAATAGTATCTCGGGACAGGATTAGGATGCACTTGCACTTTGCATTCAGGTTGCCTTAAAACATCTTCCTTTCTCCTGTGTTCTGTACTCACAGTGCAGCCATAGTTGGGTGCTGCAATAAAGTAAAAGGCCTGTGCCATTTCTTTTCCTTTTATAAGTGCAGCAAAAGCCTGAGCCAGGTGAAATTTCCTCCTGTGGGTCCCACAGAAGTTGTTTGTGCAGTCCCCAGCCGGCCACCTGCTCAAACACCTTGCTGGCAGTGGCGGGAGCCAAGGGCAGCGCGGAGCCGCAGCGGGTCACGCTCCGGCTGGCTGCCTGCAGCAGCGGAGCTTGGGGTTGCGATCCCTGGGTTAAACCTCCTGCTTGCCTGCTGTGATGACATGGTTTTAGGGGTGTAAAGAGTATTTTGCACAGAATGGCATTTAACCTTTGCTCTAATCTTCAACTAGAGAGATGAGCTTTCTGTTTTTTCAGACCTACTTTGTTAAATGATTAAACAATGGATAGAGAACAGAGAGAAACAACGAAGCCCTTAATTTGTCTTTACCATTGGTGGCTCACTTGTTCCTTCCAGAACATGTTTGGGTCTGTTTGGGATATGCTGTTCTCCTCTGCCCTTTGCCTCCTGCCAGCCCACACCTCTTGGGCAGCACTATGCAGTGCTCCTGACTGTTGGCCAGGCTGCCCTGGTGCTTCTCCTGTGCTCATACACTTGAAGATGACCCATGCCTTTGCCCTATTCAGGGGACCTGTGGCAAGGAGGATGGGCAGCAGAGGCTTCGCTGCCTCCAGCTGGCTGACTGCAGATTTGAGCTCTGGGAAGCAGGGGTGTGAAACCTTGAGTTAAATCTCTGCGCCATGCCCCTGCTGCCCCACTGCTCAATATCCACTGTTCTGTGCAGCCTTGGTAAAGACTCTGAGCTCTAGAGAAAAAGGGGCTGTATTAGAGCAGGGTGTAGTTATAATCCCATATAGATACTGCCTTTTTTTCCACAAATTGTGAGCAGATGAAAGAAGAGGAATGTAAAAGCTGAGGTCCATTTACTGGTATTTCTGCCTTACCTTTCTCTGCAGTTTTTTCCTACTTTTCCTGCCCCAAGCTTACCCGATTCCTTAAACAGGAGGTGAAGCTTTCAGATTTTATTGTCTGGATCCGAATCCTTGAATGCAAGTCACCCTATTTCCAGAAATGCTGATTTTTTCCATCCTTTCCATCAGCACCTCTCACCACTGTCTACTTTTGATTAGTTATTAAGTGTGAATTTACTTACCTGACTTTGATCTGTTTGGATCTGGTGAAGCAGTTGTACTCAGCATGATGCAGAACGTCGGGTTGGGGACTGGGTGTGCAGCGCAGGGAGGGAATTAGCGGGTGTCAGCTGAGTTGTTGAAACTACCTCTGTATTCTTGGCCTGGAGCAAACATGAGGTAAACTGTGTTAGTTTAAGGCTTGGTGAAAGCTATTAAAGATAACGTGTTTTACCTTACATTTGGGATAGTTTACAAGCAGAAACAGCATTATCACTGCTCACCTAACACATACCAACTCATTAAGCCTTTGCAACTTGATCATGGATTTGTGACCTTAGGGATGTGTGGGAAAACATGTACGCTTGAACTTGTCAGTATGTTGTGATACTTCAGCTCTGTTGCTTCTTTCAGATAGGTCTGCAAGGATTGGAGGGAGCAACAACTTCAACGCAGTCTCATTGCTCTGCCCTCTTGCAGGTGGATAAAGTTCGAGGAGAAGGTAGAACAAGGTGGGGAACGATGGAGTAAACCTCACGTGGCCACGTTGTCCCTGCACAGCTTGTTTGAGTTAAGGACATGTATAGAGAAGGGCTCGATAATGCTGGATATGGAGGCCTCTTCTCTCCCTCAGGTGGTGGGTAAGTAAGTTTCTTTGGCTCTTTCCCTAGACAATGCCCTACAACTTTTAATTAACCTTGATGATGGTTTCTTTTGAAGGCAAGGGACTGAGCATAACTGTTTTTCCCCCCAGAAAAACACATGAGAACGTATTATTTCCACAGTCTTCCTGGAATAAAGTGTGAAATAACCACGTTGGAAGATCCCAGGCTTTTTCCCTTCTCTTTGAGGCAGTCCATCCATTTTCACTGCCTGATGAAAGCACTACTTTTTCCTTAAAGAAGTAAAACAAAGAAGTAATCTTCCTAGGAGTAACAGGGAAAACTAAAAAGTACTTGGAGGCGGATAACCAGTAAATGAAAGGGAGTCTTCTCAATCTGTGAAGAAGAGTGAAAGAATCCACTTCAGTGATAATCATGCTTACGTTGAACTATATGGAATCAGTTGGATCTGGAAGTAGATATCCAACATTTACCATGTGTGTGTGAAAGGAAAGGCATACACTGACAATTGATGTTTACTATCAGAAATGTAGCATTTAAAAGGCTGCCTCTCTGTGGTTAGAAGTGCCCAGCAGGTACTGCTTTGAGAAGAACAGTTGCAGTTTTGGGCCCTCATGGTCAGACCACAGGCTGGTTTGGGGTGAGCTTCCAGGGTGGGCTGCTAAAAGCAGGTGATGGGTCTGTGTGAAATAGGAGCACTCCCCTCTGGCAAAGGAGGGTGAAGAGCAGTCACAGGATCAGCTGATTCTGACAAATGGGATAGCAATTTTTTTTCAGTCAAAATAGCTGTGGCCCAGGATGACACTCAGTGACATTGCCAAGAGCTATACCATGTTCCCGATGACATGTAAAAGGCATCTAAAATAAGCCTAAGAAGTGAGACATCCAGTGGAGGTACATTTAAACAATACACTGAGTTTGGTAGGCATTACGTGAAAGAGGTGTAGAGGAACAAAATGAAATAAAAACACTCCAGAACTCAGTGCTTTGAATCATAATCTCAGGACTCAGGCTTAGTGTTGTCCTGGCATAAAATTATCAGATGACAACTGTTGCATTAGTTTGTAAGACTTGGAGTTAGAGAAGCTGCCTCTGATATTATCTACGGAGTTTAGAACTTTTTTTTTTTTTTTTTTTTTGTAGGTGCTTGCGGTGTCATTTATTTTCTTTTATTTCTATCTGTATCCCAGAACACATCATTGCAAAGTTTTTTCAAAAATAAGTTATTCTGGATGAAGTCACTTCGAGATGTTACCTTGAATAACCCTTTTCACCATCCAAATCAAGCCTAATTTCCGAGAGACTAAATGACAAATCAGTGACTGCTGTTGCTGTGCCACTGTCCTGAGTGGGCTATTTTTGCTGTTACAGGTTCAGTTCCTTTAATCAGATACAGAGGGGTGTCTAAGAAGACTGCAGACTTGCTATCCAGAATATTTAATCATGATCACTTTGCTGAGGTTCAGTAGTGACAGGCAAGAAAGTAAAATGCACAGAGCTCTCTTTGTTGACTTGAGTTATATCAGAAGCACGAAAGGGAATAAATACTTGCCAGATGGAGAAAGATAAACTTGATGAAGAAAGGCATGTTGTTCTGCAGGAAGTATTCCAAAAATCACTAACAAAAAAACATGAACGAAAGCCTGCAGAAAAACAGCACCTTACAAAAATAAAACTTTTGCCAAACGCTTTTGTAACCATACCTACATGCTTAGAATCATTCTTTTCGGAATTAGGGTGGAAGGACTAGGCTTTTTTCCCTAGTGATTTGAGAAGCATTAATTCTTGGGTAGCAGCATATAGAAGATGACTTTCTGACTCACTGAGTTAGCAACTGTGCTGCATGTTCTGCCTCCACTTTCACATAACTTTTATTATTAGCACAAATAAAAGTTACTGGTAGACAAATAAGAGCTGCCACATTCCCCGGGGGGACAGCACGTTAACTGAAGTAATAAAGGGAACAGCTTAATGTGAGATTTAATGCACAATAGTGATTTTTTAAATATATCTGGCTACCTCCCCCCCTGGGACAGAGGAACAGAGAGGAGAGAGTTGATGGAAAGTGAGCAGTCTTTGCAGCGGGTTGGACGTTGTTCTTTTGTGGTGATTCAGTTAAGGGCTAAGCCCCATAATAAGTCCTGTGAAAATGGGAGCAAGTTCTGCCTTTTGTAGTTGCTGTCATTTTACTTTAGTTCTGAGAATGAAAGATTTAATTAGTGGCTCGTCTCCAGGACTTTTTCCTGCAGTTAGATGAGGTTTTTATCGGGGGCCTGCGAGGTGAACTCAGGCCTTGTTGAATCTGATAGAAGTTTTACCATGCTATTTTGGGGATCATCCTGGAACTCACAGTGTAGCTGCAGCTTCTTTACAAAACCTCAGGGTTGGAGCAGAGTCCCCCTTCTGAACTAAGAACTGTCTTATTCTGGGAAGAGTTGATTTGAAGCCCTCTGAGTGGCATGTATGGAAATAACACAAGGGAGTTTGGGTGGAAAAGGTGTGTGTTGGTGGATGATGGGTTTTTCTTGATGAAAACACTGCTTTAATTTCAAAAGAAATGATTAGAGGAGATTACTATTAGAAATAAAATGGTAAAACCTGGTGGTAGCTTTGAGATGGGAAGGAAAGTCTTCAAAATAGGAGGGTGACAATTAACCTCCCTCCTCCAGCTATCCCTTAATGTAGCCAAGTTCTGTGCTTTGTCATTCATTTTCCTCTCTTCCTCATCCCTTTGTGTGCAACAGAAATGATTGTTGACAATCAGATTGAGACGGGGCTTTTGAAATCTGAAATGAAGGACAAAGTCACCTACACGCTGCTCAGGAAGCACCGGCACCAGACCAAGAAGTCCAACCTGCGCTCTCTGGCAGACATTGGAAAGACCGTCTCCAGTGCAAGTAGGATGTTTACCAACCCCGATAATGGTAATGCAGAGGCTAACTGGCTATAGCCTTCCGTTTTAAAGCAACCCACCAAACTTGCCCGCCAAAAACTAACTGCGTTGCCATGATAATGCTTTTCTAACCCACAATTAGCGTAGCAAGACCCATACTGATAACACGTCAGTGGTGGGCTCTGATGGCTGCTTCTGCCGTGGCACATTGCTCTAACCATATCTTCACTGGACAGAGTGGGAGAGGAGGGGAGGTGGCAGGTAGGCAGCAGGATACAGCAGCACAGGAAAAGCGGAGAGGTGCTGGTGTGTAGGAGGTGAGGTAGGAACAGCATTAGGAAAGGGAGACTGACAACAAACTCCAAGTGTGCCTGAACCCAAAAGGCTGATCCTCTGAAATGCTTGTGCAGAGATGAAGCTTTTGTGTGTGTTCGATTTCTGTAATGGATGGTGTCGATGGCACTCTAAATCAAAAATTATGCGAGAGTAAAATCTAGCTTCCATTTTATTGCCATGCAATCATTGTCCAGTGTGGGTAAAGCTGATTTTCCATTTTGCTTTATTCATCCTAAAATTGCTTTGTGGTGTTATGTTGTACATTATGTCTCTGTTTCTCTCTAAAAATTGCTTAATGTATAGTGTTGTGTATATTGTGGTGTCTGTATATTGTGTGTATTGTGGAAGTGTGCGTGTGTGGATACAGACAGCTGTAGAGGCCTTGGCAGTGACACTGTAGTTACTCAAACAAGGAAATTTGCAGTTGTATTAGTGGGAATCAAAAAAAAGAGGATGTTTTAAGCCTATTTTTATGTCTTGGAGTTCTGCAATCTGCCTCATGTTGTAGTATAGAAGCTTGTCTAAAAATTACCATTTCAAAATATCCAGAAACAGAAGTAAGTTGATAGTCATCTTGCTACACTGAAGGCCTCTAAGCTTTCTGTGTTCTGCTTCTTGAACTCACCCTAACATTTCTCCCTAACTTACAGTACTTAATTAATATTTCCTGCTTTCCATTGTCCTCTGTTTTTGCAACAAGTGTGTATGTGTTTGTGAAAAATATTTATTGCTCTTGATGATGCATCTTATCACGTACCAGTGTCTCGATAATGCAATGATTAAATGAGTAACACAAAGGCACAGTAACGTGAATCAAGGAAATGTCCTGATGTGCAGCTTTTCTGTGAATATCCTTGCAGGAGCCCAATGGAGCTAAGATAGGGACTGTGCTTTGGACTGTTGCTCCTCAAGACCCCCTGCTCATTTCACAGTAGCTTCAGACAGGTGTAAAATTTGTAGGTGCCCCTGTTTTTGCCCTTAAATATGCCAGATACTTCAGATCCTTGGAGTATGCCTTAATCATATCGGGACTGGGCACCCAGTAACTAACTCAGATTTGTTTTCAGCTGGGATCAAGAAACTGATTTCTTCCCAGCACATGCTATGGGGCTTTCCACTGCCTTCCCACTGGATGCATGGAAAGCTTCTGCTTTCTGATAACAAAAAAAAAAAAAAAAAAAGTGTGAAGCGTGTGTGCGGGGAGTGAGGTGGATGCATCTGTTGCAAGTAAAATGCATTTCTGTGGTGGTGTCTTTCTGGAGCTTTGGCAAAGTGAGCAGGCTTGCTTTGAAGAGAAGGATCCTGCACTTGGAGCTGTGCAGTATGGAAGGCAAAAAGACAGACATCGGCTGCTTCAGTCTCCCTGGGCATGGTGTAGGGGATGTGCTTGGTTCTCAGCTCTAGCCACCAGCCACGTGCCTAAATGTAGGCGCTGCAGTACCCAGGGTTATGGTAACAGACACCTATTCTCAGGCTGGCTGATGGTACATTTACAACTCCACAAGCAGAGCAAATGTCTTTCAAATTGCATAGGAGGCTAGAAGGGAAACTCCTGGACGTTGGCAGTGCCTTTGTGTTTGGGCAATGATAGGCTCCTTTCCTATTTCATGGTTAGACAAGAAATCAAGTGTAGTGTTTTATTCAAATTACCTGTCTCAGGGAATTCCTAAAGTATAGAAATGTAAATAAACCTGTGCAATTGACTGTATTATATTACTTTAATTAGCATTGCTTTCATACACAGCAAGAATCTAATTGAAGGGGTTAAGACTTGTTCTGTTTACAACACATATCCACCTTCCACCTCTGTCTTGCATCTATTTTTGCTGAACAATATGCTTGTAACAGCCTCCTCTTTTTTCAGCAGCTGATGAGTGTTGAATTCTTCCTCTCTGCAGTTAAAGTCACTCATTGAGGAGTCATCAAAACCTCAGGGAGTAAAGAGAAATTAAAACTTACTTAGGAGGTTTGAAGGTAAATCATGCACAGTGTATTATTTAATTACACCTCAGATGTTTAGCCCTGTCTCTTCCCCATATGGAGCCAGACATTCACTGCTGGTTTGAAAAGAAAGTAATAGCTTGCTTATCCTGGGAGGATGATACTGGCAACGGGTGTTCATCTAAGTCCTCACTCCAACCCCTGCTATTTTTCATGGCTAGGGACATGCTTTGCTCAGACAGTCGGTGACTTAGTTTTTTGTTCATTTATTTTCTTGTTAGAAGGGACTGTGAGGGTCCTGTCTCTGTTGAATGGATTCTCAAAAAACTTCCCTGGCTTTGCTTAGCCTTCTGACTAACCTTCAGCCATTTCTTCTGTTTTTGTCACAGTTTCCCCACCTGGAATGTTTCTGTGTTGTGAGAATACGTAATGTGTTCTGTTTCATGACACCTGAAGTGCTTTGAGCATTAAGGAAGAAGAGACTTGCATACAAAGGGAAATACTTCATGAATAGTTGTTACATTTATTTATTATTTACACTTTAATGAAAAAGTAACTCAATGAAATACATTCTGGAGTTATACCACACTCCCTGGAGTTCGGTGAGTGCTCTCATGTGATTCTGAAGGCAGAATTTGTCCTTTAGACAGATAAAAATTTAATGAGGCCAACAGGAGTGCAGCTGCCTTTCAGCATGGCTAATAACAATAATAAAAGTGCCATCAGCCCCAAGCGCTCATAAATTTTCCTGGAGTTTCTTTCCAGGTGCATACTTTCTTTCAGTTTCTACCTTCTGTTTCAGTGTCAGTGAAACTCTCATACAATATTCATGCTGCATCCAGGTTAATGAGAACGACAGTCCCTCAGGACATGAGACATGGGCAGCGCTTACTTCTCACCTCTATAGAATAGGACTTGGGGCTGATATGTTTAGGAAGCAGCTTGGTGTTCTGCTCGACTGATGTTTACTGCTGTTGTTAAAAAGGGTAACTCTTCATCTTTGGTCCAACCATAAGGCACGTTGATGTAAATTACAAGGTGCCCTGCTAATTTAGTGTACACAAGTTCCGTGTGTTTGTTAATGAAGCAGGCACGAAGCTTAACTAGACCCTGCAGTATGTTAGGTACAAAAAAATGTTACGCAACTTACTGCCTCTTACTGGGCAATCACGCTTTCCTCAGAACCTATGATTCTGTTAAGTATCTAATAGTATTCAATTACTTTGAAAAACATTTATTTAGAAAGCACTTTAGCATCATGTCATTAGCAGGGATTTTGCCCATGAATTTCCTTCATGCTACAAGTAAACTTAAAATCCAAATTAAATAGTGACAAATTTATTCAAGTGTGTATACGATAGGTCTGAAATCTGAGAATATCCCCTGGATCCATGGTCCTCGAAAATACTTAGGTGCCTGCATCTCATCAAAATGATTACGTGACAAAGCCTTAAAGGCTTGTAAATTTTTGTGCCTTTCTTACCTTTGCAGTAAACCTGTTATAGACTACTCCGCTGGTATTTAAACAGATTATTCAGAAATAAAATTTTTGAACGTGTCTTAAGCGATTCTTCATGCATAAAGCAGGAAAAGAAGGTAAAGAAGCAGATGTGGCTAGGACTTAGCCTCTAGAAAGGAGTGTACCTTCAGTCTGTTGTGTACTGTTGGGACTTTCTTTAAAGTATCTCAGGCCGGGGCGTTCGGAGCTGACTTGCTGCATGAATGAGCCAATGCAGTTTGCAAACTGCATTGAGAAACTGCGCAACATCCAGAGCGGTGATCTGCCTCCCCCACGCTGCAGCGGCTCAGCGCTGACCCTCTCCAGCTGCTCCCTGCGTGTTTGGAAACCGCACCCAGGATGACCGCGGCTGGCAGCAGCACAGTCATCCCGCTCCCACTTCTTTCGCTTCACTGCTCCTCTTGATGACAGTCTAACTAGCAATCAGATTGGCAGAAACACTGAACTTTTGAGCGGCAAAGGTGTGCAGTGAGTGCTTTTTATTCATAACCGTGTCATAAAGATGGATATTTGGTCTTGCCCAGTGGTCGTGTTTGTGGGAGGATGTTTTCTGGGCAAGCCCTTTGCTCTTGGGAAAGAAATTGTGCAAAAGATGTTAATTTCTCATTTGACGCTTGATGGAGGAGGATAAATCAAAGCACTTCTTTGCTGTCCATTCAACAGGAAAGAGATGATTATCAAAAGCTGAGCAGACAAAGCTGTACTGAGCAATTACTAAAAGTTACCTTACAAAGACACTGCCCTCTTCATTTATTTCTGTTGGTAGAGATTTGAGATGCACGGTATGTTCATCAAGGACCTCCAGATATGTTCTAATTGAGCTCTTGTGGGTTTTTTGATGTTCTTTTTTGTGTGTCTTGTTCTGTCAACTGGCTTTCTAAGAGTTCTCTGTGTTAATTCAGATGTGTCCTTTCCTGGCACAGGATACAGCATTTGAAGCGAGCCCCTGCAATAAATAATGTATATGCTAGAGGCTATCCAGCAGTCTTTGCCCACCTGGCACACCTTTGGGTTGTAATGCAGATCTGCCATTGGTTTGCCACTCTAGAAAATGAGAACAATGCTCACCGTTCCTTGTGCAGGTGCCTGAGGACTGTCTCATAAATGTTTGCCAGTACTTTGATGATGAAATTTGCCATGCGGTGCATATTTTCGACGGTTTTGTTTAAAAGTTTCCTGCCTGCCAGCATTTTGTATAACTTAACACCTGCGAGAGGCTTTGGCAAAAGCGTTGAAGAGAAGCGATTGAATTGTACTGAAAGCAAGCTGGCAGAGGCTGTAGAAAACTGTGATGTGTTTACGTGTGATTATTTAACCCTCATAAATAATGGCATGCTACCATTACCATGTGAATGGTGTCTGTGCTGCCCAAACACCTAATGATTGTTATTTATTTCTGCTGTGCTGACAGAGAAGCTTGGAAACAGTTGAGTTAAAATAACATTTGCACTGTCCTGCAGTGATTGATGCACCAAGAATAGCAGCTAGTAGCTGCTGAAAACTTCTCTGATTATTTTTTTATTCTGTATTAGAGTTCAGCTTTATCCAGTTGAATGTTTTTCATACAAAATGCATCCTTGATCCCTTCAGAGAGCTGAATGATACAGTACCAGTTGAATAATAATAGTACAGGAGGAGGGAGGTTAAGCCATAAATGAGGTACTTTCAAAAAAAAAAAAAAATCAAAACCGTGATGTATTGAGCTGTTTGTATTATTTGAAGCGTTACAAAATAAGTTATGCATTTCCAAGCCCTAACTGGTGTACGTCTGGGTATGTATACAGTCAGGATGCTGAAGTTGGCTCCTACAGGGAAGTGACCTGTTTTTTTTCCTACTTGTGTGTCTGCCGTTCTTACTGACTGCGCTGCTACCTGGCACTACTCAGCACAACTCGAATCACAGCTGCCTTACCCACTTGCTTGGAATTTGCTTCTAAGATGCTTGAATTTTAGATACCAGGGATGAAACATTGGTTCCAGAGCTGCCAACAGGGAAGATCTGTGCTCCTAATAAGTAGACTCACACCTTTGGTCACTGAACTATGCAGAAAGATGTACTTATAACTGCAAATGTTCGAACACTGTCACCTAACTTGCTTGCTTGTGCAATTGCTTGAGCATTTTTTTCTTTTTTTTCTTCCCTTCGACTTTTCAACTTTGCTCTCTTCCTCCTCTCTGCTGCTGCTACTGTCTCCTGCTTGCAACACAAAAGCACGCAGCCCACTTGAGAGCTCCGTGCCCTGCCTAGCGACACGCACGCTGGATGATGAAATCCGAGTGCAGCGCAGCCCCAGCGTGGGATGGCTCAGTAAGTTGGGGCAGGGGGACAGGGGAGCGGGCTGGGCTACTGCACTCAGCTGGGGAGATCTGAGGAAAAGCACTGGGAAACTTGTAGTTGTTGGTGTCTTAATGCTTGCTGCTGTATTAACAGTGGGGAGACTGGAAGCCCATTCCTGGTGGAATGGCTGCTGCTCTGTCTGTCCACTTACTCCCACTATCCCCACTCTGCGCTCTTTTTTCACTTTTTTGCTTCTTTCTTTTGCGTTTCCCATCTTTGCTGTAACAGGTAGGTCGGCCTGCACTCCCTTTCAGGCAGCGGTCTCTCTCCTAACCCATCTAGCAAAATTTCATACACGTATTGAAGTATGCTTTGGCTGTTAAAAGGGTTTCATGAATTTTGCAATCAGTGCAACATTATAAATGCAACAAGCTTAAATATTTTAATTTCCATACAAATTAAAGACAAAAATAGGTTCCCTTTGTCACACAGCTCACAGGCGCCACCAGCTTTGTCTCTCTGTGATGAGCTGGGCTTTTCTCAGGCCCTGCTTTTCTCTTTTTATCCTTTGTAAAATATTACTCATCAGGAGCCTTGCTGATCACAGAGGTGTGTGTTGTTCCCACAGGAAGGCACAACTTACTGCACCGATGACGCAGAGATGTTCTTTATAGCCACAGCAATCTGTAGAAATCTGGATTTCAGGATATTGACTGTGAAGGATGACTACCAAGCCTATTAGTAGAATGAGGCAGTAACACAGAGGGGTTTGGACTGATTGCCTTACTTCTTGCACCACTTTTTGCACTTCACTGAGCGCCAAGGAGAGGCTTGCATTGCCTTTGCTGGAGAGACAGCAATATAAATGAGGCCTGAATCAGGAAATTACCCTTAGCAAACTGTGTAAGGGTGAACATCGTGTGCCAAAGTCTTTGGCTGAGGTCTCAACAGCGGAAACCTTTCACTTCACTGGTTTGTTCGGGGCACTGAGTCTGCAGACTGATAGGCTTGTTGCTTCCTTCTGCTCCCATATTCTGCTCTATTCAGGGAAACTGCTCGGCTGAGGACTCCAAGTTTTTAAGGTCCCCCTCTTTTTTAAGTCTCTCTCAGAAGTGATGTTGCTAGATTTACTGCAGACGTTACTTTGTCACAGGAAGCCCCAAATGAGCATCCATTAGGAACGTGAGTTAGAAGGGATTCAGGCTGTACAAATTTGAACAATGGTGTCCACAAAGCCAAATGGCTTTTGATACAGGTTTGCACACACCACATTGTGCATTTGTAGTAGCACTTTTCTCTTACAGTGATTTTGCTTGGCAGTCAGGATGCTTTCAGGGATTTGGGGAAAACTTCCAAATGCAAGCTGGGGCACGGTCAGGTTTCTTAGGTCAGCAAAGTGGGTTGAAGGTGATGTTTGTGGTTTCCAATCTGTGTTCCAGAGATCGTCCAAGTCAGTACTGAGTGTGAGTAATCTGAACTTCAGGACCTAGTCAAGCATCTTCAAATGATCATATGCACAGACACCAAATTTTAGGGAAAAAGAGTCATATTGCGTGCTCAAGAGGTTTTGGCTGTCTGAATTTTTGTTGCAAAGAGATGGAGATGTGAATCATGTTACGCTGAGAGCTCTGTTTAAGCTGGGATTATGAGACACTTTCTACCTCCAAAGAACAAAGAGTATCTTTTAAAGTTTTGGTACTCAGATCTTTTAATGCAAGGCCAGTCTGACAACTGAGAAAGGGAGTGAATAAGGTCTGCATGTTTTGCCAAGAAGCTGAAGTTATGGGTAATGTGCTCACAGCTGCTCTTGGGATTAACTCAGAAACAAGTGCAGGTGCAGGCTGGCTTTCTTCTCAGGCCCAGGTCCTTCTGCCTGGTAGGCGCTCTAACTGAAACCAAGAGTGCTATCATTCAAGCAGTTTCCTTAGAGAAACTATCAGAGCAGTGCTGAATTGCCAGCTAGGGTCTTAAGGGCAGGAGGAGGACACTCTTCATCCAAAAGGAGTTTCTTGAGATACCTCCTCCACAGAGGTTTGTGCTTCTTGTACAGCATTTACTCTGATGCCCTCACTTCTGGGCTCCAAACACTTGTCCTTGCTCGGCCTTGTAGTGGCAGTTACAGCTGTAGCAGTGATGGTTAAAGAGTATTTGCAAGGTTGTGTTTGTAGGGAAAGGTGGTATCTTTATTAAATACGTACAAGCAGAGAAGATGCAAGGGTTTTCTTTGGCACATTTGTATGTCCAGGTTTGGAATAAAAATGGAAAACCTCAAGTAAAGTATGCCTTGAGAAGAGCTGCTGAGAGTTTGTTGTGGTTATGTTGATCACGTTGGGAAATTCAGAGAAAGGGTAATTGGCATTTGAGAAGCAGAAAGAGGCTTCTAGCAAGAGGTGATAGTCATTAGCCACTTCCTCTGGCAAGAAGGGTAATTATCTCCTAAGGAATGTTCAGTCGTGGATGAATATTAAAAAGGGAAACAAATGCTGTAATCCAGAAAATGATCAGCTATGAAAGCCGTGGACTCTCATTTTAGTCTGTTTATTCCAGAATTGGACCTAGAACTTTGGAAAACCACCAAAGCAGTATGCAGAAAATGAAGAGAAAGCTTCAGCAGATGCCTTTCTCTATAGTCATGGAGTGCAGCTCTTCCAAATAAAATGCATTAAAACCACAGTAAAAAAATAAAATCATCAATATTTTCTGCACTTCCAAAAAGCTTTTTGGAAGCCATACTTAGTTCCTCCTCAGCTGGAGGCATTAACCTTGCCAGGATTCAAAGGTCTCATGGTAAGACTGGAAGAAGAGGGAATTGATCTCTGCAACACCATCTATCCATCCGCATCAGAGGATCAGCTCTCCTGAACTGGCCTTGTGCACGTGGGCAGTTTGGGCTGCTCTGAGAGCAGCCTGCGAATAAGACTTTCTCAGTAGGTCTCTGAACTTCTCTGGATCTGTTTAACTCTGCTGACCACTTTGGTGTTTAATTTCTGTCACTTGGTAGCACAGAAGTGGACTGATAGGAACTTTGCTTTGACTCACTGAGCTGCATGAGACCAATTATCAGTGTGAACTAGTTTTCACATTTTAAAGAAAGTGCTTCCCTCTTTCTTTAATTGGTTTTATTGGCTCAGATTTGCAAAACAGTCATGTGTGTATCTCTGTATAGAGCTTCAATCTTTCATTTTAATTTATAGGTACATTTATGTACTTG
This sequence comes from Nettapus auritus, assembly GCA_011076525.1. Taxonomy (NCBI): domain Eukaryota; kingdom Metazoa; phylum Chordata; class Aves; order Anseriformes; family Anatidae; genus Nettapus; species Nettapus auritus. The sequence continues at coordinate 35,593,771 of CM021768.1, read as the reverse complement.
TCAAAGATTTCCCAGAGTTGGCAGTATCTGAGCAACCTTTCACAGATAATTAATTGCACCATAAAAAAAAAAAAAGAAAAAAAGAAAAAAAAAAAAGGAGCCCTGGGTTTCAGTAATGGGCTTCAGGTTTCCAAGAATCTTGTTTTGATTATATTTTCCATCTTTGCTTTTTACCACGTTTATTAAATATTCATATCACAGAAGGTGTTACGAACACCTTTTTAGAAACACAAAGTAGTGTCTATTCCATGTAACAGATGGAATATACATGAACAAGTTTGAGCACTTTTTCCCTGTTTTATTTATGTGCTTATCTCCTGTCTACAGATTCATATCAAACAGTCAATCAAACATGGTAAACATTTCTAAGTCTGGCTTGCTAATAATTAATTAGGAGAATGGTTACTAATATATGTAGCTTAAACCAGTCTTACAAGTGGCATTTCTCACTTGATGAGTAAACATACTTGTAAAAACTTTGTAGACATAGGTGGGGTCTTAAACCTGGCTGGCAGTAACAGCAGGAAGAAGAAGAAGCCGGGATCCTTCTTTTATGACCTACACTTGTGCTCTGCTTTTGCTGTGTTGTCATCCCTGGTTGTGGCAATAACACACAGCAGCTATACTGTGATTCAAAGTGGCTCAAAAGAAAGAATGCCCATAAGTCTGCCTCCATATACATCGAATATGTTGTAAAGAAAACCCAGCTCTGGAAGTCCAGATCTTTTACATAATATTTGTTTATTATTATTATTATTATTATTATTATTATTATTATTATTATTATTTTCTTGGTATGCAGATTTATTACAGAGCTTGTTTTTTGGTGGGAGTTGATGAACATTGCAAGGTTGGACTTTCATTTTATTATGAATATAGAACCATAACTTTAATGAACGTTGTCTGAAACCATACCCTAACCCAGAAATACTTCAGAATATGAGAAATACCTCCATGCCATTTCTTTTTAAGTGTTTTCTGTCCTTCCAGTTCTGTTCACAATCAGAAACTCTGTGATAATGGCTCCTGTTGGTATGCTTGCAGTTCCTGTGAGAGTGGAAAAGAAGGGCAAAAAATTTCAGTACAATTAAAAAACAAAACCAAACAAATGAACATGCGGACTGCTGGGATATTGTGCCCATTCCAGAAGTCTCTTCTTTGCCCTTTAATGATTTTTCTTCTTACATGATTATAGCTATTTCTGTGTTTCTTCTGTGTTGTTTTTTTGCAAGATCTTTAGGACTATTTTCTTAGGTTTTGCTAGTTCTTGAGAACATAAGAAGCACAGAAAATAGTCTGTAAAAGAGCAAGCAGTTCCTGACTAGCTCAGCTGACATCGTGTTAGGCTTACAGATGAGCAGTTAGTCTCTGAAAGAGAAGTGGAGATTAATTGTTTCAGCTCTTGGTCTCTGGTGCTTTTCTCTCCCTCTAGAGAGAGGGAAGTCTCACCACTCTGCTGGTGTCAGGAACTGGGGAATTTTGGGCTTTCATTTTGGTGCACCCACAGTTTTAAGCAGTAAAACCTTTAAGGTTCTTAAGTTTAGTTAACATGGTCACTTTGGGAAAGATAGATTTTAGTTTGGCGCTCTTTCAGAAGACCTAGAGCTGCCTCACTGTGTGAGCTGCATCCTGAAGTCTCAGATGCTGAGGAGTGCGGGGCAGATGCTGCTTAGGTAGGTGAGCTACAGCAAGGGCTTGTCAGGGAGAAGTGACCATGAGAGTTTCACCGGTCTGTTGAGGCATGTGTTTGTGATGGGGTGACCCAGTTGCATCCATCTCAGCAGTGATTTGCTGCTCTGCTTCCCACCCTGAGGCAGGGATTATGGGAAGTCCTGAGAGATTTCTGCTGTCCTAGGAGCTGTGGATCAGCAATGACCAAGGTTTAGCATCTTTGTATCCCATGTGCCACGTGAAGTTACAGAAAGCAGCCTGTCAGGGTCTTAAATTGCCCACATCAATTTCCCTTGTGCAAGGAAAGGTGTAGCCTGAGCCTCTGTGTTCTTCTGACTGGATTGAAACAGGTGCTTTAATTGGTATTGACATTGTTCTTACAGGCAGTCCAGCCATGACTCACAGAAATCTGACTTCCACCAGTCTGAATGACATCTCTGACAAGCCTGAGAAAGATCAGGTAAGCTTCAGATTCAGACTTCACTTGGTGATGTGTGTGGTTAGGAGCCTGGTCTTGGGGAAAGAGACTTTGTACCGGAAAGCTGAAGCAGAAGAAGAGAGCGAGCAAGGTGAGTCAAGTATTTCTGAGTCCAGTGACTGGATCCTCCACTTATGAAGCATCAGTCCCTGAAATAAGGAGGTTAAACTCTTGCAAGGTGTGAAGCAAGTGGCACCATGTATGGAAGCTGTCTGACATCCTGCTGATATCCATGAGAAAGGAATGGATGACCTCCAGATCTTGATGCCTGTCTGGTTGTCTTCTTGCTGAAAAGAGGGTCTTCAGGGGTTTCAGCAAGGGTCTCATGTCACACAGTAGCTATGGTCACACAGCATTCAGGCATGTATTCACACGAGAGACAGAGTAGATTAAGAGTGTTTAAGGGGATGTGTCCCTACTACAGCAGCTGGTGTAATATGATGTCTTGCATTGCTTCAGAAATGCAACCCTGCTAAAAAAGGTAAGTGTGGAAGAACAGCTTCAAAATGCAGATGAAAAATGAAGTTATAATTGGCCTTTGTACCTGCAGAACTGAATTTGACTGATTTCTTAGAATAGGGTAATGTTTATGGTTAATCATTGGGCTTTCTTTTGTGTGTGTTCTTGTCCTTACTGAGAGCATAAGTGTCTGAGGGGTAATGAGACTGAATTTGAACTCTTAGAAAACTGGTGTCTGGATAAGGTCTCTGTGCGAAATTTATCCTGTTTAAAAAGTGGGTTATTCTCAAAGCATGATTATTTCTTTTGGAGAATCTTTTTCCTGTGTTTTTCAGTGCTCTGTAGTCTCATGGTTATTCTGAATGCATGGCAGTTACTTTGGAAAACTATTTGGGTAACACAATATATGCAGGCCAGATGAGAAGGACTCTAGCTAGGACTCAGCTATTCTTCAGTCCAGTCTTCCTATCTTTTCTCCCTCTCCTGGCATGTGATTTATGCCACTGTTACTTCCAGTTATTTATATATATATATATATGGTATATGAAAACCTTCCCATATGGTATGTGAAAAATCCATGTAAAAGGAAGAAATGTCTGGTAAGACAAAAAGCCTCATAATGCTAAATGTGCAGAATTTATGTAATAGTGCAATGCAAAAATCCTCCTCTAGTACCTCCTTTAATATACAGAAAGCACTTCGGTGGAAAGAAAAAGGGTGCTGTGTGTTTTGCATTGACCACATTCATTCAAAGTTGTCATTCAGAGTTGTACCATACAGTGGCATTGTTTATATTTTTTTACTCCACAATATGTTTTCATTATTGTATTCCTCACACAGGCAAAGAGTACAATTGTAAAACAGCTTTTTCATTGGAAGGACTGCTGGTTTGCATTTTTAATCACACTGTACTTGGGGTCTTATAGACAGAGTAGCAGAAAACTAGGTCTGAACTTAGCAGCAGGCTTCTTAGATTTCAGTGCTACAAACAGCCTCAATTGTCCCTCCTGCTGAAATGTCTGTGGACACATACAGATAATAGACTTTTGGTGTAGAATTGAGTATAAAAATAGATGTCTTGGTTGAGCTCCTACTGAGTTCTGTTAATAAATCCAATTTGGAAGTGTGCTCCAAAGTTTTAACTTTCAGAATAGATAATACTTGACTGTTTATAGTGAAAACCGTTACTTTTAAACTAACTAGTTCCAAAAAGCTGTTTAGTTAATTAGCCCGTGTCCTGCTGATGAACTTTGCACAATGGAACCCTTGTACTGTATGCTTGTTGAAGCTGGCCTGATAGATCACCTCAGACCTCCATTTTCATTACTGATTGACTGAAACTGTCTTGATAAAGTCTGCAAAACTCTGATGATGCCTGGCAAGTTTCTGGAGCAGAACTTAGCATGCTGTACAACCATGAGGGAATAATTCATGGTGTTGTGACAACAGGAGCTGGAAAGAGAACAGATTTTCTTGCCTTGACAGCAGAGTGACTGGCTTTCATTATCTTGGTATCCCATCTGGAAGCCTGACAGTTATTGAGGCCATCCAGTGAGATATGAGTCTGCTAAAGAAAGAGGCTATGCCATTTTCTGTTTATTTGTGTATGTGTGTGTATATCAGAGGTCAGCTTGTCTTTAAACTGCGACAGGTTGAAGTTAGTGTGTAACAGTCGCTTGGAGCAGGATTGGGATCTGAGCTCTTTGATCAATCACTATTTTTGCAAATATAAAGGAGAGTGTCACATGCGTGTGTTTTAAAGGAAAAAAGTATTTGAACAAATTTTTAGATAACATCAGTAATTTTTCTGCCTACCTAGATCCTTACTTTCAGTTTTGTAACCTTTAATGCTAATTGGAATGGTGCAATTAACAGGAGTGACCTTATAACCTGAATACTTCCTTTTATCTGTTTTAATAAGTTCTTACTGAGCAGAAAGACACCTAGGTAAAATCAAAGTAGAGGGTTCTGGATGCTCTCTCTTCAAACTGCAAAATGTGCTCCTCAGATTTTTTCCTTCTTTCTCTCTTGCCCCCTGTAAGGAGAAGAGCTGGTGGCAAGTGCTTTGCAATTACAGTATGACCTCCAGCTCTCCCTTAATTTAGTTTGGTAGAGTGGGTTTTGTGATTGTCACATGTGACTACACAGAGAGGGGATAGTGGAGAATACCTTAGAACAGCTCTTGCCCTGTAGAGCCCTGCTAGCTCCTGCCAATAGGTTCAGGACTCTCTCCTGAAAAGTACCTGGAAAGTACCTGTAGCACTTTGAAGTAGCCATACTTTTCAGTACCTTCAGGAAAGTCTTGTTACCCAACTGCCAGCCTCTGACCCCAGTGATTTTTAACTTTCTGCATCTTGAGTTGCCGTCTCCCAATTCAGCAACAGTTCTCTCATGTACTGTTGGAAAAGCAGGCTGGTCCTGGGCATCCACCTGCTCCTTTTCCCAGGCTTCCTTAAGGTTAAAGTTGAAAACTGGTGTCTCCCATCATATAACCCTGGTATTTCTTTGCAGCATTTGTTTGGGATCATTCTCTGTGCACCCAAACTAGGAGCACACGTCTCTTGGCACGCTGCAGTTGCCTCATCACTAGTGGGTCATTTGCCTTTAGTAGGGACCTTCCAAGTTGGCAGGAGGTGGTGAATCCTCTGCAGGCTTTGTGAAGACAGAGTGGTGGTTATGTGAGTTTTACTATAGACATGGAGTTTACAAAGTGGGGATGTGACTGCTTTAAGTACTGAATCGTTGAGTTCAATTCCATGGTTCTAACAACTGAGGATTTCCAAGAGTATACTTTGAGGTTAGAGTGAACAAAACAAGCCTGGAAAAGGTCAGAAGAGGAGCCTCTAGGAGGGGGGAAGCTCTCTGCAGAAGAGCGGAATGTGTTGGTATGTTATCTAATACACCTGGCCACTTCTCTCTCCTCTAGGAGCTGGCCTACTACTGGCAGCAGTGCTTCAGTGCGGTCACCTGGGCAATGCTGCTTTCAGGTGGCTTTTTTATTGTTGCTTTTTAAGATAGTCCGGTTAAGGGCCAGTAAGTGGGCAGGACCTCAGCGACAAAGGCAAAAGCGCAAGACTGATTCTTCCAAACAGAAACACTTCTCCAAGGCACCGGCTGTCAGGTGTGGTCTTGTGAGCCTATTTTTCAATCTGTGTGGGGAGCTGCGATTGCAGAATCAACTGAGGTTTCAGGTGAGCTGGTTACCTCTTGCACAATTGCCTTGCTATGTGGAGAAGCAGCTCTGCTAACACAGACAGCTCTATTAAGAGACTTGAGCTAAGACAGATGCACACATGACTTAGTGAGCCCATGCCATGGCAGCATCTATTGGAGGTAGCTGTATCTGTCACAGCAAGATGGAGAGGTGTTAAAACTGCCTGGGATATAGCTGAGGACATGGCAGTGGAGTGTACTAGAAAGCAAATGACAATATTTGTTTTTTTCCTTAAAGATGTTTTAGAGAATCCTCTCTGAGGGATGCCTTCCTTGAGGTTTGCACGGGCCTGTTTTGTCCTGTCCTGCAGAATCCTTGTGAGGAAATCAAATGCCAACATTTAAAGGCAGGTACATGGTGGAGCAGTTGGACTGCTGTGCTTCAGGGTCAGAGGTTTAGTAAGTGACCGAGGGAAGTGAGAGAAGACAACCATCAGCATTCCCATGACTGAAATCTCTATAATGAGGAGCTGGGCTTTGCTTCACTACACAGATGCTGGACCTGGTTTGATGCCCTGCTCAGCTCTGTGGCCTTCTCACAGAGTGCAAAGATAAGTTTGAAGACTGGCAGCACTGGAAAGAGGCACATTAGAAAATATTTACAGTGGTTTCAAGACTCACTGACATGAGTACAGGAACTGGTAATAACAAGAGATAAGATTTTATTAAAATCCTACATAGCACTCAGGTTTACCTGTATTAAGCTTCGTGAGGTTGGTTCCTCTGCCCTTAGGGAAGGGACTGTTTTATGCTTACTTTGGATTTACTTTGATCTTGTTTTTGTTTTGTTTTCCTCATACTCTTTGCTGTCTTAATACACTTTTCAGAGTTAATCTTCCGTACTGGGTAACCATTAAGCTGTTGTCAGAGGCAAAGAAAATGAACTTAAGATCCCTCTTGGAAAAGGCTGGAGTCAGGAAAGGACGCTCAGGCTCGTTCCGAAGGATCAGCCGAGCAAGCGCTGCCCATTCCCCAAGTGCCAGGGCAAAGAGCCGTCAGCAAGAGGAAGGGGGAAGAGGCTCCCTGGCTGAAAGGCAGAGAAGGAGCAGGGACTCAGGCTTTACTTACAGATGGGTGCTTCCAAAGGGTTCACCAATGGCCTTGCTGTTTGCTTTGAAACCACTAGCATGAGCTCAGTCATTCTAATGCTGAACCTTTCTTAAAGCCACCATCGTTAAGTGTTCTCTGGTGGACACAGCTGGCTGTCTGCAGACCTCTTAGCCTGAAAGGAGAAAGTTTTGTACGTGGTCTGTCCCCAGAGACAACAGTTTGTGTACACTTAAAGAGCACAAGTCATTTCTCTATTGGAGAGTAAGAGAATGTTGGGGGACTGCAGTTTCCCGTTATTATATAATATGTAAATATATATCTATATAATCATTATAAAAATATAAAAATATTATAAAATATATAAAAGGCAGTTCTTCATTATGTTAGTTGCCTCTCTTTTAGACCTGTGACCTCTGCTACTTACACACTCTCCATGTATGCCCGGTGCTGGCACCTGTAATTTTGTGACAGCATTTTTATAGCAGTAACTTTCATCCAGATCCGTTCCTTGCAGTGTCTGACAGGACAGCAGCACAAGTGTCAGTGCTGGGGAAGCGCTTCTTGGAGCTGGGGCTGAATGTACAAACCCAGTACTCTACAGCTGTCCCTGCTACACTGCTGCAGTACTTCCGACCTGTGCGGCTGGTTTATTCTTTGATAATTTTAAGATCATTGCACTAATATTTACTGTCATCTTGTTCTGTGAAATCCATTTCAATGTACCATTATTCACTAAACAACAAAAAAATCTTACCATAGATTAAATGTCCGTTTATTCTCTTTTTCCCCTCTGACATGAAGTGTTTATGGACATGTGAAAAGCAATTGAGATTAGAAACTTTATCAAAGGAGAGATTGCTTCATGAAAAATGAGCTAGAACTTTTTCATTTGCTTTGTGTAATTCTGTTTTGTATACTTCAGACTAGATGAAATAACATTGCCATCAGAGTAAGACTATCAGGTCGTAAAATTATATAGAAATCTCAAAGTAATAAAGCCCTGGGTTATTTGTAAGGTAGGTGTCTGCAACATTCAAAGTGCCATAGTATGTTTTTTTTCCCCCCTTAAATTTATGGAAAGCAAATGATTTTAAAGCTGAGACAACAAAAGTAAGGGCTAGTTACCAAAATGCAGAGTTTGCAGGAAATCTTTAAGTATGTGTTTACTTGTCACGAAAGCTACATCGATCATATTGATACAGATTGCACACGTCTGTGAGACAAAACACAATGCTTCCTACCTCCGTTCCATCTGCTGGTTACTCTTCGTACACTGGCAGTCACAACTGATGGTCTGGGGAAGAGGATATTAATTACAACAGTATTTTATTGTCTATTTGCAGAGTCAGTAACAGCCAGTGGCAACATAGTGTGTGGACATCAAAACTTTGCTGTAACGGCTGTGTGGTCAGTATGGTGGGGTACTATAAAACCAAGCTTCTTTGTACCATGCCTGAACTGTGAAAAACATCAGGCTCTCACTCATCGTGTCCTGGTTTCTCAGATCTTTTTGCTTCTCTCTTTCTGCCTCTGATTCTTTGTCTTGTCACAGGTGAGCCATGGGAAGAGGCTGAGCTGCAGCTGTAGGGGGAAATAACTATTTTCCTCTGGCAGAGCACAGCACTGTCCCCATTAATTCATTTTCAGCTTTTACCAGACCACTCAGCTCACCTTTGCTGGCCACTTGCATATTACAGATTGTACAGTGGCATCCATAGGCAGCAGCAAGCCATAATTCCTGGTAGACAGAAGTATATCTATTTTCTCTGGGGCATGTTCAGTCTTGATTTAGTCTTACACTGTTATTTCAGGGCACTGGGATCTGTTGATGATCACCAAAGTAATAAAAGCTTTTGCCAGTCAAGTCCCCAGTTGAGTTCATAGAATAAAAAGCCGTCACAGGATGTTTAATCATCTCTCTACAAGACAAAACAGGGAGGTTTACAGGGGACAGAAGCGATGAAGGGAAGAAGGCTTTTATTCCCATTTTTAATGCCCCTTGGTAAACATGCTGTGTTTCAGGAGGTGTAACAACAGGAAAAAAAAGGGGAGCTCCAAAGGAAGTCTTCCCTTTCCTCCTCCAGAGCATGTGGGAAGCTTGCCCTGGAGCTAAACAAAAGGCTTGATTCATTCCTGCTGCCAATCTCGTATCTGTCAGCGGTGCTAAGCACCCAGACAGCTATGTGTGGTTAGCAGTGTATTAGTTATGAATATTGAAGTTAGGTAATTTGCATGAACTGTCTCCTCTCTGCCATGAGAATGACGACTTGATTCATTGTACTGTAGTACATTTAGATTGCAAAAGAGACTGGTTCAGCATCCTGTGCGTCTTTCAGAAGACGCCAGGGCCCTGACTCAAATTGCTCTAATGATAAGCAGCTTCAATAAAGGACACTGCATTTTGATTTTGTTGTTTTATCATGTTTTTGTTTCAGAATTGCTTGATGTTTTGGCAGTTTGTAAGGATAATTAAGGAAGAGGTGGTGTGTTCTGTTTCATTGTATTTTTATTGGCAGAACACTTCTTTTTGAGGTAGTGTGGAGAAGTGATTTGCCTTCATTTGTCTCATTTTATGAGCTGTCTTCTGCAGTTAATGTGCTGGTCATTTGCAGCTCGATAGAAAAGCAGAGGCAGCAGGACTTTTGGACAGTTTCTTTTCTGGTTTCCAATTTAAACACCAGTGCCTCAGCTTCCTGTTCTCTCCCAGGCTCTGGGCTCTCTGTTGCCAGCACAGAAGTGTGACTGGAGAGGCACCTGAAAGACCAGTACTTCTGGCAGGAGACTTCCTCCAGCTCTGGAAGGTCGAGCTATTTTCTGGGAGTCTTTCACTGACACTGTGTTGAGTAGTACTAATACCGAATTCAAAATCAAAATGAAGGTTTCTTGGGTTGTCAACAAGTAAAACCTAGTGGTTTATCCTAATCTGGTCCACACTAGAGACAGGTCTAGAAGAAGGAGGTGCTTCTGGTGGGCTATCCAGCAAACCTGAGGGAAGGTGGGAGAGAATATACACATGTACGTAGGTTTTAACTTCTTGCTTGTGTTGGGCTGGCTGGATACTGGCATCTATCCTGCCATTGTGTGCTCGATAGTAACTGGTCCACTAGGTGGGGAAGTTTATACTAGCCTAGTGCAGAAAAAGGGACATGTGTACTGCAAATACACCTTGAAAATCATGCTTAGGTTAATTTAAAGGGATTGTCTTCCTGCCTTAGATTGTTAAAGCAACTGTAGTTAGAAAGGGTCACGTTTACTCCTTAATGCTTCCGCAGTCTTAGATGCATGTTAGCCAAGTTACACATCTTCTGTATTTAATGCAAATAAGCTATTCCAATATGCTTATGTCTCTCAGCCACTTCGTAGTTTTAATTGCTCTTGTCTGAACTCCTGCCAGCATGCAAATAGCCATTTGTCAAACGGGGTGCCCAAAGCGAGGGTAAGGAGCAAAAGGGCTGTGCAGCTGTGGCAGTTAATTCCTACCAACAGGACCAGGTGTTGGCCTGCACAGAGGCATCCCAGACCTCGCTGCCTTCTCTTTGTTGCTGGTGGCATCCCATGCTCCTGTCTGATTTTATTAGAGCACTGTCTGCACTTCCAAAGGTTGCCAGTGCAATTATGCCATACTGGCAAGTCCACATTGCAGCTCCAAAGCTTGTGCTGGCTGAAGCCACCTAGCTGGATGACCCGTCTTGGTGCCAAGTGGTCCTTCTGCTGCAATGAGCTCTGTGAGCTGTGTACACCACGAGATTTTTTTATTATTATTCTTTTCTCCACACAGATGACCGATGTGCGTACACTGACAAAGCTTCTGTGTATGGATAATGGCTAGGTCTCGCACGTTGACTTCGTGCTCCTGATTACTGGGCTTTTTCTTCCTGCTGAGTGCGTGCACCTTTGTGGAAACTCTTTGCTCAGATCTATACTAGCCTTTGCCTTGTCAGTTACAGTTGTGAAGCCATGACAGCAGGTATCTGTCAGCCCAATGGCACCTTTGCCAGCCATGTCAAGAAAGTTAAGTTTCTTTCCTGGTCTGCCCTGTCCCTGGTTTTAGTTGCCATACATTCAAATGCATTGTTCCTCTGCTGGTACGGCTAACGCTGTCTGCTTGCCCTGCGCTACCTGGGGATATTGCTGGCACTCCTTTTCCCTCTCTCTAATTTTCAGTATACCTACAGATACAATTTTCCATGCAGTTTTTAGTTTTCTAGACAGTTGTAAACTATGTTCCCACACATGGGCCTGTAGCTGCAGTGTCCAAGTCACAAGCACTTCAGGAGAATGTTTATAAAAGCATCCCCACATGATTAACCCATGGAAATATTAATGGCTTTGCTTATATTTAGCATTGCTTAAGCTGTGTTTGGGATGAGCTCTCACTTGGCAACGTACCTTTGAATTTCACTTTGCTTATCCCATGTGAGACTTCTCAAACCACACGGTGCCTGCAGCTGGATCAAGGGCTCGCTCCTCTGTTGTGAGGCAAGAGAGGTCAGACAACGTGCTTATAGTTGTGTGGGAAGCAGGGCATAGCTCTAATCTCAACTCCCACTTCTTCCCACAGCTCAAGGAACATGTCTTCTCCATTCAAGCAACTTGTTGGGGAGGACAAGGTTTTCACGGTATTTGCACAGGACACACTTTGTTGTTCACAGGGTTAGGGCATGGCTTTCTCAGTTAGCTTTTTCGGGGAAAAAAAAAAAAAAAAAAAAGAAAACAACAACAACAAAAAAACTTATTTTTCAGCTCAGAGGACAGAGGATTATCTGTGAACAAAAGTTATTTAGAAGACTCAAAGCACAGCCTTTATGAGCCCCTTTATTGCTGTAGTGTAAGTGGACCATAGGAAGCTGGGGATGGTGTGCTGTTCCTAGTACGGGTACCACTTCTGTTTCTTGTCCTGTGAGAAATCCTTCAGTTGTGCTTTGTTCAAATGTCCTTGGCAGCTCCAAATGGCTGAAGCACCAGAAGACTTTTAATGCTCAAGTTGTAAAATGGAAGGAACAGTTAAAGAAAATCTGTTTTTACTGGGGACCTGTTATTGCTGAGCTGTTGAAACAGCATACACAGAATAAATAATATATTATATAAAGGGAGTTTGCTGACCTGGTGTTATCTCCAGCTTCACAGGGTTTGTGTATGGGGATAAAAAACAGCCCTGAATGAATATGGTCAGCTGGAATATTTGGTCAGAGAGAGGCACAAAACCCCTCTTATTTGTTGTGGTGTGTGCAGCACTTATTCAAACTGGTGTTTCCATATCAACAGGAAATCTGTGCGAAAGCCAGCTCTAAAGTTAAAAAGAAATTGGCCTTGTTGAGAGAAACCCTCATGCCTTTCCTAGGGGGACTGATGGACGGGGAGGAGGGAGCTGATGGGATCCCACTGTTTGGAACGAAGTCCATTGATTAATGGTGAGAGCAATTCATTGCTTTTCCTGTTTGAACAACATCTCCTAATCTCTGCAGTCAGAAGCAGAGATTCCTAATTTCTAGGGCTGTCAGCCTGGATGACCTACTTTCACTCCCTGGAGCTCAAATGAAAATAACTGCCTTCCGGTATAGCTGACTGCCACCTTTTTTAAAGGAAAGGAAATGTTTCTAGGAAGTTTAGTTAACTGGTATTTAATTTACTTTGGCTTTTTTTCTTTATGCAGAGAATAGTTTTGCTTACGTAGTTTTTCCCTACAGTGTATCAGCAGAGCACGTCTCAAGCATTCCTGGGTAATGGAGTTCTGTACATAGACAAAACACAGCATTAACAATATCCCTGTAGGCAAGCATTCATGGGAAACGTACATGTGGGTAGATACAGAAAAAGAGAGAGACAGATTTAAATTACTGGGGGATTTACCCTTTCTAAGTACGAAAGCACTATGTGTCCATGCTCAGATATTAGGACCAGTTGAGTGAAATACTGTGCTGCGATCAGGTAGGTGAGCACACATACCCCTGTGCAGAGTAAATGGAAGGTAGAGTCATTTTTTATATGGCCTCTCTATTAGATAATTTAGCCCTCACCCTTTTTTTTTTTTTTTTTTCCTCCTGTAACTGTGAAGTAGTTTCTTCCAGTGAGCCTTTGTTCACTTGACCCAGTCTCCTGTGCTCTCAGGCAGTCTGTTGCTGCCTGGCAGACTGGAAGATCCCACATGTTGTGCTTGGCTTTGATGTAACAGGAGTTTGGGGAACAGGATCTCTTTTCCCTGTGATCAGGGACCGTTAAGCCTTCATTTAGTTGCACAAAGCACTGCGTGTGCAGTTAGGGTTGTGATGGTAATCTGTATATCAGCATTGATATTGAATGCTCATATTTTGCTGTTGCTTTGAAGGTGGGTGGGGCAGGGCTGCATTTAATGGGTTTTAGTGAGAGCTCCTACCTTGCTCAGAGAGGAGGTAAACCGTTCATCTTGTGCAGATATGGGGATCAGCATGGCTGAGGAGCCCCAACCTTTGTCTGAAAGGAAAACAGCAGCCAGTTGTGCCAGGGCTGTGCCTTGCTGCACCGTGTGCCTGTGGCAAAATCATACCCTAACCATCACGTGGATTCCTCCCTCCTTTTTGTCCCAAAATGGAGCACTGGCTATTTTTAATACTGCAGTGCTGGAGGGTGTAGTGAACTTAACAATGCTATATGGTAGGATGAAAAAGATCAGGTTAAAATGGATTCTCAGTTGGAGATGCTAAATATGACCTAGGTGTCTTCAAATTGATGAAGCGTGACTCAGAGAAGAGGGAGATTTGTAAAATGGTGAAGGCCAGAACGAAGAGGAGGATCTGAGCATTTTTCTCACTGGATGGGATAGCATCAGTAGCTTTCAGCAGGCATTTCCACAAGCTGCCTTCTTGGGATTTCAAGCAAAAGCCCAGAAACTGTACTTTTCATTTCTGCAAGATAGAGAGAGTTCTCAATTTTTAGTGGTGTTTACTTTGATCCTTCAATTCCACTGATAATAGCAACTAAATGATGCTAATTGGGAAGGGGAATTGAAGCTTGCACTTCAGACCTTGCATGGCTGGAGGATGCAATGTTATGAAGTTAGTATCTCTTTATGGCTTCCTTAAGTGAAGTCAAAGGATGGCCTTTCAGTTTTGATTGTGTTTTGTCACGGTAAGGATGGGAAGAGGGTTATTAGTTTTCTGCTCTACCAGTGCAATGTCACTAGATCCAAATAAAGTTTTTCTTTTATTTTTCCTTTTGCTGCAAGGATGTTTGGGGCTTCCCTGCTGCAAACTCAGCAGCTTCTGTGAGGTGAAGGCAGTTATGATACCCATAAAGGCAGCTGCCTTACAGCAGTGGAAAAGCTAAAGCAAATGGTGGCCTTTGCTAACAGATTTTCTTTTGCTCTAGTCCTCTTTTCATTTAGGGCTGATTTTTCAAACAGGACATATCTGCAAAAGCTGTGTAGTGTGGTAAAATAGCTATTTGATGACACGTGAATGTATTTTTGTGAGTGTACTAGCTGTGACCCGCGTCAATTAATCAGGAGTACTCTCTCCAAGCAAGCGGCTTTAAAATCCAAGCAGTGCTAACAGGCTGAGTAGCCAAAGTCAACAGCAGGCACTGCTCACTGTGCCCAGTGCACTGAGGTGTCTTATGCAGAGTTAGACACCATATGGCACACTGCAGAACGCAGTCCCAAAAGAGCAATTTATTTTAAGCTTTCATAGACTAGTAACCTCAACTTCAAAGGGAACTGTTCCTGAACAGATGGTGTGCTGTACCTAAACTTCAGCTCACACAGACAGAGGTTTTTGTTCCGTAACTCTTCCTTAGGCTAGGGGTGACCAAATAGGAATATGAAACATGCGTGCAGACAGATTCTTGCAAAGATCAGTGCCTACACGTTACTTGCATGCTGTTTTGCAAAGACTGGAACATCATTACAGTAATGTGACTAGCTACAGGGCTTCTCTAGTTGTAATTTTAGTGCTGCTTCGTGTGTGGGTTTTTTTTTTGGTTTTGGTTTTCTGAAACTTAAGCTAATGACTCATTTAATGGAGTTTCCACTTGCCTTGGGTATCCTCTTTGCCATGGACAAGCCTATAAAAGACTTTGCAGAGTGTGTCAGGGGTCATGGGCAAGGGCCATGTGTTCATTCAGCCATGTGCTCCTTTTTACCTTTTCTTGCTCTTCACTGTTAGGCAGCTGTGCTCTTGGTTGTGCTAGGAGCTCCCAAAAAATGGAAGAGACTTTCCACACTTTACAAAATATTTGACCCTGTTGAGTGATGTAGGAAAGTTAAATCTACTTGGCTTGTTAGTTTATTTTTGAAAATTTTGCCAGGAAGACCAGGAGCACATAACTCACCTGGCTCCTTCTTGGCTCTGTTGACTGTAGTTGCTCCTTAATGCCACCCCTGTTCATGAGCTGTCGTCTTGCATTTCCTTCACACCTGCATTTCAGGCTGGAAACTGCAGTGGTTTGGAGCTGCTTCGTGAGCTGTGCAGCAGTGTCTTGTGCAGGGAAAGCAACATCTGTGAGAGGACAAGGCAGACAGGTATACAGCACAGTAAAATCACTGAGAGTAAACAGATGTAATGAAAGCAGTGTGTATGTACTAATGGCTTTCGTTTCCGATAAATCTTAAGTGATGCTGATAATAATGGACTGTTAAAATACATTTAGGGAAATGGTGATTTTTCACATTGCTGTGCCCTTTTGCAGGTACAGCACTGAAGGTCTTTGGCCTTTAAGATAGCATTAGTGGTCAGGTTAGAATAATGCTCATTTTAGTGGTGTGGGGAAAGTGAATAAATGTAGTGCTTCAAGCTGCAAGGCTTCCCTCCCTCCCTCCTCTCTGGTGCTGCTGAGGACTCAGATCTTCTCTGAAGCTTCTTCAGGGAATGGTTCAAAATGGATTTTAAGTGCTGACTGCACCATTCCCATCTTCTATCTGATAAATGATTTAAGAAAGTGTTGACTGGTGGTGCAAAACTTTTGGAGCAAAAAACACCGTAATGATCTCTCTTCAAAATTAGTCATACTGTTCTGTTGTGCGAGACAGCGGGGAGGATAAACATGCTGATACGCGCATGCCTCAAGAGCTGATTAGCCATAGGCATCGGGATTCTTCCTGTCAATTTTGGTTCAGAAAGGCACCTTGGTTTTGAGCAAACGTCGTCTTTGTTTAGGAAAACAGGTAAGAGGATGACCAGCCTATTCATAAGCTTTATTGTAGAATTGTCACCTTCCCGGTATCTTTTATCTCTACTTTTCTCCAAAATGCCATTCGTAGCTGGTAGCGCTTTTCCAGGCTTCCTCCTCAGAGCTCCTCAGTGGTTAATATTTTCTCTGGTGGAACTCCTATCTGAAGTGTGTAGCAGTAGGATTGTTCCAGCAGTTTTCTTCCTGCTGAATCAATAATTCATGCCCTTTCATGAGACTTTTTCCATTTTTCTACTTCCTTGAGCTGCCTGGCAAGGCGCAGTGCAAGGCTCATTGTGGATTCGTAGCCCAGTTTACTGTTACCCCCGATCTGTGTTCCTGGCAGGACGCCTGCCCTCACCATTCACTGTTAGCCAGGCAGACACAGAGCATCTCCAGAGATCACCCTGGGTGAGGGGCTTTTTGGGAACCAGCTGAGGGCACGGTTTACAAAAGCCTTCAACTTACCATTAATTCTACCATTGCTCAAGTGGACAGTTAAAAACAATGCTGTCTCAGGGCTGAGCACACTCGGAAATCCCTTCCGGCTGTGAGGATGCAGCCTGAGTGCTAAAGCTAGATGGAGGGTCGTACACAAGAGTGGGGCAGTGGTGCCCCCCCACGAGCGTGCAGGAGCTGTTCTGTTGCTACTGGGGAAGGCTGTGGCTATGAGCAGGGCTGTTCAGATCCTTCTGCATGCAGCAGACCTGCTGAGCTAACCTAATAACCGAGCAGAAAAACAATCTCATGCCAGGCTGTGGCCTCTGCTCAGAAGATTTCAAGTGCTAGGATGATACCGGAAAAGAGCCAGGAGAGGCTGATGTTTAAAATACTGCTGGTGCAGTGATTGCCCATTATCAAATCAGAAGCAATTGATGACATTTCTCCATAGTTTGACTTAGATAATGTTTTGTCAGATAGATGATGCATGTTGCAGTGCACTGTGAGCCTGCTCATGTCTGCTGTGGTACATTTATAGTTTGTAGGTGCAGAGATGAGAATAACCTTTGGGCTGTAAGCAACTATTTTTAGTATGAAGCTATAGCTACACTTGGAGAGAAGATGTACAAAGGAGAGTAACTGGCAGTTGGCTGGTGAGAAAGATGCTGGTCAGTAGATTTCTTCTGGCACTCTGGTCTAATAGTGATGAGCATAGAATTAGACCTCAGATAGCATGCTGGAAATGAAGTAAAGCTTTTTAGATCTTCTTCCGAGCCTGCTTTCCTACAGTTTTGAGCCCTTAGAAAGGACCTTTGGGGCCAAATAACTACTTTATACACTCACAAGGTATAGGGAGCAGAAGTTCTTATTCTTTTTGGTCTCTCTTGTCCAGTCAGAAAATTTCTTAATTTTACTTTGTTTGATCTGGTTTGCTTATTGGAATATCCACATGCAGTAACTCCCTAATGTAGGAGTTGGAAATAAAAGTTGTTTTGAGTTCAGCTTTATTTTCACAGGGAAACGAGAGGAAGATTTGGATTAACAGAGCTTTTTCCTCCATTTGTGGTGCATGCATATCCTAATGCAGGAACTGGGGTAGTTATCTCTAGATCTAAAGCACAGAGCTTATTTCCACTGGGCATTGACAAGGTGCCTTAGGTGAAACAGTGCTGACTGTGACTTTGTCGTCTGGGGTAATGGTGTTGGAAGAGATGGGAAAGGCGATGCATGCACCGCATTTAGAGCCATAGTTAACAGTCTCTCACCTGCTATGATTGAAGAGTTAAACTCTAAATACAACAAAAGTGTGTATTGCCATGTGCCTTTCTCAGTGCTCAGGCAGAAAAAATAGAGAGTTCTACTAAATATTTTTATATGATACAATATAGTAAATAATAACTATATTGTTTTGCTTTGAGATGCAACCTCCCTGTTTTTTTTTCTCAAAACAAGAGATCAAGTTATTTTGTTTGTCAGTAGGCTAACATCTAGATCTAGAGTATGAGAAGGCTGGAAGATGAGCAGTGCAATTGCAGTGGTTTATGCTTATGACTTCACCAACTCCTTTTGTCATGTTTCTGACATACCTGTTGTCATTGATAATGAAGGTAACAGCAAAGATGTAGATGGATAAATGGAGAGTTGTATGTTAGCTTAATGTGTGCAAGGGAGAGAGTGAAAAATCATTAGAAAAAGCCCCTTCTTCCCTAAAAGCTGGGCTTGGGGGTATGGGGAGACAGAAAACAAACAAAAAAGCCGAGATAAGAACTCAGGCTTGAGTTACTGAGGACAAAGGAGCAATCAAAGGTGATAAGGGTACAAGGAAAGAATAAGGCTAGAAAGGCATCATGGGAAGCATGTGTTGAAATAACCTGGGTAAGAAAAACAGATTAATAGAGTGATCAGGAAGTAATTTTGGTCTCACAGTTGAATTTCTTCTCCTACAAAATATTTGTTGAAATGGGCAAGTTCGTTGTATACTATCTTCTCTAATTACCTCGTTGTATTTCAAAAGAATCTCTTTTTTTCCCTAGATGATTTTGATCTTACACTCTGCTCATTCCTTTACCATTCTTTAAAAAGGGTAACCTGAGCCTTTTGGGATAATCAGCTGATCAGAGCAAGACCGCTAGCTGGTTTTGTTCCTTATCCCTAGGTGATCATTTTACAGAATAGTTAAAGATCTTTAATCTTTTATCCTCGTGCTGCGTGCAGCTCAGCAGCACACAGTGCCTTGCTATTGGCACAGCCCTACGTCACTCTCAAATTTTATCATAGCCAAGAAATTAAGGGTTTCAAAACATCAGCAAGTCGCTCTGTCTGTATATTCAACCATGACCCTTCCAGGAAAATGAGAGTACAAACTAGTCATGAGGGAAATGCTTCTGGTGAGGGTGGTGAAGGTTGTTTTGAGACATCTTGCTTTGATGGCCTGGGAGAGGGGGTGTATCTCTGCCACTTACAGGTGCTTGGGGGAAAGCCCCCAAGGTGCTGTGTAGAAAAGGAGGGCAGAGGAACAACATCCTCCCCTGCCTCTGACCATTCTTCTGGCAGCTTTGCCTTTGTTCCAGGTGCGGTGGATGCTGTCTGAGGCAGTGGATGCTGTTGTCATTGAGGGAGGACAGTTGCTTGCTTTTTCACCCCACAGACAATTCCTGGCTCAGCAAAGTCTTGTCAAATTGTACAGAGAAGCTTTCAATTAATGAGCACCGGATTTCCGTGTCAGATTTTGCTGAGTGTCCCTAAAAGTTGTATGTCTGAACATTTTGTCATTTGCTCGTTCTTCCAAGGGATACATTATCCAGTAGTGAATAATTGACAGCATCAGTTTAAAGTTACAAGGATTCTGCTGGGGAATTACCATATGCCTCATTTTTTTTCCATGTGCATTTAAGGTTTTTTAGCTTATAAATATTAAAACCATCACTCAGCATGTACTTTGGGAGCTATAAGAGCTTGTGGAGCCAAATTGTATTGTGAGCTGCTGTGAACTGTAGGTAGCTCTGCTGAAGTAGATTTCTTCACTTTGCCAGTGGGCCACACTGATTTTTCAACAGTTCATGCAGAGTGGTGCGTGCGTACTCCAGATATTAACAGTTCTTTTTCTTCTGGGCAAGGCTCTTGAAAACTCTCACTAGTAGAAAGGTATTATGAGGTAGAGGGAAGAGTGGGATCAAGTCAGGAGTTGCTGTGGCAGGATAAAATAGTAGCTGCAGTAACTTGATAATGAAGCAATGGATGCTCAGCTGGTGGTGGAAACCTAAGAGGCCTTATTAGTTACGTGGTGATTACTAACCTTTCAGTGTTTGGGGTTTATATGTATTAGAGTTTTGTGCACACAAGAACCTTCCTTCTCATTTCTCTTATGCTCATCTTGGCTATTCCAGCCAGGCCTGGTGCTTTTCTTTCCTTCTGAAACCCCCTCTGATTTCCCTCTTCTTCATGGATGTCCCTCCTCACTTCATTTCTTCCCAAGGCTTTCTCTTCCTTTCAGGTCTTTGAGGGGCTGAGGGATGTAGGAGCCATCCAGCATTGCCTGTTAAGAAGAGGGAGAAAAGGGTTTCTCCTGCACAGGGGTCAGCAGTTTGTTTTCCCCCGTCCCCCTTCTGCTGTGCACTGCTCTGGCTGCTGAAGCCTGTGGTGAGGGCTCAGGGCTCAGGTGGTGACGTGGGAAGCAGTAAGGAGCCAGTCTCTCACCAGGACAGTCACTGAGACTGTTAGCATAGTTTCAAAACCAGCATGCCTGCTACTTTTGCCCAGCGACTCCTCATGTACTGGCCTGCACAGGCAATGGGAACAGTAGCTTTGGAAAACCTAAAGAAAAAATTTAGATTAGGGCAGAAGCCACAGACATAGGAAACTTGCTTCTAAAAGCCTGCACTAGGCTTAGTCTTTCACCTGAAACTTGAAAAGGCATGTACACCACAAAATGCATGTGCCCAGCTCCTGGCATGGTCTGCTGGAAGGACATCCATCCTTCAGGGTTTGTTTTCCTCAGGCCAGTCATTTCTGCAGCAGCAACCGCAGATCCTGAAGTTGCACTTTCACTCATACAAAGTGCGTGCCCTTCCTTCCTTGGCGTCCACATGGCCAGGCAGCAAGTCGATGCAGTACTTCTTCCTGAAGCTCTGCCCAGATCTAGTCATCTTGCTCAGTGCTGCACACCTTTTTCTCCCCAAGCTAACACATCTCAGATCCAGAAATGGTAACAATAGCTCCAGGAAGCCTGATCTTCTCAGCGCTGGCTTGGATCCGAGCACCAATAGCAGGATTGCTATTCTGGTGGCTATTTTCTTAGCAGGAATATTCAACTTTGTAAAGGGTAGCATGAATACAAGGGTGGTCATTGACTTCTATGGTCTGGCTTCTGTTATACATGTATAATGGGGAGAGGTCTACAGTAAGTAGCTGTGCATTTGTCTCTGCCTTAGTAGACAGCATGGGGATGACACTTACTGGCCAAAAATAGGTTCAGGTCCTATGACCAAGAAGGAAATGTGGCTGAACTGGGTAAATTTTATTGTACATTTCTGTTTGCATGGCTAACAACCTTCATTCTACTTTTTGTTCTCTTTTACTGATGCAGTTGAAGAATAAATTCATGAAGAAGTTGCCCCGTGATGCTGAGGCTTCCAATGTGCTGGTTGGGGAGGTAGACTTCCTGGACAGTCCTTTCATTGCCTTTGTCCGGCTGCAGCAGGCAGTTATGTTGGGTGCTCTGACTGAAGTCCCCGTACCTACCCGGTAAGAGAATTCTGCCCCTAGCAGTGCACATGAATTAGAAACTGCATTTGCTCCTTTTAAAATAATAGCACTAGGCCAAAATAAGACCTTCTCTATTGGTTTCCATCATATGACTTGCATAATGGTCATACATTTTTTGAGTTTTATTGGTTTTTAAAGTAGCAAAAACTCACTATGGCTGACTAATAATTTTCAGGTCCAAAATTTGGTTGTAACATAAAAGCTCTGAATTGTACCAACTCTATACAAACACATTAATTTAACAACGTAATGGTAAAGGACACAACCAATGTGAAATGTGACTACTGGATTTTTTCTACCCCTCATGACTCTTGCCACACACACACATTATACATACCTCAAATTCCCTCTGTGTGCTTTTGCAGTGCATAGTTTTCTTCTTAAAAATTCACATTAGATGAAAGGATGCAGTTCTGGCCCTGCTGGGGGCTTAAGAAAAAAGTCAGATAAACTGAGGCATAAATTCTTTCTGTGATTGTCACACCAGATGTTTCCTTGTATTTCACAATGGCTGAGAAAAAAAATGTTGTGCAAATATTTTATTTATTTTGACTCATGTTGCAAATTAATCTGCAGTGTCACAAATACAAATATGTTGTATGTTTTTATGTATTTGAATTAAATTCATACGCTTGTCATATTATACACATATTAAGTAAGAACTATGAAACTGATTAGCATGAAAAGATAATGAAATGAACTAAGAACAGACCACAGTGGTGTTTCAGGGAGGAGGACAGAGGCTGCACTGGACAGGCTGCAGGTGCTCTGCAGTATCCTGTTTCATCTCTGCACGGGTCTCTGTGGTGCCTTGTTACTTGGTGCTGCTGTGTGGATGCTGTTAATGCTGTGCACCTGGGCTCTGGCGTGCTTTTGGTATCAAGTTACAAAGGATTTACTTTGCATTTTACTTGTAATTAGAGTTCACACTGCACCTTTCATGTCACTAATGTGCAAATACATATTTTATATGAGCAGTTTTAAGAGCTTTCAATACAGAGTGAAAATTCTATTTTGAATAATGTCTAGAGGGTGAGAGGCTGTATGGATTAATACCCTGTGAGAATGGGCACATTAACGCTACAGAGGCACATCACTAGGGCCTTACTAGTACTGGCATGAATGACAGCCATTGTATGGAATGAAAGTTAAATGGATGTTACAATCTGTACCTTATTTTAATATATAAAACAAAGGAGAAAGACGGTCTACTTTTGCTATTTGTTTAATTGCCTTCTAGTAAAGCAGCAGTTTTTGTATCTCCTGGAATCTGTTTAAGTAGCTCCTTACAAGAACCACGTCACCATCTGTTTGCACATGCTGGGTATTCTTTCAGCAGTATAGGGAAATCAAAGTGCCCTGATTTTATAAACGGTAATTCTTCGTTCCTCGGTATCACTGAGCTCTGTATGCTTCAGTATTTCAATTTCTCTGTCTAATCCACTAGCTCCTTTTTTTATATACATCTCAAAATGCTTTTCAGCAGAGGTAAAATCAGGTATTGTTTGTTTTGGTAGTGGGAGCCAGGAAGTGAGATCTAGGATTGTTGAATGACCTCATTACTCAATAGCATTAATCAAGACAAGATGTCCTTCCATGCCAACATTTTTTTTTTCCAGGAAATAATATTATCCATTTGCTGTCCTCCAAACCAAATGTTAGCCCTAATCAAAGTAGGGAAGCTCATTAGATTGCTTTTGTGAGTAATGAAGAGCCATTTGCAATGGCTGCATCCTGTGAAATTCAATCAAGGAAATCCCATAAGGGCCCAGACTAGTTATGATGGAGTGTCTCCTTGCTCAGCCCTTAGTTTCAGCCATCTTACACAGTGAGCATTTGTGTTGAAGATGTGCACTTAACAACCCACAGAGTCCGTAAGATGCTTAGCTGGAGCCTTCAGCGTTCTTCACTGCTGTCCCTTGGGGTTTCTCTTTTTATTTTGTTAAATTATCTAGTTCCTGGTAAAATTATCAAAACCATGCCAGCAAAGTTAGGCCATACATAACCACGTGGGGTGAGGGATGGTTCTAAATAAATGTGAGCTAGTGTTTCAGTGCTCTGGGTTGCTTTAGAGAAGTGTTGTGATGCAGGTTTATCGAGTAACTGCAATGTGAACTACATCAGTCTGTCTCCAGAAAGCTGATTGCTTTCATGTAGGAACTTCTGTAGGGTTCAACACCCAGGTTTCAGCTCTCAGCTTTGGGAATCCTGATTTGTAATACAGAGGGGAGGTTGCATTTGCATAGCCATCTAATTCAGCCTTCAGATGCCGTGAAATGCATTGCTGGAGGGCTGCTTGCACAGCCTTTCAGTTCATGTTTCTGGTGTACTGTGTTAAGAAATTTCATCCTTTTTAATAACTACAGATGTACTGAATATTTCACAGGAGCCAGCAAAGTGCCCTGCCCTAAAGATGTTACAGTCACAGGACTTGTTGGATCAGTGGCAGAGGGATCACGAACGCCCTCCTGAGACAGTGAAAGCAGGCAAGAAGGGAGAAATCATTCCCAGTAATATCATCATGTCACATAGCTTTCAGAATTGCATGAAGCCATCTTGATGCTTTACTTTTCACAGTGCTAACCTAGCAGCGTTTGCAGGGAGAGGGCAGCAACAGCTGATTATCAAGCTGCAACCATTAGCTGGACATATACGAAATTGCAACAGTCTTTTGATGTTGAAGCAAACATGACACCAAGCCCTGCAGAAGTGAAAGGCTCACGGTATCTATAGTCCCTGCCCTGGTTTGGTTTATTCATATTGACCTACTGTTGTAGAACAAAAAAAGGATTATTGTTTGTGCGTGAGGTAGGTATTATTCAGTATGTAGACTTGCAGTTAAATAGGTTACTTATTTCTGCCTTTTTTTTTTTTTTTTTTTTTTCCTCCATGCATTCCTTGGCTTGGATTTTTCTTCTAAGCTACAAAATTTTGGACACTTTATAGAAATAAAATTTCCTTTGTAGAAATGGCTCTCCCCTAGATAAACGTTATATATATGTTTCCCTGCACACTTCCTTGCTAACTATTTTAAGTATTTCCTTTACTTAAAAGTAAATTTTTACTTGAAAGAAACCAGCTAGACCTGATGAAATCTCCAGGAAAAGTTTCTATGTGGTATAATTTCATACAAGCTTGGTAATAAAAATCAGTGAACTTAATTTGGAGTAGAGAACTTCCAGCCTTTTGCTCTGTCATCTTTTCTTGCTACCATTCAGACTGAAAATTATTTATGGATTTTGGTCTTCTCCTGTCAATTTTAATTCCCCAGTGTTGTGAACTCCTTATTTCAGTGAGCATTTAGTTACTGTACTTGCCCCGTTGCTTTGGTGTGGCTGCCTCTCGTCCTGACAATGCACCAGATGTAGCTTTTTATTTTCATAAAACAGATGTACAATTATGTGTTTAGGTCTGTTCCATTAATGTAATGATGATGGGGAAAAAAGATAAAGAATGAGCAAGGGGAAGATTTTTTGGAGATAAGCTGTACAGACTTGCAGAAGTCTAATATGTAGTGCTGGGAAATTGCTTGTGTCTACAAGTCTCAAATGAAATGAAGTAACTTGCCCAAGGTCACTCAGAAAGCATGTGGCAGAACCAGGAGTCATGCTCTCCTCTCTTGCTTCCTAACTTGAGCTTTTAACTGCAAGGGCATCTCTTCTTTTGGTAGGAACAATGAAGTGTGTGTCTTGTTCCTTAATTGCAACACTGAAATTGTTTTCAGTCCTTTAGGAGCCATTCCAACAGAAAGACTTGCTTTTGGACATCAGAGCTCTGGCAACAAATGAATTTTGTCTGCATTTGTATGTTGGACACCACGTGAGATGCCTGCAATGTTGGTACATTGCCCAGAACTTGAAGGAGCAGCTGTGTGAAAATTGAAGAAGGACCAAACGCTTTACCTCCTTCTCTCCTTACTGTAATTCTTAAGGTGTGGTCCCTTCATTACAGAGGTCCAAGCCTTGGGTTTTGGTGGAGAAGATGGTCATAGGGTTGTTCTTTCAGTCCTTGAGTCCATCAACATATATTGGGATCAGGAATGCTGGGTGACTTGCGGGCATCTCATGTGGTGTCCAACAACATGAGGACATCAATAAAAGCATCTTCCACAAGACCTTACTGAGTTTGCTTTATGTAGGTGCCTTTAGCACTTACGGAATTGCAGCTCTCGCTTTCTCCAGATCTGGGAAATAGACAGGGGTGAGCAGGCTGAATGTGAATCTTAATTTACTTGTTCTTCCTTTTCTGTGCCTGTGTGAGGGACCTTGTCCCCTGTACAGGCAATCAGCTTGTAAAGACACCATTGTGAGGTTGACCTGGCCCTGGGGCAGTTTTCACTACAACTCCTACCCCATATTTGCATTTGTTAAAGTCATGGATATGACAGATTTTTAACAATGTCTCAAATGGAAAACATTAGTGCTGCACTGACTTCAGAGCCTGTCTGTGTGTACTCATTCCTCACCTCCTAAGCGTGCTCTTCATCTGTTTTCATGGACATTTCTAGCCAATTTTCTCTCAAGCACAGTGCTTGAGACTTTGTAGTCTCCTTCAGCAATCTGAATTGAAATTCCACCCTGACGTCTCTGGAGTCATCTCCTGCCAGGGTCCAGAAGGGTTCTGATCAGGTGGCCCCCAGTGTTATGTTACTGGACTTGTGCAGTGTTGCTGCAATGCTTTGTTAAGGCCTTTTCAGTGTGTGGGTTGTGTGTACAGTGCAGTGGCTGGTGTCCATTTGTCTGCTTGGATAGAAGTTACTCATCTGTAAAAATTAATTTATTCTTGTTGGTTTTGGTGGCATCAACCATGTGATGAAGAGGTTAATCAGACACAGTCGGTGGTCATCATCTGCTTAAGGGAGGAAAGTGTCCAAAGTGACAGGAAGAAGAGTGCTTCAGGTAAAAAATAATAATAATAATAATAATAATAATAAATTAGAGTTTCTGACTCACTCTGAGCTTCGAAGTAAAGGAGTGCTGTGAGGGTGCTGCCATACAAAGTTCAATACGATACATCCTGGGTGAGGACTATCAGCCCTTTCTGTAAGGGCATTTGGAAGAAACATTGAGTTTTATTACAACTTCAGAGAGACTGAGCTAAGTGATGGTGAAATCTCATGTTTTCTGCATTGAAACATCCTTAGAAATTGTTAAGTATCAGAAATGAACATTTGATAACTCAGCATGTGTTGTGTGGAGAGTAATTCTGTGTTGGCTTCAATCCAATAGACAGAGAATGCCACAACTCCCAGTGAGGGCTTTTTTAGCTGGACAAACTCCTAAGTAAATGCTATTAAATACATGCAAACATAAAATCTAGTCCACATCACTAAAGTACATTAATGTTTTTGTGTTTGTGTGTATGTGTGTGCACATGCATATTTGGTACTTTAAAAGGTCTTGTTCTATGAGCTGAATCAGTCAGGATGAAGAATTTAGAAAGTCTCACGAATGCGCTGTTTTAAAGAACATTTAGTAAATGCAGGAGCATTCAGGTGCTTCTGTTGTGCATTGGAAGAGAGCCAGGTGATGTAATTATTTCAGGAGAGGGTTATGAAAATGTCTCATTCCTTGGAAATTCAGGAGAATGACGAGCAGCAACCTCTGAAGTTACGAACTTTTAAAAAAGTTAATGTATTTTGGATAATTTGCATCCCAGAGTTTTGGAAGTCTTGGCTGAGGAATAATTTCTCTTTAATTTTGTTTTATAACAGCCCCTGAAATGCAGGGAAAGTTCCAGGAGGTAAGAGGAGAGCAAAGGACATGACCTAGGTGTGCATGGGTTAGTCACCTCTGGGTGAACCTTGAGTAAAACTCTTGAAATCCTCATGCAGAACTTGATTAGGAGGTGTTACAGTTAGTAATGCCAATGAATATGTATTTATGGATCCTGGCATACTAATTTGTCTGTTTTATAGGACTGTGGATTTTTAATAGAATATATTTGTTTGCATATAATATGCTTTATAAAACAATTGACTTAGTGCATTGTGATGTTTTTATTTATATATATATATTTATATATACATTATAAACGTGTATATAATTATAATTACAAATGTATACATGTAAAATTATATTTATAAAACATGGTCTGAAAGCCATGTTTTTCTAGATGATGCTGTAGGTAAAAGGCCGAGGCCACACCTGGGTACAGCTGATGTTTCTGTCAGTGCCAGAGCCACTGAAAGCTGGTTTCCTAGAGATACGTACTGTGTCCTTTCACACTACCATGCAACAATCCCAGCTTTCCCCTACTGCCCTGCCATTTCCCAAGATTCCCATATTTCTCCACTCATTTTTTGTTAATTCCTGAAGCCCACTAACTAAGTGCTGCTAAACTGCCAGTGGGTAGGACAGGCCAAGTGCCAGACCAGGTTCTGAGCTATGTGCTGGTCAGCCACGGGCCAGCAGAGTAGAAAAGTAAGGTCAGGCCTTGAATTTCTGTCACTGACAGTGCCTGTTTGGGTCTCCTGCCCTTTGCAGCCACTAGTTCTCCCAGCGCTTCTAGAAACATGATTACATTTGGGATCTCTGGGCCTGTGTCCTGTATGAAGTTGGCCACTGGGGTCAGAAAGATGGATGGACAGTGTGAACACAACTTAATTTTCCTGAATGTTCCTGAGTAGCAACGGTTATTTCATCTGTATGTTCACACTGACAAAAGTGCCAGCTCTTGGATGATTTCTCTGAGGAAGACATTGGTACATTAGAGAAGGTTCACAGAAGAACTATTAAATGACTAAAGAGAGGAGAAAAGCCTCAAATTACTTAGCCTAAACGACAGATGGCTCAAGGTGAATGGATCAATAGGGGAAGATATTTAAAAGAATTTAATTATTAAGGGTTATTCAATCTAGCTGTAAGAGCCAACTGAAATAGACGACTGGAGTTGGAAGCTAATGCTTCAACTGGAAGTATTCAAACTGGAAGTAATGCAAAGGGTTTTAGATGAGATAACTTTCCAAAGGTTATGATGTGTTTATTTTCCATTACTGATTGAAAGGTATGGCTGTACTCGGAAAAAAACGCTTAATTCTTTAGAGCTTTCGAGGTGTTCTGAGCAGCTATTAGTATTTCTGTTTGAAACACAGGCTTACAGAGTTTTCTGAAAATTGCCCCAATAATTTCCAGCCTTTGCTAAATTAGGTGAAATGGAAAAGTTGGTCTCCTGCCCTGTGGCTTCTTTTGTTGCTAATTGCAAGGGTGAGTCAACGTGCGAGTGAGAGAGACTCTTATCTCAAGGTCACAAGTTAGATTTCAGCTCAGGATGCACACGTAAAATGACACCATCCGACCAGCATGAGGGTCTCCACTGAATTCCCACAGGCCTCTGAATGGTGGCGATTGCATGAGATTGCCAACAGTACTAACAGAGCTTTCTTAACAAGCCAATTGGCAAAGAGATGAGCATGAAGACAGATGTTTTTTCATCACATAACCATGAAGCAATTCTTTTTCTGGAACAGGAGATTTGTAGGAAGCTTGTGTTTCTACAGCCAAGGTGTAGGTGTACAGCATTCCTGTAGGTGTTCTGTGAGTAAATAGTTGCCAGCCTGGATATTGTTGCTGTCCAAAGAGATGATGTAGGAAATTGGCTCCCACTATTTTGTACAGCTGATCAACCCTTCTTATGGTACCTACAACAGGAACCCACACCTCAAAAATTAGGTTGCCTCCTTAAGAATTAAGCTGTGACTGCAAAGCTACCAGATGGGCTTACGGGTCTCTGGTAGGTATTGTACGCTCTGAGCAGAAATTCAAGGCATACAAGTTGGGCTTAATTATTTATAGCTAAAGCCCTATTTAGAATTAATGGTTTTCCTTCACATGTGGGTAGCTACTGTAGGTGCTGAACCATACAGTGATCTCAGCTCCAGCAGAGCACTAATTAGCAAACAGAGTGCTATCTTGATAGCTCTGGGAACGAAGAGAGGAGTTCAGAGAGAGATGTAGTTAGGTAAGCAGTGTGGACAGTTAGCAGCATCTTACCTCTGCTTTTCTATTTGCTGGCTTGAATGCTTACTTCTGTACCCGGAGCTGTGCTGCCCTGCTTCTTCTGTCCCTTGTGCAGAGAGAATGTTGGGTCAGGGTGGAGCTGTGCGGAGCAAACAATCCTTAGGTCGTCTTCTGTCCTCTCCTGGCTGTTTGGCAGCAGTTACATCGCTGCTCCTGTCACTTCGATGACACTGGAATAGCAACAGGGAAATATTTACTGCAGTTACGTATGCAGCGATTGAACAGCTTCAAGTAGCCAGTAACATATGAGCAAATCAATCAGTGGAGGTGGATAGGTTTTCTGTGATGCACAGAGCATGAGGGCTGATGCACTGTGCTGGAGCAGCATATCGTGCATAGTTCATTTCTGGGTACTGGGCATTAGACAATGTCCTTTCTTCCTCCTGCGTATTTGTTGCTGGATGTTTTTGTGTAGGGCTGCCACAGCATTTGACCAAAGTGGTCTTAAGGTTAATTTTACAGCTTTCTGGGAAGAAAACTCTGGGTAGTATCTTGCTCGCTAGAGCAAGTATGATTGGGATGCAGGGTGTAACTTGTACTCCAAGATAGCTGAAGTGGAACATTGTGTTACACAGAGAAAAATAAATGCACTGGATGAGAAATCTGAACAAGTCTTGTGCTCAGTGCCTCCTGTGGATGCAAAGTCTGGATATTGGGGTTGCTGAACTCCCATTGACGTAAAGGGAGGTGACAACTCTGAAAACTACCATATGGTGTAAATGACATAGTAAATTCTTCCCTATGTTTGATGGAGATTGAAATGTAGAAATTTCACATGGAGTAGCTAACATGGTTATCCTCTGGGTTCATACAGATAGCGTCTAGGGTGCTCTTCACTCACTAACGTCTGTGGCTGCCCAGAGCAGTGAGGATTTTACCTTTCACATCAGTGAGACTCATTAACCACTGGCAGCTTCTGGGTCTCTCTAACAAGGGGTAAAACTTTTTTTCTTTTTCTTTTTTTAAGTTGAATTTACATGTAGGTACTGTATAAGGAGTAAGTGATACGTTTTTCTATCCTAAATGGGAACAATTGGTATGTTTTGTCAGATTTCTCTTCATTCTACTGGGACCTAAGGGCAAAGCAAAATCCTATCATGAGATTGGCCGAGCCATTGCCACCCTGATGTCTGATGAGGTAGGTGCCTTTACTACTAGATCTCTGAATGTCCAACTGAACATCCCGTCCCGTCCCGTCCCCTGCTGAAATTGGTTCTCCTGGGTATCACTTCAGTATAATAATGACGCCTTTTCCTCCAGCATGGCCAACTGGGCACGCCTGTGGGTGGGATGCATGTAAAGCTGAAATACCTAGATGTCACTTACAATTCTATCTGTTTATGTAACTGTTTAATTTGCCTTCATGATTTTATAAAAGCATGACTATAGCAAGTTTTTGACCACTGTGCTTATTTTCTGGCTAGCGATCGTTCTTTTAAATAGATTTTGAATTAATTTATGGACTTGCGTTGTGGTCTTGTGTGCGTCTTGTGTCACATTTTACAATCACAGTAACCCACAGCTCCACTCCAGGTAATTACTGCAGAAATGTTTACACCCAGGATATATTATTCTGTGTTGCACTGTATCCCAGAGCACTTCGTAATTCATACAGTACTTATATATTATCCATGAGTAGCTAGCAATTATTTGTTACTCATATACCTCAATAAGATGACTGTGATTTCCAAATGCATTTACAGCTTTTTTTTCTTCCAGTGTCTTTTAGGTTCTGTGAATCTGTGGTTGATTTACATTATGTTTGTTTCTTGCTATCTCCCAGTCTTCTGCTTCTGTACAGTTCACTTAGCTAGTGCTCACCTGGTCCCAGCTCTTTTGTTTTCTGTCATCATGCCCTCAGTGTTTGGAGCAATGATCTAGTTTCCAAAGTTCTCTCTTACCCGACCATTGACTCTTTTGTTTTTTAAGTCTTACTACTGCATGTGCTGGTCCGCCTTCCCTCTAAGCAGACAAAAAGATTTCTGTAAAATTCAGCATCAGTGCTCTTTTTCCCTCTCTTTTCTCGTTCTCTCTTCTAATACTAATAAAAGGCCTTTCAGTAAAGCTAGGTTTTTTGTCTCGTTTTTACTTTCAAGTAAATATTGTCATCATTTCTATTTCACAGATTGAAAACTAAACTTTTTTTTTGATAGGCTGACATAGAAGATAGCAACAAAAAATTCTCTTTGTTAAAGTGTATTTTCAAAGTATAATTGACACTCCTTATTTATTGGAAAACTTTTTTTGAATGAAGGAAGTAGGTAATTACTTTGGTAACATTTCTGACAAAGGTTAAAAATGCAGAGTTTGCTAAAAATCAGAAATGCTAAAGAAAAGATTCTTTGTCATTGCATAACTAAAGAGATGGCTTTCCTGAGGTTCATGCACCCTTGTGACAAGTGTCCTGATACATTTCTGAGAGGTTTTTGAGAGTTAATGAGTTTTTTTCTTCAGAGTAAAACTCAGTAGCTGCCTATGGAGTCTGGGCTGCAGCAGACACAAAGCTTTGCTACATGGAGTCTTTCCCTTCCTTGCAGGTGTTCCATGACATTGCCTATAAAGCCAAGGACCGGCAGGACCTGATTGCTGGCATCGATGAGTTTCTGGATGAAGTCATTGTGCTCCCCCCTGGGGAATGGGATCCAGCCATTAGGATAGAACCCCCCAAGTCTCTTCCATCTTCAGATAAAAGGTACCGGCAGGAGACGGGCAGGGTTATCTCTGTGATGAAGGACGGCACGTGTCACTTCTGAAAAGCTGACAAGAAGGCAAGCTGCATTGGGTTTACCAAGTAACTGCATTGTGACCTGTGTCTGTGCCTCCTTCTCTAGAAAGCACTAGAGATATTTTAAGGTCTTTCTTAAGAAAGTGGAGAAGGTTGTTCTTGCAGTTCTGTACCCTTTTGAGTGCTGGTGCAGGGACACAATGATATACATGATACAGTGAGTATCCAGATACTCTGGGGGTTCTGTTTGCTCTTTCTAACATGCTATGTTCCATTCGGGCTGCCAGCAGGCCAGCTTTCAAGTCTCCTTCATATAACACGGCTTCAGGAAAGGCTGGCTGACACTTGGCTGGCAGCACTCTATCTGTATTCCGTTCTGTGGAGCCATCAGGCAATGCACTGAGCCTCAGCTTGGCTTGTGTTCTTGCTTAGGAAAAACATGTACTCTGGTGGAGAAAATCTGCAGATGAATGGAGACACGCCTCATGATGGAGGACATGGCGGTGGGGGCCATGGGGACTGTGAAGAATTGCAGCGAACTGGCAGGTCAGTAACACTGCTCAGCGTGATGGAGCTGGTGTGATCCATCCACAGTGACAATGTTTCCCTTTCAGAAAAGTTTCATCTTTTCAACTACGCACCCCAGAATACTGTTTGAATCTACACAGGTTGAGCTGTGACCCCCCCCCCCCTATTGCCCGGAATACATCCTGTGGTTTTGAGTGCCCCATTTGAGACTGAATGGTTTTGAAATCAAGCCCTGAAAAATTACTAAGCATCTTAAATAAGGCATTCAAAAATGAAAGAAGGTACTTTGGCTATTGAGTCTGTGTGCCTGTGAAGTTAGACAAAGCTGTGAAGGATGGAAATGTGGTAGGTACAGCTCCATTTTGCATTCAGATTGCTGGAAGTGCTTTAGCCAGAAGCAGCGAAGTCGTCTTTTCCAGACATTCCTGTTGCAGTGCAATTGAATAGATGAAGGCTTTTATAGGATAGAAATACATAAGGTAACAGAGCCTGAGGCCTTCTTCTCTGCTTTATTGCTCTGTTTCTATGCCACATAAAAGTCCACTGGAGTGGGAATGCAGGTGGCCGTAAAACAGCACACTCAGCACTTCAGGGCCCATTTATTGTGTTGCTGTTGTGACCTCCCTCCCATGCTATATTTTTTGAGGTTTTTGTAGAATATCTGAATTCAAGTGGAAAAATCTGAAAGTCTGAATTTATACAGTAGTGCAGTTAATAAGTCCTCGTTCTGGGTCAGGATGTAATATGTGCTTACCCACCCTGTAGCTCCCGTAGCTCTGCGTAGTGTCTGAACAGTCCTGCAGCGATGCTGGTGCGGGGTTTTCTGGTCGGTGTATAGCCCAGGAGACAGCTGAATTGCGGTGTGTCAAATACGTGTGAGTTAGTGTTGGTGGTGAACTGTATGCAAGGGAACAAGAGGCAAAACAAAAACAATTTTCATGTTAGTAGAATCAGAGCTGTATGGAGTTCCTAAGAGTTAAATACTGTCTTGTCTAGATTGTAATAATAATAATAATAATAATAATAATAAAGTCTGGAAGTGCAGCTCTTTTGCTGTCCAAGATGATTTCACTTAGTTGCACTTTTACTCCCAGTTCTTTTTCTGGTTAATAGGTTGAAGCATTTTTTCCATTTAGCAGATTGTTTGGCTCACCCAACCATTGTGTCTGCCATGTGGAGAAATTTAGGCAAGGGTTTAGACTAGAGTTAATATATTGTATTACATCAACCAATATAATTGTAAAAAAACAGACAGGCTTCCTGAACTGCAAACTTTGTGGTCTATTTAAGCAGAAGTAGAACTTGTGTTTCTGAAATTTGTCTCTTTCCAGCAGCATCACGTGGTCAAGATACTATCTTTCTTTAAAACCTTATCTCAGTGATATCCCTGGACCATCGCCACTGTGATAAGACTATTATGTAATATGATGACCTCACTCCTTTCAGATCATCCTTCACTTCTGGCAGTGCTTCTCATTACTTATCTTAGTGACTTTCACTGTAAAACATTTTACACAAGTCTCCTCTTGCTTGTCTTTTCAGGTTCTGTGGTGGCTTAATCAAAGACATAAAGAGGAAAGCACCATTCTTCGCCAGTGACTTCTACGATGCTTTAAATATTCAATCCCTTTCAGCCATTCTTTTCATTTACCTGGCCACAGTGACCAATGCTATCACTTTTGGAGGACTGCTTGGTGATGCTACAGAAAACATGCAGGTTAGCAGTAGTTTTCAGAAGCAACAAATCAGAGCTGACTTGTCTTACTGTCTGTGGTCAGAACTGAATTCTGGGTACAATTAACAGAGGTATCACGTACTTCCACTGAAAACTGGCTTTCTTTCTCTGCTGTTGGATGGCTGTCCTTTGAAAAATTGTGCAGTTACCTTAAATGGTGTTTGAAAGATGGCCAAGCAACAGAGAATTTAGCATCCTTGCTCCTTCTATATAGAGAAGTTCTTTGGATCTACTCTCTGTGTTTTGTCTTGGTTGTACTGCTTCAGTCAAATTAAGTTTACTAAGTCTGATTCAGACTTTCCATGTCATCAGAGCGTAGCGCTGTGTTCTCTGCATGATTCTTGCAATCTCTGGGCTTCTGCCTCTCTGGTAGAAAGGAAATACTAAGATTCATAGGAAAGCAGTGAATTAGGAGATGTGGTAGCAGGAAAAAAAATGCAAGTTCTTTAGGAATACAAATTCTGTGATAATGGAAAATCAGATTCTGGGAAGCATATTGCATATCTGGAGACCAAATGGATCAGTGGTAAAGGCAAAAGTAGGGGCTTCACAGCATGGCTTAGTTTTACATGAAGGAAGGGGTTCAGTTTTAGCACTGCTCTAGATCGTTTCTGTTTGACAGAGCAGAATTATGCTCTGAGAGTGTGCTTTATTATTTCCTTTTTTTTTTTAATGAGGAAGAAAATGTATGAGCTTTCATTTAGACAGATTCAATGCAGCTATGTTGAATGTCCTAACAATAATCAAGCTTGTAGCAAGTGACTGAATTATTCATTTATGCAAATTTAATTTAAACAAACATAGAAAAGGGGGGCATCTATCCAGACCTCTCAACTTCCCTATCATAAATTACAGGCTAGAGGAAGAGTCAGTAGCTGGCGGAGTGCCAAACATCCTCCCCCCCGTACAAATACGGTTTTCAACTTCCAAAACTCAGCTACCCAGCAGTTCTGCGAACAGATGCATGATGCACGCCCTTGAAAAGAAATAATAGCACAAGGAAGTAGAGAATGGAAAAGCCTCCAGGATCCACCACAGATCATCACTCTTCTATCATAGAGCAGCAGGGAAATGTCTGCCTGCTCTGTACAATGGTACAATATTTAAAGTAGGGAGAGGAAAGGGAAATGCTACCTGATTCAAATTTAGTGCACATAACCATGTACTTGTGCCAAAAAGTCCTTCTTGATCCCTTTGTATCCAGTAAATGTCTACTGTCAAGTTGGTAAATATTTTTGTCACTGGAATGGACAGTATAGTTTCTTAATGCTCACAGACAAAAAACAACTCTCAAGAAATGATTTTTTTTTTCCTAAAAAAAAAAAACACTGCATTTCAAGAACTTGGAAATGTGTCATTCATCTTACAAATGGTAAAACCACGGCCCCATTAAGCAGTGCCAGTCCTGTTTCTTGCACTTGGTTATACTGCTCGAACAAGACACATGCACATGGTGTCTTTTGTTTTGGCTGCTGGATCAACAAGAAGGAGGAATCTACTCCTTTTTGCTCTGCAACAAGAGGAAATTATTACGTTTGGTACCTGTTTTCCAGCAGCATGGGAAACACCAAAGATGGCCTCCACAGGGGTCCTCTTGGTGGTTTTCCCTTGCCAAGATTTACTCTATGGTGCAGCAGTGCACACACTCATAAATGATTTGCAACCATTATTTGTTGCTGCCCCTCTTTCCTTGGGAGAATTTCTGCTGCCAGGGTCCACATTAGAAAACTGGGAAGGAAAGCAGAGATAA
The DNA here is from genome assembly GCA_011076525.1 of Nettapus auritus. Classification (NCBI taxonomy): domain Eukaryota; kingdom Metazoa; phylum Chordata; class Aves; order Anseriformes; family Anatidae; genus Nettapus; species Nettapus auritus. The sequence goes on along the minus strand of CM021768.1, from coordinate 35,557,798 downwards.
AACAAGGTAGGCCTCCAGGAGAAGAGCTGGCAGTCCCTGGGCTCTGGGGGGACCCCTCTGCTGTCTTCTACTTGTCAGGGATTGATGCATAAAGGTTTTTTGCTTACACATCTCTTCTGCTGGGGTGAATTTCTTCCAAGAACCTCATAAACCTTCTCAATGTGATTATATCTTGAGTACACGACCTTCCTGATTTATTCTGGCAGTCATCTGTTGAATATGACAGTTTTGTTTCACCAAAATATTTTTGAGACTGAGCTGTATAAGAGGAGAGACGCAATGTGGGAGAAAGGTGAAAGAGAAAACACAGAGTGCATTTGGTTCATAGTTTTCTCTGCAGTAGATAAAACCCAGCATGAATTTCCCCACTGCTCAGTCAGAGGAAAAAAAAAAAAAAAAAAAAGCAAGTCCCTAGAAAGACAAAAGCTGCAGGAACAGCCTGTTTTGAGCTCAGTGATTTATTCTCCATGGTGAAAAGGGAAACCATTGATGCTTTGCAGTTAAAAATATCACTTTGGTAACAGGGAAGTTCTGGAGCAAATACAAACACAGCGTAGCCGTTTATGACAAAAATTCCAGGAGAAGCAGAAAGAAAACACAGAAGTCCTGCTGAATCTTGCTTCTCAGATGTGTGTTCTCAGTGAGGAGGGAATTAGCCTCTCTCCAGGCGTAGCAGCTTGCAGAGCTAAAATTGGCCTGTTCATAGGTTTTGGGGCCCTGTTTAATTCAGTCTTTTTCTAAAATTTCTCTGCTGAACTCATTCCTCATAGTTGCAGAAATGTTGAAAGCTTCCACAGACTCACAGCAATCCTATGTAAGCAATTTGAAATTGAAGTACCCCCAGTTTCTCTGAACAGTTTGCTGATGGTCCAAGGTTTAGCGTCCGGGCACAACTGGCTTTTCTTTGGCCATCTCCATTCAACAAGCCTTTATTCACCATCATTGTTTGGAAAGGAGTTGGGTTTCTTTGGCTGCTGTGGGAGTCTGGAAAGCTTTCTGACTGCTGGTTTTCAGAAGAGTCAAATTGTGTGTTCTTTATGCTCAAATGCTCCTGTACTGTCAATCTGAGTGAAACGTCCCAGGCTACCCAGTTCAAGTTGCTTGTCCAGGGAGCTGCTCGGTGGGATCAGAGTCCAGGTTCATGTGAAGTATTCTTCAAACCATTCTGTATTTCTGCAGTGGAAAAAGTTAGTTCAGAAGCGTGCTTTTGTGCAAGACATGCAACGGAGTGAGCTGCACTGAATCTTCACAGCCAAAAATGCAAGGGAGGGAAAGTAATGCAGGGGCAAGACCTGGCCCTCACCGGAGGTTCCAGCATTGTGAAGAGACAAAGAGAGGGCTCTTTGTCACAGGCCATCTTCCCCAGGATGTCTTCACATTGGCAGAGCCTCATTGACTACTAGTTTACATCAACTTCTACATCTGAGCAGCAGCCTGTAAAAATTTTCCTCCCATTTTGTCTTCATAGAAAACAGTAATTTTGAGACAGCCGCGTTGGTGCTTCTTGTTTCTTGTAAACAGTTATGTGACCATCAGGCGCTCAAATTACCTGGGCAATGCTGTCTGTCCTGGAGAGCCTGACATGGCCAACGTTTCTTTAAAAGCTCACTTCAGAGTTTTATGTTTCTGAGAAAAGCCACTATTCTTAGCTGCAGACATGTGGAAGAATGCAGGGGAAAAGAGATTCCAGATGCACTGGCCGTGAGGGCCCTCTGTGAGTAATGCAGAAGGAGCGAAGGGGGGTCAGCTGCACGAATGCCATTCCTTTTGCTGAGAGCAATTGTCTCATCCTCACAAGTCCCCCAAAGGCAACAAGCAAATGCTTGTAGGCTCTCGTCTGTATCCCCTGTAAAAAAATAAAAGTGTAATCTTTTTACGGTAGTACAGCAAGCGGATCTCCCTTGCACTGACCCTTGCAAGGACCGTGGCTGTTATGATGGGCTTTACCAATAGCAGTTAGGAATGGAAAAGACCAAGAATGGCACCTCCTGCCAAGGCAAGATTGTTTGTGTCCACTCTACTCACATCAGTAGTTTTCTTAGATTGACAGGTGACTGAACACGTGGCAGAAACCAGGCTGCTTTTAAATTTTCCTGCCTTTTGCTTCTCTGCACAGCTGCCTTACTGGTGCTTTTGTTAGCCAGCAATAGCAGTTACCTGACCGCTGATATTTTGAGATCAGGTTTGTGGCCAGAAAAATAGTTCCTGATGGCTTCATAGAAAGTTCTGCTAGTACTTTAGTAGATAAATTTTTTCTGCTCTGCATAGTGACGTGCTGGTTTGACATGCGACAGTATGAATGTACTTTTCTCACTGTAAACAGAAAGTTGGGTCTTTCCAATAAACTGAGCCACAAAACTTAAATTCTTTGTGTTACCACTGGTAAGTCAGAAAAACTGCAGCCCCGACCCTGCAGTTTGTCATGGATGGAGAGCAGGATCTGCGTGTGCCTCTAATTGCTGGCTACTTAGCATGTGCAGGATTCAGGCTGCTGATTCAGACACAACTGCAGTGAGGCATGTAAGTCTATGCTGAAATCTGCCCCTGGTTGTTGGGTAACTACTCTCAGTAAGGGTGACAAACACAGCTTAAATAGAGTCTAGGTTCAGGTTTTAGTTGAAGAGTATCTCGCTTAAACACGAGATGTATCTTGTTGATTAGTTTGCAGAAGAGCAAATGAGGTTAGGTCCACCTATTTTTGCCTTTTTTGTTAAATGATGGATGCTCTGTCAATAATCACGTTACTGGCAAGAAAATATGACATTTATATTGCACCCACAGCTTGCATTTTAAAAATAGGTATTGCCCAGCTATAGTTTAGATGAAAATCCAAGAACACATCAAGCACGCTCATTTATCATTCCCCAGTGAGGCTGTTTTGCCACACATGCCAAAGGTAATTGCAGAGTCCATTTTATATGGAATTTATTACTTGCTGGTGACATTTGATGAACTTGGGTCTCGACACATGACTGCTGGATGAAGCAGCCTTGTTTGGTTCGTGTCTCACTTACCAGAACAACTATTTGAAAGAGAGGCATCTTGTTTATCTAGGAGTATCTGTTCTTTTGGAGGAAGGAAAAAAAAAAGCCCTCTGATATTCTGGAGGACATCAGCACTGCTTTTTAGCCATGCTCTGCCCCGTCTGAGCCATGTGTGCCTTTACTGTCAAAGATGTGGGAGATCTTCAGTGAGTTCTCATATCCTTTTAAGTGGTCTTTGAAAACACTTTATTTCCTTTATCAAAGATAAAATACAGCGTTATTAAACTCCGGGCCACAGAAATAACTATGGGGGTTGGTGGTTATCCTGGATAACTGTGAACTGTTGAGATGAATACCTCTTTCGGTGTGGCTGCAGGAAAGAACTGAAGATGTTCTTCCCTTAGTCTTGGACATAGCAGCATACAGCACGCTGCAAGTCACTGCTGGAATGACTGATTTTCTTGCAGCAATGCTAACTGAAGGGGTTATTCAGTACAACTAACATCTCCACTATGTCTGCTGCAGGGTGTGTTGGAGAGCTTTCTGGGCACAGCAGTCACCGGAGCGATATTTTGCCTTTTTGCTGGTCAGCCGCTCACAATTTTGAGCAGCACGGGACCTGTCCTTGTCTTTGAACGGCTTCTCTTTAACTTCAGCAAGTAAGTGAAAGGGTGGAGGGTGGGCAGGAGGAGGGGAGTAATATCTCACACTAATAAAATACTAGTTAGGGAACGAGATGGCTTGTGGTGGGGAAGGAGGGGGTTAGTGTATGTAGTGAAACATCACTTTGTTCCTTATTGAGACTTCAGTGCTATCACATCTGAGATTTTCACAGGCACGTGTACCCCCAAGCACTGCCCGGTGTGTGGGTGCGCATCTCCATTAGGCCTCTTGGAAATGCTTTGCCAAGTCTGTGCTCGATGAGAAGTCTGCACTACTTTCAGTTAGTGTGCTTGTTCTTCCCTGACTGCTGCATATGTTTTCCTGATTGCTGTGTTTCCCATCAGAGCAAAGAAAGCAATTCCAGCCCTCGGGGATTTCCCTAACAGGATCCTTAGGTCTCCAGGTTACCAAAAATTTGTCCTTAAATTAGTATTCATTTGAAGTAATTGCTCTAACTAATAAAAGTAAACGTACCTATGATATAAACAGCTACACAACTCTGTTTGCTCCCAGAATTCCTAGGTGGAGTTGTGCTGCATTAAATGCTTCTGCTTTGTTTTGTCTTTTAACTAGCATAAAGAGGTTCTGCTCCCACCTAACAGCGTTAGCACATATGCTGTGCTAACAGCCGAAACCCAGAGCTAAGAGGAAGCCTGTACTATTAGGTGTTCTCATTTGTTATTTCTCTATCTGCACTGTTGGGAAAATATAATGAGAATCCCCAATGGAATCAGCATACTCATTGATAACTTTACTTGTATGACTAGAAAATAGAATATTTGCTAATTTTCTAGAAAATTAGAAAATAGATAACATTGAGTTATACAGAAAATACCCCAGATCTCATGGCCCTCTTTTCACCCATCAGGGAGAGTTCACAACATTGCAAATACTTGTATTGCAGGACAAAAAATCAAATGCTTTTGGATTGGCATTGCTGAGCTTTCTTTCAAAAGCAGTCACCCATTATGTGGAACAGATCTTTTGCCAATTGTAGTTATTTTTAGAAAATGGTTATTGAATGACTAAGATAAACATGGCTGCAGGTTGCAATAAGGCAGGAGGTATGGTACAGGATTGGCTCTTTAATCTCCTTCTTCATTACATGGGGGCTATGTGGGTACTTATTCAGAAATAATTGAGCAGATCCAATATGAACATGCCTTTCCTACGAAAGCCCTACGCATCAGAAAAGTCTTCTGAGGTACAGAGCTTCTGGAAGGCAGACAGTATTTTTGACACGTGATCCCACTTGCGCAGTGCTACAGTGGACTCTTCTGGAGTGAGCTGGTTTCATCTGCTTCCTAAACTCCATTGCTAATGCTTGTGGCAGCATAAGCCATGTCTGTGAAACTCCTGCAACTCGGTGTGAAATGGGCATAGTCTGATTGTTGTACCACACTGTCAAAGCCAGTGCTATTCTAATCAGTATTATTGGGTTTGAGGCCAGAATGGCTTCGCACTGCTCTCTGATCCCCCCATTCACAGAGCCATATTTATACCAACCCAGGCAGAGGTTCATCTTGGAGTCAAGGATGCCAGGAAGAGACCTTGAAATCGTATGCTGTCTCCTCTTGCCTGGCCATGGGACTGCCGTTGTCCTTGGCACTGTTTGCACGATCATGTCCTGTTTGTGTCTGGTTTGCAGGTCTGCCCAGGTGCTGCACCTAGAAGAAAAAAAAGCAAGATGGAAAAAAACTTCCTGTGACTTTGGGAGGGAGAAGGTGGTTATTTTTAACCAGAGGAGGAGGTGGTGGTTATAAAAGCTATTGTCCTAACAACCTGCTGGAGCAGAAGGGCAGGATTTTTTTGAGGGACTCTTTCTCACAAGGAAATTGGTATCAAGTACTGTGATTTTCAATAATGCATTTGTGGTTGTTCATATTCACAACACCTTGTTTCCTGCTGGGAGCAAAATGAGAAAGACCTCCCATCTACTGATTCATTTAAAGCGTGTGTGTGTGTGTGTGTGTGTGTGTACAGATACCTAAGAAAGCCTCTGTTGGATGACAGCAAGCATTCCCAAAAGAAATTCAGAATACGTCATGATCACGTCTTCATTACTAGCACAGTGCAGTTCTGTATTGCCCTATTCTGCAGATCCCATCCTATTTCTCTGCACTCCGTCCCACTTGGTGTAGTAAACCAAACATTAACACTCTGCTGTGAAGAATTTGGTTGGCAATATATAATAAAACACTTAAATTTGAATTTAACCTCAGTTTGCTGCTGATTAAGTTAAAGAACTGAGGACTTAGGTGCCCTCAGTTATCACCCTAACGACCAGGTGAGTTGCCTAGGCCTGGTGCTCCCATCTTACAGTGCGGTATCAGCCCATTTGGGCTGGAAGCAATGGGAATGTACTCAGCCACGCTGAAAAGCACTCCCAGCCCTTCTGCCTTCCAGACACAAAAGTGGGGTGTTTGGAAATTATCCTCTGCAGGGATGCCAGATGAACCAAGGACTAAGTGTTTCGTCTGCTGTGTTCTGTACATGAAATGTCCTGTGCGTTTTCATTTGCTTTGTAAGTTTCAGAAGTGCTGCGGGAGTTTGAGGGGTAAAAACAAAATAGTTCAAAACTTTCAAACTTCTTGAATAGGGTGCAGTCAGGACTATATCTGGGCTTCTGCCAGCCATCTTCTTCACACTTGTCAGATGGACAACAGTTACTTCTCTCTAAGACACCGAGTCTGGATATTTCAGAGAGCTGTCGCTGGGATCATATTTTCCCCTTCTCTTTTTCTAAATCATCACTATTTCTTGCTTGCTCCTTACTCCTCTTTCCAGGTCAGACTTTGTGTGAGAAGGCTGCAGCCCTCTCTGAGATTTTTGTCTGCATTAAGGAGAAAACATTGCAGAGACTTGTTTTCAGTGCAGATGCCCGACACTGTCTGAGCCTACATGACATCGACCCAGGATCCTCACAGAAATGCCCCGTAGCAAGCCTTTACCTGGGACCTTGCCTGGTCTTCAGCATTTTCTCCCACTTTACAGCTACGAGGTTGTAGTTTCCCCTGGTTAGGTGTAGTTCCCTCCGTTCAGGTACTTTTTTTTTTCTCCACTCTGCAGTTTTATACCGTGCACTAGAAAATTGTCCTCAAGCCCCTCTGTCTGCCAGCATTTCTGCTGGTGATGGGGTAGGTGCTGGGTGAATCCCGGAGCACAGTACCAAACTGCTGCAAAGTTCAGTGCCCGTGGATGAATGCTGACAAAGGGTAGAGGTGCGTAAACAGCACACTGAGTCAGACCACGTCTACTTGGGTCACTCTGACTCCTGGAAATAGTGTGTAAAAGCGTGCACGTGGGCGATGCAAGGTCACTTTTCACTATTACTACAGGAATTTTGAGGGAGTCCATCTGCAGTGGGAACTTGAATATACAGCAGAACCAGCTTGTTGCCATTTCTCAAGGCATCCTGTTTTGCCAGGTTGCAACTGCTGTGCCAGGTGTTTTGTCACTGAGCTAAAACCACCCTTAGTGCTAGGAGCTAAGCTGTCCCTGAGGCACTCACAGTCCTCGGGAGGAGCTGATGCTGACCAGCGCCTTCCCTCCCAGTGCAAACAGGTCTGGAAAGGTTTGTCTTCAGGGCCATCTAGCAATTTCATTCTCTCTCATGCCTTTGAGAGTGACTTGAATTTGCTTTTATGTTGTTATGTTTCAGAGCTGTGGGTGGTTATCTGGTGTAGCCTGCATTCCCAAGGTGTTTTGAAGTGGGCTTTCGCTCCTTTTATTTATTTATTTATTTTTAAGGAAAGTTCACAGGGAGAAGTGCTCAGGTTGTTGGGGGAAAGAAAGGATAAACTCCTGGGCTCTGTCTGCTCTCCACAGCTTTTCAGTACTGTTAGAGACTTTCCACAGAAACTGTCTTCCTGCCCTTCCTTTGCACACTGCGGTCTGGCAGGACAGGGCTACCTGGCTTCCATGAAAAAACAGCTGGCTGTTCTGGCTGGGGCTTGGCCCTACTTCCTCCAGCTCCTTTTCCCAGAATGGTCAGTAATCTCCTTGGCCGGGCCTTACCTTCTTTGCTGTTTGATTTTCTTATTTCTTTGGGCTTAAAAGCCTCCCTTTGAACTTGGTGCTCTTAGGGCATGGCAGTCTGAAGCAGCAAACAAGGGGCAAACAAACTTCCCAGGAAGGAATGATACGGTTCACCCCCATCATCCCCAGCAGCCTGCCACATCCTGGCACCAAGGGCTGGTCGTTTTCTGCTTTGTGTTCCTTTATGCGCTGCTGGTACTTGTCTGAGATAATATAAGGGCATGAGACACGGAAATGCAGGCTCCCGAGTGGGAGGCTTGGCAGGAGGCTTTTCTAAAGGAAGTTTGTAAACTGTGGTTACATCTTCATCTGGTGGAAGGCTGTCGGAGTTCAGCTGCTCTTGGGCTGGGCAGCTGGATGTTTGGGCCTTTACAACTCGGCGTGTCTTTGCCAAGGGAGGATTTGTCCTGGGAAGCCTAGAAAGAGCTTGAATTCATTGGTAACATTTAGTAGTGGAGGCAGAAGCAAGAATGATCACTTGTGCAAGCTTTTCTGCTACCTCAGCTATTAAACTGCACGAGGTACTTGTACAGAGTTGACGGGCTGAAAAAAGAGCTTAGCACTTGGGAACACTTTCGTTTAGTCTACATACAGCCAGGTCCCAGAGTCCACACATTCTCCTTCCACTTCTCACTAGAAAGTGCAATTCTGTATGAATTTATCTAATCCTTGATATTTTCCTTTCCTGCCACCACTGTTTCGTTGCAGAGACAATGATTTTGACTACCTGGAGTTTCGCCTCTGGATCGGCCTTTGGTCAGCCTTCCAGTGTCTCATTCTTGTTGCTACTGATGCCAGCTTCCTGGTCAAGTACTTCACACGCTTCACCGAAGAAGGTTTCTCCTCTCTTATTAGCTTCATCTTCATCTATGATGCTTTCAAGAAGATGATCAAGCTGGCAGATTATTACCCGATCAACTCCGAGTTCAAGGTGGATTATATCACACATTTCTCTTGTGCCTGTGAACCACTGGGTCCAGGTAAGAGAATGTTTTATTGGCCCCCCAATTTGCAGACAGAACATCTCATTTGTGTTGTTTTGTTTTGCTTTTAAATTGTGCTGTGGCCCGGATAATAATGTGCTGGAGTAATCCTTTACCAGTTTTCTTCAGGTATCCCATCTTTGCTTTGTTTTCAAGCTGAGGGATGTATTTCACCCGAAGTGCCAGCTGGAATTCTTTTCTAGCCAACCTTTCTGGCACTCCTCATATGAGCACTGTTAAGAGCAGACAAGCTCTCTCTGTACCTGTGTCTCCTCACATCCTTGTGGCCATTAATTCTGTGCAGCATCCCTTTGAGAAGACTGTGAAGGGTCAGAAGTGAGGGCTAGGTCACTGCCAGGATGCTTAGGTCACTCCTGATAGCTACTGTACCATTTTGACAAGTGCAGGAGCTGGATTTATTCAGGGCGGTTACCCAAACATGGGCGGTTTTGCACCTTTTGGCTGTGTATGAGTGGAAAAGCATGACCAATTCCTCATTAGAGTGGAAGGGAAATATATCCATCAGTGTAGCCTATCTCTAGAGCGTGGGCCGCGAGGCAAGCATAGCCAGAATATGTATAGATCTGGCAATACAACCGGGAACAAAAGGTTACAAAACCCAAATACAAACAGAAGCATGCTGGCTGTTACCACTCGGGAAGTTGTAACCAGTTCTAGGATTCTTCAAACAATGAGGACTGAGTAAGAAACTTGGTTTGTACTCAAAGTAAACTTCAGGTTATCTTGGCATACCTGCCAAACAGGAAAAGCATCTGGCTGCTGCGAGCTGCCTCTTTGCAGGAGGTGTGAGGAACTGGATCCATATAAGCTGTGTGCTTACATTAGGTATTAAATGCACAGTCACTGCAAGCACTCAGTGCTAGTCTAATTCTGCTTCCATCTGAATGGCAGGGTGCTTTCTCTCTTGGTGGCTGAGTGGCTAGGCCGATTATCTCTCTCTCTAAGTGTTCAATGCTGGAACAAACGTCTTAGTTTTCCAAATGAATGCCCAGGGCACAGACCCACTGCACAGGGCAAATGTAGCGGTACAGCTCCAATGTGAAGAGGAAACGGAGCATGTGGCAGAAACCCACATTTGTTGTTCCATTTTGTAACAGATTTGTGCCCAGAAATGCAATCTTGATCTTTACCTTCTAAGCAAGTGGTGGGAGGATAAGCATGCCTTGTTTGATAAGGTCCACAGACCCTTACTGCTGTGATGCTCTTTTAGTTTTTTTTTTGCCTCCTAGCCAGATGCTTGTTTCAGAGGGTAAAGACAACTTGAAATCAAGCAATTCCCAAAGCCTTGCTTGATGTTTCTGTGTAGTCACAGCAGAGATTTCACACAGTGGGAGTCTGGCTTCACTGGGCACTTGTGCATGCGTATGCACACATGCACCCTTACATCTGCGTGCGAGGTCTCAATTCTTAGTGCCAACCCCACCACATCTCGCCATAAGCAGGGCTGGGCCAGTAGTTGAGTGCGATGGGCTTAGGTCTGCTGAAACAGGAGAGTTAAGGAGGGAGCAGTGGAGCCCTTGCTGGGCTTGAGGATCCCACAGGGTGCATCATCTGGGACTTTATCAGGAGGATGGAAGTAGTCTCATCTTCAAATGTTTCTTCTTTAGTTTTTCAAGTGACACTAAATAAGTTTAGTTTTTCAAGTGACACTACGAGCGAGCACGTAATACTGGACATACAGACAGCAATCTGTACATGTAGCCCTCTGGGCTGTCTCTCCAGACACACCAACCACTCCTGCATAGACCTGTGTGAGTCTGTGGCACCTCAGGCATGAAAACTTTAGCAGTATGAGTAACGTCTGAGTTTCAAAAGCTGCCAAAGTTGAGGGAACAGATTGGAAACAACTATCTTGGAACAGAGAAGCAAACAGGGATCCCATATTTAAACTCCATCTAAAACAAACTGGAAGAAGTCTTGTGCGAGTTGCTGGGGTTAAGGTATTCACAGAGCTAGTGACAGTAGATGAGCCCTTACGCTGTTCTTGTCCCTTGGTTGGGGACAGTTCAGCACCTTTCACAGGACTGAAATACACTGATGCACGCGTATGTGTATAGCCGTGTCTGTGCATAAACCCAGACAGACAGCACAAATTTAATTCCTTCTCCTTATGAATAGGCAGCTTTCCACATCAGCTGCTCATCATCACAGTTACAGAGGCCGTTCTCTCTCCTGCCACGCAACAGATAACAGCAGCAAAGTCGCAGACAACAGCCAGGAAACAACCTAAGCTAAATGCTTTCAAAAAGGGTTCCATGGCTTCTCTTGGTTTGCTCATTTTTGAAGCTAATGCATTGCTCTGTTTCCATACCTATAGACAAGCAATAGGAGTCAGTCTGTAACATTTCATACACAAAATGGAAGTGGCCTCATTCTCCACGTCGTGCATTTCTTAATGTAGAAGCAGAATATCACTGTTGGTTTTCCAAGGTATTTCTACCTGCTCTGCATGGTGTTGGTGGCAACGCAAGGCTCAGGGAAATGGTGAATTGTGCCCCAGCAGCTGTGTGTGTTGTTTATCCCTTGGCTCTGAGGTGAATTCATTGAGGAGGATGCACAGCATAAGGAGTTCTGAATGTAATCCGAGGAGAGCTCTGTTCCCAGCTGTATCATGAATGTCTTCAAAACAAAGCTCAGGACTGAAAAGGCTGGTTGCAGGTTTTGCAAGCAGGTATCAGAAGCCCATTAGGACATCAATTACTGTTTTTGAGAATATTTACCCCCTCTCCCCCGCCCCCCCCGAAAGTTTGCAGGCTTTCTCTCATGTATGAGGAAAAGGAATAAAAAGGCAAATGGCAGATTAGCAAAAGGGCATGCCCGATTCTAGGAAATGATGTGTAACGTGGTAGCAGACGATTGCTTTCCAGTGTTCTTCCTATAGTGCAGATAACGTGTGTTGCTTCTGGGGTTGTTATTAGCTATGGTTGATAAGCTGTCAGAGGTTGTGCTGGGGACAAGGGGAGATTTTCTGGTGTGTTTTTTTTTTTTTTTTTTTTCCCTCCTCAAAGTAAGTGCAGGTAAAGCTGTATTGACTTTGTCACACTACAGCTGGCTGTTCTCTCATATTCTGATTCAGGCTTTTTACAGTTGTCTTTAATCTCTGTTGTTGAGATCTGGCACCAGGCTTCGCATCTGTGCTTAGCCTGCATTGCTCAGCTTCTGCACCGTGCTCTGCACGCGCTCCCGCTCACAGAGGCCTCAGGAGGCTGCACAGCTGCATCTCACCAGCCCAGTACCATCACCAAAGATGCCCTACCAGAACCTCAGAGCAGTCGATGCCGCTCTATGTGTGTGATACGCAGGTCTCCCACCACACAGAGCCGTCCTGCAGATTTTCTTGGTTTATCTGGCAGGGTGCTAACCCACTGGGAGTGTTTGGGTCCCTCGGGGTTGCTCCACCACAGAGTTCACATGTCATGCCACTGCCCATGTTTTGGAGAAGGTGAGGAATTTGTTTTCATTTAGGGCCAAATGGCCATTAGTTCAGGTGTGTAGCAGGACATCACACAGGACCTTAAAGTAATGCCTTTGAAATCACTGATGGGATTTTTGTGTGCTCTGGAAATAATTAAACTGTGTGCCATGCAGGGGCTTCCCTTTGATCCTTGTACCTCCAGTCTGTGTCTTTGAGCAAACATTGACTGTTTTATAACGTGGGTGGAGAAGTTTAAACACAAAAACACACTCCATCCACTTTCAGGAACGTTATCATCCACATAGCAACTAGTCAGAGCTGGAGTTAAAAGGACAGCTACAGAAAGTTTCTTTGTGTGCCAACAGAGAAATCAGAAGCAGCAAAAGAAATCCTCTGCACTCTTGGTGCATTCTGGGGAGGGAAAAAAAAGAAAGAGAAGAGAGCTTTTTAGATTTTGCTGACAGTGCGTTCCTGTGATACCACACAGGAGTGGAGCAGACAGTGAGGCAGAGAGGCCCTCTGAGGCTGGAGTATCTGGCAAAGCATAAAGGCTGTGTGCTTGTTGCAGGCTTTTTGGTACTGGTGTGACAGTGCTGCGACTCTTACTGAACTCACCATGCTGCACCTGTCTGCTCAGAGTGGACAAACTTTTCTGTACAAATATCAGGTTTTTTACCTGATCGGTCACGCCTCTGGAGAGAGTCTTGATGTGACAAGATGCCAGAAAAAGAACACAAAACACCACATTAACCATCTCTTCTCAGACCTGATGTCTCCAGGAAAGGATTGCATCACTTTACAGGCTCAGCTCCATCCTCGTAGCATGGCTTATGGTTTGGCACAATTCTCACACCCAACTGGTGTCCTCGGGGTTAAAGAGTCCTCTGGCCACTGGGCATTTCTGTACCAGGCCTTTCTAAAGAGATTGGTGCTGTTGCAGGGAAGATGTCAGCACCAAAATCTGCAGTTCTGCTTCCAGGCATAGCAGATTGATGTCTTGACAAGAATCATGAGATGTTATGAGGGTCTGGGAGGCTGCCTACATTTAATGTTGTGCTAGTTATCTAGACCCCATGATGATTTCAGTAGTGTAAAAGATGCGCACACTTACACTTTCTCCAGCTAAACAAATGTGCCCTATACAGTATTTGAACAGAACTTTAATATTGTTACCAGACATAGAAATACTTGCAAAATTTAATTAAAATGGGGGGACATAACTGACGACCTTATTTTCAGGCAAGATTGCATTTCTAACTGAATTTTTAAATACAGATCATTTCTAATCCTATGAATACAAAAGGAAAACATGCAACTATGTCACAGTGTATGTGGAGCCTTTTTAGCAAAATAAATTATCTCTATCATGTTAATTACAAAAACTCTTATCTATTTTTTTAAAGCCAAAAAGTGGGATTGTGCCACATTCTGCAATGCATTTTGCTTTTCTTGATATTTTGAGGACATATATAATCTGAAATTAATAGCTATGAGAATTCTGTATTCATTTTAATCCAGAAATCATTGGGAAAATACTGCAAAACCAATAAATAGCATGTTGTCTTTCTATTTCTGTTATTTACAATGAACTCCAAAAAAACCATCCCAGTTAGTTTACTTTGAATTGTTTCCCTTACTGTTTTTCCCTTTTTGAAGTGACGTATGACTGTTGCTCTTGAGTCACTCCAAAAAAATACTTTTGACTCTTTACTTCAGAAAAGAGATTGCAAATACTTTCTGCTGCTGCTTTACCAAGATGGAATGATGAATGATTTAAGAGCTTAAATTTGCTTTCTTTCCGGGCCGTTTCGACACCATGCTCTCAGTATTCTTTTTCTGTTCTCTCTTTCAGATAATAGCTCGTTATTTAATGGGACAACTGTGCCGTCAGTTGATGGGCTGACCTATTCCTCTGCTGAGATGGTAAGTGATGCTTCTAGGAAGGTGGGCTTTGAAAACATCAGCGTGGTGTTTGGTGACTGGGGAAGAAACAGGAGCTGGCATCCCTCCATTGCTCATGCTTTCACTCTGCAAAGTGGCAATGTTTAAGCAGCAGGCCAGCCACAGCAGCAAGAGAGGAAATTCTTTCTATTTTTTTATTTTTATTTTGAATGTTAAATAGAATCAACTGGCAGTCCCAAAATTGGGAAAAATTAATAGGTATTTATTCTGGTAGTGCTGTTCCAACCTTCCTTTGGGAACATGTCCTCCTGTAACCTGGCAGTTTGTGGCCATGACCTTCCAGAGTGTTGACGTAAGAAAAGCTTGCACAGTTGAAACCGAGGGCAGCTTCCAACCCTGCTCTCCTCACTGAGCTGTGGTATGACAGAGCAAGCAGTTTACAGCTTGGTTTTATTTCAGCTGTTCCTTCCAGTGGCACTGATTGAAAGTGCAGTTTATGGGCTTCTTCGTAGTTCGCCAGGAAATCTGCTGCCTGTTTTCACAATGTATTTCTCTTTCCCACTTCTGTATTTTACTTTTCTGTCTTAAAATGCATATTTGCAAGGACAGGGACTACAGTCTTGGAAGTCTTTAAGGAACTGTTTTTGCGGGGCCAAAGAAATCAGTAACTGATCACATGAAGAAAATCCTTACGCTGACACACACACCCCTTTGCCTGTGACACTATGAAAATGTTACACTGCACTTCATCCTCCAAGGATTTCTTGTAGTACCACCTACAGAATACTGTGTGTGCAATTTGATAGCAGTTATGACTTGCACATAGTGGCCTCTTTCTTGCAATGGAGCTGTGTGTGTTAGCAGGAAGCAAGTGGATGGCCCTGTGGAATAGTGGGATCCTTGTGTGCAAACCTCATCGTGTCCAGAGCTGTAATGACACCAGTGTGGCCAGCCCTTCATTTGGAAGGTCCTGTTTCTATCCTGTTCTTTGATTTTCTGTGGCTAGCACTAGCTTTTCCAGATTTCCCTCACATGGTGAGCTTTGGATGATCTTGATAGGTTCAGATGCTTCTGTGTTTCATGCATAGGAAGTTGAGAGATAGAGTAGTAACCTTACGCTGAAGAATACAGATCCTACTTGTCTATATTTCTCCTAATGTGGTGGCCACTCTTGTGTGGCATCAGGTAGTCCAGCAGAAAGGGAAGGGTTTCTGGGCTTGGCATGCTGTGCAGGACCACTTCAGGCATTAGAAGTTAGACATAAACCTGAAGGAAAGGGCATCCCCCAAGGTCCCAAAAGGGTTGGCAGCAGCATGAAGAAATAGAAGCGAGGTCTCCTGATGCTGCACCTGATGTGCCCTTTACTGCTCCTTGCCATCTTCCCAGCTCCACCTCTGTCAGCTTGCTGTGGTTCTGAGCATCTGAGTTCACTGCTTCTTGAAGGGCTGAAAGTGAGGGACTAATTGTTCAGCTGCCCGTCACACAAAATAATGCTTGGGGAAGTGATGAGCAGCCCCAAGCTCTCATGCAATGCCAGCCGTCAGGACGCCTAAATCCACCTGTCAAGAGGAGAGTGCCAGTTGCCACTTCTGTTTCATTAACGAGAACGACTCTTCTCATTATTTGTGGATTTAGCATTTGATTGACAGTCTCGGGAGAGAAGAGGCATGCATTAGAGGAAGGCAAAGAACCAAACTCAGGCTGGGAGACAAGAAAAAAAACCAACAAGTTGTGTTTCCCAACTGTCCTTTGTCGGAACAGTAATTTTGACATCTCAGCCCTCCTTCCCCAAAACCCCATTTTGTGACACCCTTCCTGCCACCCAGTAGGGCTGGAGGCAGCTCCTGTCAGACCCGATTGTATCTCTGGCTGATTTTGCAAAGAGCCGGGGGGCCACGCTGCCCCTGGAGGAACTGAACTCTCCTGCTTTAGCCCTGGTCCCTGCTGGGGAAGCGAGCCCCTGGCACAGAGCTGGGCTGTTTCCTTGCCTGTGGCAGAGCAAGCTGGGAGCCAGCACTAATTTTTTGTAGTTTCAAAGCAAAATGAATGTCCAGGGACAAGAGACGAGGGTGTTGCGAACAGGAAGAGCAGCCCTGCTACAAACCCTGCCAGACAGCTGGCCAGGGAGGTGAACGTGCTGTGACAAAGCAGGATCACTTCTGGGGGGAGGTCTCCTATAGCTGGCAGCTCCCTGGTATAGGAAATGGCGCATCTCAGCCATCCTCCTGTGCAGACAGCTTATCCATGGGCTTTCACGAAGGGAAAGGACGGCTGTAGTACAAAGTCCTCTTCCAGTGCCCCAAATCCTTGTCCCAGCCTGAAAGCTGCAGCAGGAGAGCTCACTAAATAACATATCCTGGTGCTCAGAGCAAAGACTACCCAAGTAGTCCTGGAGTTTTCCAGCTATTTACAATCTGCTGGTTGGCCCTGTATTTGTGTGCTGCCTTTTGTATGCCTGTCAGTCTCAAATAAGCTGCCAGCCAAATGTTTGGGTCGTGGTGGGCACTTCCAGGAGGGGCCACTGATTCATTTAGGTAGTTAGGGTTGTGGGAAAAGGGATTTCCTCTTGTTTCTGCTCTTTGGTATCCCAAACAGCAGTCTTAACTATTGAACGCTCCGTGGGTTTTATTTCTGTAGCTCTAAAAATGCAAGTGCAAACTCTGTGGGAGGTATGCATGCAAATGCACAGTGCACGAAGTTTGCTCCCAAATACTGTTTTTTTCTGATGTCTGCTCTCCCCTTGCTGCAGCCCTGAAGCCAACAGTCAGGGCAGACCTGCAGAAACCCTATTGATGAGGGACAACTTGGCGCTGCTTGGTGCCGCTGAGAGACGCAATGCTGAGAGAGCAAATGTGTCGGCATCATGTCAAAACAAGAACATGGCTGTTTTTTGTTGTTGTTGTTGTTTTTTGTTTTCCTCACTGCTATCAATGTCAGCACAATCATGCCTCAGTTCAGCTAGAGCTCTCCGGAGTCACAAAATTTGCCGAGGAAACTGAAGTTTATCGCATACAGCTTCTGACCACTTGATAACCACCCAGTGTTTGGAGGCATACGTGAGGTATTTTACAATATACCCACATGAACAAGATTCTAATAGATACAAAATGAGGTCATGAAGCTTTAGTCTTCAGTGAGTACCTTCAGTATTTTCAAGATTTCTAATATAACTTTGCTTAACTTAGTTGTTGAAAATTTCCCTTATAAGCAACAGCATATTTTATATCCTACAGTTTTGCCTAAAGAACGTGCTTTTTCTGGTAAATTGCATGTTAGTCTGAATTATTCTGTGCCCATATTTGCAATAAGTTTTCTACAGCTGAAGTATCCGGAGTAGAATAAGCTTTTCTCTCTGTGTTATTTATTCACTTAGAGTTTTTGGTAAATATCCATTATCTCTAATTTTATGGTTCCTGGGACTATGATTTCCTTCATTTGGGTTTTCATACAGAAACAGAGGAGTAGAGACAATGTGATTCTAAAACTCCCCAGACTGGCAGGAGTTTATAGGTACCTAAAATTACTTGAAAACTTTCTTAGTATTAACACGTGCTCTGAATTCCCCGTCTCCCCCATGACGGTGCTCTCTGGGTGCACCTGGAATAACCTCGCGAGCTCACTGCTTTGTGCACATTTAGAGTCTTGGCCTCGTGCATTTGTATTTGTTCTGTCCTCATGGCTCTGCTGATGTTATTATGAATTATACAGGCTCAGGGAGAGGAAAAGACACTTCCTCAGGCTCTGCTCACCTCAAGCATTAGGAAACAGATGATCATCTAACATGTCCTGTGTGGCTCTGGATTCCACAATGGCATTTTAAATACAAATAGTGCTTCCCTACCTAGCAACTGCAGTTGGTCATCTTCAGTAACAAAGTATCCAAATCAGGATGGGAGCTATTAAAGGAAGTACAAAAGTGGGATCTTATTTGCTAGTACTGTAAGGAAGAGACCTTCAGCTCTTGCTGAAATGAACTGAAATGGTTGTATTTGTGTACGCTGCATTGAACCCCAGCAGGTGAGCTGGTGCTGTAGGACACTTCTGCGGTTTTGAGCACATTTTACCAGCTTAGCAGAGACCTGCTCTGCCACCGCCCTACTTTAGTAATTCTTACAACCTGCTCAGGGACATTTACAGCATGCACTGTATCCAGAGTACTTTGCAGGTGGTACAGCAGAGAGTGAGGTTGGACATCAGCATCTTTCTGGCTGCTTTTCTGTTAACACAGGGGATTTGTTTTGTCTCCCCAAATTTGCAACCTACCAGCACAAGCTCAATTCAAGCAAATAAAAGGAAGCAAAACTTAGTTTTGTTTGTTCAGCCTTCAGTACCATAGTGCCCGTCTTTTAGCCCAGGGCAATTGGCATTGCTTGGTGGAGGTGCTCGGAGGAGCACCACCTAACTGCAGCGGCACGATGCAGGAGTCTCTTGCTGCCAGCAGGTGTTAGGCAAGCTAAAGCCTTGTTTCTGTTAGGCAAGGAGAGCGATTTTCTGCTGTGGAAACTGTGCTCGTCTTCATCCAAGAGAAGCACATTTGGTTTTGTTGTTGCTTGTACTGAATGAGCAATGGAGAGTGGATGTAGAGTTCGTCGCAGGCTTCTGCATGAAGTTTCTGACATGGCACTTCCCTCCAGAAAACCTAGAATTGTCCAGCAGACCACAGCTGAGGCAGACTTGGAATGGGGAGAATGTCTGAAATACCTCTCTGAAGCTGGCAGTGTTTAGGTTTGATTGTCAGCCCAGACAGCGAGCACCTTGCAGTTGGAAGTATGATGTGGAAAGGTGCTTCATACATAAAATTGCTAGGGGAAGAGATTCATCAGAGACCTTAGCTTTCTCCTTTCATTTATTGCCTATTCAAAAGATCTTCTTTCCAAGTTTGAAGGTGTAACCGGTGAGTTTGAAAGTTGACACCATCCTCTGTCTGGGTTAAAATCCATTCTGTCTGCCCAAAAGCACATGGATTTTTAGCTTCTGTTCCATGCCTCCATTTTCTTCACAGTATTTTTCCTGATGGTCTGTCTCTGTTCCCATCGTAGTGTGGGAAGTGTTTATATGAATGTGGCATCGTGGAAATGTTCTTTTTTTTCTGCAGTACAACACCACCATTGACTGGTCGTCTCTGACAAAGAAGGAGTGCTTGAAATATGGAGGACACCTTGTGGGCAACAGCTGTGATTATGTCCCTGACATCACCCTCATGTCTTTCATCCTCTTTTTTGGCACTTACACCTGCTCCATGGCCCTGAAGAAATTCAAGACCAGTCGCTATTTTCCAACCACTGTAAGTCTCTCCTTTCACCCTAACAGTCTGTTTCTTTACTCTTTCAGAGTGCAAAGTTAAGCCTTGCTTTTGGTGTAGTTGTCACATAGAGGGGCAAAAGCTTCGCAGGGAAGCCAGACTGCATTTGATGCAATAAAAGCATGGTACTGGTTAACCAAGGTATATCCTGGGTTTGCTTAGCTTTCACTCTGTTTCTGGAGGACACAGGTAAGTCAGCAGAAGAGCCAAAATGAGCTGTAATCTGTCATTGAGATGTGACGATGATTTTAAAGGTACTGAAGACAACAATTCCAAGCGAAGGTATGCAATAATGTAGTTTATCAGTCTTAAGAGTATTTCAGGCCTATATAGTTTCAGCTAGCTGTTTTTCAGAGCCAGATACAAAGCTCAATTTATGTACTGACTCTGGGGTAGGTTGGATGGAAGTTTTACAGAAATGAAATATGCCAAAGGGATGATTAATCAATGTCAGAAGTTTCCCTGTTTACAGCCTAAGGGGAGTGTTTGGGGAGAACAAAAGAAGCCCTTTGCTTTGTCACTGCAAAGTGGGTAAGCTAGTGGTCTGTATAGAAGAGATGCATCTTTCACCTTAACAGGTAGCATTTGAAACACTCAAAAATGTAAAGCTTGCCTACAGTCCATGTCTGGCATACCTTTTGTGGTAGGGACTTGTAGCAGAAATTCCATTTCTTTTCTGAAGATCAGATGCAAAATAGGGATGTCCTGGTAACCTTTGCATTGATTTAAACAAGATTTCGCTCAGACTTAGAGCCAACTTGTATGCATCTCTCAAGTGCATCTGCTTTTTCTGTCTTTGTCATGACAACTGTTCAATGTTCAAAGGCAGGGAAAAACAAAAACAAAAACAAAAAACCGGCCTTTCAGCTGTGAGGGTTTCATTTGAAACACACTGGACAAGTAGCTCTGCCCTCCCCAAGATTCAGCCTTTGCCAGTTTCATCAGTTTACATGTGAAAGAAGACATGCTTGTGAGCTTCTGTTTGTGTAACAAAAAGCCATGTTTGTGTAAGACTTGTCCCCCATGTTTGGCATTCTGACAGAATGGGATTTTTCCTGCAAGGATTTTTATTTACTGTTTTGCTGTGTTACAATTGAACCTCTATTATTTTTAATAAAAAGGAAATGAATTCCATCTATCCTGGAATGCCACTCAATTTATCTGTAACTATGTGAACCTGAGAAGCCAGGAAGGAACAAATCTTTAAAGATCCTGCGTAGTTCCAGACAAGCACAGTGGGGTCTATCCGGTTTAGCTTCAGAGCCCAGCCGGTGGCAGCTTTACACTGTGATACTGCATAGACTCGAGTAAAGTCACACTCCTCAGAGTATGTAGAGGATTTAACCAAGAAACTGAGTTTCTCATCCTGTCTGTTTGGGTTGACTTATTACTTGAACAAAAAATGCCATTTCAAACTCTGCCATTTACGTGGAATATCACATCTGTCTTGGAAATTTGAGTCTTCCATTTTCTTCCACTTCCCCCCCTTTTTTTTTTCTTAAATGTACATTGCAAAATCAGTCCTATTAAAAGAATGGTATCTGGGCATAACATATGTGTTTGTGAAAGGTACATACCTTAAGATTTCTGAGATGATGAGAAGCTCAACTTGTATCAAAATGCAGTCTCTGTCCCTGCAGAGAAAAAACATGAATATGAGAATCTTAATGAATCAGAGATCAGAAGGCAAATGGGAGGAGACAATATTAAATAATGTGTTAAAATGTCACTATTTTTTAGGCTCATTTTTAAATACTCAGTATCAGTTAATGTTGGAAGCTGACCTTGAAGTCTTTCAGTAATCAGTACGGCCAGAATGAGAACATATGCAATTATTTAAAAAAGAAACAAACCTAAACTGTCTCAGAATTCTTCCCAAGACATTAAATAGTTCTCAACCATTGGCTTACCATAGCAATCAGTTGGCTGTCCTGGCCCCTCAAACACTCTGAGCCTCTCGTGTCTCTGCATGGTCCCCATGTGCCTTAGCCTCAGGCTGGTGCTTGGCAGCGACAGTCGGAGAGCAGCGCAAAGCATGTGCTAGCGGCAGACTTGCTCTGCTCCCGGGCATGCTCAGCACCTTGTCAGGAGAGGAACTGGGAGTCTCGAGTGAACTCTTCCCTCCCTACTTTTTCTAAATGCATTTCATCTTGCACAGGAAGTTACTTATTAAAGAAAGGACCTCTTTTTCTTGATAGACTTGCATTGCAAGCTTTTCAGACTCCTAGGCCTCCATCCTGGTGGTTGTTGGCTGCTGTTGAAAGCAGTATCAGTAAGACTGTTCTGAAGAATTCATGTGGGAGTTTCTTACAAAAGCAGTTTTCTTTTTCCTTAGGCTTGTTTTCATACTTCCATTTAGGCTTAATTGTTTGGCCTTCAGACAACACTATGAAGTACCAAGGCACATTTGGGGAAAATGGAATAAGACATTACAATGTGCACCTTTGTTTCTACATAAAAAGAAATAATTAGTTTGTATTGCCACCAAATGCACACTTGGAATATCGCATAGAATCTAAGGCATGGATAAAGTGGTGCCTCATAGTGCTATTATGATATCAACTTCTGTTTCAGGCCAGGAAGCTCATCAGTGACTTTGCCATTATCTTATCCATTCTGATTTTCTGTGGAATAGATGCCCTGGTAGGTGTGGACACACCAAAACTAATTGTGCCAAGTGAATTCAAGGTATGTAATTGTTAGCTCGTTTTGTGGGCTTTGGAATAGGTTCCCTTTTCCACCCATCTGCCCTGAATAAAATGCCCTCAAAACAAGAAAGTAGTCAGCTTGCTGGAAAGGACCATTTCACTCAGCTGATACCCTTTCTATTTGCTTTGGCTGGATGATTTATCTCCTAAATCCGGCCTCCATACTTTGAACACAGGCCCAGCTTCTCCTACTTCCTTTGGGCTGGTGTAAGTTCTTGCATCCAGGACTCGTGTGTGCGGGGTTATGTGCTCAGTCACCCCAGGGACACATTCCCTCTTTCAGCTTCTTGGAGGCATTTTGGAGAAGCTGCACAAGGGTGCTTGCTGGCACATTCCTCATAGCCTCCCTTGTAACCTTGCTGCTAATCAGCTTGCAAAAGCTGGTCCCCCATAATCAATGCTTAATTATTAAGGACTTTTTGTTGCTGTTTCTGGGAGGGATGAAATCATCACAAACGTCAAGTGTCTCTCTGTAGCCTTTTAATGGAAGGAAAAGCCCTGTTGTTGGAAGTGTAAAGACATATATGCTATGATAATGTCACTCGTATATTGCAGCTCTAACACAAGCTTTCCTTTCCTTGCCCTTAAAAGCCCACCAGTCCCGAGAGGGGTTGGTTTATCCCACCTTTTGGAGGGAACCCATGGTGGGTGTACCTGGCAGCAGCCATCCCTGCACTGCTGGTGACTATCCTCATCTTCATGGACCAGCAAATTACAGCCGTCATCGTCAACAGAAAGGAACACAAGCTCAAGGTGGGTGTGCTTTGTGTCTCGCATGTGTGTGAAGAGCTGTCCTGTGCTGCTTCTGTGCTAGAGATGGAGGAGGGCCTGCGGCAGGGCTGCACATACAGCATGGGTCAGTACGGACAGGAAAAAAAGGGAAGCCACAGTATATCCATGAGGTCAGGATCTCACTCAGAAGAAAGGCTAACGAGGGAGGATGGTGCAGCACAAGCTGTAATCGTAAAAGGTAGAAAGAGCTGGGCGTTTTTCTGCTGTGCTGGGTAATGCCTTGAACCCTGACACCAGGGAGTTTGAAGTTCAGTGTGGACGCCTTACGCCCTTCTAATGATTGACTAATGATACCCTTGAGTATCCTCTTATGTCACTGTGTCGGTGGGGAAAGAATGAAAGTTAATTGTGGAATAAATAAGCGGGCATGCGTGGATCTGCAGAGAGCATTCACTGTAGGAGCTCAGGCTTGCTGCTGGGAGAGCCCACGTGCTTGAAAGGTCCTCTGCTCCAGCCCGAGCTGTGACGTGATTTTTCTGTGGACTGCATCCGAGCCAAAATCTTTCTCACCTAATCAAAACTGGCAAAGATTTTCCAGATCTGATAAGCCCCTGTTAGTGTGCTAACCATAAGGCCAGTGGGTGTTCCCAGAAATAGAATCATCAAACTGGCAGAACAAAGCTCTGTGTCACGGCCAACCTAGTACGTGAGGCTGTCAGCTGCTCCAAAGGGGGGTCTTGGTGTGCTGGGGTGATGGCAGAAACCCACCTCTGGTGGGTACAGCAAGAGGTGGCCCACGTATGGCAGCCATGGTGGCATTATGGTGCAGTAAAGCACAAGAAATAAGATGAAGAGATCTTGGAATTAGCAAAGGTATTGCAGTTGGATGTTATTGAAAGAGAAGCTTTATATCCGCTGACATAGAACAGCCTAGGATGTAGTAATGTTTTTAAAATAAACTTTCCAGACCAGCACTATGCACGTTTTCATGCCTGTAGGGTTTTTCCTTTCCCTGCATGGTCAGTTCTATTGAAAAATATTAAATTCCTGTAAAAGAAGACTCTCCCTTCCTGCTAGCAGCACACGTTTCAAGTGGTCTAACCTATGAGAGCAAAGACTCGCTCAAAACATGGCTAATGCTGGGTCATTGTTTAGCTAGCCAGTTCATCAGTTATACTGAGAGCTGCTGGAAATGTAGCTCTCCTCTGAGTTGAACTCTTGAAAAAGAGGAGGATGTTGCAGTTCGAATGGTCACTTCTAGGTGTTAGACAATCAACGTGATTTAAGACTGACCTGGGGGACAGAGAGGGCACGGGAAAGGTTTGTTGTGCAGAGTGGCGATTGCTGGCTGACTGCTGTCTTGTGGGGCTGGGTTGAAATAACCCTCAGAACATCAATTCTTGCCATCTGGAGCTGGGCAGATAAAATTAATAGTGTGCCCACATCTTCCTCAGGGGGAGGCTAATCTTTACCCTGCCCTTCAAGCACACCATTAGGTGAAGGTGATTATGGAGGCAAGGTACAGCATAGATGTCTGCAAGCCTGTCAGACAGGGCTGTCAGCATACACTTGCTTTCTGCAGGTGTCTGATTTCCTCACCTGTACGTTTCCTGGACGCGGCCTCAGTTTTAGGTACACTTGAGCCCTCACGATATGGCCTTCTGCTGCTACACGGATGTAACCATATCCACTCCAGTTAGAGCAAAGCTGGGGAAGGCAACAAAAGACTGAAAGCCAGGGGTAATCCTTTCCTGTGCAGAGGGCATGCAGCCTTCTGACCAACATGCGTCCTCCTCCCCTCGGCCTTGCAGTTTCAAGGTGCATCTTCCCTTGTCTCTGCTTCAGCTTGTAGGTGCTGAACACAGTTATGCTATCAGCACTGGGTGTACTTTTTTAGTAACAAAGTATAAACATTCCCACAAGGTACTGTTTAAAATAAAAAATTGTTTCCTGCTTCCTTTGTTAGGGCTGTGAGAATATGCTTTTGTTTAAATGGGGGTTCACTAGTCCGATCCTGCAGCTCTGCACCAAAATATACAGCAGTACAAAAAATCTACTGTAGGCCCAAAAGAGGACTTTTTTTTTTTTTTTTTTTTTTTTTTTTCTCTGGTGCCTTGTTAAAAGTATTGGCAGGGTGTTGCTGAGTGCTGCTGGCCCGCCAAGGTAAGCGGTATGTGTATTAGGAAAACAGTGAGTACTATTCAAAAGGAGCTGGGTTGCTTTCCCTCTTAGGTCACCAAGTAGGTCTGGCTCATTTGTTCTTTCCAATAAAATCAAATTGGACAAGTTTAAAAAAAGGTTAATCTTCTTTAAAATATCAAACCTTAAAGATTCTTTCTGAAGATCCCTTTATTTGGTGGCTTTTTTGTTTCTCCATTTCTACTCTTGGCATTTGTGACTGGTGGATTTCCTGTGTTAGTCCATTAAAGGATTTTTAAATAACAGATAAAAACAATAAAAAGAGAGGTGTACGTTGTTTGGGAAAGCTTTTTGGGGTAAATTCACCCAGTGTTTTGCTAGCAGGCGCCAGTGTCTGCTTCTGATAGAAATTATTTTCTTTCCAGTCTCAGTTTCCACAGGAGTTTCTCTTCAAGCCCATCTGAAGAACAGAGGTCTTTAAGAGGGAGTAAAGAATGAGGGCAGCTTTCTCCTTTTGAGAGGTGATGCAAGGCCATCAGCTGCTCTTGTTGCTTTCCCCAGGAAAGCATAAAGTTGGGCGTTCAGTACCCAGCGTGATCAGCAGTGCTCAGACCATTTGCAAAGTCCTGACTGAGATTCTACGGTTGCTTCCTATCTTAAATATAGGAGTTCAGATCTTGCTCTGAGATAGGAAATGGTAAATGTTACCTTTTGGCAGGCACCATATACCTGTAAGATTGCTTTCAGGTAGGTTTCATTAAGTCATTACATCGAGAGTTATTTTACAACAGCTGCTTAAAACTAAAATTAGGCTTTGGGCTGTTTTTTTGAAAGGGTGGGTTGGGTGTTTGAATCTCTGTGCATATCCAAGCTGTCACTCACACAAATGTGAGATGACTTGGCACATAAAGGAACTGTTCTAGTTCCTGATGCCAAATGAAAAAACGCTTGCAAATGGAAGGAGCTGTTGTACTTGGAAGAAAACAAGGGACCCGGGGGAGGAATTGTGAACAACTTTGTTCTCCATGGTATAGAAGTGTGCTCTGGCTTTTGGAAGTGGCCCCCAAGTCCAGTTAAAGATAGCAAACGCTGTTCATCTGCCGTGTCTTTGCAAATCGGGATACCAGTGAGGAAGAGAGAAACTGAAGGAAGTAGACAGAGTGAACACAGCTGGCCAGGGATTTTGCACCTTGTTGTCTATTACAGATTCCGGAATAACGCATCACTTTCCTAACACCGCTACCTTCGTCAGCATTGCTCCTCCCTCCATCATGACTAGTTAGTTATTCAGGCTTCACTCTGACTGTGATGTTTGTGTGGAGGGCTAGACTCGTATAAATGTACAGTTGGTGAAATCCTGGCCTCCCACTGTATAAAAAGAAGTCCCGTGCACTTGTAATAGATCAGTAGGATAACAGCTCACAGTGTCATAAACTGCTCTATTGCTTTGCAGACGATCCTTGCATGAACTTACCCTGTCCGAACGCTCTCGTTGCCGTAGCTGTCTCATGCTGTGAAAATGGGCTGCTCTGTTTCTGCATGCGCTGCGGGCAGTCAGCAGGGGGTTGGGATGGTGCCAGGCATTTCATTTCTTCCCACCGTGTCACATCACATTTAAAAAATAAATAAAAAAGGAACATTTAATTATGAAAGTAGCACCATATAATGGGGTTTCAGTTGTGTTTATTAAGAAGCAGTGCAGAGCTCCTTCAGAATACTGTAAGCCTACCATAATCAAGCCATATATTTTTTTGAGAGCTTGCTTGCTTACACTGTTTTTAAGATAGGATGCGTAGCCCACCCAGTATTTTTCAGAGAACATTACGTCTCTCCAGTTGTATTTAACACACGGTCTGCTATGTTCAATACCACTGTGCTGAGCTACATGACTGGCTGCAGGGCTAGCCTTGCACCATCTGAACCTCCAAGTACTGTACAGCATATACAAGGTGCTTGTTCATTTGCCAGACTGCTTGCAAGACTGCTGCTTTCCTATACTTATTGCTTAACCCAGTTGCATTGTTTTCAGGGCTTGCCAGAGCTGTGTCGCATACCTGCTTTCCCTGCTGAGGCAGGCAGTTTACCCGTTAAGTAGCAATGTGTCCTACTCCACTAACTGCTTGTGAAAACTTCTGTCTCTGAGAACAGTCCAAGCAGTTGGTCAAAGATGCTGTAGAAGGAAATACTGCTTGGTTGTTGTGCTTCTGCTCCTGTGCCAGCGTCCTGGCTATTCCTTACCTATTTAGTGTAATTAAAGCAAAGGTTGTCTGTCTCCCTTCACAGAAAGGTGCTGGTTATCATCTGGATTTGTTCTGGGTGGCCATCCTGATGATTATATGCTCCTTCATGGGTCTGCCCTGGTATGTTGCTGCTACTGTGATCTCCATAGCTCATATTGACAGCTTGAAGATGGAGACGGAAACTTCAGCCCCTGGAGAACAGCCCAAGTTTTTGGGAGTGAGGTATGTCAAACCAAATAGGCCTTCATTGCCTTGTTTGCCTGCAAAGATCAGTTGGTACTATAAATGGTCTTGCTTCGAACAGGACACAGGCAGAGGTTCAGGGGAATAGCTCTTAGATTTGCAGTAAATCTTAATATCAGCAGTGCTTCCCTACAGCTTTTTTTTTTTTTTTTTTCTTTGTCCTCAGAGGTTATATCCAGTTAGAAGCTTATCTGGCATAGTCCTTCTGTAAATAGTCTTTCTTGAAAAGGAAGAAAACTGTTCTACCATGTGTGTGTCTGTGTACAGGGAGAGTATGAGTGGAGGGAGGAAAACAAAGAAACTTTACATTGGAGTTGAGATAAATTCTGTGTCTGCTTTGGGCATGCACACTGAAACCAGCCCTAACTACACAAGACTTTACATAGCAAGGTCTGTTGCCAATGGGATCCTGCAAAGTTTTCATACGGCGTTTCTTAAGGCTTTCTTTGTATTTCCAAACCTGAATGTGAGGCAGTGCAGCTCTCCATGCAATTCCTCAGAAGTCTATTCAGCCAGATCAGAGAAAGTTTTCCAGTGTTTGAGAAAAGAGATGTATTTACTACAGATTTCTTTATGTGTGGGAACTAGACAGACATTTATAAGCAAACATAGTGGTAAAGGATTTAAACGTGTTGTGGCTAAAGCAATCGATTCTACTAAATTAAACCATTTATTTTGTATTTGGTTGTCTTAATTAAGTGGTCTGGAGTGCTTTCAGTAGAAGCAGCAGCACTCCTGGAAATCAGGCCTCTCACTTAGGCAAATAATAGATATGTATTGGCCTAACTTGAAGTTCTCAGAAATACAATTTGCAAAGGCATTTTCAGTTGCAGGGAGCAGATGTGGGTGCCTCTTAAGTCAGATGTACAGCAACCCACAAAGCCCAGACCAGGGAATTGTGAGTCCTCTTTGCACCTGGTGTGCAGAGCGGTGTACAGTAAACGGCTCTTATCTAACTGTTGGAGTACTATGACCAAGCTCTGAAATACGCTGCTAATTGAAGAGTGGAGAGCTAATGATTTATTGCCTATTTGCATGTTGTGAAAACTGCCCTGCAGAGAATTTGGTCTGCTGGTTAACAGTTTCTAATGTTTAACATTTAAACACACTCCTCATTACTCAGTAGCAGTACTCTACTGATCCACAAACACTGGAAGTAGGAGAACAAGCAAACATACAAAGACTGATTTGGTGTGTGAAAAAAAGATCTGTGTGAGGCTTCGTCATGAACAAGATACCTGCCTGGTGGTGGTGGCTTGTAATTGCCCCTCAGCTTTGAAAATGTGTTTGCAAAAACGTGGCTGCCAGATTTACCTAGGTTTTGGATACTCTGTGAAGGGAATGAAAGCTGAAGCGATAACTGCTAACCCACTGCTTTTGTTTCAGGGAGCAAAGAGTCACGGGAGTCATTGTTTTCATCCTGACTGGTGTGTCTGTCTTTATGGCTCCCATCTTAAAGGTAAGGATGTAACCTTTTCTGCTTCCTTCTGCTCACACAACCAAGTGGCCAGGGCCACAACAGGCAGGCTATTTTTATTCTACAAAAAGACCTTCATCATTGAAGTATAGAAAAGAAGATTAGTGAGAATCACTGGGGCAGTTCTGCAATTTATGGAGGCTTAAATGTAAACTTTCTGAAAGGAAAAAACATAGTGTGCTACATAGTAGTAGTGCCAAAGTTCCAGGCTGGTGGTTTTGTGGCCATGACTTTTTTGTTTGAAGATTTTTATTCCATGTTTATGTATGGTGAAGTTTTCTTTTATATTCTTATGCTTCTTCTGTGCCCGTGTTTTATGGAAGATATATTGTGGATTAAGTTTGAGAGCATACTCATTACGTTGACAGATAGAGTCAAGAAAAGTACATTTGCATGTGTGCATGTGTGTGCACATCTGCACTAGGTCCACGTACGCAAGCCCAGATGCTTCCACAATGGCTTTGTCCCTTTGTGCATAGTCCGGGTGAGTGAGATGGTGTGAGCTCCATGAGTGCAGCTTGGCAGAGCCTTCTTCCAGGACTCTAAGGAGTCCTCCAGCAGCCAAGAATGGTTTTGTTTTATAGCTCTGGAAGAAGTTGTCAGGTGCAGAATCAGCAATGCTTCTATACCATGTATCAGAGGGATGGACCTGACAAAAGTTTCTTT
The DNA here is from genome assembly GCA_011076525.1 of Nettapus auritus. Lineage (NCBI taxonomy): Eukaryota > Metazoa > Chordata > Aves > Anseriformes > Anatidae > Nettapus > Nettapus auritus. The sequence goes on along the minus strand of CM021768.1, from coordinate 35,528,285 downwards.
TTTTAGAGGAAGTAATATGGCCTGCAGATATCTCTCTGTTTCTCACTCATCCTGAAGTCTAGCTGTTTCTAGAGGATAAAGTGAGACCTGCAAACACCCTTCAAATCTTCATCTGGTGCCTACTCATAGGTTGTGTGCATGGCCCACTGAAAAGAAGTAACTGTGATAAGAGAGAATATGTGGAACCTACGGCAATGTGCAGAGCCTACAGCTTGATAGTGTTACTCCATGAGAAAAGCTCTGGCCAAAAGTCTTTGGGACTGCTTGCACTGCTTTAGTGGAGCAGGAATTTAGCCCTGCCTGTTAGGGCTGCCAAAGCACACATCTCAGCAGTGTGAAGCTCCTGCAGCTTGTCTTGCTTTTAAAAGAGCCAGTGCAACAATCAAATTTTCATTCTTTTAGGCTGGATCCTCCAAAAATAGCACATTCCTTATTGCTCAGAAGTGATGCCTGGCTCAGCAGTACTGAAAACATGTTTCTGTAGGAAGCAGTGCAAAAAAATGTGATTTATCTCCTGATTTTTCTTCTCATGATTTTAGCAAAGGCTTTGGGCACTTGTGCTGCTCGTGTACCATTTAATCTAGAAAGGTAGCTATTTTTCAAGTTCTGAGATTTACTGGCACGTAGCCACAGAGAAATGCATCCTTAGTGGATCATCAAATCATAGAATCAAACTAGAAAATCTGCTTATCTGTTCCTGGTGGAGGATGCTGCCTTTTTCGAGGATGACTGAAGTGGTGCTGTGTGCAGGCACATGGTACAACAGGAGATTTCAGCTGCAGAAGGCCGCCTCCATGGATCCGCAGAGTGGTGCAGGCAGTTAGCTGAACAGTAACATACATGCGTGAACAGTGGCACCATTCCTTGTAACTCAGTGGTGGAGCAGGTGGGTGTCTGGAGGAGCACTTCTGGAAGGGACAAATTAAGTTCGGTCAAAGCTGAGGGGGCTGTAAGACGCAGTTAGATGTGAGCCTGGAGGGAGGACACAGGCAGAGAGTAATGATGCTGCATGTATATAAAATGAAGAAAGTGGCTTTAAAAAGTCAGTGAGTCAGTGTTCCTATCCTTGATTTGTGAGGTTGTTTTTACAAATAACAAATTTTTATTTCTTGGTTATAGTTTCCTCCTCTTCACAAACAAGCATTTCATGCCCTTAATTCAATGCCTGATTGTATTAATACTGTTTGTTGGTTCGTATGACCTTTCCTCATAAGATCTCTCTTCCTCTGTTCTGCTGAGCTCCATTATTTCCCCTGCTATTGCTTCATTCATAATTTTTCTGAGCTTCCCCAAAGCATGCATACAGGCGAGATCCTCACGCGAGGATGTCTGAAGATAAACTGGCACGCTCCTTGCCCACGTGCCAGTAAGAATTACCTGGCAGCGTTTCAGGACCTTCAACAAACACCAGCAGTAGGGTCTCCTGCTACAAAGAACTGCTTTGCAGAATGTATTGCAGAACATTTGAGTCTTCTCATGCCAGCAGCAAATTGAACACTAATGGTCCCAAACTGAATAGAACTGGCAATCCACAGAATAATCCCATCCTTGTTTTCTGTGGGTGTTGTGGTGTTTGTGCTGTTTTTGAACGTCACTCATCTTTTTGCTCAAACATGGCAGATCTCCACCAAAACACCCTCTACCCTTCTAGGAGAGTTACAGGCATTTTCCTATAAATACATTCTTAATTCTGTTGGCTAGCAGCAGGTTTGCTCTGAGTCCCTATACCAACAACCCCATAGCCAGTGAATACTTTGCCAAAACATAATCTTCCAAAATTAAAGTGCTGCTTCCTGCTCTGCAAGATAATGTGCTGAAGTTTCACCTAGGAATGACTGACAGGATTAATTAGCATGGAATCATGAAATAACACTTGGACATTTTTCTTTTTAGTTTTTTTAAAAAGCAAAGGAAAAAAATTGGGAGAAAAGAGAGCAATGGAAATGAACTAGCAAGCTGTTAGAGTCTTCACAACACCAAGTCTGAAAATTTCCTACCCAACTTGCTGCAAGAGTTTGTCTTGTCCTATCTGATCGATTCCTCAGATCTGGTGAGGGTGTTGAATCTCTTGGACACCCACAGCTATGTAAGCCACCCACTGACTCCTCATCTCTCCCCACTGTAGTGTGGGGTAGTGGAAGACTGTTGAAGCCAGCCTGCAGGAGAATCACTTGGCTTTCAACATGTGCTACAAACACAGGTCACTCAAGGACACAAATAAAGGCAACAAAAGGATAACTCAGCGGTCAAGGAGCTTGGAGGAGTTGAGAGGGAGTGAGACTCAGGTGAGGCAAGGGAGGAACGCAGGCAGTGACGCTTTGATCTCCAACGACATTGCAGGCATGGCTCTGGTGACTTTGGTGCTTGTGTGCCCCAGGTGAAATGCATGCATTCTGGATCAAGGCCTCCAGGGAAATTTGCATGGTGCTGTGTTTATTACCTAGTAAAAGATTAGTAATGTAGTGGGGAATTTGATAAACACGGGTTATTTGCTTCTTTAATGAGTTATGTACGCAGGTTGGAAAAGAAACGTTCCTACCTCAGAAGTCCTGGTGACACTCGGAGCAGGGAGACTTTGGGTGTGCTGTGTCTGCCATTCAGTGGCAGCTGCTTGTCACTGCACAAAGGCTTCCCTCACCGCGAGTAGACGGCTGCAGAGCTCTTTCTGCTCTTTTTGGGTTCCAATAAATTGCACAAAGGCCTTTATTCAGATCCTGAGTTTGATTTGTGCCCAAGTATTTCCATTCACATCACGCCGTGCTGATTGCACATGATTTTGTTGTTTGGCTGAGGAACGCTTTCCCTTTTTGGGAACAGCACCATTGTTTTTGACATTGAGAAAAGCTTTGTGCTTTGGGTTGGAGGGCCAGGTGCTTTCTTCTGAGGAGCACGTATGTTGTTTCCATGTGCAGGCATATGCTATAGATGGAGGCTGTCTCCTTTGCAGCCACCTGGGTTAGTGCACATGCTGGCTCAAGTAGCTGGGCTGGTCCTCAGGCATGAGAGGGGAGGTTTAAAGTGGCAGTTGTTGAAGTAGGCAGGAAGATGGATTTAGTGATGGCTGGTCTTGCATTAAACCATGCAAGCTGTCTGGAAACGAGGCTGTGCCCCTGCACACTGCTTGCTTTTCAGCCAAAGGAAGATGTACCCAGCTGCATGTGACAGTGATGAAGGAATATGCAGTGCTTAGCACCTGAGGGAGCAGAAATTGTCATTTGAAAAGGCAGTTTCTATATGTGAATAACTCCTCATCCTGTATTTATGGACTACTATTAATTAACATGAGTTACAGTTGGAGTAGTTGGAGATTTGGTTTGCATGACTGTCATTACTCATCTGGGACTCAAGAGGACAGCCCTTCTGGACACATTTCCACATCTTATTAAGTTGTACATATCCCAGGATCATGATTATCTTCTTCTCTACCTTCTGCTTCTAGTCTCACCAGAAACCAGGAGGTGAAAAGTAGTTTGGGGCTTCCAGGAACACATTTTACTCCACTTTTTCTTGAAATTTTTGACTATCTGGCACTGTCTGGCTTCATTTCCTCTGTATTCTTGGAGATACTTAAAAGTTGCACCGAAACGGGAGAGAACAGTGCTCATTCGGCCTCTGCCCTGTTCTTCCAGCTATCCAGTGATAACAGAAATTTTCTTCCAGCTCTCAAAATACAGCAGAAAGATAGCTCGTGTCTATTACTTTGCATTATTCACCCATAGGTGCAATTCAGATTTATCATGGGTCAGGGATTACATCCCCCTGCGTGTTAATAGTGTGTTGTGTATTCACTCGTTTTCTCCTTCTCTTCCCCCGCCCCAGTTTATTCCCATGCCTGTGCTCTACGGCGTCTTCCTGTACATGGGTGTCGCTTCCCTCAACGGCGTGCAGGTAAGCTCCTGCGGCACCCAGGGCTGCTGTAACCTGGGGTACCTTGTCCAGAAGATGGTAATCATTAACTGTTCATTACAAGGTTTCTTTTACAACTCTCCGGCCTTTCCCTTCTCCTCCGCCCCTTCATTTTCATTTCTAAAGAAACCCAGGGAGGTTAGCTACTGTTTACAAATATTGCCGCACACTGGCTGACTTGAGAATGAGACTAAAGGCAAGAAAACTGCTCAGCAGGAGAGCAGCCAAGTCTTGTCCCCATAAGCAATGAGGGGGGCCTTTGTGGAGATCCAGGGTCTTTCTTCACCCCAGTTTACTGATAGAGAGGACAGCGTGTGCTTGCAAAGGCTCCAGGCTCACTTCTGGGATGGTTTGGGTCCTCTGCTGGGACATCTGTTGCAGACTGAAGGAAAACAAGGCAACATGATTTATGGTGGTGGCATTATTCTGCAATGTTAATAAGTGGGAACATTGCTGCTTGCACTGGAAGGGAAGCCAAGCCCCCTTTCTTTGTCATTGAGGAAATATTACGTAAGGAGCCTTTCTCACAGTGCACTATCTTTAATTGGTGCTAGGAAGCTGGAAGTGTTTTTGTTGCTTTCTGGCACCCTATTAATTGTGGCCTTTCTTTTTAGTGCTTAGTTGGGCTCTAATGGGAAAAGACTCTGTGTTCTGTGAGCACCATGAGAATTTACTTGGGTATTCTTTAAAATGGCCCAGGCTTTCATTCACTCATTTGAGATTAATCTCGTTTCAGAAGTGGGCAGCAAGCCCAAGTTCTGGCAGGAGACAACAGGGGGATTGTAATATTCACCCTTGGGTTGCTCCTCCTGGAGGGGATTTCCCCTGCTTTCTGGCCCAGGTGCTCAGAGAACTGTGCACTTGTTTTCTGCTGATCAAGGATCTCACTCAGCGAGAAATCCCCATTCTGGTTTAACTCCAAGTCCATCCAGTCCAGCACGGGGCGAGGGACACTGCCTGAAAAGCTGCCCCTTTTCCTCGCTCTTCAGTTAGCTGCATTTCTGTTCTCTGGTCACACGATGTCTGCCCTCACCTCTGGTGACCTCTGCTCCCAATTTATTTGGAAAAGGCACTGTTTTTAAATGCTGAACGTCTTTATAGTTTTCCTTGGCAGTAACAGGGTGGTTGACAGAAGTAACCCAAAGTTGGATGCTGACCACGTTTTGGGCATTCATCTTTTTTCTCTGTTCTGTGGGCAAAGAAGTCCTTTCTTCAACAGAAAGTTCCCCGTGTCCCCAGCTGCAGCAGATCAGCCTAGTTCTTTTGAAGCCAGCAGAGAGAGCTATTTCCACCGATACCTTAGTATTTTGGTTTAAAAAATGATCATCAGAGCACATGGATTCCTGCTCCCTAAAATAAAGGCACCTCAAGGCCTTGCATTGAGAGATGCTTGGCTCCTGTGTCTGTTTAGGTGCCAAATGTAAATGTGGGAGCTTGACTTCAGACAACTGACTTAAAATGTTTAGCCCATTGCATTAGGTTAAATTAAAAGTGCATTACTCAGGAGAGAGAGGAACTGTGCTGGGTTTTCTGCTGAGTTTCCTTTACGTAAGGAAAGCAGTTTGATTCAAGGTTGCACTTCATAGTTTAATAATACTGTTGTCTTTTTTTTGTGAATCCTGCATTTCATTTATATGTATGCTGTTTTTCTATTTTCCATCCAGTTCATGGATCGGCTGAAGCTGCTCTTGATGCCTCTAAAACACCAGCCTGACTTTATCTATCTGCGTCACGTCCCGCTGCGCAGGGTCCATCTGTTCACGTTTCTGCAGGTGGTGTGCCTGGCCCTCCTCTGGATTCTCAAGTCAACTGTGGCTGCTATCATATTCCCTGTCATGGTAGGTGATGTTCTCCTTTGCCTTTCCTGGCCGTGCCTCCCTTTCACAGCCTGGGCCTTCCACACACAGACATATGCTCCCTCAAACAGGCAAATCAAATCCTCTTGCAGTAAAATCCCTAGGCTGGGACTCTGAGATCCATTCGTTATGCTGATATAAGACTGCACAGGGTGAATGTTCTCCACATCCTCTTGGTTGCTGTGACTGCCTTCACATAAATCCTCTGGAAGAAACAAGCCTGGAAAGTTAATTTTTTTCCAGAAAGGTGTAGTTAGTTTTGACTGTCCCTGGCTGCCAAGGTTAGATGTGCTGTGCTTTGTCCTTGAGCTGCTTGAATGAACGAGAGGTACACAGTTCTCCTTTTTCAGTCCACACCAGTGTGTGTACAGAAAATGTCTCCCTTGCTTTTAAATAAAACAGACAGGCAAAGTAAAATCAGATGGTAGGGCTGTGATCACTGCTCAGATGAATGTCAATCAGAGGGGAAGTATTGGTTAATTCAAGAGCAGGAAAAGGAGTGTCTTCTTCTTTGAACTTGAGTAAAAAGACAACAGTGTTGATTGCTGTGTTTCACATCTAAGGTTGCTATATATGTTTGTAGGATGCATGTCCTCTAACAGTGGGTATCAGAGTCATGTTAAAAGATCTTTCGGATGATGAATGATAAATTATTGATCACACGAAACTATTTTATAGATATACACTGTGCAGCCAGTTTGAAGGCAGACCGAGTCTCAAAACCTTTGGCCATTTACAAGTGCTCTGCAGGTGGTCACTGGAGCAGTTCAGGTCCAAAATAAAGCAGCAGAAAGTGGACCCTGCTCTACCTCTGTACCTGACTTACAGCTCAGCTAAAACAGTTGGGAACAGTGTCACCTTACAAACAAATGTATCCAACATGACCACAGCTGTGTGCACAGGCGTTCTACAGAGCTTGGTCTTTTGCTTGGAGATAGGTCAGACTGCTGCAAAGTCAACACTATATGAAGCTCCCTTAATGTATATTTGGGCCAAATCCTACACACACTCACCAGTTTCAGGTTTTTGAACGTGTAAGAACTCAGTCATGGGTGCAGTTACAAACTGGAGTGCTTATTTTAGACAGAGAATGAAGGAAAGTGGAAAACAAAACAAGCACAAGCATTCGTTCTCTGGTGCTGGTAAAATTAGAGGAGAAAAGGTGATTCCAGTAAAAACAAAAACCAAAAAACATAACGTTTTTGCTGGGACACATGCTCATATATAAAGATGTTAAAAGTCAGCAATTCATATGGACGTGCTGTTCCATTCCATTTTTATAGCTGTGCTGTTGAAAGCTGAATTTAAGATGTGGAGACACCTCCTCTTTGCCCATAATAGAATCTGAGCAGGCTGTAAGTTTGCTGAAGTTTGTTATAATGATGCATACTCAGTGGAGGTACACTGACAACTTAGACGTAGCTGGATCTGATGACAAAACCTGACTTATTTGTGTTTGTGAACAGGAAGACTATGAACTTCCAATGTGACCGTGAAGATCCAGCCAATATCCAGCCCCCTCCTTACTTGTAGGGAAAGCACTTTTAATAAAGAAGTAATTTATGAGGGATAATCATGGGTGTCTGCATGGCATCTTTCCACTCCACAAGTAATTTTTCATTTCTATAATCCCATCTTACGTTACGCAAGTAACAGTTTGAGATCCATTTCTAGGAATAATTTGTGCCATTGATCCTCACTGCTTGGAGCAAACTTTTCCGTCTTAAAATCAGTATTCTGTTGCCTGTAAGAGTGGGTTACGTCTTTTTATAGCTAAGTTGAGCTTTTGGTCTGTCAGTGCACATCTTGGTATACATCTGTTGGTGATGTTAAATTCAGCATAGGCATTGACACCTATTTTAGGCATGTCCCATATTTTTCTCCCTACACAGAAAAATCTTTTCCTTCAGTTTCTTGCAGCCACAATCCTAGCAAACTTTATTCTGTAAATTCTGAGGGCACACCTAGGCTACTGTCTAATTTTTAAAGAGTTGTTATATCTAGAGAAGTGGTGATAAAAAAGTAAAGAAAATTACTCAGGCTGCCCTTTATATTGCCCTGAACCTGTATATTTGGCTGAATTCCAAAAATAAATGAAAATATTCATCTGGGGTTGATAGTTTATTTCTTTGCCTGACGCCTGTCAATTTGATGTTAAAGATGACCTTTGTCTTTACAGGAGCAGTAAATGGTTACCTTACAGCTTCTGTACGTTGCTCCTGTTTATTCTGATGGCACCTGCTTCAGGCCTGACTCAGTTCCAAAGTTTAGGTTTTCAAGTTGAACAACTGGAATATCTCAATCACCTTGTTCTGTATATGATCATTTACAACCAGAATTGAAGCGTTTGGGATTATGAAGCAGCATCAACACGAATGCAAAAGTGTTCCCAGTTAAAGGTAAAACGTATCTCAGTGAGAAGTCCTTCTCTGCCTTTTCAGATCCTGGCACTTGTAGCAGTCAGAAAAGCCATGGACTACCTCTTCTCCCAGCATGACTTAAGCTTTCTTGATGACGTCATTCCAGAAAAGGACAAGAAAAAGAAAGAGGACGAGAAGAAGAAGAAAAAGAAGAAGGGCAGTCTGGACAGTGACAATGATGATGTAAGGAGCTTTTCTGCTTTTGTCAAACTACTCATTTCTAGCTAATCCTGGGTGATGGTTCCAAGCCCCTCGCCAGCACTGGGGGTGGGGATTTCCCAGCCTCTTGAAGCAGACCAGCACAATCCTTACCTGCTGCAGCAAATCGCCCCCAAACAAAACTTCTTTTCAATGTTGCCTTCCCTTTTCCAGACGTCACCAGCCTGTGGTAGGTGGTACTTGCATTGCCAAGAATGAAATCACACTTTCCACAAAAGCCCTAGATACCTGCTGACATGTCATTCCCTTTACTAGAATGCCTTTCATCACCCTGCCTTGTTCATCTTTCCCTCCCTCCTCCGCCTTTCTCTCCCCCCTCATTGTCTCTTACATTTTAGGAGGAGAATGGTTTTCGCAAGCAGTTCAGATGCTTCTGAAAATATCCTGTTTTTCTTTTTAATTTTTTTAATTACTCTTTTTAAAAGCACAAAAAGATAAGACTTGTCATGTTGCAGGAAAGACTTAGTACTCCTGACCTAAACACTTAAAAAGCATACATGCCCTTTCTGCTGTGCACTCTGCTCTTTGCTCCTACCTTAGGTTGCAGCATGCCCTGAAAGAGTGCAACTTAGCTTGCTAATGTCATTACTAAGTGTGTCAACCTGATTAGACCGGATTCCTGTGCCTTAGAAAATTCTACATTTTATTGTATACGTAATAAGATGAAATGTAGTTCTTGTGCCTTTAAACATTCTCCTACCCAGGCTTAATATGAGCTGAAATTCTCTAAACTTAAATAGAAGTGCTGAACACACAGATTATAGAGCACTTCGTATGGCAAGTGTAAACTGCCTTTGGAGAGCTGGCTGCCGCAGTCAGCACTATCTTTTGCTCCAGTTGGAAGACCATGTTACAAGAGAGCTAGGTTTTATTAATGGTGAGCCACACAGAGGGTACTGAGCACAGTGTCAGTTCTGCTTGTGCAACTGTCCAGAGTTAATGAAGAAGGGCTTTTCCTGTGGTTCAGACACATGTAAGATCACCTGAAGCTGGAAAATACCCAAATTTCAAGGTGGCAGGAGACATAAATGACAAGGGATCATGCCCTTGGGAAGAGGAAGTTAGCAGGAAAAGTCAACTGCCCCTTTCTCACATGTTCATGCCCAGCTCCCTGGCGTGCAGCCAGCAGTGCCCAAGTTTTGAACTCCACTGTGGTGTGGCAGAGAAACAGCAACACCAGTTGTTCATCTGCTTGCTCCCTAGCCTACTTAATTGGTGCAAAGTGGGTAACAGCAACCTCAGGAAAAGGGAATTTCTGAAGTAGCAGCTGCCGGACCAGTGTATTTGTCAGGAGCATTTCTTACAGTGAAGCCTGAAGGAGAGTGTGAGCCACAGTCAGCTGCAGTTTTTTGCCCTACTGCGTTTGCTTTATTTCTAGTGTGTATTATCCGTATCCTTCCTACACTGAGCAGATCTGCCACATTAGATCCACTTATGCGGGCAGGTGAGTTATGATAATTTCAGTGTCTTCAAGAGTAATAAGGCAGTTCTAGGACTTCCTCTGGATTGTTCCAATGCCTGGCCTTACCCAAGGTTTGCAGGACAGAAAGCGCAACCACGATCCAGGTGGAGAACAAGCCATAATTCAAGTCCCTTATGTGAGAGCTCTGTAACACCTCTGCAGAGCTGTGTTAGAGGCAACGAAGTCAGACTGTTCCAGTGAGAAAATATACAATGGCTTTTCTATAGAGAATGTATGCTGTATAAAGCAGAACATATATGGTAAAGAGACAAAGCTAGGAATTTCATAGGTGAAGGTGCTGTGATGTAGGAGGTAGCCTGGATGCGCTCTTTCTTATTAATCTAGCTGAATCACAACAGGGAAGACTGGCCCTATTTCAGACAGCAAGCTCCCCTTTCCCTTCCTTACTGGCAGTCACTGGTCATTAGTCTCCTCTGTTCCTGCACTCTTTTTTTTCAAGAAGTCCTGTGCACCCATCTCTGTTAGCAGTGCAGCTCCTGATAAGACTTTCAGCCCATTTTCGTATGACTGACAGGGAAGGCAGGAGCTTCGAGCGTCAGGAAAGCTCTCACCTAAGAACATGCTGATGACACCCAAGATGTGCACATTAGTGGTGTCACATCACCAGGAAACCACATGCACACATTCCCACACTGTCCCTCTCAGCTGGGGGAGACAAGGTAACAAATGTTACGTCTCTTCTATTAATCCAGTGGAGCAGGATTCAAAAACTCTGCCACTTAAATTTCAGTGAAGTGCCTTCATCTCCATGCTACGTTGCCCTGTGGTATGTGCATTTATGCATTACTGCGTGTAGCAAGCAGGTCCTCGGACAGGCTTCCTTTTCATTTCAATGGCTGTCATTCCTGCAGCACCTGGAAAAGCCGAGGTCATGGGTTTCCTTCAGTAGATAGATTTGTACAAACCAAAATGAAAGTCATCCTACTGTCCACAGTGAACAGTCAGCAAAGGTTTGACTCCATTCCTTCATTATGCCTGATCTGAATCCAGCAGCATTGTATCCTGAGCTATGGCTCCTGTATCTATGGTATGTTTTAAGCTATCTTCTGTCTTCTCAGGCTTTCAATGAATTTCAGGTTCAGTACTTGATCTAGAGGATGATAGAATTGATGCAAAATGTTGGTTCCTAACTGTTCTTATTTTTTTTTCAGCACTTGCTTTTACCGGCTTCCTGAACATAAAGCGCTTGACGTTATTGGTTTCATTGTTTTCACCCTTTCTGCTCCAGAAATATGCCCCCCCACAGGACTGTGGGATTTTGCAGGCAATCCACTGATGAGTTAGTTGAGTGAAGAGAACTGCTGGGCATTGCTAAGTCAAGCAGTGTTAGGTAAATTAATACAGCAAAACCTGGCATTAATGGAGACCACTCTCAGCCTGAGTTAGGACTCACTGCTAAAGTTCTCACTGGGGGATTGCTAGCAGTCAGGGGCAGTGAAAAAAGAGCTGCAAAGAAAGTTTTTCAGTAATCTCATCATGCTCCCTCCAAGTTGTTTTTACAAAGTATAAATTAGTGAGACTAATTGCATTTGCCTAAGCTTGTACGTAATGGAAAGTTGAGCGCCTTGGTTTTCTCTCAGATTTTATGTCCAAAATACAAGATCTAAGAAGGGCCAGCAATTTTATTTTATTTTATTTTATTTTATTTTATTTTATTTATTTATTTATTTATTTTTATATTGGGATGGTATATTTAATTTAAGAGCCAAAAATGATGTGTAATAGCCTCTTCTTTCCTTTGGGGCATTTTTGCCAACCACAGGCACTTTCTTTGTCTCTTTGTTCATTTTACGCAGTCAAGTTTAAAGCAGACTCCAAGCACCAGCACTGTCATTCTACAGGTCTTCTATGTCAAAAACATATACCAACCTATAACTATACCAAACAGTGATATGATGGAAAGATTACCTAGCTCTTATGCTCATTTACAGCATAGCTCCAAACGGATGGGGATTTGAGATGGCTTTATTGCCTCCGTGGGTCTTCTGCTGAATCTTTTTTTATTTTTTTTTATTTTTTATTTTTATTTTTTTATTTGAGCTATGCTTATCCCTAGGCTGTTTAGAAACAAACAAACAAATTTGTGAGGAAACATTTTCCTATTAATTATACAATATTGCACTGGATGTCTGTAGCATTAATAATAATAATAATAATAATAATAATAATACAGGGAGAAAGATTAGAGATTCTCTGGCTTCTGTAATGTTTTCCCATCTTGACTCTAGGTCTTCCTTCCTCTAGTGCAGTGTTATGCTCCGTGCTGTGTCTGGTTCTTTCCAGGAACAAAGATATGTTAACATTTCTGGCATATATCACCTTAATTTCTTTGCCAAGTTAAGCAGTATCAGCCTCTCTTTGGTTACAAGACATTATTTAAAAAACAAACCAAACCAGCCCAGTAATTCAGAGTACCTTCTAAGCACAAGCAAGTGCATTATTGAAGGCAGTGGGGCATAATCAAGGAACTCCAGGGGACCCTGTGGTTATGGTGCACTGATGATTTGAGCAAAACCTTGCTGAATTTAGCAGAAGGGTGTTCTGGAGAATGACTGGCTAATGTACACCATTTTTTCTACACTTGTAACTCTTGACCAGTTTGCCATATCTCCTGTGTGGCTGGGATTATGTGAATTTTTAAAAGGACCCTGGATCTGATAAAAAAAATCTTATTGTAAATACAGGTGTAACTGAGACCGGGTCTGACTTGACTTAAATAAAGAGGACTTGAAACAACACAGCTTAAGGAACCTCTGCCATATCATGTTTGGCACTCTTCCTCATAGAGCAGTTTGGAAGGGAAAAAAATTACGGAAAGTCTGGCTGTAGTTTACAGAAAACACAGCAAGATAAAACTCTGTGATGAGATTCCACAGAAGCCAATGCCCTGTCATTTCTGCCTACAAATGCATTTTAATCTGTATTTCCTGCAGCCAGCTCCAGCCTGTATTGGAGGGTTTCTTACAAGCTGGTTGCAAAGGAGCTGGTGAGGTGGGGAAAGGGAAAGGTAACACTTAGATAACATTACTTTCTGTTTTATGTCCACAGTTTGAAGGAAGAGGGAAAGTGGGGTGCAATAGGGAGCCAGTGAAAAAGAGCAGACCACTTGGCTGGAGAATTCCTTTTTTTTCCCGTTTTTCCTCCTTTCTCATTCCTACAGAAACAATATGAAGGATAATTTTAATTTGTGGGAGACAGTAAGAGAGCAGTGGAAATTTTCTAAGACCTTTTACGCGTTTCTTTCACAGTCTGACTGCCCCTACACAGAAAAAGTCCCAAGTATTAAAATACCAATGGACATCATGGAGCAGGAACCTTTCCTAAGTGATAGCAAACCTGCCGACAGTGAGTAGAACTAACCTATTGCATGCCTGCGTGACTCTGACTTGCAGTACGAAAAAATACAGAGAATGAGAAAAAAAAAAAAACAAAAAAACAAGAAACAAAAAAAAAAAAAAACAAAATAAAAATTACCAGCATGGTTTTTTTTCTTTTTGATTTTCCAGGCCTCTGTTTTGGCTTTGTTTTTATGTGTTCTTTGTTCTTTACAAAACATATGTTATTCCTTCTGGTGCCTCCAGCTTAAGTGCTGTTGTCCAGCTACTAACACGTCTCTTGGTAACTTCCTCTCTCCTCTCTTTAACTCCCCCATCCACTCAGTCCATTTCTGATCTTTGCCACTTTGTGTTACCTTTGCTGATGGTTTGCATTTATTTTTTCTCTGAGCCTAGTGTTCTGGATTTGCAGCATGTCTAAACTGCATCGCTGTCTCATTACTGTTTATTTCCTTAGGTTCCAAGCAATTGCAAAACTCAGCACTTTAAAAGAATAATTAAGCGAGTCCTTGATCTGCATTATGTGTTAAGCAGACAAGGCAGTGTTCATGTGACCATTAACGTATTTCCCTTCTTCGGTGATTTGCTTTTGTTCTATTGCTTCTTTTTAATTACCTGTCTTAGCATCCATGGTTGATTATTATAATCTTCATTTTCATTTTCACTTCTCATATTTTAGTCTTTTAAGTGAGGAATCAGAAATAACAACCGACTTCAGCTTTTTTGCCTTTGCACTGATCTCTGAAAATACTGTGAGCAACGGGTTCAATCTTGAGATAAATATGCTGTTCTGTCATGAGGTGGGAGTGGAGAAACAAGAACGATAGTAATGAATCAGTGCTGGTGATGAGATTTCTAGGAATAAGACCTAGAAACACAGGTTTTAGATCCCTTAATTACCATTTGTGTTTAGGAGCTGGTACCTAACTACCTTCGGTTTTGGTGGCATTTGGCAATCCTAAACAGTGAATTGAGGTTTTAGATAAAAGAACACTTAGAGATTAACATTCTAAAATGAAGCCAAAGAGAAAGATGATTCCTTTACTATTTTCATATTCTTTGCGTTTTACTGACGAGTAAAAGAAAAGGACAGAGAACAACCTTGAACCAAACAGATCCTCCTCTTTTTTCTGTGAAAATGCCTTGGTGCGCTAAAACCAAATTACATCCTAAATGTTGTTACACAGGATCTTATGATCAGGTACACTGTTATCAGCATCATTAAGGCTGAAATAATTAAGGAAAAGTTAATATTTCTGCAACAAACCTGTTCATTGGAATGCCCTTTGAGACAGTAAAGGGTAACACACCCGTGTGCCAAGCAGCCGTTAGTGTATTTGTACATTTTAATGATTTGCTGGATGTTAGCTAGAAACAATGCAAAAAAATAAATTCAGGCCCTAGTACTAGAAAAAGTAGCTGGAATCCATCAACACCATGATATCACCCTAGAATATAACTGTGTTCTGAGACTCAAAGAATACTACTAATACTACTAATAACATTCAGTACTTGAGCATATTTTGCATGTTCAGAGTGCTTGACAAACACTTAATTTACCCTTCAACCACTAAGGCAGAGAAGTGGATTCCAACTGTTTCTCAATCCAAACACGAAATTCATTTTTTACTCCTTAGCTTCCCTTCAGCAATAGCAAGAATAGGATTATTATTAAAAAAGAGTACACTTCACCACGCTGGTCAGGAAAGGAAAGTGATTGCAGGCAACAAGCCACCTATTTTCTCGCAAGGAGTTTGGATGCCACAGTGAGGAGCGCAGGGTAACTAAAGACGTAGATGAAAGGTAAGTATCAAGATCTAAAGGTGCTGAAACGAGGCCAAGAAACGGAGTAATTCTCCTGAGACGGAATCTGGGAATTTCCCAACTCAGCATTGCGCGCCCAGGTCCTGCTTGAGGGATTCCCAAGCTCTTTTTTTGTTAGGCTGCTCCAAGCACTGCAGAGGGCACGGAAATGCTCCTGCCCGTCCTGGGCTGAGGCTGGCTCTGTGGGGATGTGCACCCCAGCCAGAAACCCTTCTCCAGGCTACAGTGCAGGCCTGGTAGATACAAAGCAGGTTTTCCTGCAGTCTGTTTTTTCAGAGCGACACAGCTGCCCCTTGTGTGGCAGATGGGAGATTGCTCGTGATTGTACAACTGCATATGTAGTTGTGTGTCTGCATGTGCAAAGGCATGCTGCTGAATGCAGCTCGCAAGACAGTCTTTGGAAATGAGTCTCTTGGCTGTGTTGGCAGTTCAAGGGTTTATATCTTGGAGGAGAGACTTTTTTTTTAATTTTTATTTAGAAGCTGTGAAATTTATATGGCAGGAAGTGAGCAGTAAAAAGCACTGCAAAATACATGAGAGTTTACTGGACAAACTGAGGCTGGGCTTAAGAAAATATAAATGCTGCATGCAGTGACAAAAAAAACGATTTTCTTTCTCTCCTCCCTGACAGGAGAAAAATCACCAACATTCCTTGAACGCCATACGTCGTGCTGATAAAATTCCTTTTTTTCAGTCACACACCATGCCAAGGTAAGCAGCCTTAAAATGCAGTTTATAATGTTTCCTCAAAAACATCTCAGTTATGCTAAAGTGTACTGAAATTAAACAAGGCAAAGCTCCTGTCCCCCTATAGGAAACTCTTAAAAAGCACTTCGAGAGTTTGTAACATACAATTTCCACATTCTAAGTTTAGTACAAGCATGGCCTTACAGTGTGGAGACAGTGGATGTCTGCAGGAAGTATACCACTGGCCTTGCTTCAAGCCCAACTGCGGTACCAATGCCTGTTTTGGTGACTAAACCAGAAAAAAAGTTGTGGAACAACTGTGAGAAGTCTAGAAAACATGTCTACAGGGGAAAAATTAAATGAATTGGGATTGTTTAGACTTCATTATATAAAAATTCATACAGGCAGTTCATGAATTTTGCCACAGCCTGGTGTGAAGCTCAAGTGCTAGTTATTTGGAGCTCCTCAGTCAATAAAATCAGTGGTTTTAACCCTCCAACATAAGTAGTGTTTGGCCCAATTTGTTAAAATAATTTTATGTGATGCACAGGCCTAATGAAAAGTAAAGGTACATAGGAGAGCTCTCTATTTCCACTGCCTATTTATTTGATATATATATGCTGTCAATTTCAGAAAGCTACGTTGTACTTGTGTGTGCTAATGAAAGGAACCTGATCCTTGGTACTGGGAGTTGGGCATTTGTTCCACTTCCAGATGTGACACTGTGTGCCTTGTCCAGTAAGAACCAGGATCAGCAATTTTCCCAGTGTATGCTAGTTGCCACTCTGTCTTGTTTATAAAACACCATCTTTCTCTTGGAGTCGATCCCTCAGAAGGTGTATTTTTTCCAAGAGGAGGTAGCTGAGCACTGTGGAATGCATTAAGAGTTACTGAAGAGCACAAAACTAGTCCATGCGCTTACCTTTCCTTCTTTTTCTTCGCAGCCCTCCACGAACTCCAGTAAAAGTTGTGCCTCAAATTAGAATAGAACTTGAGCCTGAAGACAATGGTTATTTCTGGAGGAGCAAGGGAACAGAAACTACTTTGTAATTTGTCTGTCTGTTAAATCTTATATGGAATTTATTTTGTCACTAGCCAAATATTAAAATGCTCTCTGCTACCCACCCACATAGGTAGATGAGACATCCTGCGCTTCCCCCTCCGCCTTTACACCCTGCAGATTTCCTTTTATTCCTCCTCACCCAGTTCTTCCACTCTGACCAAGACTTGTTTTTGCCTTCTCTGTCACACGCACGCATCTCTCTCATTTTCAAGCAGAGGGCAGAATTATTAAGGATATAATATAATACCTTTGTGAAATGTCAGAGAAACTGGCATTACTTTAGTTGTGAATCAGTGTTTGTTTGTTTGTTTCTTTGTTGTCTGGCAGAACAAAACTGACCTCCAGGCTAATTCAATGTCTTTATTACACTGCTCTAAGATGCTGGAAAGTGCTGCTAATACTAACTTGCTCTTAAAGCCTGTACTTGTAGTAACACAAGAAGAAAAACTAAAAGGTACTTCACTCCCAGCACAGACAAACTATTGCCATCGTTGTAGCATGTGTTTTGAAATGTCCCTTTCCTATGCAATTTTTTTTTTTTTTTAAAGAACACTTTAATGGACTTAATCCGTCAGGTACATTGAAGAGTGTTATTTTCCTAGATTATTTTGTTTAAATTATGGGGGCCTAACCTATGACTTTTTTTTTTTGTCAATTTTTTTAACCTTTTTTTAATTACTGTAAAGAAAAATGAATTTTTCCTGCAGCAGGAAACATATAGTTTTGAGTAGTTCTACCTCTTATTTCTAGATGCCAGGCTTTCTGTAAAAATGTATTGTACCATATATAATGTGATTTTTACAAAAAAAAAGAAAAAAATACACAATCTCCAGGACATGGCATAGGGCTGGATCAGTTTTATTAACACCTTCTACTCTGAAGCATCTGTTTTACTTAGGGTTATTTTATTTTTTAATAAATAATCTAACTTTACTATGAAGGAGACAGGATGTAACTCAAGTATCTTGTGATCTAGGAAGACTCTTAAGTTTACTGGTGGTAAGTAAAATACTGACCGGTTGACAGTGTCAGTTGACAGATGCTGATTGTATTCATTTTGTTGATTTCCTATGCAGTATTGTTAGAATTATTTCACTTAAAACATCCGTGTGTGCACGTGTGTGTATGTGTGCAAATGAAAACACCCTGCGTGCAGTTCAGACACAATGATGGAGCAATTTAGGAGAAAGCTGAAGGTAACTTACAGGGATATTTATCCCCAAACCCATATTCAGGAGGCTTACGAAAATCTACATCTTTCTTGTGGATTGGCAGCACCCCAAATCATGTAGGGAATTTACCCTTAAACTTGATTGCTCAGCATTCCCCTTGGTAGATTGATCCATCCATCCACGGTGATGAGCCACCAACAAACTGGCTAGGCACAGTTACATGCAGGCTTTTGGCTTTAAACCAAGCAAGCATCACCCTGCATCAGATATTTGTAGCGTGTACACAACGAACTTGTGTATGAATATAAACATGCATTTGGGAAACTGGGCTTCACCAGTGTTATTTTAAGTGTGAAGATTACATGGGATGTGATGAAAAATGTTTATTTAATTAACAAATAAGTAAGACAAAAGAAAAAAAAAAAGCCCAGCTGTAAGGGCTAATTCCCCAGGGGTAAAAATCCCCTCTCCCCCGGAGGATGGGCACATTGCTTGCATGCAAGAAGTGCCCTTGCTTGCAGCAGGTAAGAGATCAGGGGTCCCCACCCCAGAAGGCAGCAGCCTGGCAGGCCCTCGCTCCCTGCATGTGGCACATTTGGGGATTAAGCAGGAAGGGGGGGAGCTTCCCCTCATCGGGGGGGGGGGGGGAGGAGGAGGGGAGTTGTCTATAAGAGCCCCCCCCACCAAATATTAAAAAATGCACTTGCAGAAACTGCTTTGTAATGCCTAAGGTGGTTTTGTTTCTTTTATTGCTAATGTAGTAAAAATACTAAATCCAAAAGTAGCACTTAATGGCCTCCATACCTGTTGTAAAGAAACCAAAGTCCGTGCTGATTAAGGAAACAAAATTTTATCGTGGTGCTGACAGACCTTAAATGCCAAATTTTAGCATCTACAAACTAGTAACAGCCAGATCACTGCTCAGACCTGCAGAATAGGGCTGTTCTTTTCTTTCCCAGATACGGGATCCGGTTAAATGATGCATTGACACGGACCGTAATAGCTGTTAGCCTGATCTCGTGCAAATGCTCTTTGCTGCACAAAACCGATGGAGTTGCAGAGGAGTTGGCACGGCACAGCACGCGCACGTGCACACACCTATGTACATTCCCCAGTTTGTTATCAAGGAATCTAAATTTCTGCTTACCTAAATTTTTGTTTACTGTGAGAAAACAGTGCAAGAGGAAGGGAGAGCAGCCGCTCTTCTTTGTTGCCCTGAGAGGTCAGCAAATCTAGCCCAAACCTGCTTTAGAAAGGTTGAGGAGACATCCGAAGTGTCCATAAAAGCAGCCGCTATGTGATCCCTTCTGCTGCCTGTTAGGATTAGCTGGAGGACAGATAACCTGGGAAGTGCAATGCTAACTTAAACGTGTAGAAAATGGTTTTCATTCCTTGGTGAACAGAAGTCACTGACTACCAAAGGGGAAACAGACTCGTGTCATGTACAGAGTACATGTGAGCTTTTACGCTTTGCCCAGACGTTTTATTTGTAGATACCCAAATAAGGAAAGATCAATATAGAATAACAGAGAGATTTCCTTGAGAGAGCACTGACAGAACACCACCCCCTGCCTATGGTATGCTCAAAAGGCAGCATGCTGCACACATGCATATACGCACACACACAATGCATATCTTTTCATCTGCTATTACCTGGTGATTTGTCTCCACAAAAATGAGGTCTTCCACTTTTGAACCATGTTAAATGTACTTGAAATGTATTGACTGCTGATCTAGATCTTTTTCTCTCTCTTTTTTTTATTTTTTATTTTCTCCAGACCGAGCTGTTGTACAGAGGGTAGCAATGTTCAAGGGTTGGGACAAAGATTTCTGTAGTTTTCCATGTTAAACAGAGCTCTGGTGACAGGAGTGGGAAATTTTTCATTTCCTGCTTCCTGACAACAGCGCTTCATTGAAGGTTGTGTGTCCTTTGTTGTTTTTTCCTGTAGAAAAATAAACAAACCACAGAGACAGCAAGGAAGAGCTCTGCTGGCACCAAGAGATAGAAGGTAATGAAAAGCAGCCATCTAATAGCATTTGATGGGCTGACATCACCACAAGGAGAATTTTACTGCACTTTGTGGGCCTTGTGGCAATAAAACTAAAACTAATGTTGGTTCAGAATTGGGTGTTTGGAGAGAAAAGCCTGGGTGAGCACCTCCGGCTTCTGGAAAGGCTCCTCCTAAAGAAGAGCCCATAAAGAAATGAGCTTCCCAAAAGATTTTCTCATAGAAGTCCTACAAAACCAGGTACCAACTCAGGGCTGATATCCTGGAATCACCCAGCCAAACCAAACTGCAGATAGCTTTGTCCCAGCCCCATAAAAACAGTGATTGTCTGCCTCTGTAGCCACTAATTATTTGTCGTCATGGTCGACACATATTTGTACTTACTACTTTTTTTTTCCTTGGAATCGACATGCACTTTCAGATACTTTTATTATTTTTAATTCTCTTAAGTCTGTATTTGCTTTGGAGGAAAGAATAAAAACTTAGTTTAAAATGAAGTGGATCAAGATGGTGGAACAAAAAGGAAAAAAGCAGAAAACATTTCAATATATTAAAATGATTTTTTCCAGTAATATAAAACATGAAATTCCTTATAACATTATAGTATTTTACAGTTTTATGAAGCTTTCTATTGTGACTTTTATGGAATCAAAAGATGAAGATGATGAGATATTTTAGCATTTATATTTTTCAAAATTAAATGTATACTGAAAATAAAGTAACTTTATGCATTTATTGGAGAGTTGTCGATTTTTTGTATTTGTTTTTTGTTACGTACTCCATTTAGTTTGATTGAATCAAGATTCCTGGATTGCCGTTGTCATCACCGCTACTGCCAAGGCAAAGTGTTTGGCAGGTCCCTGTTGGAGGGGATGCTCACAAAGGGACCCTCCAATACACATGTAAAGAAATGTGGCACCAGTCTTCACAAAGCACAAGGGGGGTTAGAACATACGTCTCTAAAAGAGTGTTTTCATGACAGAAATATTCTCTTGAGATAACTTACTGAATCTTTTGAGGGGAGTAAAATGTAATTGTTGTTCACAAATAAGGGTGGAGAGACCATCTCCCTCTGAAGCTGGGACTGTTGTCTTCTCTCAGGAGCACCACTTCTCAGGAGACACTGTTGGCAGTGGATGAGAACCAGCAAACCAGACTATCTGAATTTCACACAGCCTTCAAAGAGGTTCACAGATACTTCATACAGAGTCTGGGCTTTTGTAATGTGCACTTACCCAGCTGATCATTCCCTGCGGGAGTCAGCATGTTCCTATTAATAAAAGGGGGGGGGGGGGGGGGAGGCAAATACACCCTAGGTAATAACAGAAAGAGGAAGCCAGCTACAAATCCTAGCCCAATATAAATTCTGTTTGTTTGGGGGAAGTCGTGATGTAGGAGCTCCCCAAGATGTTGGTGTCAGAGCACAGGGAGCCTCTCTGACCCAGGCCCCATGCTGAAGGATGCTGAGTTGAAACTGGGATTCATTGAGAACAGATCTAGGAACAGGGATGTGCCCCCTCCCATCCCAAAACACATGATGGTTGTCACCTTGCTGGTGCCAGGTGCTTGGTTCTAGGCAGTGATGGGAAACAGGTCTGGTGGGCTCCTTTCTAGGGCCTGGGGCATCTACTGCTTCTTCCCCATCAACAATAATGTAAAACCAGCTAAAAGACATCTCCTGCTGCTTTCATAGAAAGTGGCTTGCACAGGTTAACTTATGCAATGGCTTCAGGCTAAAGCAGCTTACAGGGCATTGCTGGCACGTTGCTGGGTGACCTATGCAGTGGGGATGTGACTGGTCTATTGGGGTGATGAGCACAAACCAATTACCCCCCTGGTTAAACACACGCTGTTGCCAGTCTTGCTCTACTCCCTCCTTCAGCCCCCTGATTTCTGCATGCAGCCCCCTGGCCCCAAAGCAGCGGCAGCTCCCAGGCAGACAGTGCTCGAGCTTTACCCGTGTGGCCCCTCTTCCTGCAGCACCCCACTGGGGCTGCTCCTGCCCCAACATTGCCCGGGCTCAGGCAGCCGGTGAGGGCTGAATTGTTCTGTACACTTTCAGTAAAGCACCCAAGGGTGTTAGGATTGAAACTGTGGGTTTGGCAAGGCCTGTGCCATGTATATTGTGGAACAGTGACTAGGTGAATAGTGGAAATGCTATAGAAACCTCCAATTTGGTCCTGTCTCTGCCTGAGAAGACACCTGAACTGTTTCACCAGGATGAATACAGAGTCCCCAGAATAAAACTACCCTAGACTGGGAAACCGGTGAGAGCTTCTGCCCTCAGTGCCCGCAGCCATTCTGTTCAGTGTGGCACAGCGTCAAGACGAGCACTTTAGGACAAGGTGGTTTGCATTGCTTCCACAAAAGCCAACAGCTTTCCTCTGAACAGCCCCCAGTAGTGCAATAGTTACCATCATGCCACACATGAAGACTTCCCTTGCTGCTTTGCTCCCCCCAAGGAGCCTGAAATTTGTTGCCGAGTCCCTGTGAATTTTGCACTCCTCCTGCCTGCCCGCTCAGTGCTGGGTCAGTGTTTTGCATCTGCCAGTTGCAGCCATGGTCTTTGTTCTGCTCTGCCATGGCCCAGCCAAGGATGTGCTGCCCGCGGCATTACACAGACAAGGAATGAGTGCATGGTGTTCAGGATCCGACCGCGCCATGGGACTGCCTTCCCCTCACACACGTGGGGCTGGCCCACCGTGGGCCCTGCCCTGTGCCACGCAGCAGTGCTCACCGGCACGTCCCGTTTCACCAAGCTGCGCTCCAGGTGCAGCAGGGAGGGACGGTCAGCAACTGGTATACAAAGAAAACAGAGGCTGCTTCAGGTGGATTGAGACAGCCAACTCCATTCTAAGAGCAGGGTTGGAAAACAAAAACACTACAGAAACCCTCAGCAGGCTTTGGTGGAGACCCTTTTGCATCCCCTTGCAGCGCCCACCTTAGTGGGCTGCAAGCTTTGGCCACCACGAGCCACAGTGCGTGGGAGAGGCTGGGAAACCCTTAAACCAGGAAAAAAAGGAACTGTCTGTCAGGCAGCAGCTTTGTGCCAGAAGCAGTTGCTCGGGTGAGAGCTGTGTTTATGGATTTCCCTGAGCCCTTTTTTAGCCATGTGTTTATTTATAGCCTAGTGCCCAGCAGCGAGGGCTCCTGCTTCCCGGATTACAACTTGTGGGGGTGTTACGCTGCCTGAATCCCATCATCTTTTTACAGGGGTGTTTCTCATTATCTGGTAGGCAATGCCATCCAGCGACACTGTGATGCACTCAGCCTAGTGCAGCCCTCCTGGCATTCAGACACTCCTCACGAATGTCCCCCTTCAATAAGCACTGGCCTCTGTGTTTTTTGCGTCAGAAGTGTTTAGGAAACATTTGATATCACTCACACAATAGCTGCAGCCAACACGATGGTCCACAGATAGTTGTAGAGGGTGCTTCTCTTTCAGCCCAGGTTGTTTATTTGGGATGAGGGCGTTCGGGTATGTTACTTGCAGGCAGCTTGTCTGAGGTCTGCCTGCGCAGCCACGCTCCTCTCAGCACAGCCACAATCCCCACGCTGTCCTAGACAAGCTGCGTTACATCTCCTGGGACCCACGCAAGGGAAATCAGGAGGAACTGAAAAAAATCGTGTGTTGCACCAGCTAAGACTGACACGACATACTGGTGGCACGCCACACTCATCCCCTGGTCACAGCAGCACATGATGATGGCTTTGAGGAAACACTTGAGTGCCAGGCATCCTTGGAAGACTCAAGAAATCACAAAGGCTCCCTGGGATGAGGGAGCAGTGTTTTATGGAGCTCTCTTGGGCATACAACTCTTGCGGAGCACACATGGAGAGCCCTGGCAGTTTTCTAGGGAGAAGCCTGGGATGTGGCAGCTGCAGGGCACTGAATTTAGTTAGCACTAACTTCTTGGTAAGGGACGTCTTGTTGACGCCATGATGTGCTTGAACAGGACGCAGGTCTCCAGTCCTTTTCCCTTACATGCTGCTGTAACATATCTGGCAGTCTTGGTTTAGACAGCACCAAGCTCTTTCCTTTTAATAACCTAGGACCAAAAGCTGTGCATTGTCCAGGATTTTTCTGATTTTTGTCAGTGGGGCAAGTACTTTGTGAACATACATCAGACCAGGCATTGCAGCACTCACCCAGTCAGCTACTTCCCAGCCAGGGTACAGGAATATTGCCTGGGGAAATTACTTATTTGTTGCAGCTGCTGAAAGCTCTGGGCGTGAGCTGGGTGGGTTGAAATCACCTGTGAACTGATCCCCTCTCCTATAAATTGTCGCCCACCAGCTGTCAGTCAGAAATTGTAATTTGTGGTGAAGTTGGAGCCTTCTTTCCTTCTCTTCAAGTCAGTGGCATTACAGCAGGGGTGCAGTTGGCCTTAAGAACAAACTCTTGCCTTAATTGCTGGAGAAATTAGTCATTAGGAAAGCAAACAGCCCAGCAGTTCTGAGAGTCAGTAGCACAGAGAACAGATAAAACTAATACTTTACAAGCCACCGCAACCTTTCTTTAATGCTTTTATGGATCTAATCTTCTAAATTGATTTTAAAGAAAACAGACAAAAGTTCTTAGCCCTAGCCCTGACCTGTTAAGCTTTGCCTACCAGCCAGCACCGATGACTAAGTTGTAATCTGCTAAAGCAGCAGTGTGTACGAAAGGACCAGCCTTCGACTGGAGCGGTGGAAGGCTGCCACCAGCAGCTCCAGTGACTAATGTGCAATCTGGGCAAAGCTTAATTATGTACTTGGTTAACCCCTTCTCTTCAGAAACAAGTGAGTATTGTTCTCCCAAAATCTTATGTTCCTGGCAGGGGAATTAAAATTAAATAAAAATTGCCATATGTTCCTAGAACAGCCCCAAAGGCTCAGTGATGGTTGACTGTAACAAGATTTGATTTAAAATTATTTTTTCCTCACTTTTTAGGGAAAAACACCCTGCCTCTTGCAGATTAACTGATGCTAATGCTACATCCTCTCTGCAGGAGCCGAGGATCTCCGGGGGTCTTGCTTGGATGGACTGCAATCATCGAAAAGGTAAATCCTGGGTTCTTTGTTACTTGCTACTGTTGTCAGATGCCCAGTCCCCAGGCAGCTTACCCTGCCTCTCGCAGCCCCTGTAGGATGGATGTAAATTTGTTCGCTTTCCCCATGGGCTTGCAGTGCCCTCCATGCCACGGCCAAGCATGTGGCCGGTATCCCCGTCTGCCTGGCAGTGGGGCCTGGGCACTCCTATCAGAGAAATTTGGCCGTGGTGGCTTTGTGCAAACCATTAGCACAGTAGGTTTGGTGTTTTTTTAGTGCTGTGAGTAATTTATGGCATGCTCTTCCTATTGCGACTCTGCTCTTTCCCTAGTTCAATGCTATTAGTGTTATTCATACCATGATACTGCTCCTGCAATGGATTAGAGCTTAATTATTTCTGTAAAAGCAGTGCAATTAGTATGAATAGCCCTTTTACGGCTCAAGATTGTTTTGCCTATCAAGTAAAGGAACAATTTCAGATTAGGATGGTGCCTGCTCCTCCCCACTTGGTGTTTTGTCATTAAAAAGTTTCGTAACTACAATCATGACGATGCAAATATCCTTGTGCCTGCTGGGTGCCTCTTACTTCTGGAGTAGATGGCTGTGTCAGTGTGCGAGAGAGCCCCGTTCTAGGAATTACAATCCTCACGAGTCCTGTGGTTTGCAGTTATCATTTCCCGGTGCGTTTGTGGCGTTTTTTAGAAGTGCCTCCCTCGGGCCGAGATGTGTATCAGCACAATGTGTATCAGCGACTTCTTTGGAAGGTGCAGGTTCGTTTTAAAGATCAGTGACTGGGAATGGTGCCTACTTTGCAGAAGTAATTGGGTTTGTTTTTCTGTCTTTTAGTATATTAACTGTGCCTTTGCCACAGCTCTGTTCGCCTCTGACTTTGTGAGCTACCTTGCTGAGAAGTGCTGAATGTGGCATACATTTTGCCAAGCTCACGTGCATGCAGATGTTTCAGTGGTGAACAGACAGATGTGCCAGTAAGGGCTGCTTTGAGCAGCAAGAATTTAAAAAATATAAATCAGTGACTTTTTCTTTCAAATCTTTTGAAATCGTTTATAAAGCCACCGAAATAAAAATTGCAGGAGGAAAAGCTGTCTCGTGTCCTTTGCTGCAGGCGATGGCTGTCACGGCACTGAGGGTGCCAGGAAGGAGACTCAAAATGGGGTAAGAAGTGGGTCTTCTGGGCAGGAGAGGCACCAGGAAGCAGCAAAAGGGCCTTTGTCCAGTGCTGTGCCAGGTACTGCCACCACTGGGGCTCCCTAGCCCACTTTATACCCCCAGATCCATAGCCAGGCACTTGCCTCCCTGGCGTGGCCCATTTGTAAGAGTTGCTCTTGTAGCCATTGCACAACAAAATGTCTCCATGTTTGTACCAGCCAAAAAAAAACAACAACAAACACCCCAATTCACAGCAGAAAATGAAAGTGTTTTCTGCTCTCTTTGGCAAAGGGATGAGCACTAACATCTCAGGGGTGTTTTGCTCGCCAAGTAAATACTCCCAGCTTGCATAAACCCTGAGCAGTCATTTTGTGGAAGAGGGAGCTGCCAGCAGTCCCTGTGCTGTTACTGGATGTACTGACCCTTCCAGGGTTTCTCAGAAGTCAACCAGTTTTAATAAAGAAGGGTGTCTTGTGGGTTTTTTTTAATAGCAATTCGTTTGTTTAAAAAAAAAAAAACTTTCCCCTTAAAAGCATGAGCCACTCTTGGCCCTCTTTTTGGAGTGCTCACTGCTTGACTTGCCCTGCTCGAAGGGAAGAGGCTGCCAGGAGGCAGCAGCGTTCCTGTGAGGTCTCTGATGGCCCCTGCGTAAGCAGTGACGGTTGTGATGGCTTTGCTGTCGTGGGGGAGGTTGCCCTATGCAATGCTGGTGCCTCCCAGGAGCCCTTTCTAGGCGCTCTGCAGCAGGGCTGGGAAACAGCCTGGGTGTTCTGGGGCTGCTGCATGCAAAGATTTCATTTTCCCCAGGTGGTGCGTAGGGGGTTTGGGGGCTTTCCTGACATTTATTCGTTGATGCTTTTATTCAGCCAGATTACCTCCTGTGGGCTGTGAAATTTTCCTAGGTAAATGTTTCTTGGCTTGTTGCTGGTGTGGTGCAACCCGTTGTTCCTCCGTGCAGAAAGACAGGTGGAAGCTTCCCAGGTGACTGTGAGCAGCTTTGCAACAGCCCAGGATGGAGAACAGTACATAATACCTAATAATCCCGGATAAACCTGACGGTCGGACAGGGCTGTGAGTAACTAAGGCAGGAGAGGAGACTCCTTTGGAAGAGGAATGCTGGCCATTGAGAGAAACCTTTTGGTATCCAAATACTGCTGTTCAGCATCCTTGTTGACAGAGTGTCACTGTGAGCACGTGCATGCAGTAACAGTAAAATTAAAGCTGCCTTTATGTGAGGCTCTTCCTCACCTGTTACGCTACCGGTGGCAGCAGCTGGTGGATGTGGGCAGAGCATAAGGGTTTGGTGATAGGATTAGCTGAGGTAATTTCCCATTTGGCCTCGACCTACCGCCCAAAGATTTCCGGTGTCAGGAGTGTTATTTTTCTGTTCAGTAGCTCCTGCTTGTACCTATTGTCCTGGGCAAGGGTCAGGTGTTGGCTCTGGCAGCTGCGCAGCACTCAGGGTATCTCGACTCGGCAAGACACCATCATACGTCAGGGTCATGCACCTCCCTCCTGCTGGAGAAGTTATTTGAGCTCTCCTTTATCTGGTGGGAGAGATTACGCCACTTAATTAAAAACTTTCCAGTATCACATGGATCTCGCTTCCAGACTGCACAAGGCACACCTATGACTTACGAACAGCTACTGGAATTTCTTTTGAGGCAGGGCCAAGCCTTAGCTCAGGTTTTTGCTTGGGCAACAAGAACCATGCCAGCCAGGCTAATGCTGAAAAAGCCGATTTTCTTCCAAAACTCTGTAGGGCTGAGACTATGGGAGGAAAGGAGGATATTCCACAGAATCCTAGCCCCCAGGTGTGCAACCCCAAATGACAGGATGGG
The DNA here is from genome assembly GCA_011076525.1 of Nettapus auritus. NCBI lineage: Eukaryota > Metazoa > Chordata > Aves > Anseriformes > Anatidae > Nettapus > Nettapus auritus. The sequence continues at coordinate 35,500,272 of CM021768.1, read as the reverse complement.
GCAGATGAACATATTTCTCTTTGCTGTGGCTGCCGTTGGTACAGGGAAGCAATTCAGGTCCGTAGGCACAGGTCGGTGTGCCACTGATGCTCTAAGTCATAAAACATTTAACATGTAAGTCAGGGGACAGACCTGCTCAATGCACAGTGCTACTAGATCTGGGGATGGCAAGCATTATTAAAGGGTCTTCCAGGTTCTGCGACATGGAGCACTTCTTAGTACTGACTCTCTGTACGTGATTACACCTTGTGCATTTGTGTTTAAAGCCATGGCTTAAGATGGAAACGTGGTAGGCTGTGCATGCAGAGTTGTGCGTTAGGGACCGAATTGCCTTTTGAAACAGCGGTGGGGGGCTGGAGACTGCTGCTTTGTGCTCACCTAGTCTGGAACTTGGGATTTGTTTGCTTCCATCTCGTAGAAACCTGATGGGAGAAAGTATTGTAACAGAAATCAGTGCTTCACCACATGGCAAATGAGGGAGGAAGATGTCACAAATGAGCAGGAAAAGCCTCCTGGGTGCACAATGCAGCTCCTGCTGGGAGCGTGGCTTGGTCCCAAAGCTGGAAGGGTTAACAAGGAGGTACTCATTTGCTCTGAGAGTGACGTTTGGCAAGTTGCAAAACATTGTTTTGTGTTCACCTCGGCTACTGTCGCGCGTCAGCTGGCTGCGGGCTTAGTGCAGGTAGAGAAACTTTTCCCTTGTCACTCAGCTTGCTGGAAAAGCAGCTAGCAGCCCTGGTAAAGCACTGTTTGGCTCAGGGATGGATGTGCAAGGAAGGTCCTGAGAAGTATTTCAGATAAGTGGTCCATTTCTGAAATGAAACTCTTAATAATGGATGCAATCGCTGTAATGGCTTTACACAATCACTTGCCTAATTAGTCCACAGGGAGGAAGATGCAGCAGAATTAGACTTTTCCATATATAATTAAAGCTAATGGAAGCCCAAACACCAATGCAAATAAACACGCTCTGTACGTAAATGCAGAGGGCAGAGCACAAGTGTTGCAGCACAGAGCCTTATGCCAAGGTAGGCTGTGTTTTCTCACTTGCTTCTTAGCAGCAAAAATGATGGTGTTTTTAATGGACAAGCACGGATGCACAAAGAAGTCTGGTTCTGTGTTTTTTGTCTTCCCCAGTAGAAATTCCCATTCAAGTCTGAATCCCAATCCAGGGCTTAACTCTGTCGTACTCTGAAGTGCTAAGGTTGTTTTACTCACTTCCCCCAGTGAACACTTCATGCCCTCCATCCCAAGGACTGTCTTTAGGTAGCATCTTATTTCTGCGGTACCTGAAGGAGAATCGCAGAAGCACTGCTCTGTGTGCAGCACAGGTCGTGTTGGGCCTCCATCAGCAGAGTGGCTTTGCTGCGGGCTCAGAAGGAGCCATTTCACTTGCAACCACAGAAATGGGTTTCTTTCCAAAATTATTGTGCCTCTTTGTCATTGTGACAAGGTGTACATTGCTGCAGTTAAGGAGTACTAGGTCAAGCCTCATCGGTCAAGTTTCCTCTGTGCCTATCAGCAATGCTTCTATCCGGTGCTCTGGCCACTCCTGAGGAAAGAGCAGCATTGCAAGGGCTAAATGCAATCCCTCATGTCCAGTGCTGGTCTTGTAAATTAGTATAATTTACCTGCAATCCTCGTTTCTCTGAAGTGTGGGTTATGGAGCCCAGAGGCCGCTTCCAGATCCACATGAATGAAAATGCACTGAATTCAGGTGAATTTCTGCAGGTAAACACTATGTGAAGTTCTCAAGGCTGAGAAAATAGAGGCCAAGAGACCCATCTGGCCGCTGTACTAAAATACATACAGAAATGAGGCATTTGGATTATGGCATTTTGCACTTGGTGAAGCTTCTTGTGGTCCCAGGAGATAGCCAGGACTTGGATTTCTTCACTCTGCTTTCCTTGCATGGTGTATCAGAGTGTACCATGATACTGCTGGTCCCATGGTAACTCCAGTGGTTCAGGATGAGGGACTGGAGCAGGTCTGTTTTCAGGAGTGAGGATAGCAAACATCTAAATATACTTATGCCTGATTACTGCTGCTGATTACTGACAGGACTTCAGGTTTCTGAAGTGTCTGTGAGCCAAAAGGATGTAACGTCACAGCAGGAAGTGACACCTACTCCCAAAGTATTTCAATTATTTGCAGTAAGACCCTTGCCAGAAGTTTTGTGGTATTAGTGTAAAAGGATTTGTGATGCAGCCTGGTCCAGAGAGACTTTAGGGTTGTCTTTTTGTTCTCTGCCAGTTCGCTGAGGCTTTCATAATTCCCTTGGGGTACTTCAGTGCGCACTTATCACCCTCAGAGTTGCAATGATAATAAGCACTGATCATTTTTTTTTATATCCACCAGCACATTTCCTAGAAACATGCCCAAGACAGAAGAAACATTCTTTGCTTATTTTATCTTATTTCTCCAATTTTTTACTTGGAAACACAGAAGGTCACTCTAATCTTTAGCGGTTACCACATGCCTCTTGAATTTGACAGATACAAATGTGATGCTGAAACTACTGAAGGCTGAGACAAAAGGTTGTTCTGGTTGCAGGGCTTGTGGGCATGCTGTCAGCTTGGGCTGCCAGGGCTTAGTGACTCCTTCGAAGGCCCAGCAGGGGGATCAGCTTTCATTGCCCCCCTCCTTGTAGCAGCCTCAGTTCCATGTAAAGCACAGGGAAAGAAAGGAGTGTAAGCTCAAACTGGTTACTAACATTCCCCAGCTGAAACCAAACACCTTTTAAGAGCACATTCATCATTTCTTAGGACAACCCTGTCTAGCCAGGACCTAAATGTGTGGTAATTATTGTGATTTGTGCCAAGTATCTTGTGACAAGAGATCTTGGATACCACCAGGAGCAAGAAGCTGAAGTAGAAATTTACCTGCGTATAGTGGTGTATGATAGCAGTAAAAGATTTTGCCAGCAGTACGAAGTATATGAATTAGATTTGAGTCTTTCATCCCCAGCTGAGGTGGTAAAAACACCTGTTATTTCTTCTGGAAAACAAATACAAAAAGCACTACAAAACAAATGAACATGGTGACGAGTAGGTTGAACAGATGTCTCAATGTCAATTTTTGAAATCCCGGGTTAGAGATACTTGCCAGGTGCTGCCACACTTCCCAAGCATGTTTTACAACTGAGCACTGATGCTTTTATAAGGGTTATTTATTTCTCTGATGAACTAACACGTTCCTCGATCGCAAAAGGAAGTTATGGCACTTCTTTCCCTGAAAATAATAATGAAACATGACTGCATGCATCCTTTAGGGTATGAGGCTCCTTCCCTGCTGTGACCTGCCCAAGGTGGTGCTGCTGCTGGTCTGTAGGTTTTTTGGAAACAGGCAGGCTGAGGTTTGACACTTGGTGCCTGCCCCTATAGGCAGGTTTGGGGAGCACACAAGGCAGCGTCGGAGTGTGGCCCCACTCTATTTCTAGCAGGGTTTCAAGGTCTTGGCTACCCAAAAGCCAGTACGTGCGTACTCTGTGGGCAGCAGAGGGCAGCTGTGCAGCCCCGCACCAGGCTCTGCAGGCTGTTTGATATGCAGGAATAGTGCTCAGGCACCAAATGACAGGCCTGCACTTCGTTGCAATGGAGACCATACAAACACAAAATAAAAACAGTCCTTGTGCTACTGAGCATTTGCTTTCTGTATATGATGCTGCCAAGAGATGGGGAAGGGAGCAGTTGCACTCTCTTCTGTTCCAGCAAAAGACCCAGTGATGCCCAGGGGAAGGGAGGAATGAACACTGTGTTGAAATATTGAGGAACACATTTTGGCCTTCAATACCCTAAATGAAGTACAATGATGCCACCACAGCCAACAAGTAAATGTCCCTTATCCGCAACAAAGTAAGAGCAGAGTGCTGTGTGTGTAGCCAGTACCCTCTGATCCTCTGCGAGGCCCTGCAAGCAGGTCAGTAGGAATTCAGAGTTTTGGTGCCAAGCAAGTCCAAGTGCTTGCATTGCAAAGTCCTTTGATAAATTTGCTATCCAAGATTGTCACGGTCAAAGGTGGGAGGCCAATAATTTTTTTCCTATGGAAGTCAATTAAGCAATTATGTCAGCTCTTGAATATCTTCAGGATGCTGTACAGGCTCTAGTGCAGGGAGGGGAACTGCACTGAGCGCTGCACTCTAAAATAAATTGCATTTATTTAGCAGCCCAGGCGAGCCCGTTCAGGTTGCAGATAAGTAAAATGCAAGAGTGCTAAAACCAGTTCCTGACGTACTGCATGTTGAAGGCAGCAGATGAAGGTATTTAAAATTAATGTAACGTTTCTGAGCGAAACTAGCTTAGGCACAGAAATGAATGGCTGTCTTTTGTCAGCCTGGGAGGCATTGTTATTTTGAGGGCTTTTGGTGTGATGACTTACACTGGGGAAATGCGAGGCAGAGGCACAAAGCGGTGCCAGCAGCCTGTGCAACGCGGGGGCCAGCTCTGCTCAGCTGTGAGGGAGCCTGTTGTGTTGTGGTGTTGCCCAGTGGAGTGGATGCATGAGTACTGGTGGAGAGGGTGGGGGAAAAGAAGTCCAGATTAAAACAGACACCTTTGACCAGTGCTTGACAGGCTATCTGTATAGTTTCCTCCTTACCCACTTGTACTGTAAACACTGACACAAAGATTACGTCCTCCTGTATGTTTAACCAGTGCCTAGGAGAGTGTGGATGTAATTCTGAACTGAGTACCGCAGCCATAAAAGTAAGCAGCCATTGCTTATGCAGTTGTAATGCAAGCTGCACAGAGCCATAGGTTAGCTTTTGGTCCCGAGATCTCTGGAGGTGAACTTTTATTCAGTGACTTCACCCAGTGCTGGTGGCCAATAGTTTCTCCATTGATTTTATGTGCCCTTTCGTCTGATTAGTTTCTTCCACGGAATATATGGGAGAAACCCCACTGCATGTGGAGGGCCACAGACTGGATTTTAGTCTCTGTTGGGATGTTGGATACCAACCCCAGTAAGTCAGCCCTGGTTTATATCACTACTTTCACAGATTTTTCTCCTAAGTTTTCATCTTTCCATTTAGTCCTCAGCAAGAAACGTAGCAGAGAAATCAGCATCTCTGATTTAAGGCCAAGTATGAAGAAGCGATTTGAGCCATACTTCTCTATGCTTATTTCTTTGGAAACTGTCTATGTCACATATGTCTGAGAGATTCCTGAGTCTTCAGCAAAAACCATGAGTAACAATATTTAAAGAGCATCCAGTCACGCTCCCTGAATTACCTCTGAGGCTTATAAAGACCATAAATAGCTACCGTAGTCCTCCCAATTTTGGTGAAGCTATTCTGACTTGTACCAGCTAAAAGTCTCAGGTTCTCACTGCAAACTTCAGTAACCAAATTTCAACGACCTATTTTTCTTTGTGTGCACGTGCAGTTTGGTGTGTTTCAAGGGGGCTGCACAGTAACCTCCAATTTCACACACACCAAGGGTTCTTCGTCAGCACAGCTCTGGTGCTGTCTGAAATGCTGGAGCGAAGGCGATGCCTTGCTTGGATGACTGCTTTTGCTTGTGCAGTCGCTGTGTTTGCATACGCAATAGTGGCAGCTTGGAGATGAAACTTGTTTTGCAAGAGCCAAAGGCAGTGTGTGCAGGCGGGTTTGTGTAAGCCGTTACATAGGGGTACGGAACAAAGATCACTTGAAAGTTCTTGTCCTTCTAAATACATTGTCTACTTTGAGAACAGATCAGAATTAAACGCATGCAAACTGTACCAGTGCTAATAACTGACAAATGATGCACTTTGTCTTCGCGAACCTGATCCTTGAAGATGGGTCTTCATGGCTCTGCACTCCTCATGGTGATTCTCCCACTGTTTTTGTTACCTGATTTTTACACGATTTTCCTCACCCATAAATAGCACTTAGTAAGCAGGGGATGTTCAGCAAAAAAAAGACTTGTTTTTGTTTACGTTTTTTTCCTGGTCATTTAAGACTTCTCTCCAAATCTGGCATTTCAACATCCCTGTTAGCACAGGCAAGCCAGGCAGAGCAGTGTTTACTCCCTGGTTTCACAGCTCCCAAGTCAGGACCAAAGGCAGCATCAGGGTCACAGTTTTCATGATCTACAGCCTGACCCTGCTGAAACCTTTGTCAAGCATGTGAAAGCCTCCCATGAGATCTGCCAACTGGAAGACAGCATCAAAATGCTTTCCTAAACCCAGCCAAAACCTTAAATACCGACTGCGGTGGATTCATTCCGGCAGATGTTAAAACACACCCCTCCCTGCAAATTCAGACTGTCTGTCAAGGAGAATGGGTGTGTTTTCAGGTACTTACCTTTGACTCTGACATTGGAGGCAGGACTCAAACACAGGTACAAATAGATGCTGTAAACTGCTGATGTCAAATACACAGTCCCTTCCCAGCACCCTCCCCGCTGACATCTAGCTTATGTCATGTTTCTGATTGTTCAGACTGAGGCTTCAGGAACTTGCATGTTCTCAGGTTTTGTTTCTTTGGCTGTACGCTTATGTCCTTGGTAAATCAAGGGAATGTCAGATCTGTTCTAAGGAAGTGTTGGTACAGTTTTAATTCAGTATCTCTGACCTACTTTACAGCTGTGGCAAAATTAATTCAGATTATTCTGAGGCACCATGTGTAGAAAAGTCCTTTAGAGAACTAGGCTCCCCTTAAAGTAGCCCTGCGTGTATATATATACACCTGCCTTTACCAATTTATCACCAAGCAAGCCCAAAGCCAATGAAGGCAGCAAGCTTAGCTGCTGGAAATTCCCCAGTTGCTGCATCACGAATTCAGCCTCCTGATTTCCTTTTTCTCAGGAGGGCTGAAACAGTATTTGAGTGCTCTCAGCTGTTTCCATGAATATGCTTATTATTTAAATTGCACACACAAGCCCAGAAGTTGTTGTGAGGATGGAGATGGATCTCCTTGCACAAACACAATACACTCGGCCTCGCGGTTTTCCAGGTTTGAAAGCAGGAGGTGTTCGCTTTAGCCACATGAGTCAAAGTGGCCCAGCTCTTACCTCACTAACATTTTACTTATTAAATGATTGATGCTGGAGGGATTGCAGGGCACTCAAAAACAGCCTCCATGTGATTTTGAATCTTCATACCTCTGTACAAACCCACGATATAAGATCTCGACCTCACAAACCCTTGGTGCTGACATCAAGAAATCTGGCCCTAGAAAATGATGAGTAAATACAGTATTTATGCTTTCTAATTAGCCTTTGCCAATCAACCCAGCTTTCTCAGGAGAGAGGTAAACATGTTTGCAGACAAATGAATAACAGGATCCCATTCCTCTCTGCTGACCCAGTCACGTGCAAGTTTGCAGCACAGAATAAACAGGAAGGATTTAAAATGCAAAATGACACACTAAGAAATATGGCACTTGTCACCTCACAGGTAAGGGTCGTAGGTGATTTAAGGGTTGACTGAACTTTTCAGTGTCTCTGAACTCCTTTTGCTGGCTGTGGGATGCCTAAATTGGTGAATGAGTATTTTGCATGCTCCTGTCTGCTTCACCATCAGTGTTTCAGTGGAAAACTTGTCTGGGCAGGACCACAAGGACTTTGTACACATGTTGCATGAAAATATTTGTTTCAGGTACGGGGATATTGGCTCTATGCTGTCATTCTTGCGTCCTTTCCAACCAGCAAAGAATGACTCTTTCCTCCAGGGAAAATTGAAATGTGAAGAAAAGGCGCACCAGAAGGCACGTAGCCCTTCCAGTAGCGTACGGAAACTCAAAATAATGCAAAAAGTGGCCCCCTCCCTCACCTATGCATGCCTGGGAATGGTAGAAGAAGTACAAAACAAAATAATGCAAGGGGTGAAGCATCACAGCAGGAAGAAGGACTGAAAGGTGCTGTTAGGAAAAATGAGAGTGAAGAGTTTAAAGATTTGCTAGATTAGCACCTTGAATTAAGTTCTGTTAGAGGGTTGATGCCTAAGGTTTCATGGGCCAACAAATGCCAGGGATGTGTGTACAGCCCAAGATATACATCCCGAGGCGATCGGCTCCGGGGCAGCCGCGCTCTGCAGCACAGCGGGGATGGGGCCAGGCGGGGCTCTTTTCTCGAGGCCACTCGAGGCAGCCGAGGGAGCCGCCAGGCCCCGGCAGCCCTGTGAGGGACGTGACGAGGCGTAGGCGGAGCCAGCAGCGCCCCCTCCCGGCCGCTCCAAGGCAGCCCCTGGGGAGCGGGGGAACAGGACGGGCAAACAGCGCGGGGCGCGGCAGTTCCTGAGGCAGGGCGAGCAGGGGGGGCAGGGCGATCCCCCCGCCCCTAGGAACAGCTCACCTGACGGCTGCCCAGGACCACTATGGTCCTCGCTAGGCAGCGAGCTCGCGCCTGAAAGTCTGTAGGCACCCAGGCAGACTGCCCGCTCCACAATGCGGCAGTTCAGGTCTCTGGGTGCAGGGAGTGCCAGAGCCTGCTGCTGCCGTCTGAAGGAGGCAGAGACACCGTGTGCGTGAGGTGCGAGCAGGTGGACGACCTGGTCCGCCTGGTGGCAGAGCTCAAGGTGGAGAGGTTGAGGGCCATCAGGGAGTGTGAGATAGGCTGGTGGAGCAACTCCCTGCAAGGCTTGAAGGAGAGGCACTGGGATGAGACTCCCCACATGGGGGTGGACCCCCTGCCCAGTCGCTGTCGGGCAGAGGGAGGGGACCCAAGAGTACAAGAGGAATGGAGACAGGTCCCTGCTCGACGATGCAGGAAACGCCCCCCCCACCTTCCCAGGTGCCCTTATGCAACAGGTTGGAGGCGCGTGCTTGAGGTGCGTGTGAGGTGCATTTGAGGTGCGTGTGTCGACCTGCTCGAGGGTAGGAAGGCTCTGCAAGATGATCTGGATAGGCTGGACTGATGGGCTGAGGCCAACGGTATGAAGTTCAACAAGGGCAAGTGCCGGGTTCTGCACCTGGGGCACAACAGAGCTACAGTCTGGGAGATGTGTGGATAGAAAGCTGCCTGTCAGGGAAGGACCTGGGAGTTTTGCTTGACAGTCGGCTGAATATGAGCCAGCAGTGTGCTCAGGCGGCCAAGAAGGCCAACGGCATCCTGGCTTGCATAAGAAACAGCGTGGCCAGCAGATCCATGGATGTGATTGTCCCCCTGTACTCAGCTCTGGTGAGGCCACACCTCGAGTCCTGTGTTCAGTTCTGGGCCCCTCACTGCCAGAAGGACATGGAGGTGCTTGAGCGAGTCCAGACAAAGGCAACGAAGCTGGTGAGGGGTCTGGAGAACAAGTCTTAGGAGGAGCGGCTGAGGGAGCTGGGACTGTTTAGCCTGGAGAAGAGGAGGCTCAGGGGTGACCTTATCGCACTCTACAGGTACCTGAAAGGAGGCTGTAGCGAGGTGGCGGTTGGTCTGTTCTCCCACGTGCCTGGTGACAGGACGAGGGGGAATGGGCTAAAGTTGCGCCAGGGGAGGTTTAGGTTGGATATGAGGAAGAACTTCCTTACAGAAAGGGTTGTTAGGCACTGGAATAGGCTGCCCAGGGAAGTGGTTGAGTCCCCATCCCTGGAGGTCTTTAAAGGACATTTAGATGTAGAGCTTAGGGATATGGTTTAGGGGATGATTTGTTAGTGTTAGGTCAGAGGTTGGACTCGGTGATCTTGGAGGTCTCTTCCAACCTAGACTTTCTGTGATTCTGTGATTTGTCCTCAGAGCACACTGCACATAATGCCTCAAAGACGAGCGTCTTACTGGATTCAAGGATGAATTTGGGAATCTGTCTTTTTAAGTTAACCTGAACTCTCGGGAAGGATGTGGGGCATGAGGGGGTGGGACGCGGACAGAGGCACTGGCAGATGTGTGTCCTGCAAGAAAGCCTGGGTGTTGGAACTTGTTTCCCATGTTGGGCTGAAAATAGCATGTGTTTGGTGTCTGTCCAAGAAGGCTGCAAAGGCAGCTGCTGGGTATTGGATGGAGCTGAGGCTCTGCTTTCCCTAACAGCAGAGGCACTACTGGTTTTCTGCCAGTGGCTGGCCAGTGAAATGCTGCATGGAGGATCCATTTCCATGTTTCCCTGCTTTTATAGCTTTTTTTTTTTTTTTTTTTCTTTTTTTTACGGCTTGTTAAGGTATCGGAAGCCTCGTGCAAGCATAATTTACTTAGGTTAACCATTCTAACTTGGGGAAGCTCTTATGCTGTACAGGGACTTCAGAGGATTTGAAATATGTTTATTTGATTGGGTTTTGCATTTAAACCAACAAAAAAACCCCTGTCCTAACCAAGGTTCATAAAAACAGAGCTGTCAGCACACTTCAAGAGGAAATGTGGCCTTTTCAGCTTTTCATTATATGCCTCTAATACACCAGTGCAATTTGGCACTGACTGTATGAAGGGTCTCCCTTGCACCCTCCTCTCCTTTTGTTAAGAACAGATGTGTGTCTGCCAGCCCGTCTGGTTTCAGCAGAGAAGTTAGTTTCTAATTTCTAATACCCCAGCATTTAAAAAAATAAAAATAAAAATAAAATTAATCTTCTTGCAAGCACAACCTCAAAGAGAGAGAGACAGAAGCCTATTTTACACAAGCTGAAAATCCACCCAGTAAGACAGGCAATGAGGTCTTGGGTATTTTGTGATGGCATGTAGTGATGGGAACACTGTGTGGGGATATTTCTCTGAAGGAAACAAAAACAACAACAACAACAACAATTAGCAAGTCTGATACCTGGCACCAAAGGACTTGTTCTCTATCTTTCTTCATTCATTTCTCATCCTTACACTATTTTGGCTATTCAGTTGGTCACAATGACAATATTTTCTCTCTGTGGCAAATGTCCACAATAAACTGAAAGCTTGAGAGATTTCTCACCGCTTTTTAAAATCAAACATCCCCCTCCACTTCAGCACACCTACGTGAACGTCTGGCTCTCACATTATTTTTTCCTAGTGAAGCCAGTTCAGTGACCTCTTTGCCTGCCACTGTATGGCTAGACTTCGGCCTGTTAAACACTAACTTGTGTTGCAAGAAATGACTGGAGAACGTTGTAGAAAGTCCCCGGCTAGAAGAAAAAGGTGTTTATGTTCAGGCTAGCGTGGCGACAGCTCTGCTCCAGGCAGGAGTAGCGGTGCCTGAAGGTACAGATTGCAGTAACCAAGGTGGAGGCTTGCAGCCGCCGCTTCCAGTCTGAAGTCACTTGCTGTGACCCTTGTGTTTTCATTTTTGCTGTCACTCTATCTCCATGGCAGTGGCCCTGAGTCCTGGGCAATGCCCAATGCCATGTGGGGAGTGCATGAGTGAAGGCAACAAGTAGATGAAGATACAGGTCACCAGCACTGAGAGCTGGTCAGGACCAGCGGCATGATTTGGTGGTAGAAGGGTCTGAGGTGTTGTAATGGGGCTTGCTATTTTTTAAAGGTTCCTCTATTTTAGGAGCTGCTTTTGGTGTGTCAGGTATTTTGTCTCTCTAGCAGGATTTCTCCTGAGGTCAGTGTATGGACCATTATGGCCCAGTGTGCTCCGTACTTCTGAGTAAAAAAGTAAAATAAAATTCTGCCACACTTAACAACAGCATCTTACAGGGATGGGATGGTCAATTCCCCAGACTCATAATGCTTGAAATAGTCTTCAAAACAATCTGTTCTAAAGTCATAGAGGATATTTTGGTAATTGTGCCATCTTCTGTCTTAAACTGGGTTTCTTCCAGAGGTACTTCTCTATCACAGAAGCACTTCTGGTGCATAATTTTTCTTGCTTTTGACTTATGTCCTGCATCTGAAAACTTGGCCTCCTATGAATGGCAGAGAAATCCAATACAAGTAGCAGATGATGCACATCAACTCTGTTCAGATTTCTGTTATGTTTATAAACAATCACCTGATGAGCAGCTGAAAAGCATAGCTCTGAAATTTGCTTGAATGGTTCTTGTGATGCAAGGGAAATGCAGACATGAAACAACAGGAGCTGTCAAAGCCTGAACAGGAAAAGTGGGCTTTGTGGGTGAGATCCCCAGAAGGGTTCAGCACAGCACAGGAGATCTCAGCAGTGGCTGAGAGGATACTACTAATAGCTACTGATCCTCCAAGTCTTTCCTGTTCAGTCTTATCTCTCTTCCATGTCATTTCCATCTCTCTCAGTCCTTGGGCTGAGCTGTTGGTACTGGGCTCTAAGGAGTGTCTTTGGGATCAGGCAGCCCACAGTCAGTAGTAAGAGCTGCCCTGTGGTGTTAGGGCATTTAGACACCCCCCCGGGTCCACAGTGGGTCTGCACAGCCTGCTGCTTTGTTGCTTAAATGGGAAAAACCTATTTCAGTATAGGTTATTTTTTTTTTTAATTAGCTGTGAAGTTTCAGGAAATACAGTGAGTGACAGCTGCAGGAGATGGGAAGTGAAAGGGTTTCCATGTTTTCGGTGGTGAAAAATGTCTGATGAAGTACCCAGGACAATATCCCACAGCTATGTATATGATCTCATGGATTTGACCCCTGCAGACACAGCAGTGGGAAACATCCACTTTCTGTTTCTGCGTTGCCATTGCTCAGCCAAGTGTGTACAACACCACACAGATGTGTATGGGCACCCTTGTCTTAGGAAAAAGAGAGGCGCACCTCTGTTCTTAGTTTCCTCAAGGTATATAGGGATTTCCCTTCTCGTTTAGACTGCTGATTTCCTTTCTGTTAAGGCTCCCATTATCAGGACTTCTGTAGCAAACACAGGGCATTGTGTACAGTGCATTACACAAATACAACCTCATGTTGCTTATGCTTCTCTTGGAGGGGAGGGGTAGGAAACCAAACATGCAGGACTATAATTAAAATATGTTGGGTATTTTTCATTCTTGCATGAGTTTTGGGGAATAACAGTGCTTCCTCAGCTTATACATACGAACATCATGCAGGAGAAGCCTGAAATACTGAGTTTCCTGGTAGATTCTCCTGATTTCCACAGCTGATTTTGAAATCTAACCTATGGATTAAATATGCACGAAACACATTGCACCAGACCTAATCCTCTGTCTTCTGTTAGAGACATCAGTGTTTGATTTGCTTTGTTGTTCTTTGAATATTGTGGAGTTCAGCCTTGCTCTGTATTTCATACTGCATAGTGGTTGTTCTTCAAGCTGAGTGACTGGGATCAGCAGGTTTGCTTGCTTGTCTTTTAATGTAATTGTGTCTCAGATCTTGTCAATTTAATCAGGAGGCCCTTGATACTTGTTCAAATACTTATAGCAACGTTTTCTGAATTAATAAAAAGTGATAAGATTCTTATTAAGTCAGTGTTGTTTGTGTCCTCTGTTTCAGTTTTCGTGCAAGTTTGTTCTTGTGTGAAGAGCAGAAACAGTAATAATGACTGTATGTTTCCCCCTCTTTGAGAGATTTTAGTAGCAGTTGAAAGTACCACAGATTATTTTTAATAGAGCCAACTGAAATATGAATGAAAAGCTCTACTCAGAGCAGGTACGCTTTTCTATAGTATTGCCAAACCTATCTGGTTTCATTCCTTAAAAGAGGCGAAGGATACGACGCATCATACAGCTGTGATTTTATTGAGCCACAGTATTCCCTGAGGATGGAGATGAGACCTCAATTCATTTACAACCAAAATAAATTGTTGACAATGTGCATGTGGTACCATAGTGAACAAGTATTTCTTACACCCTGTAAGTCAAATGTCTGTGTGTTGTCTGGTGGCACAGCAGCCACCACCACAGGCATCTTAGAGACCACAACAACTTCTCTCTGTGATGGGATTAGAAATGTTCTGCACCTCATTTCCCTGTTGTGGAGATACATCCATGACGCTGAAGGATTCACCTCAAAATACCTTCCTTCTTTGCATCCAGTGAGTCAGCGTAACCCTTCTGGGCCCAGTGCAGAATATGGAAGGGATGACAGCTTAATCTTGTCACATTTGGGAACATCCCCTTTACCACACCGAGTTCCTCTGTGCCTGCCTGTTAGGCTGACCTGTGTTTTTTTTTCATTGGTAATGTCATGCTGACCTAGGACATCGGATTTTCTGCTTGTTGCAGTTATTTTGTAATTACCGCACATTAATACGGTCTTTGATCTAGCACTGACTGCTTTGCCTTCCCACACTGTTAACCACTGGCATTTCCCCAAAACTTTTGTTAGTGCTTAAACCATACACACATATAAATATGTGTGTGTGTGTGTGTGTATATAAAAATTGTGGGAGAGAGGCACACACAAGGAGATATAGCATGGTCCACTCATTTACTCTTCACAGTCCCTATTAGGCCATACCAGGCTGAGAGCCCCTAAAAATGACTTTCCAAAGCAATCATATTTCTTTTTTCAGTGTGCATGTAAGTCTCTCATCTGTCTCATCAGCAGTTATAGACGCATATTAGAGTGACTTGCTGTAGGTCACTTCTCAGTAGCTAGTGTCACCTTGGTATGTACCTCCTTCCTGCTCTACCCTTGAACTTTTCCATGTAATGGCACCCAGAAGAAACATGACATGCGTTACCATATTTGCAGGATGCCAACAGAGGAAACACCAAGTTAACAGAGGTTACCATGTAGCAAAGTGTTGGGAACAACTGATTGAAGAGGTATAATTACACTTCCAGGCTGCTTTGCTTGGAATAACAGCTGCTTTTGTAGGTGAAGAATGTGAGGTGGAGGTGCCGTGAATATAATTGTTTCTGAGTTAAAGAGAAGTACAGGACAAAATTTAAAACAGAAGAAAAGTGGCCCAAAATCCTTAACTGGGCTGGCTTGCAAGCTTGCCATGAAAAACATGCACAGACATCTTTGTGGAGCTCTGGCAAAGTCTTGAAACTCAGATCAGAATTGACTTTAGGATTAGAGGTGACATGGTAGAAATGGAAAGCACACAAGCGTGATTTGGGGGTGCTGTACTGTTTTGCATTGCACGGTATGTTTTTGCGGGAAGAACAGCCTTCTGTTTAGGGAGTTCCTGACTTTATCGCGGCCCATTTGTTGTACAGCCACGTTAGCTAGATGGCATGTAAAAAGCAGTGAAGCAGCTCAACTTTCACTCCTTTCAAGGCAGAAGGGCCCCCATAGTGTCACACATGGGGAACAGACTTCAGCTATTTGGTTTTACCAAGGAGACTGGCAGGTAGGGGTACACCCATGGAGAGTTCGGACAGAGCTGTTGGTGCAGCTGAAGCCTTCTTTTGACTTTTAGACAGAAAAGGCCAAAGGGGATAACCAAATGTCTACATAACAAGAGGACCAAGCAGCAGGCATTGAATTACTTCAAGGTTACTGTGGGGAAATAGATAGCCTGACTTTTATGTCTAGATGGGTGCTTTCTATGGCAGATTAATAAAGTGCTGTGAACTTTCTGTCTCTGTAATTTGAGGCCATTAGTCCCACGCACAGTATTTTTTTAAGGTGAGCTTGCATTAAGAGACCAGAGGTTCCCTGGAAACGTGAGTTTTGTTACTTGCAAAGTTTTGTTTCCCTGAAATGGCAGCCAGGGCCTCTGCTCTTTGCAAGGACTGTTTGATATGCATTTGGACTCTGAGGTAAACATTCCTTCTTTCCCCTATTTCCGACCTAAGCCTATCAATAAAAGATGTGTGACTACATCAGTAAAATGGTTCACATGCTGTGCAGGTCACTGACCACAATACCTAGTGCAAAAGGAGGGGCTGACATTGCCTTTCTGTACTTTAATTCCTTATGCAATAGTGATGTTGCCTCACAGTTACTGTAGGACCCAGCTCTGCCATGCTTGTGTTCATAGATAACAAGAAAGCAATGAAAACTCTCAGCCACTACCCAGCATTTCGGCTAATACCTCAGGGGACAGAAAGGTAATTAATCATTTTAAACTATAAAACAGAAGAGGCGTTTGGAAAGCTTTCAGTTGCACAGAAATAAATGCTAGTTCTCCTTAAAATTAAACACCTTTTTTTTCCTACACAACAGCATTAGAAATTAGTTAAATATGTTATATATATATATATATATATATTGACTACAAAATAGCATACAGAGCTTAGTCACTATGATTAAAACCATGCTATTTACTTGCCATGCTAGTTAAATTTCCAGTCAGAATACAGGTGCTGCAGCAAGGATGATGAATATGGAATGGAAAACTGCTGTGTGTAAAGGTAAACTAGTTTCAGCCAATGTGCCAGTCTGTGTGGGTACAACCTGGTAGGACACCCTCGCAGGAGGCCAAAAAAGCCTTGAGGGATCTCTAGCAGATGGTGTTTATGAAGCAAGAAGGGGAACATACCTCAGTAATCATACTGTGAAGTCCACCTCTGCTCTGCACTCCGTGAAGGTTCCTAGACAGCACATGTAGTGGCTTTTCTGCAAAGGGATCACAGGGGAAAATAAAATTAAAATTTTTGCTTGGCAAAGTAATGGGGTGAAGCCTTTTTGGCACAATTTTGCCCCATCTGCACCCACTTGCTACATGGGGAAACATATCTCACGGTGTGGGGGGCATGGCAGACCTTGACATCAGGTGGTCACACCAAGCAGAAATGTTAATTTTCAAACACCACAAAGAAAATGTTGTGAGGGGCACCTCACACTAGGCTGATGTTGCTCCTGAAATATGCTAGGAGACAGCACGAAGGCATGGGTTTGCTTTTTTTAAATTCCGTTCTGAGGCTGTGACCCCAGTGAGGAAGAGCAGTGCTAACAAACAAAAAAACCACCAACGCTTCCCATCCCAAACCTCGCTCTCCTCAGCGCTCCCCGTAAGCTGCACACATTTCAAGGCACGGGAAAGTTGTTTTGATGCTCGACCTGTGAGAAAACAGGGCTGAAACTAAGGGTGAGGGAGGAGAAGACGTGACTTACCACCGCCATCCTGTTTGTCTCCTTTCGATGCATCGAGCCCCAAAATGGCGGCCACTGGGCCCCCAAAATGGCAGCACTGGGCACCCAAAATGGCGGCCACTGGGCCCCCAAAGTGTGTCGCTCCCACAGGGGCTGTGCCCCGGCACTCCTCACTGCCCCACTGTAGCTTTCTTGCCCCACTACGGCCTCATGGTGTGGGCTGGGATGGCATCCAGCTTCTTTAGGGAGGCACAGCATCATGCACCTAGTGTCTGGTAAAGGAAAGCGCTCACTTTGCTAAGGGAGTGCTCAGGCTCGTGTTGAAAACCTTTAAAATGAGTCTTTAAAAGTAGTCACATCACCAACTGTTAAAACCTCTTCCTGGCACCAAAAAAAGTGGGATTATGAAGGGATAGAGCTGTTTATCAGAGGCTTCCTTGTAGGCAGAGATTCTAACCTGGAACTGACAAGGAAGGGGCAATACCTTCTTAACCCACTTCTGCAAAGGTTTGTGGAAGGACATGCACACAGAAAAAGAGAATAATCTTTATGCATGGGGGGCTCGGAGGCCCATGGTTAAAAACACTGTGATGCGACCACAGGGTTGTCCTCAATGTAGTCCATTTCCTTAAATCCACAGGAAATTTGCTAGTACCAAGTCTTATCAAGAAAAATGTTGTTTCTGTAAGTAAGCTCAGCTCTGTGATGTATGGTGGTAATATCTTGTAAGGCTGGACAAACCCAGCACAGCCTAGGTTTGCACTTGGAGCTTTTTGTATGTGTTTTTGTTGGTATATTTACTTTTCATTCATCTGCCTAGCTTCTTTTTCCACCCCTCCAGTCAAGAAAAAAAAAAAAAAATAGAAAAGCATTTGTTTTTTCACATCACTGATAGCACTGGGAAGAAGTTCTTTCACCATTTTAAAAGTGCTTTATGGGAAGGTGCAGAGAGGTGGCAAGGGAGACTTCCCAGCATGGAGATTTATGTGGGGCCTGGTCAGACAGCCTTGTGCAGGTCTGTTTTTGGGGGTGCTGGGAGCAGCATTGCTCTGCCTGCTTTGGGGAGCAGCAGGGCCTAGGACACCTAGTGCAACAACACAATCACTAAGGTAAAACTAACCTGTTTCACAACAGTTTAAATTATGTTCATGTTCCTTATTAGATTTTGCAAGCACAGTGCATCCCTCATTTCCCTGGGTTACAGGCGCCATCTCTTGGAGTGCTGCTGAACATTTTTTGTTTTTATTTTGAATGTGTCTTGAGATGTTGCTGCCTCTCTCCCCTCTTTTTTTTCCTGCTCTCCCCAAAAACTGAGCTGGTGCTTTTCAGGGCAGACCTGTGAACCTGCTTTCAGGCATGCAGGAAGGCTCTGGGGGGTGAATGCTAGCAGGGAGCCAGAAGGATGAGGGTCTTGGAGTACAAACCAGTGAAATTTGCACTTTTCATTTCTGTCTTAATGCAGAGGGCCCCGAAACTCCCATCCCAGAGGATGGGCTCATGACTCTGGCTGACTGAATGTCCAAACACCCAAAGAGAGCAAGCCCATCTGTGTGGGTGCTTGATGTGTGATTTAGGTTTTCCTGCCTAATGATTTAGAAAATTGGCTCCCGCAGCTAGAGCTGGGACCTCCCACTCCCACCTACAATCTGACCCACCACTCCTGGACCCCGTCCATCCTCCACGCTCTGCCCCAGTGTGACCACACAGAAAGCAAGGTTTGGGTGTTCCCCAGGGTGAAGATCCTTTTTTTATTATTTTTTAATGTCTTTATTATGGCTGCAGTGATGTATCAGCTGGGGAGGATACAAGCTGGATGCTTCCTTCCCCTCCTGGTTTGGGAAACAGCAGCATTTCACATCCTCCAGTGGGACCCCCCACCTTGTTTTTTGCCGTTTCACATCTAAATCAGTGCACAGGAATCCTGCTTGCATTCACTTTCCAGGTATGCGGTCACCTGCAATCAGGGCAAAAGAAATGAGGCTTGATGAGCCTGGGGCAGGTGACTGCATTCTGAATGAAGTGAGGTAGTGGGAGATGCTGCCCTACCTGTGCGGCGCAATAAAGAGGTGGTGAGTTTGCTGGGCAGCATGTGGAAGCGAAATCAGCTCTCTGATCCACCAGCTGTGTCAGCAGCTCAGGGCTGGTTTCTGGCATAGTCTGCTTCATGCTATCCCTCAGCCTACAGTTTGGGGAGGATGTGTCAATGTGGGGTGGGCTTTTGTAGGGATCCGGTGTATTCAACTTCCAGACCATGGTGCAGACAATGTACACCTTGCCAAATTCTGATGGCATCATCTGAGGAAATGCTTCCCTGATGCCACAGGAGAAGTGAAGCTCATACAGCCAGGTTTCGAGGACAGACTTGGCCAAATTTTAAGTATGAGTTTCTGGGAGCACCAACAGAGGGTGATGAGCTCTTACCTCTTCTTGAAGTCAAGGAAATTCATCTCATTATACTGTCCACAGAACTGGTTGGCATTTTCCAGGAAGGTGGGCAGCTCTCCTCCCACTTGCTGTCGCTGTGTGGCATAAAAGAAGGGGATTTCTACAACCAGGACTGGAAAAAGCCTCTGTGGAGGGTTTTGGGGAATGCAGGAGCTGGAGAGGGAGGCAGTGTGCAATGACAAGGGAGTTTATGGTGTGTAAAACAGAGGTGTCCCTCCCAGTCACCTTGCTGTCAAGGCAGGTAGAGGCGTCCTTGGCAGAGCAGCACTCCCTGATGACATTTTCAGATGCATCGTACAGTTTGCCAAGGAAGACGTCAGGGACATTGGTGTGCCTCCGTGACAGTTCAAACATGTACCTGAAGTGGGGCAGGGAAAACAAGTTAATATTTAGTATTGGCTGTGCCTGTTGAAGCTGTCAGCTCTTGGATGCAGCAGCAATGTACACCCTACGCTTCCAAGCCCTTCTCATGGTGTGTTGGTCTTTTGGGGCTACTATGAGAACAGTCTTAATAATTATTAGGTTGTGTAATGAGAAGGGGAGTGAGAAAACCAGATATAGTGGGTTCTGGGGTGCTGACCTTCTGGCATGGAGGGCTCCATCGTCACCACACAAGTGCTTGTTGGTCGGCTTCTGCAGCTCAGGCAATTTGGGGGCCGTGGCAGGTTTCAAGGTGGAGATGCAGAAGTAGTTTTGCATAATGTTTTTTCCTGCACAGCAGTCAGCAAACCTTTCATCTTTGGTTGACAGTGCGGTGCAGACCTTTGCAGTGTGCTCCGATAACTGTGGAGAGAGGAGCAGAGGGGACCTGGGGCTCAGCATCCTGCTCGGGGAGCCCCCTAGCCCTGGGGAGGGCTCGGGACTGCCCTACCTTCTTCTGCATGCAGTCCTCGGCCACTGAGTCGCAGCACTGGGCAAACACCTCAGCTGCATCCTCTGCCAGAGGAGAAAGGTCCTCAAATGAAGCGCTTGGTATCTTCTGGGCAAGCATGGTCAGGTAGCTGGGCAGACACAGCATAGATGGGACATAAGGATTTCAGCTCATCTGTTCTGCAAACTTAAATAGTGACCATAAGCACTTCTAATATTCCTATATTTGCACTTTTTGTCGTTCCTACGCATTGTGTGTGTCATCCATGCATGTAGCACCCCAGCACTCCCACACAGAACAACCAGCCTTGGTCTGTGGAAGTAACCTTCATCTTAGCTGGAGTATATCTTGGTGAAAACCAGAAAGGAACTGCCATCTGAAATGGGAAAGTGCTTCCCTGCTGACCTGCATTAAAGGCCAGAAAACACCATTTCCCCTTTTTACCTGAACTTCACTTTGTCCTTCCCATATACCGTGAAGCGGGAGCAAGCCCTGTTTGACATCAGTGTGAGTAGGGAGAGGGTTTTTCTTTGCAGTTTCTGCAAGAAGAAGAAGATGTGGCTGTAGAGTGGGTGGTAGGGTGGAGATATCCTCCAGGTGCAATGGAAACCTCTCCATCACCACCTCTCCATAGCAAGGTAAAAAATACCATGCCTGGTGAGTTGCTGTTTGGTTATGCTGTGAGCAGCCCTGTGATTCAGCCTCCTGTTACTACCTACTGCAAAAAACAACAGTACCACTTGTGCTGAATTTTGATGTTAATTAGAGCTTTGTGAAAATTGTCCTACCAAAACCCAAGTGAATTTCCTAACAGCTCCACTCATGTCTGGAAATTCAGACCATGTCATTTAGCTTCAAATTCCCCAAAGCTGAGAAGAAGCAAAAGCAGAGGAAAAACGGAAAAGTTAAATCCAGCAAGCTTCATGATGTTGGGCTGGGGATGAACAAGGCTGAGTCTGAGACACCCATGGCTGTGGGCATCTACGGAGCAAAGAAGCAAAAGGGTAAAGCGGGCATGGGGAGCAGACTCACCTCCTTCAGGAAACAGACGGTGGGTGCTGGGGATATACAGCAGGTGGAGACCATGGAGAGGAAGTTCCTGGTGGAGCCAAGGAGCACAGGCAAGGGCGCCTGGCCGTAGCTGCTGGCGTACTCGTACAGGAACCTGTGGCAGAGGTGGACCTCAAACACCCCGGCATGAGGTACTCAGTTGCAGATGTGTTTTGGGGGGTGTTATAGCTGTATTGGGGATGTCAGTCTTTCAGGCACCTTCCTGTGCTGCTGGCTTATTACATCAAGCCATTGAGCCACCTGATGTCCCTTTCTAACCGCTTGCATGGGGAAGAAGCCACATCCATCCCTCATCCATTTTGTAAAATCCTTTCCTTGTGGCATGTCCAAACACAGCATACACCAATCTTTTGTTTGGATGCACTGGCAGCTCCATAAAAGGTTTGGCAAAGAGCCTTGGCAATGGTTGCTGCTGCCTGGGACAGTGGCATAGGGGCAAGATGGGGAAAGATGTATGTAGTGGTGTGAGCTGTAGGGTGTTATCACCTCCTCATCCCTATGGACAGGAGCAGACAGTCTGGCTGCAGCACTGGTGAGTGCTGCAGTGTTTAATACAGCTTATTTATGGTCAAGGCACTTTTGCAAAGTGAAATGGTGACTCCTGGGAGAGAGCGTGGTGGCCCTAAGTGAAGGAAGGTGGAAACCTTTATATTCCATCCAAGAAAGTAAGCGATGTGCTTCAGGATGAACATGAAGAAGCCCTCCAGATTACTATCAACTTTTTGTCATTATCCGGAAGCTGACCAGCATGTGTGCGCCCTGGCTTGGCATCTCAGCAAGACTTGAGTGCTTCTTCCAGCCTGGCCCAGCCTCCCAGCTCTTACCTGTCAGCAAAGTCCTTGGGGTCCTTCTTGAAGGCCTGGCAGAGTTCCTCGTTGGAGGGCTCAATGTAGTGGGGCAACTGGCGGGGTGGGTGCTGCAGGGCAGCCAGGCACAGCTTTTGCTCCAGGCCATGGTGGACACAGCAGGCGGCCGTCCCTGGGTGGGCAGGGAAGGGCGAGTCGGGGCCACAGGACTTGGCTGACAGGGCTGAAGACTGCAGGAAGGGAGAAGGATGCTTGCCTGGGTTAGAGGCTGCTCCCCCAACTTGAACATGTCTGTGGTTTTAGGGACTGACAGAGTAGTGGTCAACCTACCCCAGCATCATAGCAGGAGGGGTCAGCGCCATCGGTGCAGCAGGTCTCTGCCAGCGAGACAATCTCACGCACGAGGTGGCTGATCTCCTCGAAAGTGGCGTTGGAGAACTTCCTGCTGTTCATGATGAGGGTCCTGGGAGCAAAGGCAACAAGAGGATGAACTCACTGTGTTCTAAAAGCCCACATCAACATCAGCCTGATGAAACTCTAACAAAACCACATGGAGAGCATCAACATTAGTCCCACAAGAACCAGCAGCACATCCTCAAAAACTGTGATTGAGATCTGCTCCAGGCAGAGACCAGCCTGGGGCTGCCATGGCCAGGGGGATGTGCACCAGCTCTTACAATTTCTTGCTATTTGGCCAACTAACTGGTTTTGAGGAGTTCAATTGTAGAACAAGCTTTTCTCCTGTAGGTAGGCACATTTAGAGTAATAGGAGCCCTTGTTTGTAGGGAGTGAGTAAATGACCAAATAAATCTGCCAGTTTCCAAGCTATTTTTTAATTCTAGGGGGGTCTTGGCTTATGTGCTGAATTTGCATGCTAAATTTGGGAAGGTAAATATTGTAGGAGGTACCTACAGGGTTCGGAAGTCGTCCTTCCCCATGGTATTGAACTCCTGGCATACTTTGTCCCGGACATAAGCTCTACCTGTAAATGCAGAAAAAGAAGAGTTTGGGATCACTTCCCTGATTCTGCTTATGTGGGTGCCTCATTCCCATGACCTGTCTCCCTGCAGAAACAAATAAAAAACCAGCACTGCTCAGCTCCATTGAACCTACTGTAGGATATAACTCAGATATTTCTCCTTTTGCAGGGGAAAACCATTACTAAGTACTTCATGCTGTTTTGGGGAGCTGAGATGATGTTTCTCTTCTTCCCATATACTTGAGCAGAGACGTTCACACCATGTCTGTGTTTTACTCTCATTCTCATTTCCCTTCTTGGCAGTCCTAAATCACACAGGTCTCATCTGAAAACAGAAATCTTGCCTTACTCACTTCAAGGCTATTTTTTAACATGTGACAGCTTCTCCTCTCATGTCAGACCTGGCTGTGGTCCCTGATGCTTGGGAAAATGCTGCCACTGCCCAGCCCACTTGGGGGAAGTGGCTCTGTTACCTGGGTTGTGCTGCTGCAGTTTGCATCCAAAACAAGGGGGAGAAGGAGGAACCCTCCCTGTAGTTGAGAGAGCTGCAGGAAAATATCAAGCACACTCGGCCCTTACCCACACGGATATTTCTATATGGCTGAAACAGACAGTGTTGTTTTTTATCTGGGGCTGCGGAGGTCAGGAGCAGGCAGCAGCAAATGCATCCCCAGCCTCTCTTTCATCCCTTAGACATAGTATTGATTTTTTGTTGGGAAAAAAAAAAAAAAAAAAGGCATCACTTAGACTTTGCTACTGTCAGGGTAAACACTGATACTGTGCTGGCCTCTCTGCTGCAATATTGACCTGATCTTCCCTGGGGATTTTGGACCAGAAAAGACCCCCCTCACCCCCTTTGGGACCCCAGCCACAGCTACATTCTCCTGTCTGCGTCTATCACACTCCTGCCACATCTCTGCTTTAGCCCGCTTCCCCTTTGCTTTTTTGGCAGGGTGTCAGCCCCATCCTCCACCAATGCGACCACAGGGTCATTTTATCCAAACCACAGGGTTATACACTGTTATATCAGCCAAAGGTCAAATTGCTTCAGTAAGGAGAAAAAAAGAAAAAAAGGTAAGGGTAATTTTGCAAGGTTGCACTTGTGGGGGGAAGAAGTTTTTGTAAAAAGGTAATTCTGGGGCTTTCAGCATGAAATAAGAGGCCATTGGGGGGGGGGGGGGGGGGGGGGAATTTGTCTCCTGGTAACAAAGCAAAGCACTGGGAATAAAAAAGCAAGAGAGAGCTCTGTGGCTAAAAGCAGTAGGTAAAATCCTAGCATTTCTGCAGAGAAAAATACATCTCTGAAACAGAGGGAATGAAGGGGGCAGACAGCACTTTGCTGTGATTGTCTGAGGATTTGTTGCTGTCATTATCAGGGAGATGGTCCCTGAAAGGAAGGGAAACCTGCAGACTGTCCTGCCAGGATGAGCATCGGTGTGTCTTGAAGTCTTGAATTCATTTTCTTTCTCAGAATCCAGTATTGGAGACGCATGTTTGGCTGTTTATTTATTTTTATTTTTTAGCAGGTCTGTGCTTCCCTGCTGAGCAGCAGAGGAAGCAAAATGTTGCTCATTGCGAGCAGAGAGCACAGTCCTAAACATTCAATTCACTTAGCTCCATACGGAAAAAAGAGCCAGGGTGGAAAACCCCATTTTTGAGTTTACTGACATTAATACACAGGGTGTCACAGACCCTGTCTAGTACAGGGTGACAACTCCATTGCAGCCACAGCAGTACAAGGATTTCGGGGGTAAGTGCTCTTACCTCGGTGTTCGGCATGGGTTGCGGCAAAAAGCAGCAGCAGGAGGGTGACAGCCGCCTTCATGGTGCAGCGTGGCCACAGCAGGGACAGAGTCACCGCCACTGCTCTCCCTCCCTGTGCAAAAAGCAGCAGTGGGAAACCTAAACCAGAATTTATATGGGGCTCCTGAGCATTGCTGGATCAATGATTAATCCTGGCAACAGGGCAGGGGGCAAGCATCCTTGGCCCAGGGTGCCAGCACCTCCAAAATGGGGCTGATTTTAATAATTAACCCAGGGGAAGCAGCAGCACGTTGCTATGGGACTCAAGACAGAGAGTTTCTACCCATGACCTGTGCAAAAGCAGATGTGTGGGGGAAAGCATCCTGTGCATCTTATGAGTGCAAAGCAGTGTTCTCTGAGCCTGATAAATGGGCCTTGCAGGTACTTGTGAGGATGGAGATGGCTCTTTTGGGTGGAAACAGGTGATGGACAGGTGTCAGCCTTGGAGAAGGCAGACAGCAGGCATCGTGGCTGGGAAATGCAGCAACAGCCAGGGTGCTTTCCTCTGTGAGACACCCCACAGAAGCAAATATGCCAGCTGAAATGTGCAGCACAGTGATAATTCTTTTAGGTGTGCAAAGTAACAACAAACTTAAAACACTTGGAAGGATTTGTTCATGACCTCAAGAGAGCAGAGCAGATCAGCATCGAGTCTTAATTTGAGCTGTGTCTGGAGAGAAATGGCTGAGACACCAGATGTTGCCACTCAGGAGACCACCCAGACCCTTTCCCAGCTAATCACTAGCTAGACAGAACCCATTTAACAGCAATTTTGTCCATTTATTTCCTTAGAAATGTGCTTTTGAAGACAGGGAATTGATTGGAAATAGCATTTGAAACACTGGGTGAAGCATTGGGATGAGTTATTTGGTGGCACATTAGGTCAACCCCCTTTGTTTTCTTTCCTTTGGGGCCACTTGGGTAGTGCCCACCAACTGCTGCCCTATTGCATCGTCACCGGGCACTGTGACTTCACAAGTGGCCACGTACATATCTGGGAGGCAGCTGGAGGGGGCACCCCAGAAAGCATGGAGGCGACACCGGGCACGTCAGGGTGCCAGCGTGGCCGGCAGCCCCAGCGCAGCTGCGGCAGGATGAGCTTGTCTTCCAGCTTCCCCAGGGAGCACAGCAAAAGCCCGCAGCAGCTGAACACTAGCATGAGGCGAAGTAAAAGTGTGGGTGATGGAAAGAAGTGCTGATAAACAGGGTGGTTTATCAACAGAGAAGCAGCAGTGGTGGGGCACAGTGGTGATGCAGGGAACTCACGATGCTCTCTCTGCCCCACAGGTCCCATATCTCTGCTGTAGAAGTCCAGGAGGAAAAGGACAGCCCAGTAACTCCCCTTCTCGCAGGCATCTGCACCGGCAGCTTCCCTGCTCGTTGGCAACCACTGGCAGAACGTGACATCCCTGCATCCCCTCCCCAAACAGCCCGCAGCTGCTGATGTGGTGCAAGCCTGCCAATAAAGTTCTGAAAACGTTCCTGTGTCTTGTCTGGTTGGTAGTGCTGTGCTGCTGGAAGGGGGCTGTGGGGTGGTGGGGAGAGAGGCAAGGGGGGCACAGCGGAGTTGGGGGGTGAGACCTATTGGGGAGAGGGTCCTGGGGTGCGCTGAGCCCCTGAAACTTGACGGGAAGCAAGGCACAGAGGAAGGTGGTGCTGAGCCAGGAGGAAGCAGTCCAGAGGTCTGCACCCATCACTGTGCATGGGCATGTGGTGCTGGCTTGTCCCAAAGGTGCTTCTCTGTCGTACCAGGACAAAGGAAGGCACGATATTGGTCTGAGCAGCAATGGGGAGAGCAGGAGGGGTTGGGGTGGCTTTTTTTGTCCTTTCTGGCCCCAGACAACATCGCTGCAGAGCAGCCGGGCTGCATTCCCAAGTCTGGCAAGGACCCTGATGGACTCAGCAGTGTTTAAGTTGTTACATTTTTATTTTAAAGGAACCTCTTTAAAAATAAATGCTTGTCCCTGAGGACTAGGCAAAGGCCAGGAGAGGGAGGAAAAATACTCATGAAACCAACAGAAACCTGAAGATTGAGGCCGGAGCCTCAAACTGCTGTGAGCGGCTCTTCCCTCGGGTACCATGGGATGCTGAGGGAGATGCTGCCAAGCACCCCTTTGTGAGCACAGAGTGGGGCCAGCTCCCCGCCCATCACCCCTGGCAACTGGGGGGTTACCAGCACTGCTCACAGAGGGCCCCCTTCCCCAGCACCCCCTCCTCACCACCAGCGTGTCACTGCCAGGGGGCTGAGTGGGTGCAGGGATGGGGCGGTACCAGCAGGGCCATGGCAGGCGGCACAGGGTACCCCGCAGCCGCAGGAGGAGGGTACCCCGCAGCCGCAGGAACAGGAAATATCGGAGGTATCCCAACAAGCCACTGAGCAAGAAGAAAGGTGAGGCTGAAATGACCGTTAAAAGTCCAGTAGCATAATTGTAATCGGCCACGTGTTTAATGCTCCCTGCTGTGTTGCCTTGGCAGGGCACGTGCGTGCCTGTACCACCTACTATTACTGAAGGAAGAGATGAACGTGTCCCCATCTGCCTCTCCATCGCCGTGCTCCACCGGGGGAAGCAAAGCCAAGCCCCAGAGCATCCCAGGAACAGGACCAGCCGCAACACCAAGAGCAGCATCACCCACAGGCCTGCGCCCGTCCTTGGCGACAGCACGGGCATGGAAAAGCTTTCAATAAACCCCTGCAGGATGCAGCCAGAGTGTGATGGGATCTGTGATGGCATGGGGGATGTGATTGAAGGGCCATGCTGCAAACCACAGCCACGCGCAAGGTTTCCCAGCCAAAGTGGGCTCAGGGCACTCTATGCCATGTCTCCATTGTGGATGGGGGGCCAGAAGGGAAAAAAAAAAATAAAAAATCTAATTTTTGGATTCAGTTGTCTTTCCCCCAGCACCCATGCTCCAGGGGAGACCCTGTCTCAGGGGGATGTGGTGGCAAAGCCAGGCGTAAAACCAGCCCCATGGTTTTGAGGACTTTGAGGCGACACTCTGTGATGCTTTTTTTTCCTTCCTTCCTTCCTTCCTTCCTTCCTTCCTTCCTTCCTTCCTTCCTTTTTTTCTTTTTTTTTTTTTTCTTCCTCTTTCTGCTTTTCACCATTTCAGGGTATTTTTCTTTCTCTCTCTCTTTTATTTTATTTTATTTTATTTTATTTTTTATTTTTTATTTCTTTTCTGTATGTGTATCTTCTTTATTTTTATTTTTTAATGCACAGGGCTTTCTGGGCTTGTTTTAACTGTTTCATTGGCTTCTCCCCCTTACCAGTTGTCATGGGCTTTTATTTTGATCATTTCTTGTCTTTTTTATTTTTTTAACCTCTACTTCATTCCTCGTCTTTTTTTTTTATACATCTAGTTAGCCTCTCTTCTCCTCTCCTCTTTTTACTTTTTTATTTTTTTTCTAAGTTTCTTTTTTCATACTACAGCTGGGGGTTCTTGGCAGCTGAGTGGGGACCTGATGAGCCAAGACCCACAGCTGGACTGGGTGGTGCTGGTGGATGGTGGGAGGGACCCTTGGGGCACCCTGCATGTAGGCTTTAAATACAGAAGAAGGCAGCTTAATTAGCTACATAAACAACAGCATGTTTATTGATTTTACAGGCAGTGCTCCATGTGCAATGGCACTGGCCCTGAACCCAGCTGCACTTTGTCAGAGTTGTGTGTGGTGCTCCAAGGCTGAGTAAGGCTCTGGTCTCTTGGGGCTCCTGGCTGGGCTTGGGGCGCAGCTGCTTGGGCTTGGCAGGGCTCTGGGCTCATTTGGCCTGGTGTGTGAAGAGAGCAGTGAGAAGAGCCTAGGCCTGTGCTGCAGGGGCTGTGCTGGGGACACCTCTGGGGCTGTGGGGAACCCGGAGCCCAGTGAACCCTGAGGGGTGGCTGCCCTGGCCCCGTACCGTGGCCATGCTCTGGGGATGTGCTGGTGTCAGCCTGCAGCTGGGCAACACGTTGTGGGTGCCTGGTAGCTGAGGGGCAGTAGGGTCACACACATGGATGGGAGGGTGCAAGGAGGAACGGGGAGCAGCAGCACCCTGCGTCTCCTGCAGGGAGAGAAAGGCGCTGAGAGACCTGCAAACAGCCACTGAAACATGTTAAAGAATAAATAGAAAAGGAGACAAAAATGAATCAAGGAGGCATTTCATTCAACCCTTGGGAGCACCAGGGCATCCTGCACAAAGGCCTGCTCTCCTCTGGGGGACTCAGACAATGCAAAATCAACTTCAACATCTAGTACGCTTGGAGAAGGCTTTTTTCCAAGTGTTCTTGAGCTTCCAGTTTTATTCAGGCACTTCATGTTCTTGTTTTGGTAAGGAATGGTAAAGCTGTGGTGTGTGTGTGATTTATAGGCCTCACTTTAGGAAGACAGTGTTGAACCTACTTTATTTGGGGGCAAATATCTTTCCTGAAAAGATGCAAAAAGATCTCTGGTTTTATGCAAGCCAAGTCCTGAGCTCACGTTTAGTAAGAGCAGAAACTGTATTTTCAGTGATGTGGTGGGTTGGCTAGTGGCAGAGAGAATTACATATCTCTTTTAATTAATGACTTAAATTTTGTCAAATGTGGTAAAACTGTGAAAACTTTTGAATTCATTACTTCTATTTCACAGGGTTGTTAAAGCCCTATTTATTCTTGCTACTTTATATCATAGGAAGGAATGACATTTGTCAGTAATTCTAAAGCTGGTTTTAACAGGAATTGTCCCCAGCATCTTCTGTTAATTAGGGAGGGCATGTTAAAGTGTCTGCTACAGGCTGAAGTATTTGCATGGCTTAATGCTGACTTGAAGTGAGGTGTATAGTGCCTTTTTTTTTTTTTTGGAAAGTTTTTGTTAGTGGGATTCCCTGGTTAACTTCCTCACTGGGATCCTTTAACCCTGGCTAGAGTTACTCATTCAGGAGTACTGTTAGCATGACTTGTTTAGTTTGTTTTGTGCTGACAAGGCTTGACTGGAAAAGGCTGTGTTAGGCCATGCAGGTGTATCCTGGGAAGTGCAGTATGTCTTCTGGGCTTTGGCCTTTGCAAGTGGTACTGCCTTTTCCAGAAGCTGCAATCCAGTATTTTCCTCTCTGTTGCTGTCCTACTGCACTTCCGTCATGTGCAGCTAAAACTTCTTCTCAGTCCCAATTCTGGATGCTGAGGTAATTCTGCCTTTAATTGCAAAGGAAAAATGTGCTTAAAATGTAAATCCATGTGAACGTTCATAACGCTATGTGCTTTGAGTATCTGCTTGGTTGTTTTATCACACAGGCGTGTGGACGTTCTTTAGCAGTAGGTACTGTGAGGTGTGATGAGGTGCTGTATGAGGATTTTAATTTATTTTCACTCAAAATAGTGAAAGCATTTCCTTAAAGGATTCCTTTAATGAGACACTTGATAGCTCTTTCAGTGACTGGGTATAGCAGACCTATGTAGTTCACACCCTAGATAGCCTCACAAGAGGCAGAAAAGCTTGGCAGTTGAGTTTGTAGGAGCTCTGATGGCATTAAGAGGGCTTAAGTGGCCTGACAAGCCTCATGTGGTGTTGTTACTCATTAGTTCTGCCTGTTGGCTAGGAGCACCATTTAATCTCGGGTTTAAATGTCTCCCTGGTGATTGCCTGAGCTCTGTCATGGGCACAGGTGGATGCGGCCTGAAGGAATTTGTGGCCCATGGAGAGGCCCTGCAGGAGCAGGATCCGAGCTGCGGACTGTGGAGAGGAGCACACGCAAGAGCAGGTGATATGGGGGTAGCTGCTGCCTGGGATCTATACTGGATCAGTTTGCTCCTGATGGATGGACCCTGGTGTAGGGACCAATATTATGGCAGCTCTTAAGGGCTGCAGCCTGTGGGAAGCTCACGCAGGATCACTTCAGGAAGGACTGTGTCTCTGTTGAGCCTGGTTGGCCTGTGATTGTTATTGATGACTGATCTCCCTGTGCTTATCTTAACCCTCAAGCCCTTTTTTGTTGTATGTTTCTTCCCCTGTCCTTCTGAGAAGGGTGAGTGAGTAGTGTGGAGTTTAGCTTTCCAGCAGGCTGAAACCAGCACAGGAAGCAGTCTGTGTGAATTATCTAAGCACTTTGGTTTGGGAGTATCTTTGCTGGCAGAGCCCTGGGAGATGCAAATATGGTTATTCAGTCGTCTAATTTAGTTTCTTTATCAGATACATTTAAATACTGACTCACTATATTGACAACTTAAAACTAAGGTAGCATGTGTAATATATCAGCTGGATTTATATTACCTTTGTATGCAGGTAAGAAGCCCTAAATTTGACTTCATACATCACGTGTTATGCAGAGCTTGTTACTGAGAATGATGGTGAAGCTTCCCATTTGCCTAGAGCAGTGTGGGAACAGATGCTGATGCACAAGCATGTCAGAACACAAATACTGGTTTCAGCAATGGCCTCTACACAGCTGATATTCAAGCTTCTTACCCTTGACCAGATGTGCTTCAGGTCACTTGCTTCTAACCATCTATTTAGAATGAATACTTCTGAAATAAGTGGATAATGTAGGTAGCACTAGTTGGAAGCAGTTCTTAGACACAATGCAGTTATCTTCATGTGATAATAAACTGAAATTTTTGAGGTCACATACAGAGCTGATCCACTGAAACTTCTGGGTTAATGTTATCTTATGGAATGATTCTTTTTTAGGTTAAAATTAACTTTATTTACAATGTACTGCTTTTCAGCCGGGTTGAAGCTCAGAGCATGAGTACATCTCTGGCTTGCCAAGCAGAGTAGCTGGAAAACAGACTGGAAAGGCTAAGAGCTACTTTAGCTTTTTTGTCAGGTAGGACTTGTCTTGTGCTTTGCTATCAGTGACACTTTGCTTTTGTTTCTGAGCCCATGTATGAATTTTTGCTCTTGTTTGATTGAGAGTGCTTGGAAATGTAATTAAGCAGTTCTGTTTCCTTGAATGGATTTAGTGGTCTTTACACGTTATAGAGGATATGTAGGATATGTATATGGGTTTTTGGAATCTCTTTAGGAATTAAGATTAAAAAATGAAACACTGATAATATGTCTGATCATCACAGTGCTATTGAAGTATTTCTGTTAAGCATCTGTCCTTGTTCCAACTCTGTTAGCAGGCAGTAGCCTTCCACGTGGCAGCTTGCTTCCGGTAAGAGCAGTCAAAGGAATGACGTTATTTCTAATATAAAAACTTGTGATCATGAAGGGCGGGATAGCTAAAAGTGAAAGGTTGCTCATGATGGTAGAGAGGGGAATGGATGGTCTATAGAGAATATATTCTGGAGGGTCTTGGTGTTCCTGATGTAGTGCTGTTCTGTCACCTCATTCTGCTTTACAAGAATGGTTTCAAATGAGTTGAAATTGCAGATGACAGACACCCAGATGAATACATGTGGTGTCAGCTTCCTATGCCAGTGACTGCTTTACAGTAATGTGTAGCTTTTCAGACTGCTCAGGTAAATATATTTTTGTTTCAGTTGGAACTGTTAAGGGTACTGCAGAAAACTTGCTTGGGAGCATTTCTGACAAAAGTGGAATAAACTCAACATTTTGGTTGATAGCTTAATAGGTTTTTGGTTTTCTTTGAAGCGCTGAGGGCAACAATTAAATACTGTTAATGCTCTACTGAAAAACTACTTAGGAGGATAAATGGTGTCATGGTATCTCTTTTCCTGATGTGTTCTCTCGCTCGTTCCAGTAGTAGGCTCATGCCAACATGATGACTGTAGCAGCTTTTCATGCTTGTCCACGTGCATCTAGTTTTTAGCTGTATGTCTCGTGAAATGATTTAAGTGACATGAGTTCCAGAGCAAGTGATTGCTGTGCACCTTTCAAGTTTTGTTGGTCACAAAGTGTGTTCCAGGTAAGGACAAATAGCCACATTATTCCTGATGTAGCCAGAAACTGTAGCTACTCCAGAAGTGCAGACAATGCTGGGGGAGTAGGAGGACAAAAGGTGAATTCAAGACAGTTTCCCAGTAGTTTGGAGATGCTGTGCTTGGTATGTCTACTTCTCCATTGTGTTTGTCAGCTTTTCCTTTAAGGTTTTTATGCACTTAGAAACCCTTCGATGTCTCTTAAGTTAATTGAGTGAGTTGTGATAACTACAGTTTGCTGCCTGGAACGTAGCTGTTAAATCCTAGTACCACAGGGCTTGCACTAGCCTGCAATAATAGGGCAAGGCATTATCTTAATAGGAACGTGGCTGCCCATGAGGGCTGTCGGCTGAGAACACTGCTTTCTCATAGCCTTTTCTTTTCCCCCTATCTCTCAGAGGAGGAAAAAGCCCAACAACTTATTTGCCCCATGATATAGGATTGACTGAGGCAGTTATTGCAATATAGAGCCTTTAAAAAGCGAATGTATCTTGGGAATGTGTTGTTTGGTATGTAAACAAAATCCAAGCCTGTTTTCCCCTCTGGGTGGATGTGCATTGACAAGAGTAACTCCAAGTATATTAACCACTTGACTTTTTCCACTGATGACCCAGCAGTAGCAGGTCCCTGAAGCGTAAGAAAGGAGTTGTGTGGTATAAGAAGAAAGATTAGGCAACATCCTTACCGCATAAGCCTCTTTCTCTACAGTTTGGTAAGGCAACAAAAGAATTGATTGTGCATCCCTGCAGAAACAAGCTCACACACTCTCTGAAGCAGTCAGCGGACACATGTCTACTGGTCGCTGGTCAGACTGCATCAGTGATGTTCAGTTGCCATTGCCATTTTGACCACCAGATGTCTGCACTGAACTTAATAATGTAATGTAGCCTCAGGGAATAACATTCCTGGAAATAGGAGGAGAGTTAAGTGGCAGGGCAGGGAAAGAAAATTTCTTCTTATCTCAAACTGATGCTTTCTATTTACTCTTAGTGAAAAGGAAGCAGGCCTGCTCAGGCACTTCTTGCACAGCCAATAGAAGACAGCCCTAAGTTGTTTCAGCATTGGTGTGAGGCCCGCTGCTCCATCTCCTTCACCAGCTCTTGGTAGAGACACCAGTCCTGTGTTTACCATGCACTTGCTGAAATACGGAGCTGCACAGAATCGTAAGGATCAAGGTGAAACTAATTTTGACTTCAAAGGGAATATGAAACGGGATGGGTAGTAGGCAGATGACAGTCTTGTAGCAGCTGATCTCGTGCTGTTGCCTAAGCTGATTAATATCTGTATTATTTTAGAACTGAAGTATAACAGTAATTTGTATTTAGGCATGGAATAGTTATGTTACTGTGTAATGAGATTCGTGGTACTTCATGCTGTAGTGTGGGAGACTAGACTAGTGTGATAGCAGAAGTATTAATAGATAAGGCATGTAATGTAGTGTGCGGTTGAGGGCTGGTAACAAAAGGATCCCAGGATGACAATGGACACCCGAGGCAGCGTGACAAATGGTCACGCAGGCAGCGTGACGTGGGCTCCGTGGCCTTAATTGAGACCCCTCAGAGTCAGCAGTGTCCCAGAGAAATCCCAATGACCCTCTCTGTGGTGACTGGCACAAAGACAACCCTGATGAAGCAGCTACTGTCTATCTGTAAGCTTTCTTTCTTGTCAAAAGTGTTCTGTGAAAGTTGCTGGTGCAAAGCTCTTCATCTGCCTGTTTCATGTTGTAGACATATTCCTTTGAATGGGAACTGTTCACAGCTTACTCAATTCGGATAATCCATAGGAGCTTGATGTTTAGCGTACAACTAGAATGTTTAAAACGTCACGTAGCTCTATCCTTTTCAGTGTGTAGAAGAGATTTTTGTCACAGGTGCAGCTTGACAGTTGTTTTTCTGCCTAATTTATTTTAGGAACAGAAGCAAGAATGTACTGTAGGCAGCACAAAGGATTGATACAGTTCAATCTGCAAGATTCAAGAGTTTGCAGGCTATAGGTCATCCAAGAGGTCACTCAAGAAAGTCTAAGAGCAAGTATCACCCTATGGGATTTAGTATTGACTGAGTAATTTTTTTTTTTTGAGTTAAATTAACAGAAATGTGAAGTCCAACTTGATTTTCAATTGATGCATATGCCCAGGTGGCTCTAGTCTTTATGGAACCTTTGGTGTCATTTTCCAGACATCTGTATCCTTAATGCTTCCTTCCTGATGATGGACA
Organism: Nettapus auritus; assembly: GCA_011076525.1. Taxonomy (NCBI): domain Eukaryota; kingdom Metazoa; phylum Chordata; class Aves; order Anseriformes; family Anatidae; genus Nettapus; species Nettapus auritus. Next base: position 35,465,525 of record CM021768.1, on the reverse strand, counting down.
CTACGATGAACCTTGATGATGCCTAGTATGGTCTGAGGAGCATAGATTCCTTTGAAGGCTTTGTGTACCCCTGCTATAACTGGAGGGCTTCAGGTGGAATAGCAGGTGGGATCAAGGCAGTGTGTGCTGCCCTGTGGCTTTACATCAATAAACTTGCCTCAGTGGTACTGAGGCAGGAGATACTGAAGGCATCTCTGTTGCACTTCGGTGCTACATCTTAAAAAGTGACATTGGAGAAATCAATGTCTTGTACTAGCTTTCTTTTCAACCTTGAAGGAAGTACATCATACGTATATCAAATCACATCTATACTAGGTCACTGCTGGGAGTCGAGATGAAAAATATATCTTAAGCAGGTATCTGTTACCTATTCAATTACATTAGTTACCTAGTGCATATTATTAGTGCATATTATTAGTGCATATTATTAGTGCATATTATTAGTGCATATTATTAGTGCATATTATTAGTGCATATTATTAGTGCATATTCAGTTACATTAGCAGATTATTGTTTTTTATTCTTTTTTCTTGTCTTCAACTACCAACTACTCCCAAGTTTTTTCATGGAACTGGATATCTGAAACATTTTTCTTCTTACAGATAGAAGTCCAGTGTTCTTAGAAACCATTTTAGTATTGGCTTCAAAACCTGACTGCTTATTGAAATCTACAAAGTCAAGGCAATTTAATTAAAAGGTAAGTTGTGTTGTTGTTTGTGGGTGTTCTTTTTTCTTGGATGCTGCTCAATTATCTCAGTACTATATTGCCCAACTTTAAACCTGACCAGCTACGTTAATATTTCAGTTAATAGCTCCCATGTCACATAAAAGTGGTTCCCCTGACACTTGGATGATTTGAGTTAACATTTGATGTGGGTTGTTCCAGAAACATAGTTTGTTTGTTTGTTTTCTGTTTTGTTGGGGGGGGGGGG
>CM021768.1:35438049-35464493 GCA_011076525.1 Nettapus auritus | reverse complement strand
CCGAGATATTCACACTGATGGGTAGCTTTTGTAATTTGTCTTTACTTCAGTTGTTGCAGAAACCAAGTACTATTGGACTGTGTGGTACTCAGGCAGGAGATTGCATCATCACGGGGCGCTGAATTGATTGGAAATAGCATTTGAAACACTGAGTGAAGTATTGGGATGAGTTATTTGGTGGCACATTAGGGCAACCCCCTTTGTTTTCTTTCCCTTGGGGCCACTTGGGTAGTGCCCACCAACTGCTGCCCTATTGCATCGTCACCGGGCACTGTGACTTCACAAGTGGCCACGTACATATCTGGGAGGCAGCTGGAGGGGGCACCCCAGAAAGCATGGAGGCGACACCGGGCACGTCAGGGTGCCAGCGTGGCCGGCAGCCCCAGCGCAGCTGCGGCAGGATGAGCTTGTCTTCCAGCTTCCCCAGGGAGCACAGCAAAAGCCCGCAGCAGCTGAACACTAGCATGAGGCGAAGTAAAAGTGTGGGTGATGGAAAGAAGTGCTGATAAACAGGGTGGTTTATCAACAGAGAAGCAGCAGTGGTGGGGCACAGTGGTGATGCAGGGAACTCACGATGCTCTCTCTGCCCCACAGGTCCCATATCTCTGCTGTAGAAGTCCAGGAGGAAAAGGACAGCCCAGTAACTCCCCTTCTCGCAGGCATCTGCACCGGCAGCTTCCCTGCTCGTTGGCAACCACTGGCAGAACGTGACATCCCTGCATCCCCTCCCCAAACAGCCCGCAGCTGCTGATGTGGTGCAAGCCTGCCAATAAAGTTCTGAAAACGTTCCTGTGTCTTGTCTGGTTGGTAGTGCTGTGCTGCTGGAAGGGGGCTGTGGGGTGGTGGGGAGAGAGGCAAGGGGGGCACAGCGGAGTTGGGGGGTGAGACCTATTGGGGAGAGGGTCCTGGGGTGCGCTGAGCCCCTGAAACTTGACGGGAAGCAAGGCACAGAGGAAGGTGGTGCTGAGCCAGGAGGAAGCAGTCCAGAGGTCTGCACCCATCACTGTGCATGGGCATGTGGTGCTGGCTTGTCCCAAAGGTGCTTCTCTGTCGTACCAGGACAAAGGAAGGCACGATTTTGGTCTGAGCAGTAATGGGGGGAGCAGGAGGGGTTGGGGTGGCTTTTTTTGTCCTTTCTGGCCCCAAACAACATCGCTGCAGAGCAGCCGGGCTGCATTCCCAAGTCTGGCAAGGACCCTGATGGACTCAGCAGTGTTTAAGTTGTTACATTTTTATTTTAAAGGAACCTCTTTAAAAATAAATGCTTGTCCCTGAGGACTAGGCAAAGGCCAGGAGAGGGAGGAAAAATACTCATGAAACCAACAGAAACCTGAAGATTGAGGCCGGAGCCTCAACCTGCTGTGAGCAGCTCCTCCCTCAGGTACCATGGGATGCTGAGGGAGATGCTGCCAAGCACCCCTTTGTGAGCACAGAGTGGGGCCAGCTCCCCGCCCATCACCCCTGGCAACTGGGGGGTTACCAGCACTGCTCACAGAGGGCCCCCTTCCCCAGCACCCCCTCCTCACCACCAGCGTGTCACTGCCAGGGGGCTGAGTGGGTGCAGGGATGGGGCGGTACCAGCAGGGCCATGGCAGGCGGCACAGGGTACCCCGCAGCCGCAGGGTATCCCTCAGACGCAGGAACAGCGTACCACCCAGCCGCAGGAACAGGAAATATCGGAGGTATCCCAACAAGCCACTGAGCAAGAAGAAAGGTGAGGCTGAAATGACCGTTAAAAGTCCAGTAGCGGCCTGTGGAATTATATTTGGCCACGTGTTTAATGCTCCCTGCTGTGTTGCCTTGGCAGGGCACGTGCGTGTTTGTACCACCTACTACTACTGGAGAAAGAGATGAACGTGTCCCCGTCTGCCCCTCCATCACCGTGCTCTGCCAGGAGAAGCAAAGCCAAGCCCCAGAGCATCCCAGGAACAGGACCAGCTGCAACACCAAGAGCAGCATCACCCACAGGCCTGCGCCCGACCTTGGCGACAGCACGGGCATGGAAAAGCTTTCAATAAACCCCTGCAGGATGCAGCCAGAGTGTGATGGGATCTGTGATGGCATGGGGGATGTGATTGAAGGGCCATGCTGCAAACCACAGCCACGCGCAAGGTTTCCCAGCCAAAGTGGGCTCAGGGCACTCTATGCCATGTCTCCATTGTGGATGGGGGGCCAGAAGGGAAAAAAAAAAATAAAAAATCTAATTTTTGGATTCAGTTGTCTTTCCCCCAGCACCCATGCCCCCAGGGGAAACCCTGTCTCAGCAATTCTCCCCCAGCCTCTGCTTCTCTGTTTGCCTGGGGAGACAAAACAAACAAACAAACAAACAAAAAAAAAACAAAGAAATGAATCAGGGGTATGTGGTGGCAAAGCCAGGTGTAAAACCAGCCCCATGGTTTTGAGGGCTTGGAGGTGGCACTCTGTGATCCTTTTTTTTTTTTTCTTTATTTTTTTTTTCTTTTTTTTTTTTCTTTCTCTTTCTGCTTTTCACCATTTCAGGGTATTTTTCTTTCTCTTTTATTTTTATTTGTGTGTGTGTGTCTTCTTTATTTTTATTTTTAATGCACAGGGCTTTCTGGGCTTGTTTTAACTGTTTCATTGGCTTCTCCCCCTTACCAGTTGTCATGGGCTTTTATTTTGATCATTTCTTGTCTTTTTTATTTTTTTAACCTCTACTTCATTCCTCGTCTTTTTTTTTTATACATCTAGTTAGCCTCTCTTCTCCTCTCCTCTTTTTACTTTTTTATTTTTTTTTTCTAAGTTTCTTTTTTCATACTACAGCTGTGGGTTCTTGGCAGCTGAGTGGGGACCTGATGAGCCAAGACCCACAGCTGGACTGGGTGGTGCTGGTGGATGGTGGGAGGGACCCTTGGGGCACCCTGCATGTAGGCTTTAAATACAGAAGAAGGCAGCTTAATTAGCTACATAAACAACAGCATGTTTATTGATTTTACAGGCAGTGCTCCATGTGCAATGGCACTGGCCCTGAACCCAGCTGCACTTTGTCAGAGTTGTGTGTGGTGCTCCAAGGCTGAGTAAGGCTCTGGTCTCTTGGGGCTCCTGGCTGGGCTTGGGGCGCAGCTGCTTGGGCTTGGCAGGGCTCTGGGCTCATTTGGCCTGGTGTGTGAAGAGAGCAGTGAGAAGAGCCTAGGCCTGTGCTGCAGGGGCTGTGCTGGGGACACCTCTGGGGCTGTGGGGAACCCGGAGCCCAGTGAACCCTGAGGGGTGGCTGCCCTGGCCCCGTACCGTGGCCATGCTCTGGGGATGTGCTGGTGTCAGCCTGCAGCTGGGCAACACGTTGTGGGTGCCTGGTAGCTGAGGGGCAGTAGGGTCACACACATGGATGGGAGGGTGCAAGGAGGAACGGGGAGCAGCAGCACCCTGCGTCTCCTGCAGGGAGAGAAAGGCGCTGAGAGACCTGCAAACAGCCACTGAAACATGTTAAAGAATAAATAGAAAAGGAGACAAAAATGAATCAAGGAGGCATTTCATTCAACCCTTGGGAGCACCAGGGCATCCTGCACAAAGGCCTGCTCTCCTCTGGGGGACTCAGACAATGCAAAATCAACTTCAACATCTAGTACGCTTGGAGAAGGCTTTTTTCCAAGTGTTCTTGAGCTTCCAGTTTTATTCAGGCACTTCATGTTCTTGTTTTGGTAAGGAATGGTAAAGCTGTGGTGTGTGTGTGATTTATAGGCCTCACTTTAGGAAGACAGTGTTGAACCTACTTTATTTGGGGGCAAATATCTTTCCTGAAAAGATGCAAAAAGATCTCTGGTTTTATGCAAGCCAAGTCCTGAGCTCACGTTTAGTAAGAGCAGAAACTGTATTTTCAGTGATGTGATGGGTTGGCTAGTGGCAGAGAGAATTACATATCTCTTTTAATTAATGACTTAAATTTTGTCAAATGTGGTAAAACTGTGAAAACTTTTGAATTCATTACTTCTATTTCACAGGGTTGTTAAAGCCCTATTTATTCTTGCTACTTTATATCATAGGAAGGAATGACATTTGTCAGTAATTCTAAAGCTGGTTTTAACAGGAATTGTCCCCAGCATCTTCTGTTAATTAGGGAGGGCATGTTAAAGTGTCTGCTACAGGCTGAAGTATTTGCATGGCTTAATGCTGACTTGAAGTGAGGTGTATAGTACCTTTTTTTTTTTTTTTTGGAAAGTTTTTGTTAGTGGGATTCCCTGGTTAACTTCCTCACTGGGATCCTTTAACCCTGGCTAGAGTTACTCATTCAGCAGTACTGTTAGCATGACTTGTTTAGTTTGTTTTGTGCTGACAAGGCTTGACTGGAAAAGGCTGTGTTAGGCCATGCAGGTGTATCCTGGGAAGTGCAGTATGTCTTCTGGGCTTTGGCCTTTGCAAGTGGTACTGCCTTTTCCAGAAGCTGCAATCCAGTATTTTCCTGACCTGTATCTCTCTGTTGCTGTCCTACTGCACTTCCGTCATGTGCAGCTAAAACTTCTTCTCAGTCCCAATTCTGGATGCTGAGGTAATTCTGCCTTTAATTGCAAAGGAAAAATGTGCTTAAAATGTAAATCCATGTGAACGTTCATAACGCTATGTGCTTTGAGTATCTGCTTGGTTGTTTTATCACACAGGCGTGTGGACGTTCTTTAGCAGTAGGTACTGTGAGGTGTGATGAGGTGCTGTATGAGGATTTTAATTTATTTTCACTCAAAATAGTGAAAGCATTTCCTTAAAGGATTCCTTTAATGAGACACTTGATAGCTCTTTCAGTGACTGGGTATAGCAGACCTATGTAGTTCACACCCTAGATAGCCTCACAAGAGGCAGAAAAGCTTGGCAGTTGAGTTTGTAGGAGCTCTGATGGCATTAAGAGGGCTTAAGTGGCCTGACAAGCCTCATGTGGTGTTGTTACTCATTAGTTCTGCCTGTTGGCTAGGAGCACCATTTAATCTTGGGTTTAAATGTCTCCCTGGTGATTGCCTGAGCTCTGTCATGGGTGTGCATGTGTCCGGCTCTTTTTCTGACTATTTTTTAGATGAAAGAAATCTTTTTTTCTCTGAAAAAAAGCCCAGAAGCTGCCTCATGTTGGATAAGAACCAGTTTCATCTGGCACCAGAAGAGTCCTGCTGTGTTTACCATGCACTTGCTGAAATGTGGAGTTGCACAGAATCGTAAGGATCCAGGTGAAACTAATTTTGACTTCAAAGGGAATATGAAATGGGATGGGTAGTAGGCAGATGACAGTACTATTGGACTGTTTCTATTATAATTCTACTAGCAAAATTATGTTGGCAGTTGCAGCCAGCTCCAGATGGCCATAATATTTCGATAACTGGTAGTCCACATCATAGTTCTGAATACGTAAGACTTGAGTTTTAGCCCTACAAAGTTAGAGATGGCAGATGATCTTTAAGGTCTCTTTGAATCCAAGCCATGGTATGATTGTGGTGTATGTGTAGCATGGGAGCCCAATAAGGAAAAGATTAATTAATGTTTTGCAAGATCTTTTCCCACAATACAGAGGGGAAAATGGCTATGGTCATCTTGTTCGGGTAACGTCACAGGGCTGAGGTCTGCTTCTTAACACACTTGTGAGACCCTGGCAGTAGCAGTGTCCCTTCAACTACAATTTAGCACATGAAAGATACTATGAATAGACACTTGTAACTGCAGTACTTAAAAGCTCTAGAAAATAAAAACGGAATCCACTGGAAACCAGGTGTTAGTAGATGTCCTTGGAAGGGATTTTTGATTTCTTGCAAAAATGAAGCATAAAGAAAAATAAGGTACTTGTTGAAAATCTTGTTTTGCTCCTTGGCACTGCTTACTAACAGCCTTGGAAGGGTGGATTTGGAAGTGCAGCGTTTTATTCTACAAGTTCATTCTTGGATCATGAACAAATTGTTCCTTAGAAGCTGAGCTTAGAGGATGAATGTCTTAAATAGTATGGGCAGCCCAAGCACCTAATAGTTGTGGTTGTTTTATTTTTGGCTGTAGGCTGCTCAGCAACTATTACATGCTTTGACTACAGAAATATTTGTTTAGAAAAAAAAATGGCTTCATGGGTCTCAGTGTTTGTGCTGGTAGAAATCTGCTAGAAAGCATATTCAACTACATCCTGTACTGCTCAACACCCTTGAAATAACACCATCTACAGAATAATAAAGTAGCAGGGAAAACCTGTGCACTGGATTGCCAGACTTGTGATATGCCAATGAAATGAGTTACCAGGACTTGAGTAGAATGAACTGTGAATTACTTGCTGAAAGTTTTTGTCAAAGGGTTTTTCTTGTCGTAACAATATCTTGCTAAAATGTTGTTTCTGTGAACAACATTCAAATAACAAATAGAGTGGGGAAGTAAATGTCCCGAAGCTACATAACTAAGCTGAGTGTTTCACCTGGGGCCCCAGGCTGGATGGTGTTATGAAATAAGAGGGCAAGGTACCAACATGTTATGAAGGGACGTTTTGCTCAGATATCTGTATTTACTAGGAAATTCTTGAACTGTTTCTCAGTGCCAAGCAGAACTGCTTGGAAAAAGATGGGTCAAGTTGCTAGTCAATATAGGGAAAGACCTCTGATGGGAGAGTGCACAGCTGTGCTGTGAGCTCTTCAGCACAATGTGTTGTCTCCTTGCATAGGCAGCACGTTCTGCGTTTAAGTAGACTGAGCTGTGCTTACTATGGAAATGTATTTTGGTACATCCAAAATACAGGAGTCAGTGTGACAATCTTAAAGTCCTCTCAAAGTTAGCGATGACCTGGCTGGTAATCAGGTGGTGAGCTGCGCTGGCTATGCTTTCTGTGTACTCAGCCCAGCCATCCTTGACATCCTTAGTCTCCTTAAGACAGCTGTCATTGCCCCTCCTGGTGAAGATGAACTGCTTTAAATTAATGCTTAAGGCAAAAATGAGAGTAATTAGGGTAGAAAATTTATTTACATTGCTTCTCTCAGCAAAGAGAAACCATCCTGTGTGACCTTAGGAAGTCAATGAGAACCAATTCTTTTGTCTTGAGGCATCTGGAGAGGCTAACGCTTTTGAGCTTAATTTTTATGGTTTTGAGAGCTTGAAAGTAGAAAGTAAAACTAACTTGTGTTGCTTTTCTTCAGCCTTAAAAAGGCTGAATAATACAGTTATATTTAGAGGGAGGGTATGCTTAATGTTGCTTGTGCTGTTGAAATACAAATACAGGGCATCAGGTGTCATCTTTCTGTACAGATAAGTATCCTCAAGTGTTATGTTTAGGGTTGTTCGGAAAGAGAGAAGGCACAGAGTCCTGTTGTGTGTGGGGTTGCCTAAAGGCTCCCCAAGGGATTTCGGGTGTACCCAAAGGCTTCTGTTGGGAGCACTTTTAGATGGGAGAAAAAGACACCGTATGTGTTTTTGTTTTAGGGTTGTAATTAGGGCTAGGCTTAATGTTAGGTTACGTTCAGGGTTGTTTGGAAAAGAGAGAGCGCAGACTTCTGTCGCATGTGGGTGTCCTGGTCTCTTCAAACTGTCCTCATTCACTTGAATGGGGACTAAGTTTACATAAACACAAACTCTTGAAACTTAATTAGCAGACTGTATAATTAATGTAATACCTTAAGTGTATTTGATGCATCCTCTACAAGTATCGTCCTGAACTCTTGTGGAGTTAATGCACGAGACTGATAGAAATTTGAAGGGGAGTGGGTAGTTGTTCTGTCCTCCAAGAGGGGGCAGGGGATTGGAAAAGCCTGGCTGTACAGTCTGGCTATATGTGGGCTTTTGAGTCTGTCCCCTAATTTAGGTAACCCTCCATTTCCAATGAGAAAAAAGTCTGGGAGGTAAGCAGAGTGCTGGGAATGGTGGGATGTGCAAAGGTGGCGGGTGTTCCTGATGGTGAGAACAGCGAGGTGGTTTGGTTTCTGCAGGGTCTGACTTCTGTCTGATGGGCTTTGGGGTTCTGTGGAAACTTGAGTCACCCTTTACGTTGATTCTCTTGCGTGTCAGTTTTGCATTTGGTAAGAATAATCTTGTGTTTATGTCACTGATGCTTCTGAAACATGTAGAACTGCTTCAGTGAGGAAGGCTGAGAGAGAGGTACTAACAAGATGCTATCTGCAATTATCCCATCAAAATGAAATGAGTTATTTTATGTATATTTCTCAGATTTTGCTCTCAGAAAAGAAAACAACCCCAAAAAGCCCAAACCACAATGCTAATGTAGAACTGCAAAGACACAATTGGGATGTAGCTTAAGAGGCTTTGTGTCAGTGCTGTATAGGGATAAATATGTTTTCTGTAAGGCATGGAACTAATGAGGTTGTGGATAAAACACAGATGCTTAAATAATAGAGATTAGCCGTGTATTATTAGCAGTGTATTATGAGTACCAAAAGGTCTCTGGCAAAATCATCAAGCTTTGTCAGTGTTCTGAAATACAGACAGCGAAAGCAATGTAAGAGGTTAGCGGCTCCCCAGAGGTAACAGCACAGTAGCTCAGAGTAGCGAAGTACCAGCACCATCACCAGATGAAAGGGGAATTTGAAAAATAATCTTGAAAGCTTGGAAGGTAAATTGGGCTCGGGCAGACAAATTATTGCTAACCACTACTAATCAGCATTTTATTATGCAGAGGAGAGAGACTGCCATTTTTTGGCAGCATCAGGCTGCTGAGACACCTGGCACAACAACTCACCTGGAGCTGTTCATCTTGGCAGAGCTTTTTTTTTTTTTTTTTTTTTTTTGTAGATTTTATCCCCTGTGCTGCATCTGAACCTGTCCAGCAGGTGAAGGTAAGGAATTGGGCCGCAGGCTATCTTCCTTACTTTGTGATTTACTCAAACTGCTGAGTAGGGAAGCAAAGCTTTATGGCTTCAGTGAGGTATCAGCCACAAGTATGGAATCCTTAGTTATCTTAATGTGATGCAAAAGCTGGCTAAAGACTGTAAGGCAGTCTAGTCTTATGCCCTGTGGCCAGGAAAAGCACTTGAGAACCATGCTGAGCTATCACATATTCTGCATTAATGTGATCTTGTGTTCTCTTTAGCTTTTGTTGTTAGGCATAACAAGCCATTTTAATTATTCTTATAACAGGAAGCAATATGTTAATCAATCCAAAAATACTATGAAATGCATCAGTGATGCTGACTGACATGGGCATTATGAGTCAAAATGCATTCCTCAAACTACAAACAGAACAGCTTCTTCCTATGCTATATGTTGAGGTTATGGCTTCTCTGTCTGCCTTTGGAAAAGACACCCTGGCCTGCTGTGCTTCTTTTTAGTAATCACATTTTAAAAGCTTCAAGAGGAAATAAGTTTCCTTGGTTTGACAGGTATCCCTTTTTGTGGTGGCAATGAAAAAACTTCTGTTTACATCAGATACATATTTATAGACTCAGAACAAGGTTCTGAATTATTTCACATTTCATCTGAGGTACTGATTTATTTTAAATTCAATTAGTTGCAGACAGAAAAACACCACTCACATTCAGACAGCATTGAATCAATGCACTGACAGAAACTGGGACAATACTGGTATTTGAGGTATTACAACTTGCATGATCGAGTCCTTATGTTGGTAACATCTAATACGTTAAGAACTTCATATTTTCTGATATGCCAAAGACATGCTCTTTGATATATAGATATGTATATATATAGTGTGGGGCTTTTTTTGGGACACTGATCTGGGTTGCTGTCTGGTGGTTTGTGGTTGACAGCAGGGTAATGTGTCTTTGCAGAATGGGAGAATTTTCTGCTGGAGAACAGGCTGTGACTGCAAGAACCCCAGTGCTGATCTCTTCTGCTGCTCAGAGTGTGACACTCGCATCACCAGCCAGTGCCTCAACCAAATGGGGCACAAGCTCTACCGCAGTGGGGACAACTGGACCTACAGCTGTCAGCAGTGCCATTGCCTGGTATGGGTAAAGTGTTTTTGGAGGGGAGCAAGAATAAGGATTGTCATTTTTAGCAAGATGTACTTGGAAGCAGGTCGTTTGCTCTCTCTTCATCTGCTTTTCTGACTAGGAATGATACTAAAGCATTTATAGTGCATGTACCAAATGACACACCATCAGTTTTCTTCCTACTGCTGAATAAGTAGGTCTAATGACTGAAAAGAAAAGCTTGACAAAAGCTTGGAAACCTTGACACTATATTAACATTTTTAACTGTTTTTCTACTTCTGACAACTTTTATAAGGTCATGCAATCTTTTAAATCATTGCTAGTTAGATCCATGTTCAGTGCTTCTCAAACCTGCTAAGTTAAATCTATTTGCATTGTTAATTTCCTAATTAAACAGTTGCTGTGACTGCACAGAGATTTCTGTGTGACCGTGCCCCATGAGGGCGTAAGTCTGCAAGGCTGTCACTGCAAAAATTGTAGTTTATGGAAAGTTATTGTAGACCAGTATTTAATGCTGTCTTTTAAAACCCCAAAGATCCCAAGTTCTCTTCTTATAATGATAGTATTGTTTTTAGTCAAGAAACAAGAAAATGATACTCTGCTACATTTAGGAAACTTCATTTCAGCATTCAGGTATGCAGTTACATGATCAACCAGGCTGAGAAGCTGATCCTTAAAATCTATTTCAATTCTGGCAAAATAAATGTTTTCCATTTTACAGGAAGCAAAGTTAGCTAATAAATGGAAATGTATTCAGTGAGATTTATTTTGATTTTTTTTTTTACAGGAAGGAGAAGTGGACTGTTGGCCTCTTCTATGCCCCAATATAAACTGCGAGTACACAGCCATTTCAGAAGGAGAGTGCTGTCCCTGCTGCATCAGTGACCCCTGTCTGGCTGACAACATCACCTATGACATCAGGAAAACCTGTCTAGGTGGCTATGGAATTACAAGACTTAGTGGCACCATACGGACCATGGTGGGATCTCCTTGTATAACCTGCAAATGCAAAGTACAATGGACAAGGCTGAATGGTAATAGTATTGTTTGTTGCTACATAAAATCAGGGTCACTTTCTGCCCTTGGAAGCTCATATTCAGATTGCTGCAAAGTGAATCAGACGAGGGCAGAAAAAGTAGCATGCCAAAAAAAAACATGTCTTATGTGGTCTGCAGGGTGGAAACAGAACAATCCATGCTTGTTTTCTTAAAAATGTTGATCACAGCTATGTAATATCCTAGCACAATTTACAGATATTCTGTTGGCGAGCCTATCAGGCATTTTTAGCATGAAACTAGGCTAATATTTTAATAATTCATTCATGTGAATATTTATGAAAATGTCTTTTGCAGAGCTGGTAAGCAGAGTCAAGAATACTAACACAAGTTTCACGAGCAACTATACAGGTAGAAACCCCATATGAAGGCACTTCCATAAGAGAAGTCGGAGGGAAATGTCACAGTTTCTATTCCCTAATCACATCGTCATGTATTATGTCCAGTGCCTCTAAGGTAGAAGAACAGTCTGTCTCCCCTTTTCCATGCAGTGATGATCCCACCGGGCTACTTTTCTGTGACCTCTCTTGTGTACTATCCCTGATCTCAAAATTTTTGTTTGGTTTTCTGATCAGAGGGCCAGCATGAACAGGGAGAGAGCAAGAGTACGCCTGCTTTATTTGTTGCTCTCTGAGTATATCAGAGAGGTCAGTGTGTAGGGAGTACTCTAATGCATAAGTATGTACATAATGAACACTGCTACTGCCAGCAGTTTTCCAGAGAAAGGGTAAAGGCAATTGTCTCTAAACAAGGTAAATAATGAAGAACGGTGTGTGCCAGGAGGAGCTCCAAGCTAGCAAGCTCAGCCTCTCCAAAGTGCCTAATTTGGGGCTGCCCAAGTGTAGGAGGGACCAGGACCAGAAAAATTATTTTCCAGCATTTTCTGGGAGTTGGTTCAGGCATTGCTTTCCCAGTTGTTCTCCTACCACAATGTATGCAGAGTGAACCTTGTGCCTGGATGCTGCACTTCCCCATTTACTGAGCTTACAGTTTGAAATTGTAACCTTTCTGGCAACTGGTCTGGCCCACTAGGTTCTTGCCTGCTCCTGCCCTTTGCCACAGTTCACTGCCCTTCAGTTGTACATGAGTAAATGTTTTAGAGGCTGTGATATAAGCAGAAATGGCAAAATGGTCCAGATTAAAAAGTGCAATTTTCTGTAAAGTTATTTTTATTTTTATACAAATGAGATGCTAGTGATTCAGAATATGGTGTTCCTCAAAAAAAAAAAAAAAAAAAAAAAAAAAAGATCACCTAATTTTGTAAGTGGTCAGGAAAAAGTGTCCTAAGGTAGTTGTCACCAAAGTCAGTTGTTGTGGACTTAAGGCTGTAGTAGATACATTCTGTTTACAAAGGACTAATAAAAACCAGATGACAGAATCCTGTTTGCTGCTATTTTCAGACTCCATGGAAGCATTAATTCTGTGTTTTGTATCACTCTAAGTGAAAACTCATCTTCTCTTGCTTTTTAACAAAAATTAATGAACAGAATTATGAAAATATTGCTTTGCATTACATAAAATATTCTTGTTCACTGTGGGAAACCAAACTGTTGTTTCCAAGCTATAAATTATCGAAGTTAGCTTTTCTACAATTCTTCAGAGTTTTTCCTATTTATTAAACCAAGAATCTGAAAGATGAGCATATTTCAGAAGAATCAAGAGCTTCCCAGTATGGATCAGATTAAAAATCTGTCAGCTTTCTTGCATGGGACAAACCAAATGGAATCATCTTTGTTGCCGTTGTTTTACTGTGTTCTTCACAGGAAGAAGGTGGGTATTAAGGAAAGCTGTGGGTGAAACAATGCACAGGGAAAGTAGGATTTACTTCTTAGATGAGCTGTAAGACCATGTTTCTTGGAGCTGATGGATTCTAATTGGGATGTCACATGTTGCATTTGTGCACTGGGGTTTCACATAAAGCTGCGTGGGTTTGCAAATAAAGTATAATGATCTAAATAGTCAAGGTATCCCAATGATTGTGGATGCTAATTGAGAACCAAATCCAGAATCAATTAATTAGTGTATGCAACTCCTCTGTATACTATATGACCACATATGTTAGGATTACTGTGGATTTAAACATGATACAAATAATTGCATAACTTCATTTGTTATTTACTACCTACAATGAATTAGTTCAGCACGAAACTACTTTAAGCAGCATTTCCTTACAGGACTCACATTTTGTAGGCTGAAGGCCCAGCTGTGTCTTAGCTGACGGTACTGAACAAGCTGTGGCTAAAGGAAGTGGGAGGGGTTATGGTTGCAGTACTCAGCTGACTCAGTGTTGACAACTTAGTAATTTCTTCAAAAAAACAAGTTGGACTCAGCAAATTTTGGCTGACTAAAACAAACAAACAACAACAACAACAATATATATATATATATACATATATATATATATATATATATTTGTGTCCTGCGTTCCAAGTTCTAGGCTCCTGAAAAAAGGCTTCTAAGCTGACAAAATAAAATCTTTTTTCCAGGCTTTTTTTCTCATTGCTGCAGCCATAGCCACCTTGAGGGGGAAGAGGACTTGTGTTTGCTCCGCATCCCTGCACTAACACAGTGGAATCTCTGTCACCTCCAAAGCATCAGTTAAATCCTGCCTAAAGATAAGGAGGCCTCCACAGAGCAGGGTTTGGTTTTCTGTTTTATGGTAGAAAAATGTGGTTTTACTTCTGTGCTACAGAGGAGATCTAGCACTGAAGTGTGTCTCTGAGCAGCGATGGTGACTACTGCTGCAGTCTCATACGCCCTTGGTTGGGGATGGGTAAGTTTGTACAGGGGAAATGAGAAACAGTCTGGAACACTTGTGTGCCCTATGGGCTCTGCGTGGGTTCCACCACTGATGAAACTGAATTTTAAGTTGGATTTTTCAGGCCGTGTGTATGCAGTGTTACATATATTGCAACTAACTGCCATGGTTTCTCCTGTCTAGAATAAAACCGTGATGCCTGTATGAGTATTTGTGTGCTTGCTTACACAGACTATGCAGTCCAGAATAGTTAGGAAACATCATCCTTCCTAAAATTATCAGTTCTAATTCTGAGCTGCTTTTCTTGCCCCTACTCTCATTATCTTAACAAAATGATAAGCATTTGCTATCATCCCACAATGCAGGTGAAAACACTTTAGCATTAAAACAGAGGTGGATGAACAGAATATGAGGCCTAATAACCATGATCCATGGGAGCAGCTGCAGAGACAGTGAATGGGTCTGAGACTTCTTTTTTTAAAAATAAATAAGAGTGGAATAAAATAAATTTTGTATTTTTGTAATCTTGTTTGACACTATCCCCTGCATCAAGCCTGCTTTATGTCATTGTATAGCAGTCAAGAGAGACTCTCATTTTTATAAATTAAAGTTTCAGGCCATATGTTTCTGAAGCTGACACAGAAGTGCAAGAAGAAATACCAGTAATGGTTTCTTATTGACCACCATCAGAGATCACTGCGGCTGGGAAGGGGTCTTGGCTGTGCTTTTGCTAGTGAGCTCAGTTTCTCAGAGGAGCTGTTTTGCACAGAGAAGGCAAACTAATGAAAACTGAGACTTCTCTAAAGGCCAGCAGCTGTCTCCT
Source organism: Nettapus auritus (assembly GCA_011076525.1). Taxonomy (NCBI): domain Eukaryota; kingdom Metazoa; phylum Chordata; class Aves; order Anseriformes; family Anatidae; genus Nettapus; species Nettapus auritus. The sequence goes on along the minus strand of CM021768.1, from coordinate 35,450,000 downwards.
GTGACTGAGCTGGGCTGGTTTTGTTCTATTTTCCTGAGTGTAGCACCAATATATTTGTGTTTTAAGTAGTCAGCCAAATAATGACTGGGACTTTGAGCCAGAAAGCAAAACCAAGATAGTGACGTGAACTGGGAAAAATGAAAGAAAGGCACAATGAGCTTGAGTAATGTGGGAGAAGGGGAGGTGCACACAGGTGAGGAAGCACTGGGTTACTGCTGCTGCATAAGGGTGTGCAAGGAGCAGGGTGGGGGGCTGGGGCTGGTTAACAAGGTACTGGAGGCAGAAAGGGGAGCAGCAAGGGGGGCTGCTTGGAAACCATCTGCTGCGGTGACACCCCTGTACCCATAATTCAATTGGAGTCTGAGGGAAGGAGCTGGAGGAACATGAGCTGCAGGAGCACAGCGGAGCACAACGCCCATGAGGCCACCTCCTCTGGGCTGTGAGGATGTGCCTGGCCCCAGCTGCGGTGCTGTTTTCCAACAGAGAAGCTGAAGACCAGTCGAGGAAAGAGAATGCAGAGCAGATGTACTAAGGGGAAAAATGATGGGGGGGCTGTGCAGAGGCAGGTGGGAGCACCCCAGGCAGTACCCCGACCTCGGCCGTGCTCACAGCGGCTAAGGGCAGAGAGGGAGGCTGGGGATGATGACCCACCATGGATGGCAGCCCCCAAATATCAGCTGAAAGTTGGCCTCTGTCAAACCTGCCCAGCGCTGGGAGAGAGGGCCCTGGGGAGAGCACAGAGCACCAAACTGGAGCCATGTGTGAGGGAGACAGAAACAGGGAGTACAAGGGTGGCAGGGAGAGGGCATGCCACGGGGCTCAGCTGGCGGGGGGGGGGGGGGGGGGCGGGGGGGGTGGGGGGGGGGGGGGGGGGGGCCGCGGGGGGCCGCGGGCCCCCCCCCCCCCCCCCCCCCCCGACAACACCGGGTGTTAAAAACCCATAAATGTTACCCAAAATCTTAGGCCTCGCTGGACTGCTACTAACCACGAGTTAACTGGGTGACCTCAAGTGACGCCAGAAAAACTGATCAGAAATGAGCTGTGACCTCAGATGACCCCAAGAGCTAATTGATGACCTCAGATGACCCCAAACTCCAAAAAATTTAGCAGCGGTGACCTCAGATGACCCTGCAGGCTAATTGGTGACCTCAGATGACCCCAAACTCCAAAAAATTTAGCAGCGGTGACCTCGGATGACCCCAGAAGGCTAATTCGTGACCTCGGATGACCCCAAACTCCCAAAAATTTAGCAGCGGTGACCTCGGATGACCCCAAAAGGCTAATTCGTGACCTCAGATGACCCCATACCCCCAAAAATTTAGCAGCGGTGACCTCGAATGACCCCAGAGGCTAATTTGTGACCTCGGATGACCCCAAACTCCCAAAAATTTAGCCGCGGTGACCTCGAATGACCCCAGAAAGCTAATTTGTGACCTCAGATGACCCCAGAACCCAAAAAATTTAGCAGCGGTGACCTCCGATGACCCCAGAAGGCTAATTCGTGACCTCAGATGACCCCAAACTCCAAAAAATTTAGCAGCGGTGACCTCCGATGACCCCAGAGGCTAATTGGTGACCTCAGATGACCCCAAACTCCAAAAAATTTAGCAGCGGTGACCTCCGATGACCCCGCAGGCTAATTCTTGACCTCGGATGACCCCAAACTCCAAAAAATTTAGCAGCGGTGACCTCGGATGACCCCAGAAGGCTAATTCGTGACCTCAGATGACCCCAAACCCCCCAAAATTTAGCAGCGGTGACCTCGGATGACTCCAGAGGCTAATTGGTGACCTCGGATGACCCATATCCAAAATTTGAGATGCCCCCTGAGTGTTTGGGCGACTTGGACTTCCCCACTCTCTCCTCTGTGGTGTTTGCATTCTCTGATGAAGCCCCCTGCTGTGCTCACCTGGGGCCTCCTCAGCAGTGCAGAGGCCTCCAGCATTTCCCTGCAATACCCACGGAGTCATTTCAGATCTTCTGTGCTCTGGTTTCATTTTAAAGGTGTTGGACTGGGATGAAACCACTTCAAGATTCTATTTTCCAGCTTCAGCTTTCACACTGTAGCTGAATGAAGCTTTCAGGCAAGATCTTCTGAGTGCAGCATGCAACGAAAAAAAAGACTTGCCCCAATCTCCTCCCTAATTCCCTCCAAAGAAAGTAAAGACAAACAATGAGTTAAGGTGAAAAATGGAAAGCAGGCACCAGCCCATTTTTATTTCATGAAGGAACAACAAGAGGCTGCTTGTTTTACTAAGACAATTATTATGAGGTACATATAAAACAACTTCCATCTGCACTACCCCCTTATATTGTAGAATCTATGAAGCTTTTGCTGACGATGCTGACTTCTTCCAGTCCTTCAGGAACAGGCTGCAGGTCTCTCAGCGCCGCACCCATCTTCACCCACGTTGATTGAGTCCATTCAGCTTCCCTTCTGCCAACATTCAGCTCCTGGGTTTGGTTAATAAAAACAGTTAATGTTCGCTCACCTCAAGCAAAGCAGGAAACTATCTGCTTTGTGCTTATCCTGGTGATTCCGCGTTAAAATACGAGACAAATCAGGTTTCAGGCTAAGCCATGCTTGAATGAAAAGCGCATCGTACGCAGCTGGGTTATATTACTCCCGCATGCAATACTGCACACATGTTTGTCATTGTTAATTACTGACAAATTGGTTCCCCATATTCTGACAGAGACTTTCTCTGTATTGCTCAACTAGTCAAAGTTATTGTATAACGTGATTTGGGTTTCTGTGTAGCGACATGTATTTATTTGATTTCATATATCACAATGTTTTGGAAAATACTGTAACACTTACCCCAGTATTTTGGTAACAGATGCTTTAGGAAAAAGAATGCGGGTGGTGTAGTTACCTAGATTGTACACATCCTCATGGAAAGGGATCAAACAGGTTACTAGCTGATGGTTGTTCAGTAATTTTATAATGTTGTCTGGTTTCACCCAACGTCCTGTGAAGTACTATGCACACCACAGCAACTCTTCCCCTAACTAGTTCTACTTGTTATCTTTTTGACTACTCTCTGCAAGCTGAGTCTGCAAAGACATCAAGGAACTTTCACACGGTGATCCAAACAGCCCTACTGGCGTGCTTGTGCTCAGAAAAAAATGGAAGAATCAGGTCTTCCCAAGAGCATAATACTAGTGAATAAAGATGTCAAAACCAGAATTAAAGATACTCATTCACAAAACAGGAAGTCAATAGGTGACAAGGAATTAACTTTTTTTTTCCCTTAATTTTTTTCTTCTCTAACCCTAAACAACATGCGAACACAAACTCAGATTTTTATTCACATAAATCTTCATCAGTGACTGATAACATTCAAAAAAGTTCACAACAGTAATATCAATAAATTCCCTGCACGCATATATATTACTATAGTCATACATATGTTAAGAAGAGAAAATAAAGTAAAAAAGAAGTTTGAGGGTTTTTGTGACATCATTTTCATCCACTACAACTCGGTGTAAAGAATTTTCATTTATTTTTTTTGGCCTGTCCTGAGTCTGAGCTTTCCAAATGTTGATGGCTTAGGTTTGGTTAAGAATTCCATGTCCTGTTCTGGTTGCTGGTAACTTTGCAGTCTTTCAGATTTCAAATCAGTTCTCTCTTCTTTCAACTTTAAGTTACAGATTTGATTACTTTGTAAAATGTTGGAATAAAGTTTGTCTTCAACAGTTTGACTTATGTTGGCTAAAGACATTTTTAAAGAGTTCTTTGCCTTGCTATATCTAACTAGGTAACATTTTCGGTTTTAGTTTGTATTTTGTACTCCAAATATCATTCTGTGCAGTCATTGCACTGTAATTCTAAAATGATCTGCTTTTAAATCCAAATCCAACTCTGTTTGCTTGCTAAATTTTTGGTACACAGACTAGTGACATACTACCTACACACAAGCTCGTTATAGGTGAGTAAAAAGAAAATAAAAATAAAAAAAATTAAAGGGAAAATGTCTTCTTTTCCATGAAAGGTCTGATCATACATGTTTGTGTGCTGTGACTCAGGGTCATCTGAAGCTCAGAGCTTAATGAACTGCCATTAGAAGAGGAAAAATCCCAGATACTTTTAAAACCCACCCCAAACATTTAAGTTCAATCTCTCCTCTTCATTCTTCATGTCGCTTCCTTGTGCCACGGTAAATCCTTAATCTGACTTCTTTCTTGCTTTATTCATTGCCCAGCTGACCTTTTCCTGAAGAAAACACAGTGTATACCTGGTGAGTCTGACTGTGCCACCTTTAGTTAGGTGTCATTTTGTCTCTTTCTTTCCACACCGGCCTCAAATAATCTGTCAGACATTTGAATTAGGGATATGAATTTATGAAATTTCTTTTTTAAAATGCATGCACACCATCAATGAACAGTAATTGCAACATGTAACTGCACACACAAACACAATTAGACCAGGCATTTGAATGAATAAATATTCCACTTGTTTATTCAGGAAAGGTTGCTCTAAGTGAATGTTAGTCAAATAATAGCAAGTGCAAATAATTTGCAAGTGCAATTATGTAATGAGTTTTGCTTCTCTGACTCGTAAATAACCAGGCTTTGTTAGATGTTACAAGTCAACTAACATTCATTTTATTCTTGGTCTACATAATCATAACATATATGTTCTTGGCTTAGTGCTGAACGTAGGATTAACTGATACACTTTGAAACACTGAGTTATGAACCGGCAACCTTTGCTTTTAGATTTTTCTCGCTTTGTTTTCACTAATTATTACACGAGAAAGCTTGGCATCTCATATACTAGAGGACATGCCAATTCTGTTCTGTTACTGGTACACAATAACACAGGTTTTTCTGTAGGGCCTCAGGGAGCAGTGATCTCTGCTCTGCACAGCGGAGCAAATGTGCACCATTTTCTTGCATCAGAAAGTCCTCTGTACCTACAGAAGTGAGCTCAAGGGGTCAGGTTTTGCAGAGCTCTGTGTCAGTGCTTGCAGTGTGCAAATCAGACTTTACAATGCCAACTGGGGAAAAAAAAAAAAAGTCCAATTGCTTTAATCTTTATTGTCACTACATTCCTGATTTCAAAGCCAAGGCCTGTAAAGAATTACATTAAATCCAACTGAGCTAGTGCCATAACCCCACCATTACAGGCATGTTGCCACCACTTAGAAAATATCAACAATTACATACATACTAAATTCAGTTAGTGAGATGAAGGAGGAAAAATTCTGCTTGGTATTGCAAGATATTTAGAACTCAAATTAGTTGCTTCGGTACAACTCTTTTTTTTTTTTTTCTCCCCAGGCAAAAGAAATATGTTGTCCATGTGAATATTAAATGAAATTAGGAGTAGTTTAAAGTACATTCACAGGAGCAGTAACTGCAACAAAGCATCTGTACTGTATTCTTCTAGAAATGTATAACATAATGAATTACAGAAAACCTGTCCATCTTTTGCCATGATAAGCTTAGAAGGTCAAGAATTTTACTCAGACTGGATTCAGCCTTAATGTAAATCCAGTTTGAAGGCACAGGACAATTTTAAATGAGGAACAACAAAAAAAAAAAGAGGGGTTGGATGAGCTTTAGCAGTTCTTTGACCTTGAGAAACTCTGTGTCCTGGATGTCACCTGGAAAAAAGGTAATTTTTGCTGAATTCAAAGATAACCTATTACACTGGGCGGGTCTCAAGCATCCTGCAGACTTGCTGGCTTTGGCTTTCGTTGTGGGCTTTTGTTCTTAGGAATGAACCATTCTCACACATTTCTTCCATCTTTTAGTAGTGATGGGCCTGAGCTGTAAAGTCAGAAGTGAGAATAAGACCCGAATCTCATCTCACATTCATTTAAAAAAGAAGCCTTCCTACTACATTCAGAGTTTTCAGAAAGATGTGAAATTACTGACAGAAAGATCAGAACCAAGTACTGCCTGGGCTTATCTTGACTGATTAAACATTTGCAGCCAGCAACCTCGAGGCACCGTGCTTCCCAGTTCTACCTCATTATTTCCTTGGTCTAGCCCTTTTTTAGCCAAGTACATAACAATTCTATTTCTCCCTGCAAAATATTGAGCCCACTTAAAATTGTGGAGCCAACTTACACCAGCAGAGGAAACCACACTGCTCTTTTCCTTACTAGTATCTTTTGGTTGCCACAAACCAGCCAGCAGAATTTGCTTCGAAAGTGTATTTCCTGCCTTCTGCTATCAATAAGGATGATTCACAGCACTTTGGGGGAAGCAATAACATATAACATCTTGCACATCAAAGTGAAATGTACAAGGAACACCCATTTGAAAGGATTACGTTGTTGGCTTTTCCCTGTCACAGTAATGGGAACGATCATTTCCTTTAAATATCCTGATGGGACTAAATCGTGCAGCAAAGCAACGTACTGTGAAATGCAAGCACCTTTCAGCATTGCTTTTGGAGGGAGAGGAGAACCTCGGTGTTTTTGTCCTTACTGCAAAGATGAGCACTATATAGGAGTCGTCATTGCAAAGAACATTGTGTCAGGTTCAGCTCTATAGGAAAACATAAAAGCTATGAAGGAGACTTTGAGATCTGTTTTAGAAAAGCCAGGGGAACAGTCACAATTATTGTGCTTCACAGATACATTTAAGTTGTACAGTGGTACCATCCATTGCTGTCTTAGAGACTGTTGCATGGCTGTCAAAAGCATTTGAGTTGGAAATACAGCCCACACGCCTGCCAAAGATCAGTCAGTGTAATGAGAGTGGCAAATGAAGAATCAGAATAGACTTCTTAATCTGCTGACTACTGGTTTTCACTGAGTTCTTGTTCTCACCTTCTGCGATTATTTGAAAGGGAAAAGCAAAAGAAGCACCCTGCCAATTAAATTCAAATATTTAGACTGCCCTAATACAGGGCACGAGAGAACTGATATTTAAAAATCCATTAGGGAGGTATGATAAGTTCAGTCAAGAACATTGAAAATGCTTTGAAACAGCAGAACATTGAGATGATGCACAAAACCAAACAACGGAGCAAACGCTCCATGGGAGGCTTCTCTGGCAACCAGCCCTCCTGGGTTTTTGAGCCCCACAGCACTCACGTCCCTTGGGAGCCCCCCCGGCACTGGATGCAACAACTACCTAACCCGGAAATTAGCAGGAGCAGCACGCACAATTTCAGGCCCAGCATTTTAGCCTGCATGTTGCTGGGCTGTAATATGGGAAAAGCTTAAAAACCATCAGGAAAAGCTCTCTAGAACATGTTTTCACCGAAGGCTTTCTCTGAAACCTATTGCTTTAACTGTAGCTTTCCATTGCTACTTTTTAACTTTAGATCAACCATGTTAATAGTGTTGGAACCCTGGAGGACCAGATTATTTTATCTTCCTTAGATGTCCCCTCTGCAGCCAGCTGTATTTTCACTAGTCCAGACCATCCTCTTGAGAGTCACCAGAGAGAAATGAGCATTTCTGGAGCACAACTCATCTGCCTTTATTTACATATCCACTCCAGAAGAAATGAATCATGCACAAGTAGCTTTTTCTTTCCTCTGCCTAGAAATGTAAACAATTAGTTCAGATGTTGACAAAAATAGATATATCAGCACTACATGCTTTGCATTTGTACAGTAATACACTAAAAGTGTAACGGGAAGTTGTTTTGTCACTGCTTTCCTGCTGTTTCCCTTGAAGGGACTGTTTTATACAATAAGCTTCCAGGTGATTTTTTTTTTTTTTTTTTTAAACCAGAAGTGATAATAGGCAAAAGAGCAGATAAGTTGTAAGAATTAAACTGTTTACTCATCACAAACCAAAATTTCATTGTGGACAATACACTTCCTAGAAATTGCAGTTGTTCTTACTTTTCATCCTTTTACTGTACACGAAAAGTGAATGACAAGCAATAGAGAAGGGAAAAACATATCTCATGCTTTCTTACAGGTGCTAAAGTGTTTCTAAAGAGACACCAAGAGTAGTCTGTATAAAAGCAGTAACAGTATTTTCAGTTGCTTAAAACAAAACAAAAACAACAACAACAACAAAAAAAAACCAGACTTTTCTTCGTTATTTTAGAGCATTACAGAACGGATGTCTATATTTACAGGAAATTAAAATTTGTAAATGTAGTTTACATTGGAGTCCAATGCTTGTTCAACTCTGATAAGATTATGCCATATACAGACAAAAAAAATCTCAAATATTCCTGGACCATTTTTAAACAGATCAAGAATTCAAATAGCTTTATTTTAAAACAAATAAATTTAATCTGTTTCTGAGCAATTCATAAGGAATGAGAAATAAGCAAAATTCACTGAAGTTGCTATTCATTTATATAGTTGGCTTCTATTTAGCTCTTACTTTAAAAGTTGATGGTGCTTCATTATAAGCAATTTAAACACATATACTCAACAGAAACTTCCACAGAGTTGCAAGGCAGTGAGCTCCTCTGAACTCACTGACTTCACTTGCATTGGCAAAATTAAACTTGGAACCAGTGCAAAACAGGCCTTCCTTCTCCCCTTTCCATTCCTCCACAATAGCAGCTGGTGCACCAGATACGTTTGTCACTGGCACAGTAAGAACATAAGGACAAGCAAAAGCTATAAAAATCGAGCTAATAACTTTTTTCCTATGACAGGTCCATCAGATTTGGAATCCATTTCATTCACGTTTTAGTGATGAATGAACTTTTTATTCTACTGAATTTCTCATTGTTGTGGTTTAACCCGGCCGGCAGCTAAACACCACACACCGTTCGCTCACCCTCCCCCCTCCCTCTCTGGGGTGGGGGAGAGAAACAGAAAAGTGAAATGAGAGTTGAGATAGAGACAGTTTATTAAGATAGAAAACAATAATAGTAATAATAATAGTGTGTATGAAACAAGTGATGCACAATGCAATTGCTCACCATCCGCTGACCAATGCCCAGTCTATCCTGAGCAGCCGGTCCCCCACCCCAGCTAGCCACCCCTCTCTATTATTTAGCATGACCCCAGATGGTATGGAATACTGCTTTGGCCAGGTTGGGTCAGCTGTCCTGGGTCCAGCTCTTGCTGCACCCCCAGCCTGCCCGCTGGCAGGACGGAGCGAGGAGCTGACAAGTCCTTGGCTTGGTACAAGCACTGCTCTGCAACAACCAAAACATCGGCGTGTTATCAGCACTCTTCTCATTCTAATCCAAAACACAGCACTCTACCAGCTACTAGGAGGAAAACTGTCCTAACTGAAACCAGGACACACAGACAAAGCAAGCAAGGCTTGCTAGCGTTACTGCTTTGCTCAAGAAATAAGAAAAGTCTTAGATTTTATTTACTCAACCTAATTGGAGGGGAAGCAGGGAGAATAGAGGCATATTACTATACAGAAAGATTTTGTGAATTCCAATGTGAAATTAATATATGAACCCCCTACAGAGGGTCTTGCAAGTTATTAAAATAACTCTGAATGTTTTTTTCCATATGAGGATTTCCTGTAAATGCTAGACAGTGAACTCAGAGTCTAATTTCTGAGGTTATATTGTTCTGCCTGTCTTTTTTTATTATTATTTTTTTGCAATTATTCACACTTTAAGGCTTTTCCTGAGCTTAGCTATGAGAAGCCAATGAAAAATTCTAATAAAATCTTATATATCTCAAGCTACTGTCCAAATATTAGATTGAACAACAAAAGACTATCTGAAACTTGCTCATCAAGTCTGTTTTATTCTCAGTCCACATACAATGAAGCAGCTACAATAAAACCTGCTAAGGAACAAGGCTGAAGAATCACATCAAGATGTAATCTTATAAAAGATTCTATGAATGAAAATGCAATGTTTAAGAATCGGGATAATAAATGGAATTATTCACATACAGGTGTAGAGGTTGAAATTACTTTTCAGTGGAGACCATCTCTCCTGTGCAATGCTGATGAATACATCTATATATTCAGTTTAGATTGCAAGGGGAATTGAAAGATATAGGCTATTCTTGGAAAGGGCTCAGCACCTTCTAAGACTGCCCCTGCAGGGTTTTTTTGGCACAACCTTATTATATAACAGCCTTTAGTTAGCAACACTGCTAGATTTATTTTTGTCCTGTTTGAATATGATTAAAAACCTAGCTGCAAAACGAAATCCAGTCTGCAGTAACTGCCTGATGCAAGCACTGCCTGAGGATTTAGCTTTGCTGCATAACCCAGAGGCTACATTAGTGTAAGCACATCCTCTGTGAGCTCCTGCAAACTTTTTTTTTTTTTTTAAAACAACACACAAACAAAAACCAGGGCAGTAACTGCTTCCTTGCATAGTGCTCCCAAGGATAATACCAGATTCTGATTTCACACCCCCCCCCCCTCTGACATCTTTTCAATACCACATGAAATACATTGACATATCTCAGAAGTGCAGGACTGGCAGGTAAGAGGTATTGCCAATCTTCGAGAGAATTAATATATCATGCTGTAAAACTCTGAAATAGAAAAGGAATTAAGTTCAAATATACACTGTGCAAGATCAACTTCTGGGGAAAATGACCAAACTTTTTGGGTCAAACAAGTTGGGAACTCAATCTGAAATGACTAAGGATGAGAATGCCTTAGAAACTCAAAAATTACCAAGAAACACAAAGGTGGCTGTAAAAACAGAAAAGGTAGTATCCCTTTAGAATTGCACATCCTTCGTTACTTTTACAGCACTGGTAGCAATCTACAGTAAAAAAGATACCTTGCAGTAGCACTGGAAACATTTGTATGACTGGAGCACTGATGAAATTTCACCTAGAATATAGCTTTACAAATAGATAAACTGAACTAAAACAAGTATAAAGGCTTGCTTAGATGGGGACAAGAAGGGAAAATTTGTTTTGAAGCAGAACCTAAAAAAGACTGACTTGATAAGTCAATTAAAAAATAAAAAAAAAAGAGGAGGCTGAGGGTTAATATCGTTACTTGCCTGAATATATTTCTATCAGTACAAATGTAGATAGGTACAAAACAATCGTGTATAAAATGCAACAAGAAATTAGAAGCTTTAATTTTTGACACAGCCTTCCCGCAGAGACTGGCATGGGAGTCCCTGAGAAGACATTGCTTTTAAAAAGAGGAAAAATAGAAATCTAATTAAAAGGTACAGCAATCAGCAGGACAGAAGTAAACTCAGGGCAGATTTAGCACCACAATCTTCTATCTACAAGAGAAATTGATAGCTGTGGTAGAATGACCATATCACCCATGCTGGAAGCAAAATACATGGTACAGAAAGGAAGCCAGCAGCAAAGGCAAGAGAAGATAAAAAGAAAATTAACCAAATACTTTACATTTACATAGTGGCTTTTCAGGTTTACATGAAGAAAGAATGTGTTGGTAACTCGTTGCAACTTAAGCCTGTTTCCCCTGTGTAAAAATAATCAAAGTTAGGCCACCCAGATATTAGTTTCAGTGAAATAACTGTCAAGACGTTGCGACTTAAAGACACAAGACCTACCTACAGCACTACAATGAAATAAATGTTAATTTGCACTTAAATATAAGGAGTTTGACTGCTAAAACTAATTAATTGTGTTTTCTCTTTTGCCTCCATAAAAACTTAATACACTATAGAGGAAAGATGGTGAGATAATGAAACTGCGTAACAACTCAATACAACTGTTTTAAAACAGCTGGCAATCAAACACGTAAGACAGTATTCTCCTGTTCACAGTCTCTAAAATGGATGAACACTGCTATGTTCATCAAAGCTGCTAAGGAAAAAGAGGGATGAGGAAAACAAGGAAAAAAAACAAAAACATGGAAATACAGCGCAAACATTTCTGAACTTACTACACATTAAGGAATTTTTCTCCAGATGACATGCACTTGCTAATGCAAGCCTTTAAGAGACTGAGGGGAACAGTGTTGAGTGACCCTAAACAAAAGCATTCATTAGACAGTACGTTGATAGATGTGAGTATAAACTATGTTAGAAACTCCCCGTGCAACTCAGGAAAAAAAAAAAAAAAAAAAAAAAAAAAAAAAAAAAAAA
>CM021768.1:35365890-35437949 GCA_011076525.1 Nettapus auritus | reverse complement strand
AAAAAAAAAAAAAAAAAAAAAAAAAAAAAAAAAAAAAAAGCTAACATAATGCTTCCATGATCTGTCATCTGCTCCATCCAGTAGCTTTTCCAGAATTTTATGTAGTAGAAAATTACAATGCTGATAGTTATATTTTTATGGCACTATGTACCACTTTTGTTCTTAGCAAACAGTCAACCCGTAATAACAAGTTGCATTTGATTTTATTTTCAGAATCCTGCTTATACAACACAATTTACAAGCTTCTCTGTTCTTGGGGATCCTCTGTCCCATATAGTAATGCAGATATGTGATCAAGTCTAGTAAACTGATAGATTGCACTGACATAGAAAAAAATCTTTCTTCAAATACCTCAGACATTGACATTTCTAACTCAAGTATCATAAATTTGTATTATGGAAGAAAAATAAAAAGTAAAAGTGTTTGCCAGTTCATACTACTGTTTATTATGGCTCATGCCTAAATCTGAATTTGGGAAAATTAAATATGTTGAGCACGTTTAAACACTGTTCTCTGTAGGGTGAACTGTGCTGTTTACAGTAAAAATCCAATACTAAATTATTTGGTACAATTCAGCATAGACACAATAGCATTAGTGGAGGAACATCAATTTAAAGAAGCAAATAAACTAGACATTTACACAAACTTTTTCAAGGATATTTCCAAAGTTAAGGTTCGTGAAACCACTAGTGATCATATATGTCATGCATGTTTTTGTAAGATTAGATTTGACCTTGTTTTGTTGAGAGAGCAAATGTAAAACTATTCATGTCTTTAGCTACTGTTTTCATGGTGGAGATCAATTATTTTTGTAAAACGAGATTTCACGTTACATGTATTTAAAGGTGTCACGCAAGAATGCATTTACCTAGACAAACATTCTTACTGGAATTCCAGTAAATTCAAATAATTGAGCCTTAGGATAATATTAACTTTAATAAATATGAACATATTGACTGAACACATTTGGTTTTCAGATTTTGCTTGTCTAACAATAGCACACACATTGAGTTCTCTGTCCATTATTCAGAGAACACCCCATACATACAGAAATAAAGGTGCCTTCCTGATTATAGAAACAAATACACGTAATAGAAAAAATATTTTCAATTTAGCTTGTGTACAAATACAAGTAATCATTTCAGATATACTAAGTACATATTTAGAAAAGAGCTATATGTGTGGAAGAAAAATTGCATTTCCAAATTAAGAAAACACACATAATTTAAGAGGTAATTGACCAACAAATGTTGTGTGTGATTCTGTTTAACCCAATTACGTATGTCACTTATAAAGTGGGAATGTAGCTAAAATCATCATTGCCGAGGCAGTATAAATAGAAATGAAGAACAGTTTACATGTTTGCTTGCTTTCCTGTAATCTTCCCTTACAGATGTCATAAGAAAAAAAGGAGAGGACAACTGTCTTACTACAAAGTCAAAGCATGAAGTTTCATTTTAGATTTGAGGAAGCCCTGCACTCTGCCCAAGAAAGATTCACCTGTATAATCAGGTCCTTAGGGAACATATTTCCAAGGAAGATCTAGAGGTACCAAAACAGCCATTCATCCTTCAGCACTAGGCCAATTGTGTACCATGATAATGCTATCACCTTTCCAGTGAGAAAGAAAAACAAACTCTTAACAAATCTGGACATAAAGAATGTCACTGCATTTTGTCCAGTAGTGTAACAGCCAGCAGCAGCCTGGCTCAATGCTGCTGTGTAGTATATTCACCAAAACCAAAACAATCTTAATAGGCAAACTTCCACGTTCCTTTCTTTGGCACAGCAGGATATGTAAAAGCAACTGCCCTCAGCTCCATTTCTGTGAAAAGCAAAAAGAATACAATAGAGCCCCTTCATATTTAACTGCTGCTTTCTAAAAATACTCTAAAATAAATATGATTATTAGGACCATCCTGAAATCTTCTGAGCCTTAGGAACGCAGGAACTGAACATTCATATTACATGTATTCTCTAAGTACTCTTATCAATTGCACTTGCGCTCTCTGGCCCAGCGCATATCAATTTGCAGTAAATGAAAAACTCAAAGTGGACAGATAAAAGCAGAAAAAAAAAAAGTCAAATTCAAGTTCATCTTGAATGTGGCTTTGACTTGGGTTTCTGACATTGCAGGAGAACATCTTCACTGGAAAGTATTCTATCCTCGTTTCACATACAGCTTAGAAAAGTCTTCCTTTCATCCCACTTTGGTAAAGAACAACTTACAAGACTTTAAGAAAGTTGCCACAAATGGAAAACGGTTCCCATATGTGTATTTGTGAGACAACAGATTGAATGCTGCATTTGCATGTGCAGCAGCCCTGATTTCACATTTTCCCATTCCTGGGAGCTGGATGCATTTCAGCACTCTGCACTCCCTTGCTACCAGTACACCAAGCACTTTTCAGTGGGCAGTCATGGCTTAGTTACTTCTGCAGAAGGGGAAAGCATTGGAACACAAAGCTGGTGGTGCTACTTCATCTTTGTTCCTTTCAAAGGCGATTATGAGCGAATTCTCAGAAATTTCCCTGCAATTCTAAATGGATCAGCAGCTCACCTGTGTTTTGATTGGGCCCGCATACCATAGAGTAGCTATTCCTACAAGGTGTTCTACACAGCAAAAATATGTATCATTATCTAAATTTTGCTATGAGAGTTTTAACTTCCTTCATTTATGCTCAGAACTTCTAGCTGAACTGTTACCTGCACTGAAGACTAATCTTCCCTAGGAATGAAAAGAGGATAAAAGCAGAATAATTTAAGTAAATACATAGTTGGCAGAGGGACACAAGTTCAAGCCACATGGGGGAAACTGCTGTACAATAACTGAAGCAATCCCAGTTGCATCCATATAACAGAGAGGGAAGTTCTGCAGGTATAGGAGAAACGATGTGTTCTCAGAGTAGGAGGTTAGTCAGAAGAATCACTTTGTACCTGGCACAGCAGCATGTGATAACTTGATCAGAAATTCTTACACTTTCTTCTTTTTCGGAGAGAGAGAAACCCTGCCCATGTATTACCACTGTTTGCCATACACATTCCTCTGAGGAAAACACATTGTGTGCGAGTCTTAGATCGGAATACCAATTCAACCACAATCACAAAAAGTCTAAGTTTTCCCCCTTTGAAAAACTGTGGTAACATTTAAAATGTAATTGCTTTTGGAAAATGACAACTAATTATCCAAAAGCAAAATGCACGTTAGGCATTTAAATAATTAAATGCCAATCAATATAGTAAAAGTGTCACTTTTCACTTTTTGCTTTCAGAAATCATTTTACTTCATTTTAAAATTAATCCATCTACATATATTGGCACACGCATTTTGAGTTTATGCCTGTTCACATAAAATAAAGCCTTAATTGATCATATTATTTCTACCAGCAGACTTCCTGCTTGTATCCTTCAACTACAACTGCTATTTTTAAAGGTACAAATATCGCTATAACTACAAGTTGTTTCAGCCTGCATTTGATTTTACGTGCTTGATTTTACATGCTTTGATTTTCTATCCACTGCTGATCACTGGAACAATTATTTCACTGTGTTACGAATCTGTAAATCAGACATCATTACATAGAGGAAGTGAACCATGTTAGCATTAGCATTGTGGACTCTGAAAAAGTGGTGCACCGTGGAGCTGTAAGAATTTCTCATCTGAAGGATGTGTACTATTTCCCTGTCTAATCTGAAGCAGATTTGATATGAAGCAAGATTAAATAATAATATATATATAACTCACAACAGATGTTTTTAACACTGAAGAAATGTAGGTTAAGTGCACAGTTAAGATTGCATTCAGCACTATCTTCCCTAGATACATAATTCCTAATTCTTCACATCACGTTCTTTAACATTTCATTTGTGAGGCTAACTCCCACCTGCAACTCCCCTCAGGATCCACCACGTAGCTCCACCTTGCTCCAGATGCTAAACATGGCCAAGGGAGGAGCTGCTCAAGGCTTCCTCATCACCCCTTTATCATCTCTTCAGGGCAGAAAGACTGCTTCTTCCCCATCTATTTTTCTTTACATACTCATTACCTGTGGTAGGGCATAGGTATAATCACATGACATCATCAGGAACTTAATTTCTTCCACTTATCAAGTTATCAAAAAAAAAAAAAAAAAATCAAACATGGAAGCAGATCAGTGCAAATAGTGAAACTGAGAACGGGTTCCTTGAATGAGTGCAACAGTCTCCTTCACAGTCCAGTACAAATGTCTATTTTAGAGAGTCCTAGCTATCCAGTCACATGTGTTGGAATAAATGCATGTATGCTGTAGATTCACATATACAGCCTGCATATATTTGGGTACATATAGAGAGATTCACATTAAAAGAATTTAAATAACATCTAAGTATTTATATATATATTATAAGGATGTGTAGGCAAATGCACGTGCACACAGTACATATTCTCTGCAAGGGTGCAGGCACAGGTGAGCGTGTACATACATATACAGGTACATTAGGACTGAATATCTGTGGGGAAAAACAAAAAACAAACAAACAAACACACAAACAGAACCATGGCATTCTCACAGATAAACTTTAGAGTTTGTGCACAGGTAACTACATTGGTCTCAACACAACCACATCGGAAATGTCTTGAGCAACGAACTGGGATTCATAGTAATCAAAAGAAAGGTTTTTCCCCGGTTATATTAATGAAAAATTCTACTCAACAAGAATGATACAGATGTACCACTGCTACTCATGCTGCAGTAGCATATTTTAAATATTTGGGAGAATTAAATAAAATATACGCTTTTTCAATGCATTCAGAAAAATGTCCCTGTTCCAAACATGTTCATTACTATACCTCTAAGCCATTCTGTTTAAGCACTGGCCCTACTCACTGTGAACATGACCATATTTCTTCCATCAATTGGCTATAACAGGGTAACAGTAGCTACTGTAGCTGTGGCTGGCAGATTGTTTCCACTAGATAGTTAATGTTTGGTCCAAAGTCTTCCATTTCCTGTCTCTATTGAAATATATATCTTTTTTTTCTATTTAATAATTTACCCTCACCTATTCTGTAACTTGAGTGAGATATTCCACTTTTTTCTTATTGTGATCGAATAAAAATATTTTGCTTTTTAAGAAAGAGCTGAGATTTTCTGGGACATCAATTTAACAACAACAAAAAAAAATAGAGATCTAATTTGTCACTATTATAGTCCCTGCTGAAAAGGAGGTATAGCATTATGGGAAAACAAGGCTTCTATGTGACTGAATTAAGTGCTTTAGGGAAATACTGGGCAGAGTTTGTGTAGAATTTACTAGGCAGGCAATGCACTGCACGCATTTGCAGCTAGCTATCCAGTATATTGCCAAACTTACAGCTGTTAATTTAATCATGTTATAGAAAACCCATTACTCTTCTTACTCTTCAGTCATTTAAAAACCAAGGATTGTGAACTGTTCCATTGCCCTGTATATTCATATGATTTAACTTCTTTATTTGGCCTATAGCCCTAATTGAATGAGGCTCCCATGAAATTCTAGTCCAATTCATACATTCACTCATGAGGTACCCATCTCAATCATCTCCTTCAGTTGATCTACTAGACTTCATTGAAGCTCCCTCCTCTGCCCTCTGAGTACTTGTGTTTAATTTCAATGGACAGCAGAAGCACAGTGAATCTCCTGGTCACATCTTGTGGTGTAGATGCATATGAGGACCAGAGCTATAACCAGGCATGCATACAGTCTATAGGTCACAGATATAGAAACAAGTCATATATAGAAACATGTCATAAAGCCAAGATTCAGAGTTGCCTTCAACATTAATATTTCTTGATTCGTTTGAAAGCTTAAAAATACACCCTTTCTTCTTTGAAAGACAATTGTGATCAGGCAGATCAGTTATGTAGTTATGTTTTTGTTTCATTAATGGAAGATAAACAGCTATTTCAAGAAAATATTCAGATAAGAAAACGTAATATTAACAAATGAAGACAATCTATTTTGATAAGTATTTGTGTCTGCAATATGCAACAAGGCAAGAGTCTCTCTCAGATAACACAAGAAAGGTAGAAGTATGACTATTCACTGTGCAAGGCAGGGATTTTAACAGCTGATTTCTGAGGTATTCGTCAAGCTCTTCTTGCAGTACAATTTGAACAAGGTGAAGAAGGGCTGGATAAACTTCTCCTTGCTTCTATCTAAGAGACAGTGCTTGCCCCCATTTTAAATATCCACAAAGCTCACCATTATGAAGTTCCCCCTGTGCTTTGATGCTAGGTTGATACCACTGTAGTTATTGGAATCATTTACAAGGGAAGGGAATGTGCAAGAAAAACCATCATGTATTATTTCCATGTGAAAAAGGGGAGGTGAGAGCATCTGCTGAATGTCTGCTTCACTCACTTGCCTGTTCCTCCTCACCTTCCTATATTCATTCCTGAGGTTCAGGATATGTAAGAATGTTGTTTAGCAGATGAGTGAGCTCTGAGTGGTTCATAGGAGGTTTTTTCAGTAAACCACTTTTAATTTTTAGTAACGCTAGGCGGAACACTCAAACAGAAGGAATGACTGTGATGACAGTGATGAATTTCTTGCACTTTGCTCTATCACAGTAAGAAAATGGGAAATAAATCCAAATATCCTTCCCTTTTACAGATTTATTATCACTAGATCATATGTTATTGCTGTTCTATGAAGACTGTATTTAGATACTTGTACTCATAGAAAACCTTCTCATTTTTGGCAGTTTCCCTTTTTATAACTCTTTAATCCCAGCTAATTTCTGCCTCATTACTTTCATATAATTCCTCACTGATGAGAATCTTCACAGTACTAGAGAATGTGTCCCCACACAGGCACAGTGTTCCACTAGAGTGAAATTTAAAAAAGGCTACAGACAAGCAACACAGAGGGTAATTTATTTTTGAAGACCTAAACTTGCTTTGCTTTTTTTTTTTCTTCTTCTAATACCTGTCCATTTTTCCAGGAGCTTAGTTATGTTTTATTTGACCACAAGAACACTAGCAGTTAAGATGTATTACAGATGGACACCTAACACAAAGAAATATATCAGATGAATACCTTAGGAAGAAAAAAAAAAAAAAAACACACACAAATTTCACCAATGAGCCTGTTTCAACGTAGGTATAGCAGGGAGCAAAAGTTGCCGAACAGGACTAGAAAACAACTACAGTTTCATACTGAAATTTACATTAGCAGGTCTAAGAAAACTTTAGTAGTATTGTAGCAAAAGAAACTCATTCTGGTAGAAATGTTAACATATAAACAGAGATAATTCTACTTTCTGACTGGTTCTTCAATAATTGCTATCTGGAATTAGCTCCTAATTCTCTTGCCCAGCACTGAAGTCAGTCATGATTGAGAATGGACAGGCTGATCAGTTTTTAAAAGATGGTGAGGGACAGTTCCAAGTTCATTTCTGAGCTCAATTCTTCCCTTAGAAAGATATCAGTATTCTCTCCTCACATCATTTTTTTATTTTTTAAATTTGGTTATTTTGAAGTTGGAGACCAATTACAACAGCATATATCTCAAGTATACAGACATCAACAGATATAATGGCTGAAGACCTGACATCCACAACAACAACAAAGCCCTTTTTATTTTACTAAAGCTAGAAAGTATGAATGTATCTCGAGCTTAAAGAATGAAGATAGTTTGAGGCATAAGAACAAGGTGAACTTTTAAAATCCCCAACTACAAGGATAAATATGCTCTTTTGAAAGCTACCAAGGCAACTGTACACACACTGCAAAGTATAATATTTGGTTCACTGATTATTTCTGTCTGATCAGTTCCTTACATCAGATCAGCCATCGCTTGCCAGGAGCTATCCACAGGACACAAAGTTTCATTATATCTCTGTTGTTTGGTTCCAGGTGTACAGAAACTGCAGCTTCAAATCATTCTAGATAAAGGCTACAGTTGGAAGCTTTATGAGAACAACAACAGCTTGGATTCACCTCTATACAAACATAACTTCACTGGAAAATGCAACCATCAACATATCCCAGAATGAATTCCCCAGTTTGTCCTCTCCTTAGTACAAGTCCCCTGAGTGAAGGTGAGACAAAATGAGATGCTGATATGGCCAGTGATCACTCATCTTTCTCAGAGAGATTATGCATTACAGGATAAATGCATTTAAAAACAAAAAACAAAAAAAAAAAAAGTAAAAAAAAAAAAAAAAAAAGTTAAAACAAAAAAAAAAAAAAAAAAGCAGCCATTTAGCTCCTCTTATACATCATTAAATGGTTAAGTTAACATTCAGTCCTGGATAATGACTTGCTCATTTGTTTTGCCAGCAGAAATCATGTCCCATTTCTGGGTGGGTTATCGATAAGAGTCCTGGTTAAAAGGAAAACAATTGCTTCTTCCATTTCTTTATACAAGTTTAAGAAAGGACTAAACTCTTACAGAAATAAAATATTTTCATCAGATTTCATGTAGAGTTGGTTTTTTTTTTTTGTTTTTACAGTAGCAATTTGAATTAGGCAAGCTACTGATCCTGTGATAGGAAGTTGATTTGATCTGTTCTTCATCAGCCTCGCAAAGTTGCAATGATTTACTGATACAGACATTTAACTCTTGCTTTCTTGTTTATTTCATTAAAATCTTGATACTTGAGCCCGTTACGTCAGGGCAGAGGCAATTTCACCAAGGAACTGGAGAGAAACACCTGGCTCAGTTTCTGAAGCTTTCACCATTTTGTCCTTAATAAGGCCAACAGATCCAGTTTATATAAAACATACAGGCTTGTACTACCTAAAAGGTAAGAAAAAAAAAGTCACCTTGATGAGGTGCCCATTCCAAACTCCTGTTAATTACTGAAGGCTCATGTTTTGTACTGACTTTTTACACTGTCAACTTCCACCCTTCAAATCTCCACATGAAGTCTGCCTTGATGTGGAACAGGAAGAACGTCACATGAGAGTGGAGGATCCTGTTGGCAAGCATGCACTCCCACAGGGCTACATGCTGCAGTGCTCCCCTCACTTACAACCCTCTCTCTAAGCCCTTCCACTGTAGCCAGACTAGCAATCCAGAGCAGAAAGAAGATCACTGCTACCCTGCAGCACACGAGCTAGACATCACATTATGGAAACATCATGCAGGTTCTTTTTGGATAAATGCAGGAATTGACATCCTAGTCCATAAAATTTCCATGCAAAGCTGGCATCTATCAACTTTTTGCATTTTATCACTCAGATGTTTCATCCTTAGAGAAGATGTGAAACGTAGTTAATGACACTGCAATGGGTTTGTTATTTTCAGTTTTCTCTCCAGATCGGTATCTTGTAGAACCACTGAAAGAAACATTCATTCTGAAAACTTACCTGCATAGCAGGTGCTTCAGAAGTGCAGAATGGACTTGGATCTTCCAGCAGACCCTTTTTGAACATCATATGCAGATGAGGTAAGGCTTCTCTGAAGAATAAAACAAGACATTTTAAAGGAATCATTATAATGCATCAACGTGAAAATAAAATGTTAGGCGACATTTTCCATTTCCCCTTATTTTTTTTTTGTTAATTGGAATATTTGCCAAGTCAGCTAATGCAATGAAAAATACACAAGTCCCACGTGTACTCATATATATGAAGGTTTGGAAGTTTGCACAGCACTCCTCAGCAAGCAAATAAGAAATACGGGTGCTTTTACCTAAAACACCTATCCACATTCTGACACATGTATAGGCAGCCCACTGTATGCCGCAAAAATCCATCAGGAGGGGAGGCAGAGGACAACAGCCCTCTTGTAGCCAGGAAAACCTCAAAACGCTTTCTCATGGCATCAGCCATAGTTGATCTGCTTAGCAGAGCCATAGAGAAAGAAACTCTTCAACTCTCTAAAAAGCTCAATAAGTTCTTTTGCTGCAGAAAGAGGAAAACGCATATATTCCCAATAAGTCAACAACAGCTTTTACTGTAAGCCGTGACTTGTGCACTGACAGAAAACAGCTCCTCACAGTGGACGTCTTGGGGAACACACACGCCTAAAAGTTTGAGGGGGGGGGTGGGAGTGGAGGCCATGTAGGCCACAACAGAATTAGAACTAAAACTAACCTTTCGACCTGCACAAGCCAGGACAAGCATAACAATCTCAGACCTGCACTTGGTTTAGAATTTAGGCTAGAATTTGGCATAAGGCACTCATGCCTCTTACAAACACCCAGGTCTGAGAATATATTTCAGCAGTGGTAAGCAGCACTGCTGCTGCGTGAGCAAAATTAAACTGCTTACTGCTTGGAGAAAATGACTCCAACGTCTTACTGCTTTTGAGACACCACCTGGAGCACTGTGTTCAGCTCTGGGGTCCCCAGCACAAGAAGGACATGGGCCTATTAAAACGAGTCCAGAGAAGGGCCAAAAAGATGACCAAGGGCTGGAGCCCCTCTCCTACAAGAACAGGATTAGGGAGCTAGAGTTGTTCAGCCTGGGGAAGAGAAGGCTGGGGGGAGACCTTACAGCAGCCTTTCAGTACGTGGCGGGCCTACAAGATAGGTAGGGAGGAACTCCCCGGGGAGCATAGTGATAGGACAAGGGGGAATAGCGTTAAACCAAAATGAAGTACATTTAGATTACACATTAGGAGTAAGTTCTTTACTCAGAGGGCACTGAGGCACTGGAACAGGTTTCCCAGAAGCTGTGGATGCCCCATCCCTCAAAGTGTTTAAGGCCAGGCTGGATGAGGCTTTGAGGATCCTGGTCTGGTGGGATGTGTTCCTGCCCCTGGCAGGGTGGTTGGAATTACATCATCCTTTAGGTCCCTTCCAACCCAAACCATTCTGTGAATCTGCAACAGTGGTAGCTCAGCATAAGGCAGCTAAAAAGTTCACCAGTATTTTGAACTCTACATTGCTGCTGCTACAGTGCTGTCCAGAGTCAGGTATGATAAAGCCTCAGAACAGAATGTAAATATATCCTTCAGAATTTAACTTTAGTACAAGTCAGACTTTTTTTTTTTTTTTCCTGGATTAAAAGCAGTTCAGAGACACAAAAGAGCATTGTAAATATGTCAAAATAGCCATCTGTGGTCCTCAGTTATATCTCCTAATGGTGCGCACACCAAGATGCATACTTAGAGAACTCATCGACGTTCAGATTACATCATCTCTGGGTATTAATGCTGTGCATTTTCTTGACCACCTTAAAAAACACATGATGTGCTTAGCAGATGATGCCAGGAGGAAAATAAAATAAAATCACTCAACTTCTCAGAACATCCAAATCCCCCACCTCACCCCAGTCATACCAATACACTCATTTGTGTGTTACCAGTAGCATTATCTTCCAGCATTAACCCTAAGCCCCAAAAGGAAAACATTTGCATGAGCTTCTCCAGTGTAATAAGTGATTATAAAATAGAATAAGTTATTCCATCTCTAAACTTTACTTCCACTGGGAAAAAGTTTGAAGTGATGGCTAGGATGTGACCTTCAATTTATTAATGATTTAGCACAGTCAACTGTGATTACTTGTAGAGAGACAAGAGCATTTGAATTCACACTAGGAACCCTGCTCACAGACTACTTCCACTTTCCCCTGCAATACACATACCCTTACTTTAAACTAGACTGTAATTCATTCAAAGATGTCAAAAACTCATTCAGCTGAGCAGCTCAGTTTTAGAGCACTTACATGTTTAAACGGCTGCAGCATCACATGGCTGAAAGCTTTTTACCTTTTTACTTGTGTATTGATGTTTCAAGTTTTGTTGGACTTGTTTTCTACATAATTGGCTTGCAGAGTATTACCAGAAAAGAAGGTAAACTTTGTCAAACATGCAAGTGTATGTGAAGGACAAGGTAGAACATTTTGACTAATCACAGTGAAGAAAAGTTATAACCATTTTCAAAAGCAGCTTGAAACAACTGACATTATTATTATTATTATTATTTTAATTCAAAATTCACACCAAGTTCAGTCATTTGGAAAAAATCATCTTCATGTGACTGCCCTACCAACACCATTTAGCATGCTCCTTTCCCTTTCTTCCTCTGGTTGAAATATACATCAAGTTATTACATACAATTAAATGTATTATTTTCAATGTTCTTCCTTAGTTCCTTTTTGATGTCACTACAATTACCGCAAGCTTTCTTTTACTAATCAACTTGCACTTCTCAAACAATTTTGCATGCATTTCATGCATCAAGAGGAACAATACAAAATTTTGTTGCTCTTGCAGAATGGTCACATAGGTCATCACTCTTTACATTGGAAGCAAACCAACTAAGAGCTACTTAGATACTAAACGTTCAACTGTTTTATTTATTCTAAACAGTATTTGGACAAGAACCTTTCGAGGAGTAGGATATCTGTAGTCTTCCCTGACAGAAGGTTAATGCATATTAGAAATTTGTCCTGCCTGACAAGGGTCTTGTAGTAGGGTCCATGCAGTAGAAAGAAAGAAATAGCCAAACTGCAGTGCAAAATGGATTTTCTTCCTTTTACTGCAGGTTAACATTTACATGAAACACTAACTACAATGGAACTTCACAATCTACAATATTGTAAAAACAGCTCATTCAGTTGAGACAGGAATGTAAAAAGCACGTAGCATTCTCCAGAAGAACACACTCTATCTCTGCTACACTGAATTAAGACTTGCAGTAAAGACTAGCTTTTGCTATGTTCTTAAGGCTGAATACGTCTTAAGGTCTAGAAACACCACAATGCAAAAAACAATAAATGCTCCTAAGCCAACATAAACACACAAAGGGCAGGATCTCCCTCCATTACCAAATGATAGTTGTGGACATCTTCCTAGTCCCCTGCGTCCTAGGAACACAAATCCTTTCCAGCCACCATTAAATGATGTGTTACTAACATCTCTATTGCCAAGACGCTCAAAATATGCTACAGCCTCAACTATGATAGTTGTAAGTCCCATTCCTATTTTTCAGGGTTTGTCTGTCCAAATTCCATTAAAACAAAACAGTAGCTTCTAAACCACCTCAAATGCATAGAGATTAATATAAATGCTAACAAACTTTCTCTTTTTGGCTTCTTTCAAGACCATCACAATTGTTTCCACTCCTTTCAGCAAGTAGACTGCCACAAAAATAAATAAATAAATAAATAAATAAATAATAAAATACAGGAATCTACAAAGCTGGAAGACATCCACTCCTCTGGACACATCCATATTCTAAGCACATAATGTCACAGTCTAGTTTTCTTAAGTGAACTCCAGCAGCATAAGAAAACAGTTCAGGACTTCGTTCCTTCTTAAAGCTTAACAAACAAACCATCCAAAGACACCAACGTACCTTAAGCTGGGCCAGTCCCCTCTAAAATAACCACAATTAAAAATACCTAATGAACAAAGTAAGTCTGATGGAGCTTGCTTGTATAGATAGCAGACTGATGAGCTGCACCCAAAATGTTGCATCTAGTAGTTGTAAGATGGTGATAGAAACTCACCTGCTTGACTGACTGCTGAAATGCAATGGAAGGCTAGTAAAAGAGGCTGTAATTAAAGAGGAGAGGGTATTAGAATCAGCTGTAAGCTCTGATAGGTGGTAGCTCCCCATCTGAGCTCATGCTCCTAAAGTATTTGTTACTTGTTCTGTTCTAAATCTTTTTTTTTTTTTTTTTTTTTTTTTTTTTCTTCACTGTTCTGAGAAGAGTTATTTTCAGATCAGAAACAGCCACTGGTGCTGCATTGTAGAAAACTGGATGCTGTTATCTACAGGTGTGGTGTGTTTTTGATTGTATTGTAATTTTGAACACACAATAAAACTAAAAATAAAATTAAAAAACAACAACAACAGCAACAACAAAAACACACATGGGGAGAGCAGCTGTGGCATGGTCCTGGGTTCAGGTTTGGGTCACTGTGAATGACTTAGGGGAGCCACTGAAGTATTGCAACCAATCATAATTTGTCTGCCAAAACAAAGGTGTGCTGTTCCTCCATTCCCAGGCTCATATAACCCAGAAAACTGCCCATTCCATTCCTATCACAGGATGGTCCTTTCTTGGAGTCAGTCCAGTAATGATCGTAACAAAATCAGAAAAAAGACACTATGAAAATAAGTATCAATTAAAGGAATACTATTGCTTTATATAATATACTGGCAACTTAATTTAGCTTTATTTTCTAAAGCACATAGACATATTAGCAGCATGTAGTTCATTTTTTTGGCCATTTTTTTTCTCTGGAAGTAGTTCTATTATCTTCAGCAGCTGCCATAATGCTTAGATCCTACAGATGCCAGAAAATAAGTAAAAGTGAGGATGATAATATATTCATTTTTTTTTTCCCCTGCACTTCCCTAGATGTTTTTAGGTTTTAATTTTAATTTGGTGAGGACACAGTCTTGGAGATGAAAGACAACAGCTGATCTTAATAGCTTGATTTTTCAAAAACTGGAAAATTAGAAAGAGATCTCTCATAAAAAACATCTAACATTATTATTTTTATTTCCCTCTTTTGGGAAATGGACTCCTATGTCTGCTGTGTGATTTCCTGAGACAGCTGTTTTCTGTGCTGTAATATGTGACAAATGAAAAGTCCTGCACCTAGGAAGAAACAACCCCTTGCAATAAAAGCATAGTCTAGAATACCCAGTTTTAGGTCTCCTGGTTCACGACAGACATCAACAAACCAAAGCAAATTTAGCAAGGGGAAAACAAGATGCTCAAGAGGCTGGAGCTCTGTGAGGAGAAACAGAGAAACATGGCTTGTTCAGTCTGGAGAAAAGACAACTTCTGAGGGATTGAACACCAGCTTTGGTAGCTACTCTGTAATTAATATATGTAGGCCCATAATTATAAGGTTGCATTGATGCAGTGCCAGAAACTTAAACCAAGACGGGGAAAAAAAAAGTCACAGACTGTTAAAAAGCAGAAGATTACTTTATGGAATCTTTAGCTTTAAAAATAAAAATTAATAAAAATTAATAATTTAAAAAAGATTATTTTTCAATCTTCATAAAAGACAATGAGTTTTGAGTCATGACTTTTGGATGCTTATGAGAAGCAAGGCTGTTCTGCAGTTTATTAGACTCTTACAGCTAGTGTTGCCTCAACTGCACTAGTAAATAAAAATGGACCAGGATCCACCTGGCAATGTATGGATCATGTGTGTATAGTTAAATTCTCCTGTTTTCCAAAACAGAGAGGTTGTGGTCAAAGTATCTGTTCCTGTTAGTCTCTAGCTCATGCTAATCCTTAGACTGAGACTGGGAATTGTCTGGGAGTTTTATGATTGTCAGGAGGCAAGACCATGCCAAGAACTGTACTTGTTAACTTAGCAACTGCAGGAAACAACCCAACACCATGCCTCTACACTATTTATTCTACCACTAAGAGACAGCTGAAATGTGTAAAGGCTCAATAATGAAAGGTATATACACCATTTTCTGAGCCTTACTTGAGAAAAACAAAAAATATATATAGATCTTGTAGCCTACATAATCAGGCCAGGCCTGTGAATGTCTCACTGAATCAGTGGGTCTGGGCAGAAGGGGTCAAAGATCATAATATCTTATTTTGAATTGAACCATGTTGATGTAATGATAATGATCTGAAAAATGTTATTCTTAATCTGCCCTGACAATACAAAGAAAACAATAGAGATCAGTATGAATGTGGAACTTTCCTGTGCAGATATCCATCCTTTTACAGAAAACAGTATCTTATTTTTCCTGTGCTGTATTATTCTGATGTTCAGTTTTGTCTTCTCTCCTGTTAATATGCTTATCTCTTACCTGTTATCAATGGATACTCTGAAACCTGCTTCTCCTTTAATTGATTTCTATTGCAACTTCTTTACAAATTTTCCACAATGCCAAACATACTATGTTATAAATAACCAGCTGAGAAACACAAAATATGTTCACAGAGTGTCAGACAGCATCTTCCTTAAGCTACAAATATAAAATACGTTAAAAAAATTGTAAGCAACCATTTTGTCACCTGCATGAAAACAGCAGCAGAAATTGACTCCTGTGGGACTTCACAAAATCTAGAAAATTCTGCATTTTCAGCCAAGCCACTGTATTTCATGCAACATAGAAGCTGTGCACAAGGTACCTCTGGGGAGCTATTAGCTCACGCTCTCTGAGCTGCTTTGTCTAAAAATTATTCTTGCACATGCCTGAAGAATTCATGCTCATCAAGTAAAATGATGCATGTTGAACATCTCAAATGGTGACAGTTAACAGGAAAAAATTGTATTTGAGAGGCACAAGAGATTTTTGCCAAGTTATTGCACAGAACTAGAGTGAGAGTTGAACCTGGCCTCCTTTGAGACGTGGCCAGCCTCCCCAGCACCACCTATGACCTGAATCCCGGGAAGATGCTGCCCCAGCTTACATTGCTATGATTAGACAAACTCAGAGCAGCCTGAGCCTGGGAAGTGGGCCACCCCATGACTTGTTTTACTGTTGGAGCCTGGTGCTCTCTGCCTGTTTACACAAACTCTCAGCCGGATGTAATGCACAGAGTCCAGCTCCTCAGGAAACTCTTTAATGCTTTTAGCTTCTGCTCAACAGCATACCAGCATTCCCACCTCAGCAAAGCAGCTGAATAGGTCATGGGCCTTGGAAAGAAAAATGTAGAAGCTCTCACAGATGTCTGTGACAGCAGGGGAGCAACACTGGTCTTAAAAGATTCAGAGCGCTACATTACAGAGCATGTAGTTGAGAGTAAACCTCCTGAATTCCAGATGTCTCCTGTCTAGCAGATGCTTCCTTTTCTCTTACTGTTCTAAGAGGCACTGGTTTGTATAAATTATTAAGTATTTATCATAGTGGCAGTTTTCACCCAGCTGAAATCACATTCTATCAAATACCTTCTCCTGTGGTCACTTAAATGTTTAATTGGTGTGAAGTAGACTTGGGGAGAGCTGTTCTGAGTTATTCCTTATGGTTTCTAAGACAACATTAATCATGAGAGTCATGGCTGCTCAGATGCAGTTAAACCATGGAAAAGGAGAGGAAAACGTAGGGCTGAACATGCAGGTGTGGGACAGTGCCCAAGCCAAGGAAGGCATTGGAAGGAAATATTGGAGTTCCTTTGAAAACTTGGCCTTTAATATCTTTTTTTCCAGACCCCCTACAGATAGGCAAGTTTGCACCAGTGTTGTCCTGCCAGCTGTTGTCCTGCCAGCCAGTGCATGTGTATAGTGCTTTTATGCACAATCATCTTTTTATTCATTTCCGTTTGGTTGTTTCAAGAGTTATGGGCAAAGAGGAAACTAATTTATATTCTTTGTTTTTTTTTTTTTTTTCCTCAAATTTTCTTTCACCCAATTTCTCAAATACTTTACATTCTGACATTCTGTGAGGGTGGTAAATATCTGTCAAACTCATAATCCTAAAGCGTCAGCTGATCTCTAAAGAGGTGGCTCTGGTCCTCACTCCGTTACAACAGATGCGTGATTTGTTATTGCCGTTGCTTATTGTGTTATTAGTATTATTATATCATTATGACGCTGTCTTTACCTCTGGTATTAATTTGACCTAGTGAAAAATAAATCTCTTTTTTTGAAATATCCAGAATTAAGTTAAATTTTAAAATGCCAAGAAATTCTGCATTTTTTTTTAATTAGACTGACCAAAAAGTAGTTGTCTTCAGAATAAAAAGTATTTTCTAATCATTACTATTTTTTACAAGGATTATTTTCAGACTAGATTTCTATTGCTGCAATATGTGATTTAGTTATATTTTTTAACCTTACCTGGAGACACTAAGCTGAAATGTAAAATATATGGTAGTACAGTACCATAATCTCTCAAATATTTCATATATTTCTGGATAATTTACAGTAAGTTTTATTTACAGTAATCTAAGTGAATCTGTTTATTTACGTGAAGCCCCTATCAGTTACTAAGTTTACTCAGCAGAAAAGAACCTAGTGCTGTTTATACTGGCCTGTGAATGTCACTGTTACAATGCAAATCTGACTAAAAATAGCTATATGTAACGTTGTATGGTGTCATCAAAAAAAAATAAAATAAATAAATAAATAAATAAATAAAGTTTATTTGTAAACCGTCATGCTGTGAATCCCTTAAATAGGAGGGAAGAAGGTAAGTAGATAAATAAAATTATAAATAAATAAATAAATAAATCAATAATTCCTGTGTGTGTTAGGGCACAGTGGGCTGAAAAGTTACATGTCTTAACCAAATTAGAAAATCAGGTTTTGCTACTAACCTAGTGAAAAACTAAAAACATAAAAAAAATAAAATCCTGAAGTAGTTAAAAATGTGATACTGCTTTTTTGAATCTTAAAATAGAGGGTATAACAGCTGAATCCTACCTCCTTACTGGCTTTTCTGATGCAAATACAGGCTGGGGGGTGGAGAAAAATGTTTGCCAGGTAAGCCTCTCTGTTTCTACATGCATGTTGTATTGGGGACATATTCTGGAATATTCTTCTCCTACAATATTTTGGGAAACTGAAGGATTAGGTTAAAGAGACACTGTATAACGTTCCTAATGCAATCTTGCTGGAATATGATCTCTTTATACTTCTAAAGGAGTAAGGAAGAGAAGAATGCTTCAGTATTCATTTTAAATATTATACTACTGTTCTTAAGGCTCTGAGTGCACATCATAAAGCATCGAGTGCGAGCCTAGGTGGTGCACACCAGCCTGAGCTCTGCTCTCCCAGCCTGGGGGTTACACAGCTCCTAGCTCCCAGGGTTGGCTCGGGGGGAGGAAGGCAGTGCATCCTCGAGATTCAAAGAACCCTGGACCATCTCTGTTATTCAGAAAGCCAGAAACTCTTCCAAAGTATTTCCTGTGTAGGGAGTGGTGCCAGATCTGCCCAGATAGTGATGTCGTGTGCCTCAGGACAGTAACTCAGCTGGTCATGAGCACTGCTTGCCACATCCTCTCAGGAAAAAACAAAACAAAAACCAGCCATATACTGGCAGGTGGGCAAGGCAGGGTGGAGAAAGGAAAACCCTGAGGTCTTTGATCTTTGAAACAGCACCAGTGGAAGCAAAACCTGCTTCTTTACTACACAGTAGCTTTCCTTTATGCCTCCTGACAGGTTTTGCCCTTCTCAAGGAAGGAGTTGTGACTGTGACATTCATTCCAGTCTGGGAAAAATTCCTCTCAAAATATCCTCCCTGCCCCCCAGGGCTTTTTGGCCATAACTCTTCGGTTCTTCTGCTCTGGGGCTTTCATGTACATTGCCATGTTTTCATGCCATGTTGCCATCACACAAGCAAACGCTGTGACAAAAGAGTTTTCATTTGTAAGAAGGCCCTCATGAAAACGTTTTTCAGGAAAGAACTATTCTAAGAAGTCTCTCGAGGTAAGACCACAAACATGATTAAATGAGGTTCTGAAGGGCAAAGTGAGAGCACAAAAGAAAGTGGAGGAGAGAGAGTAAGGGGAAGGAAAGGAGTTCAGGTGGTCAGGCATATGCTTATAAAATACATAAGGAACCAGCACACTACGACCTATACCAAGAGGAAAAGGCCAGTGGCCTTGCTGAGAAACTTGCATTTTGGCAGGGTGGAGGTGGGGCTTTGTCACACGTCACAGCCCTGGCTTGACCTAGGCTGACTGACCATGTGTCCAACCATCCCAACCATCAATGTTAAATTAATGGTTTAATTTAGTTTGTATGGCCTTTATTCTCTCCTGAACAAGTAACAAAATGGCATCATGTCAAAAAGTTTCAGCCTCAAACATGAAGCAATCCACATTTTGATTGTCCATCACCTATTGTCCAACCTTTGGCAGGGGAGTTGGCGTGAGATGATCTTTGAGGTCCTTTCCAACCGAGGCCATTCTATGACTCTATCACTGGAGCTTCCACTTCACTCCCAGTGGGGTGGCTGCCTTCCCTACGGTGCCCAGGACGGCAGGGCCAGGGGCCACATCTTGAAACTGCTGCATTTTACAGAAGACAGCCTGGAGCACACAGAAGATGCCCCAGAGCATGCAGAAGATATCCTGGAATATGCAGAAGATATCCCGGAACACACAGAAGATGTCCCGGAGCACGTAGAAGACGTCCTGTAGCACGCGGAAGATGTCCTGGAGCACACAGAAGACATTTGAGAGCATGTAGGAGATGTCCCGGAGGATGCAGAAGACATTACGGAGCATGCAGAAGATGTTCCAGAACAGGCAGAAGATGTTCCGGAGCATGCAGATGCCCTGCAGCACAGAGAGACCTGAGCAGTTGCCTAACAAAAGATCCGGAGAGCACAGTGGCTGGGGGAGCGGGGCTGGGGCTGCTTTAATCATCCCCAAAATGCAGGATGGTGGTGTGCACTGTGCTGAATCCAGTGTTTGAGACAATCTCTGGGCAAAACAACACTTCTGAGGCTCCACTCTCTATTCCGGACACAGTATAACTGAATAGTTACTGACTAATAAATCAGTAAATACAAACCAGCTAGTCAATATTCATACCATGTGCAGCTGTGACGGTTTATACTAAAATGACTGTCTTTAACATGCACTGGCTGCATCTCCCTGGGACTGCAGTGACGTGGGGGGAGCGGGGCTCCTCAGCAGCTGGAGCTGAGGCTGAAGCAGCACCAGGCAGTGAGGTTGGGTCTTCTCCAATACAGTTCCGCAGCCGGAGCTCAGCTCCCAAATCCCACCACCCTGCGCCCCATGTAGTGACCCACTGGCCTCCAATTTCCCCCTCCCCTTCCCCAACCAAGCCATATCTCACCATTGAACCAGCAACAGACAGGAACAGCCAGAAAACAAGGCTGTGTGGTGCAGTCCAGCAAACAGGCGAGGCGTTTCCTCTTCCAGGCCAAGCCCGTCTTGCTCCAAAAGTCCCCAGTGCATGCAGTCTGTGGCACCCATACTTTTACAGCGGAAGGAATCCGAGCTGGGGGCCGGGCGAGGAGGCTCTCACCGCCCCATGGGGCTGCACGTGATGCACGGTGGACTTTGCCCTCCCCTGAGCACAGGCACAGAAGAGTGTCAGTGCTGTGGGGACACGCTGCCAGCGATGGGGATGGATGAGGTGGGCAGGGAGGAGCTGGGAAGCCTCCATGGCATCCCCTTCTACAAGTCCTTCATAGAGGGCTGGCCGCAGGTGGAGGCTTTCCAAGCCCGGCATGACGACCTGCTGATCGCCACCTACCCCAAGTCAGGTGAGTGGACCTAGGGGGGATGGGGATGCTGCCGGGGTGCCTGCAGCGCTTGAGACACTGCCCTGTGCCACAGGCACGACGTGGCTGAGCGAGATCCTGGACATGATCTACCATGACGGCGACGTGGAGAAGTGCCGGCGGGATGCCATCTTCAACCGGGTGCCCTTCCTAGAGATGAAGGCCCCCAAGATACCAAGCGGTGAGTGGCCGAGGGCTGTGGGGGGAAGGGGTCGAGCTGGGGCATGGGTGGGGGTGTCAGAGCAGGGGGCGCATCCGTCTGAGCTCCCTTCCTGCAGGCATTGATCTGCTGGAGAAAACCCCATCCCCGCGGCTGGTGAAGACCCACCTGCCAGTCCAGCTCCTCCCGGCCTCCTTCCAGGAGAAGGACTGCAAGGTAATGCTATGGGGTTGCCCTGACCTCTCTCCCCAGTGGGGCAGTAGGGAGGGGGCACTGTTCCTGTTCCCTCAACCACAGCCTTGGTTGTGCCCAGGTAATCTACATGGCCCGCAACCCCAAGGACGTCGTTATCTCCTACTACTACTTCTACCAGATGGCCAAGATGCACCCTGACCCTGGCACGCTGGCTGAATTCCTGGAGACCTTCATGAATGGAAAAGGTGGGGGCTGAATGCTTGGGCTCCCACTGAAATGCTGGTGGGGAGGGCATCCTCCTCCTTGCCACTTTTCGGCTAACCCAACCCACATCCCACAGTGGCCTACGGGTCCTGGTATGAGCATGTGAGGGGCTGGTGGGAGAAGAGGAAGGAGAAACGGCTCCTCTATCTTTTCTATGAGGACATGAAGAAGGTGAGGTGGGCTGGAGAGAGGGGTACCTGCACCTGCCCCTCCCCTTTTCTAGGGGGAGCACCAGCACTGAGCATCCCTGCCCCTGCCACCCCACAGGACCCACGGCGTGAGGTGCAGAAGATCTTGCAGTTCCTGGGCAAGGAGGTGGCGGAGGAGACAGTGGTGAGGATCCTCCACCACACCTCCTTCCAGGAGATGAAGAAGAACCCCGCTGCTAACTATGAGACCATGCCCCCCTCACTGATGGACCACAGCCTCTCCCCTTTCATGCGGAAAGGTAGGTTTCGTCCAGTGGTCCTGGGTCAGCGGGGAGGGTGGGTCCCAGGCCCTACCTCAGCCCAGACTGCAGATGTTTGTGGGGGACAGATTTTCCCCCATGTGCTTTCTCACCTCCCTACCCCCAAAGGCATCTCCGGCGACTGGAAGAACCACTTCACCGTGGCGCAGAACGAGCGCTTTGACCGGCACTACCAGCAGCACATGGCAGGCTCAGACCTCTGCTTCCAGATGGAGGTGTGAGGGGCACCCACCTCCGGGGCACTGCCTGCCCCCTGCACTTCCCATGAGTCCCTGCCCATAATAAATTGCAATTTTCTTTCCATAATAAATTGCAATAGCCAGAGGGTGAGCATACATCTGTGACGAAAGGCAAGGGCAGAAAAAAAAAAAAAAAAAGCAAGTCGGGGTGCTCACTGCCCCCACGCTGACTATGTGCTCAGGCACGCTTACACCTCTGAATTGCTGAAGAATGGTTTGCAGAGTGGGCGGTGGCAGGGCACAAATTTCCATCACCATTGCACCAGCATGGGCTTTGCAGGGCAAAGGCAAGGGGAAACACCCCCTGCCTGGCACTGGCACTGGCCCCACTGGCACAGTGACATGGGGGATGTCCCTGCTCCCACACAGCTGCACCAGGCTTTTGCTCAGGCACCACGGGGACAACCTGGCCCACTGGCATCAGGGATTGGCTCCTGAGACCCAAATCCCTCCATTGTGCTCCATTTCCAGCTTTGGTTTATGAGTGTCCAAACTAGTGACATTTCTGCACAGGCAGTGTCCAGGGGCTGGTTTATCCCAAGGAGAGGCAAACCGGATTTATCTGTGAGCAGCAGTGCTATCAGTGCAGCTAAAGAATAAACCCTTCCGACACGTTGCTTTTAGCGCAGAGGGGCATCCTCATGCACCCCCAGCTCCTAGCTTTGCCAAAGGGTGGCTCTTTCCACAAAAGACCTGCACTTCCCCCAGCACGTCTCCCTTAAACTCTTTTCCCAGCAGCATGCTGGCTGCTGCAGGCGCTGCTCTTTTGCAACCCTGCAGACTTTGGACCTGCCTTCGGGGACCCGAGCCTGAGCCGTGCGTCCCACCAGCGAGCTGCACGTAGGTGACACCCCCACCCCAACCCTGCCTAGGAGGGGGTGCTGAGCACGGCACCGCTCATCACAGGCATTCGTCTTGCCCCCCTTTTCCTCCTCCCCACCCTGGAGTACCCTTTCCTTCCCCCGGTGACGTCCCATGCCCAGGCACCTCCCCACTCCTCCATCTTCCATGCGAGGAGGGGAAAAATAAACACCCGTGTGTCTGCGGGCACAGCGCTCCCCGCTCCCCACGGCACCCAGCAGAAGGTAACGGGGAGCCCCTGACCAGCCTCTGAAAGGCGAGGCCTATATACTGGGGGGTCTAGGGGGGTCTGGTTTCTTCACCAGCTGCGGGGCATGGGGGTGAGCTGGCTGCTGGTCGACCCCTGCAACAGCAGCTTGGCACGGGGATGCGGGTCACTGGTCCCCGCTGGCTCTGAAAAATGAGGCTGGGATCCTCCACAAAAGTGCAAGGGGTCTGGGGATGGGCACAGGGCTTTGCATTGCCGGCTGTGTCAGTGAGTCCCACCACCGCCCCAGGAACACCAAGAGAAAGGACTTGCCCTTTGCCCGAGGGGCAGCTCCCTGCTTTCCTTGAAGCTCCCTCCTGCCACCCCAAAAGCCCAAGCTGGCACCAGACAGGACACAGGCTTTTTCCCCTCCCGGCACCCCACAGAACAGGACCTGAAATGCCAGGGGTGTCTGGGCAAGCACCCCAAGAGCCCAGTGCTGGGTCCCAGCAGCAGCAGTCTCCTTGCTCTGGGAGCTCCCCAGGGCTGGCTGTGGCCCCATGAAGGTGGCCCCATGAAGACCCTCCCCACCAGCTGGCCCTCTGTGTACCCCTCTGTCCCCATCAGGATGGCCACAATGGACAGCTACATACGGCAGCCCTGGAGCACGGTGCACGGCATCCCTATGGTCTACGCCTTCGCCCAAAACTGGGAGCAGGTGGACAAATTCCAGAGCCACCCTGATGACATCGTGGTGGCCACCTTCCCCAAATCTGGTGAGCGGCCCCAGCACAAGAGAGAGGGGCCATGAGCGGGAAGTGGGGGGCACTGTCCCATGACTACCTGAGCTGGAATTTGGAGGGTTGCCAGAAGGTACTGCGGTGCCTGCGACTGGGTTCAGGTGGGAACAGCAGCAGCGGGACACCGGGCCGCTCCTCACCAGGCACCACCTGGGTCAGCGAGATCGTGGACATGATCCTGCAAGGCGGTGACCCCGAAAAATGCAAGCGAGACCTCATCATCAACCGGGTGCCCATGCTGGAGTTTGCTGCCCCCGGGCAGATGCTGGCAGGTAGCGGGGTGGGTGGGCAGTGGGTGACCCGAGGCTCAGGGTCCAGCCTGGCCAACAAGGATGGGGCAGACTGGGCTTTTGGGGTGCACCCTGCTGGTAGCAGAAGCACTTTTTGTAGGCACGGAGCAGCTGGAGGGCATGCCATCCCCTCGCATTATCAAGACCCACATCCCGGCTGATATCTTACCCAAATCCTTCTGGGAGAAGGGCTGCAAGGTAATAGGGCTGGACAGAACATGCCAGGAGGGACCCAGAAGGGATAAGGGCATGACTACCCCCACCAGAACCTCACAAATCAGCACATCACTGACACTGGCCTCTCCACAGATGATCTACGTGGGGCGTAACCCCAAGGATGTGGCCGTCTCCTTCTACCACTTTGACCTGATGAACAACCTGCACCCTCACCCAGGGACATGGGACCAGTACCTGGAGGAGTTCATGGCAGGCAGAGGTGGGGTGGGACACCCATGGATACACGTGAGGACCCTGAGGGTGCCGTCACCTGCCACATGGCCACTCTCTCTGTGCAGTGGCCTACGGCTCCTGGTTCAACCATGTGAGAGGCTACTGGGAGCGCCGGAGGGAGCACCCCATCCTCTACCTCTTCTACGAGGACATGAAGGAGGTGAGGGGATGGTGCTGATGGTGGGGCTAGGGGCTTGGGGGCGCTGGGGCTGAATGCCGGCCTCTGCGCCCAGGACCCCCGCCGGGAGATCACCAAGGTGGCCCAGTTCCTGGGGCGGGAGCTGTCGGAGGCGGCACTGGAGACCGTCACCCAGCACACGTCCTTCGAGGCCATGCGGGACAACCTCAGCACCAACTACCGGGTGGTGCCTTCCAACCTCATGGACCAGGGCATCTCCCCGTTTATGCGCAAAGGTGAGCGGACCCTTGGGCCCCTTGGCATGCTGCTGGCCCTCTGGGCCCTGCTGAGCCCCCTGTCACCCCCCAGGCATCACCGGCGACTGGAAGAACCACTTCACTGTGGCCCAGAGCGCACGCTTCGACCAGCTCTACGCGCAGAGGATGGCGGGCACCGACCTGCACTTCCGCACGCACATCTGAGGCCCGCCCCAGCCCTGCACACTCCCCCAGCTTTCTGCTTTTATGAAAATAAAAGTTTTACTTCTGCCTTTCCCCGTATGCTTGTCTATGCGAAACCTGCTGTGTCGCCGTGAGGAGCCCCACCGTGTTGCACGTCACCCTCTGGGACACACATGTGGCAGCGCCCACGTGGCTTTCTTGTGGGGGAATCATAAAATCATTAAGGTTGGAAGAAACCTCCAAGATCATCTGGTCCAACCATCCCCTACCAATGTAACCCACTATACCACGTCCCTAAGTGCCAGGTCCCACCCAGAGCTGTGTTTCCAGCGCAAGGCAATAAATCCGTTTTGCGGCCCTTGCACGAGTCTGTGCCATCTCCCTGCACACAGGGGTCCCGTACCCCCTGCCTCCGACCTCATCGTTGCATCAGCAGGCGTCAGAAAAGGCCCTGCTGAGGTTACACTTGGGCAGGGAGTGGGCCAGGGGTGTTGCCACCCAGCCACCGGTGGCCACGCCATGGGGAAGAACCGAGGTGAGTGGGATGGGGGCAAAAGTGGCCCTGGGCAGCAGGGAGAGGGCTGGGGTCCTGTCCTGGCCCCCGCCCCAGAGCAGTGATAACAAAGGGAGGATTCTGGAGGTCACTTTGTGCTGTTCTGCTGTCAGGGTCCTGGAACCCCTTCTGCTGCCACCAGCAACCCGACACCTACTCGGTCACCAGGTATGGGGGTTTTGGGGGTGGGGGGAGAGGAGCGGAATCCCTCTGCCACACCGCAGGGCTCCCCGCACTGAAAAATAACAGGGCTCACAGGGAATAGGCAGTGCTGCAGCACAGGGGTGACCTGCAGGAAATATTTGTTGTTTGCAGGCAGGGAGTGTCTCTGAAGATGCCATTGCTGAGGTACAA
Source organism: Nettapus auritus (assembly GCA_011076525.1). Lineage (NCBI taxonomy): Eukaryota > Metazoa > Chordata > Aves > Anseriformes > Anatidae > Nettapus > Nettapus auritus. The sequence goes on along the minus strand of CM021768.1, from coordinate 35,411,436 downwards.
GTGAAATAGTCTGAGAGGCTGAAAAATGACCTTTGGATGGGAAATCACTCCACTGTGCTCCAGGGTTGGGGCTGGCAGCTGGCCCAGGACAGGGGCTGCAAAATTGGGTTACAGCCCTGCATACCACTGCTTTTACCTCCATTTTTCAGCAAATTCCTTGAGTTTAGCAACTATCCACCACAAATCCAGCAGAAGGAGGTGGGTGTTGTGGAATTTACAGAGCCGTGCTCCCTCCTTGGAAGAAATGCTGCTATAAGCTATAGTAAAATGATTGCAAAGGGTTACACCTTCTCCCTCAGGTGCTGAAAGCTTCTGTCTTACCTAATGCTGCTTGCGGGTGCCCCTGGGCTGTGTTGCTTTGTCCAACGAGGAGGCAGCAGGCCCTGAGCCTCCCTGTCATAGAACCATAGAATATCCCGAGTTGGAAGGGACCCATAAGGATCATCGAGTCCCAACTCTTCTTGCCTTGCCTGTCCCCTCTTGCCTTGCAGTTTGATGACACTCAATGGCAAGCCAGGGAGTTCGAAAGAGAAGATGGTCAAAGTGAACCAGGTAACCACGGGGGGGGGGGGGGGGAGGCATGGAGATACCTGCACCCATGGCCCCATTCCCTGGTCCATGGGAAGGGGCTCCCCAGCCAGACGTGGCTTCTCCGTGCCTGGTCAGTCCATGCTTGTGTCCTCTCCAGACCTGCATCATTGCCCCTTGAGCTCTGGTGACCTCCGCTGCATCCCATGGCACCTCGTACCTCCTCTGCGGAGTTGTTTTTCCCCACAACATGCGGGTTTTGTTGAAGGTTTTGTTATTTTCCTTCTGTCCCTTGTTTCTTGCACTGAGACACCACCAGCCATTTGTCCACATGCATCTCCCCTCATCCTTTTGTGTCTCCATGGGCTTCCCTCACGCCATCTACCCCCCGGCTGTGTATTTTTGGGCTGAAGATGTCTATTCAGACACTGGATTGCATCTGGCAATTCTTTTCTCAGCCCCTCCTCATTGCAACGTCCGGCTGCAGGAATTTCCGTTTGTTCCAGCTCCTGCTGCTTCCACCCAGCACCCCCACTGCACCAGAGACTGCTCCTCCATGCACACGAATGACTTGCTTTTTATTTGTTCCAGGCATTTTCCTCCCTCCCCGAACCTCTTGCACACCTACTTTGATACAAAGCTGGGCTTTCCGACATCCCCCCCCTTGCTTCCTTTGGCCTGTGCGTTTGCCTGCCAGCCCGTAGGCATGGTTTTGCTCCTGATGCATCTGTGGTCTGCTGGATGACCCTCTAATGACACTCTTCACATGCAGCCAGCGGCTCCTGTAAAATGCAAAGGGTGCAAAATGCTTCAAAAACTGGTTTTGTTCACAACTGTCAATGAGATTTTTTATTTTTTAATTTTTATCTTTTGTGCTGGCCTCAAAGTGCAGCTGTGGCAGCACCACACTGCTGTAGGAAAGTGCAGCAGTGGAGCAGGAAAGCAGCCAAGGAGAGGCAATGCACCCGCAGGTTTCAGGCAGAGGTGGGCTGCAAAGCCCCATGTGCCACAGAGCGCCAGCCAACACGCCCACACGGGGAGAATGAACCTTTCCCATAAATACCCTTGTAAAAACCCTCATAAAAACTTTTGTAAACCGGGACTTTGCATTGTTCCGTATGAACACGGCACCTCTCTTCACGCTGCTTGCCCATGCCAAGATGCAGGCACTGTACGCCCTGGAGAGCAGCAAGAGGTTTTCCGTGGGGCTGCCCGCCTGCATCCCGGAGCTTGGCCGAGAGCTGCCGAAGCAGTCTGCCAAAGCGCCAGTGAAAACCTCACTGCTGGCTGCGTGTGTGACCAAGGTCAGCCCTGCCTCCCACACAGCAGTGGCGGTGCAGAGTCGAGCTGGTGGCACGCAAAGCGGAGGATGCTCTCCCAAGGCTGACCATCGCTCCTCCAGCCTGGAGGCACCATCAGCAAGGAACACGCCAGCCCCAGTCAAAATCCCACCCATGTCTTCAATGCAGGCAGAGAAGGGAACACAAACCCAGGACCCCGAGCCCACCGTACAGGCAGATGAGCAGCAATCCCTGCCCTCCCCACCTGACCAAACAGAAAAGGAGCCATCGTTGCAGGCCACGCCAGCAAGGAAGACCGCTTATGCTGAAGCCAAGGTGCAGACATCATATGTGGACATACCCCTGGGGAACAAGTGGCGTGTGTACCGCTTGTGTGCCGAGGCCCAGGTGCAGACCTTGTGCCAACCCCTGCCAGTGCCCCGCAGACAAACAGCGCTCCAGCGGGATGCGGAGCTGGCTTAGCACCCATGTAAGCAGTAAACACGAGTCCTGTTTTAATTCCTCCTGTCTAAGTATGGCTTTCCTCTGCTTCTGAAGTTCTTTTTCAGAACAGAAAGCCAGCAGGCAGATGTGGTACAGCATCAAGGTTAGGTATGAGCGAGGGATTTTGTGTAATCTAACAGGAATCCCAATTTCATTTTCATTTCCCTGTGGAGCTGCAAACATACATTATTTTTTTTATTATTTCACATAATTGCACGTATTACAGCACATGAGTCAATTCCTGCCTGGCTCAATGCAAGAGCTGCTGCCCAGCCATTTGGCAGGACCCATGACAGCCTGGTCTTTGCCCGGCTCCTCTGTGGGCCAGGCCAACTCCCTGATGGGTCCAAACTTCAGCCACTAAAATGAATCACCTTTGAGCTCACCTTGCCCAGGGAAAGCCCTGGTGAAGGACTGGGAGTGAGCGCACACGAGAAGGCAGGAGGGAGAGCACGACTGCCTGTTCTTGTCTAGTGAGCCACCGGATGGCTCCTGTCATGCCTACACCATCTGCATTTGCAGATTTGGGGTCCCCACAGTGCTTGGCTGTCCTGTGGAAGGGCTGACAGATGCAGACAAGGCAGGGGTGCCCAAGTGCCTGCAGGCAGCTGCAGCGGGTCTCCCCTGCCATGCCTCGTGAGACTTAGCAAGCTCATTGAAAATGCACACAAGGCTTGGCCTGGATCCTTTCTCTTTTTGTTTTCTTTCTTCCTTGCAGAGTGGAAATGTCCATGGCACGAGCCACCCCGGCGTCTACACATTTATATGCAAACGTGGACCTGCAGCATCCAGAGTGGTGGAGAGAATAAAATCTTAAACTAAACTGAAAAACAGTGAAATACTGTATGCATGAGAACATTTGTCCTCTCGCAGCAGAGTAGAGGGCTGAGATAAGGACACCAGCTGGCTGAGAATCGTGGTTATGGCATGGATACAAGCACATTCCCTTTTGCTGGAGTTTCCCTGTGACACTTGGGGCTTAAAAAGGGGTAGTTGTTCTGAGCCTGAGCACGTGCCTCCACAGATTTCTTATCCCACACGCTTCTGTCTGCACTCGAGGACTGGCCAACCTACAAATCAGACACCTCAAACTTTCCACCCAGACGTTGCCCCCACCCCAAATGCTCGTCTTTTACAACACAAGACTTTTAAGTCCCCCCTTCAGTTGCAAAGCTGCACTCTTGAAATAAGAGAAAGGAAAACTGCTGTCCTTTGGTGCTTGTCAGGGCAAAAGCCTCTCTACTATGCTCGAGCACTGAAGTTTTGAGGTGCTGGTGGCCATCAGCTTACTGGAAATAACAGGGCTTACTGGAAATAACAGGGCTGCCAAGCCCAGTTGAAACCCACATTCAGGAAAATGTGGAAGATGCCTGTGTACCTGTGTATGGAAAGCACTAGGCTGGATTCCCTAACTTTTGCATCATTATCCTTGAGTAACCTACAGCTATTAAAGATCTGGAGGTGGCACCAGTTCTGTTCGGTAATGCTAGATGTGCGAAATACAGACACATGACACCATCCACTTTCTTCAGCCCACTTTTGTTTTCTGGATTTCATCCTCTAATCCTCACAACGTTTATCTTTTCTGCATTAAGAGTAATGTGAGCATCAGCTGCCCTTTTAAATCCTACCTTTAAAATTATGATTTAACCCTCCAGTTCCACTAGCAATAGCCCTTCATCGCTGCAGAGGAATTGGTTACTTGGGGGTTAGAAACAGAAGCTTACGAAATTCAGGAGCACAATTCGACTGACTTCAGCTGACTTTGCAACCCCAAACATCAGTACAGGTTTGGGGGGTTAAGGGGATTGAGAGCAACGCTGAGGAGAAGGACTTGAGGGTACTGCTTGATGAAAAAACTGAATACAAGCCAGCAATGTGTGCTTGCAGCCCAGAAAGCCAACCTAGCCCTGGGCTGAAACAGAAGAAGTGTGGCTAGCAGGGCAAGGGAGGGGATTCTCCCCCTCTGCTCTGCTCTTGCGAGACCCCACCTGAAGCCTGTGTTCAGCGCTAGGCCCCCAGCACAAGCATGACACAGAAGTATTAGAACAGGTCCAGAGGAGGGCCACAAGGATGGTCAAAGGGCTGGAACACCTCTCCTACAAAGATAGGCTGAGGGAGCTGGGTTGTTCAGTCTGGAAAAGAAGAGACGGGCCTTCCAGTGCTTAAAGAGCTTGTATGAAGAAAGGAGAGGCTTTTTTCCTGGTTCATGTAGTGATAGGACAAGGAATAAGTTTTAAACTAAAAGAAGGTAGGTTTAAATTTTATAGAAGGAAGAAATTTTTCACTCAGAGGGTGGTGAGGCACCGGCACAGGCTGCCCAGAGAAGCTGTGGATGCCCCATCCCTGGAAGTGCCCAAGGCCAGGTTGGATGGGGCTCTGGGCAACCTGGTCTGGGGGGAGGTGTCCCTGCCTGTGACAGAGGGGTGGAATTGGAGGAGCTTTAAGGTCCCCACTTCCAAGCAAACCATCCTGTGATTCTATGATCATGGTGAAACTGTCAGAGGCGAGGCCAATTACCATACCCACATGCTGGTATAATCACTCCAAACTGATGGTTTAGAAAGTCAGGTTGAATATTATGGACAAAATTTTAAAAACATGGAGCTGTATCTTCAGATTCCTGTAGTTTCAAGTCATTAAACACTTGCCTTGATTTGCAGAACCAACAGCCACACTCGCAGCATTTACCATCAAGGGTAACATACAACTCTTGAAATGCTTTGCAGACAAAGCATGGGATGCTCTTTGTTCCTGTGGGCAGTTTGTAAACAAGTCTATTATTTAACAACTAATTTTATTGTGCCAGCTAGGACCTTAAAGGAAGCAAAATATGTTTTTAGCCATCAGACATCGTATCTCTTAGCTACAGGATGCAAATCCTTCTGAGAATCTGGCTCTGTAGCAACATCATGATACTCCCTAGCATGGGGAAGACCATACCAGCTATTAAATTACTGGGGCATAACAAAGAAATGAATAATCCCAGAAGACATGCCCCCTTGTGATCATCCCATATTGTATTACTTCCTCCTATTGAAAATCCCTGTTCAGGTGGAACTTATTTAAGCTCCTTCTGCCTGATTCCAAGCCTTGCCAGAGTTGCTCAGGCACAGAGCAGGTGAGCAACAACTCACAGAAGCGGACTGGTACACCACATTATACCATATGATCCAGAGAAAGATTCCTACCACAGAAGTCTCTGCTAGGTAAGAGATTTTTGCTGCATGTTATTCACTCCCCCTGACTCATATTGGATCAAGCAAACCATTTTCTGCCTGGGATTTACTTCTCATTTTGATTCCTGGTGGTTAAGAACTCATTTCAGGACATAGTGCTTACATTTCCAAGGGAGAGCCAGCCCAGAAGATGTGGGTATCACCCTGAGAAGAACCTCTAGGGGCCAGAAAGGCCACAGAGCCATAGACAGACACCAGAACCAAGCCTACAACATGACCATGTTGGTGCTGATGTGCCCCAGACAGCAGCAACAACCTCCCCGCACTAGAGCTGCCATAACTTGTATTACTTAAGGAGGGACATGGCTGTAGAAGGGTTGAGGTAGTTAATGATGTCTGCAACATTGCTTGTCCCTGCCAGTCCCGTCACAGGTCTGGCCAAACCTTCAGTTCCTGCAGCAGTGCTGCCTGTTGTTTTGGGAAAGCCCCATGCTTCTTCTGGGAAAAAAAAAAAAAAAAAAAAAAAAAAAAAAAAAAAATTAAAAAAAAAATTTTTGATTTTTAAATTTTGTACCAGACACCATGGCTGTTGCAACTGAAAACAGACCTTCTCAAGTGAGAAGTGGCTATACGTTCTCCAGCAAACCCCAGTTATTTCTCCAAAATTGGCAGTGATGCCACTTACTCTCTGGAAATAACTAGTACATCTTCCAGTATTTTCTGACTCATATGGCACCAACACAGCTGCAGGAGACCCCTTGTTATTTGCTTTCCTTTCCATGGTAAGGATTTTGCTCCTCAGGGAGGAACTACAAAGGTATTATAAATAAAGGATGAAATTCTTACACAAATGGACAGGCCTGAGGGTAGCATGGACCTCTGACAGCAGCTGGGACTGCTGCCACCCCTACCTAGGGAAAGGAGTCCCCACTGGGGGGAAGCTAGCAAGGTAGGAGGCAGGAAGGGAGAAGCAAATCACCAAGAATCCTTTCCTGTCTTTTCAATCCACAGACCACACGTAGGCCCGAAAGGCCCCACTCGCACAACAGGGGGCTGTCGCCTTTGCTAAGGGTGCTAGCAAAGTGTCACGGCGCAGAGGTGGAGTGCTCCCAGCTGGAAGGCAGAACTCACAGGATACCTAGCCCTTAATCCTGCCATGGCCGCAAAAGCCAGCAGCTCCACTAAGTGCCTCCAGCTGCTTGTTTTCCAGGTTGCTCTTGTAGGGCCTGTCTGCTGTGGGAACGTGCTGGTCTGGCCAACAGAAGGCAGCCACTGGCTAAACGTGCAGACAGTCATACGGGAGCTCATCCGTCGTGGACACAGTGTCACCGTCCTGGTATCCAATGCCTCCCTCTTCATTCAACCCAAGGCTGAGGCCACAGAGAAGTATGAAGTTTTTAACGTGCCCTTCAAGAAAGACACGATCGAGAACCTGATCGAGGAGATCGTGGCACTGTGGCTGAAAAACAGGCCAACAACCCTGACCTTCTGGCAGTTTTACAAGGAGCTGGGAAAACTGTCCAAAAGCTGGCACCAGCTCAACAGGCAGATGTGCGATGCGGTGCTGACCAACCAGGAGCTGATGGCCCACCTGCGGGGGTCTGGCTATGACCTGCTGCTCTCAGACCCAGTGACCCTCTGTGGGGACCTTGTGGCTCTCAAGCTGGCGGTCCCCTTCGTGTACTCGCTGCGCTTCTCCCCGGCTTCCACCGTGGAGAGGCACTGTGGCAAGATCCCAGCCCCGCCGTCCTACACGCCCGCAGCCCTTTCTGAGCTCACTGACCACATGTCCTTCAGCGAGAGAATAAAAAATATTGTGTCTTATCACTTGCAAGACTACGTTTTCCAGAGCTACTGGGGAGAATGGGACGTCTACTACAGCAAGATCTTAGGTAAGCCTTTGCTACCTTGCTTCTCATTCGTTACACAGTGTTATGAGCTGCACAGCAGGAGGCAAAGGCAAGGTCTAGAGGGTGTCAGCCAGTATGGCCAGCAAAAAATGAAAATAAAAAAAATGTGTCCTTACGTGGGAAAAGGAGCAAGCTGCCAGTGAAGGAGCCAGGCAGCCCAAGCCAGGCAAAACTGGGACCTTTTACAGGCAGCCAATATGTCAATCTGGAACTGTAGGTCAGAGGGACTTCAGAAACCAAAAGAATAAATGCATTTGCAAAGGAGGAGGCACATTTCCCTGGGGATCCTGCTAGCAGGGCACCACTTACAGTCTTAAGCCATTAGTCACTAAACTACCCACCCTGGGTATGACTCCACCAATTGCAGCCACCCCTGACAGGGTGCTGTGCAGGCACGCCACTGTATGGAGACAGGGATCAGCAGGCATCCCAGCTGCTGGATTTGCTATACTTGGTTCTAATGCAGAGGCTGAAACAACTTCCACACCATGGACTGTGGATGTATAAGCTGAGCTCACCTTGCTGAGAACTCAGCTTGTACATCTCCCCCTCTATGACTGCTTGCCCAGGAAGCAGACAGCACCAGAGCTGCTTTCCTAACGCAGAGCATCACAAGGCAGGGAGAGGGGGATGACTGGCAAGTTACACGCCAGCCTTGACCTTTAGCAGCAACACCGAGGTGCACTGTGGCTTTGTAATAGAGACTTCACTTACATCACAGGTAATTAAAACCAACCCTCACTAAGTAAAGACTGTTTTGTGCAAACACGCTCCACCCACAAGCAAACAGTGAAAGCAACAAGTCTTCCTCCTCAGGCATTTGTTCCGGACCATTTTGAACAAATACATCAAAAAACGTGTTTAGGTAAGTGTTAATTACACTCAGTCAACATGACTTGTTTACTGAGCTCACGCCCATCCCATGAAACAAGGCACTTCCAAGTCTCACGGGATGCAGTCGCCTGCAACTGCCTGCACACTGCAGGACTTGGCAAGGCCACCAAGCTCTTGTCATGTGCACAGCACACGGGCCATAGCATAGGGGCCCCAGCTTGGCTTCTCATGGCCAAACCACTACCACCACCTTTGCTTTCATGCTGGAAATGATACTCTGGACAGCACGAGAGCCACAGCAAGAGCCTCGCACAACAACGTGATTAGGAAAACTGTGAGCAACAGAGCTAGGCAGGAGCCCAGCAACTCAGTTCTGGCAAAGAGGGCTCACATCATTCCTTACCTGCAAATCAGGAGTGTGGCAATAGCTAAAGCGGTTTAGCATAGTTTCTGGTTCCACTTACGGTGCATTATTGGCACCTAGTGGCAGGCAGAACAACTCATGCCATCACCTCCCAGCTCTGGCCTCCCTCTGGGTTGGCTCTGGATAAGGCAAGCCCATGTGAGGACAGGACAGCTTTATTCTGACACTGGAGTCGCTCACTTTCCCACGTCGCTTCATCCACTTCGAGACCCAGATTTCCACGTTGAATGCAAGCTGAACAGATGCTTAGCGGCTTTATGAAGCAAAATGGTGCCTGCACCTTTTTGTGGGTGAACATCTCTGCAGTGTGTCCATCTGCATTTTCAGCTGCTGGAGAAATGGCAGTCACCTCATGTACCAAAACCAGCAGACTGTAGTTAGGCAGGCACGACAGGCAGGACAGCCCTGTGACCCGCACAGGGCACAGTCCCCCAGGCTCACAGCTCTCTGCACTGCTCCAGAGGAAATACCTCCCAGTTTCAGCAAGCCACTGACCGCCAGATGGTGCCAGATGGTCCCAGTCACCTTTTCCCCAGGAAAACACGTGTTATCCAGAACGGGATTTTGCACCACCTACCTTGGCCTCTTGCCTGCAGTGCAAGGCAGTGTCATGCAGGCCCAGCCCAGCTTGGCTTGGCTTGCCCTGCTGCTCCCAGTGAAGGAAGGCCACGGGGACACCGCGAAGCAAGGCAGACCATGGCTGGCAAGGAGGTGGCCGTGCTGTGGCTGCTGGCTGTGCTGGGCTTGGGGTCTGGTGGGAAGGTGCTGGTCTGGCCGGTTGACAACAGCCACTGGCTCAACGTGGAGTACATCCTCAAGGAGCTCGTGGCCCGGGGCCACGAGGTGACTGTGCTGCTGCCTTCATGCTTCCTCATCCTCAATGCCACCCAGCACTCGCCCTTCCACTTTGAGGAGGTTGAGGTGCCGATCAGCAAAAAGGAGATGGCTGCCATAATGGACGAATCTTTCTATTTTTGGTTTTACAAGGAGAGAGAGTTACCTGTCTGGCAAAGCGTTTACGAGATAGTTCAAATGCTGCGCAAGCTAGAGACTGTAACCAAAACCATCTGCGATGGAGTCCTGAGGAACAAGATGCTGATGGAAAGGCTGAGGGCATCTGCCTTCGACGTTCTCGTTGCAGATCCACTGGTGCCCAGCGGAGAGCTCTTTGCAGAGATGCTGGGTATCCCTTTTGTGTACACCATCCGGTTCTCCATAGGCAATACGGTGGAAAGACTCTGCGGAGGGCTCCCAGCACCTCCTTCCTACGTGCCAGCCATCCTAAGCCGTCTAACAGACAAGATGTCCTTCGTGGAGAGGCTAAAAAACATCGTCTCCTACGCTGTGCAGGATTTTACGTATCACTACCTTTTCTGGGGAAACTGGGATCAATACTACAGTGATGTTTTAGGTAAGGCTGCTCTTACTTATAGAGATTACACCTGCCATATGCATAGGGCTACAAACCCAGAGCCTTGGTACAAGGTACCAGCCAGGACCAAGGCAGTCCTAAATTCCTTTCCTTCCTCCAAAATCTTCAATGTCACAGCTAACAAGCCAGGCAAGTACAAACCTTACCTGCTTCTAGCTATGCTGCTACAGCTCAAACAATACAGGTACTTTTAAGATGGGCAAACCAGTGCTAACACCACTTGAAACAGAAACGGGTCAGTCAATCATACACCAAATGCAACAGACACAAAGAAGAGCAAAAATTACATTGCATGCCTACTAAATTCAACTAAGGAACTTCTAAAGAAAATCACAAAGCTGTAGAAGGCTATCTAACATTACATTTTTTCCCCCTAATACCATTCTCACATCCTTAGCTCTCCTCAGTATGAGAGAAAGCAGCCTCCCTGGGACTGTAAAAGGTCTGGGAGAGCAGCTAGCCCTGCTGGCTAGGAAAGTGCACCGAGCCTCAATTTTCAGTGATTAAAGGCCCCCAGCAGCAAGGAGAAAAGGTCCTTGGCTTTTCTGAAGGTGTCTAAAGGAAGTAGTAGAAGACAGTTGGGCTTGTTTGCTTGTTTGTTTAATATCAATTGTAGAATTAATTTTGAAGTTTTGAGAAATTATTGTTGTGATTAGAAGGTAATAGGAAAATTTGTATGTGTGTGTGGTGAAGGGAGAGGAATTAAAGGGCCATTATTATTCCAATGTGAGGACTTAAATGTTTTTATTTATTTTTCAGATCTGTAGTAGTGCATGGCTTTGTTGAGAAAGCTAAGTTGGCAGCAAGTCCTACTACTGCAGTACTTAGCTGCATATTTACGTGTGCTACTTATCACGTTTGGCAGAGGGTAGACAGCCTTGTGCTGGCAGCAGTGTGTGCTTTGAGCCAGTGCTACATCAGCTTCAGGCTGCTTGTGTAATTGTGTAATTTGTTGGGTTTTCTACTAGTCAACAAATGTGTGCTTCAGCATTTAAGTTTACATATACAAAGCCTGTGCTACCCCACCTGTTCTCCCCTCTGACTGCAACCTGCTTTGGTCTGGGCAGGATCTAGTGGTGAAGGAGGTGTGAAAGAAAGGGCCAAGCACCCAACCAATGTGGCAATGTCTGCAGCTTGTGCAGTGCACATGTGCACCATCACCACCTCCTTGGAAAAGTTTTTCTGTGTCCTTACAATGCCTTTAGCTGCTTTTCTATCTAAAGGCTTTTTCTATCTGAAGTCTTTCTCAAGGGGTAGGGTTGAGACATGATGAAAGCCTCCTGCTCCATCCTCAGACCAGTGAGGTCCCATGTGGTGGTGCTGAGCTTCTGGAGGTGTGCTCAGGCCCTGCTTAGACTCGGCCTGAGCCTCATTCTCCTTCTGCTCAGGAAAGAGCAGCTGCCTGTTCTCCCAGAACACATCTGCTGCACCAAGCATCTCTGATTCCTCCGTGGGATTACCTTCAGGAGGGGAAGTCAGGCCTCTTGTGTTGAACCGCCCTGGGCAGGGAGGGCACAGGAGGTGGTAAGTAAAACCCGAGCTCTTCACCTACTCCCATTTCTTCCCTGGGATGATCTTGATGTTGGGATGACCTCTACCAGGACTGTGCCCTTCCAGCAGTGTGCCCACAACATCTGGTAATAGAGAAGACAGGATGAGAGCACTCTGTGTGGGCTAGTTGTGAATCACTGCAGGATTATGTAAAAATCAGGAGATTAAAACTGTAACTGGCCTCACAGGTAGGTTGGTTCCTACCGGGCAAAGAAGCAAATCTGACTGTAGTCGAGAAAAGACTACCTTAAGCCCTTAGCTGACAAAAAGGTCCCTTGGGCTGCTCATGTGCTCTCTCTAGCCCAGACTCCTGCTGGGCATAGAAAAGTATAGCTTCACTTTGAAGATCTGGCAGCAGGGCAAGGATTTCTGGTCCTCACGTGCTGCAGATTGCACTCTGTGGTGAGCAGAAACAGGAATTGCCTTCACTTCCAGAGATTGGCTGCAGCTCTGGAGGAGACTCCAGAACAGATTTTTTGCTTGCCCGGCCCTCCTGCGAGTGTTTGGTGTTCTGACATGCCCTCTTGCCACGGCTGGTGCCAAGCGGATCTTACTTTCATTGGCTGTCTCTGAAGTTGTTTGCACTCCGAGCAGTGAGCTGTTTCCAGCCTGGTCAGACTGGAGTTGTGCACGGACTGCTGAGATGATGGGACAAAGGTTCCTCTGGCTGCTTTGGGCCTACACGTGCTGCTGGAATGCTGGCTTTTGTGGGAAGGTGGTGGTCTGGCCCACCGACGCAAGTCACTGGATCAACATCAAAGTGCTGTTGGAAGAGCTCGTTCTCCGGGGTCATGAAGTGACCGTGCTGGTGCCATCAAGCAATCTGCTCATCAACTATGAAGACCCCTCTTCCCCTTTCACTTTTGAGGTCCTGCAAGTGCCCTTTTCCCAGGAGGACCTGGATGCTGCCATGGAGGACTTCCTCAATCTCTGGATGAATGAGCTTCCTAATCTGTTCCCTTGGGAGGTCATGTGGAGGATGAAAGAGCTCATAGGCTCCTTTTCTGACATGTCAAAGCAGACCTGTGACACTTTGGTGACGAACCCTCAGCTGATGGCAAAGCTGCAGCAGGCCAAGTTTGATGTTCTGATCGCTGACCCTCTGTCTGTAGGTGGGGAGCTTGTAGCACAAATACTGGAAATCCCTTTTGTCTACAGCTTCCGCTTCTCTGACGGGAACGTGGCTGAGAGGCTGTGTGGTGGGCTCCCATCCCCACCTTCTTATGTGCCTGCTAGCACAGTGGGGATGACAGACCAGATGTCCTTTGTGGAGAGACTGCGGAACTTCCTCTTTTACCTTTACACGGATTTATTTTTCTTGAAGTTTTGGCGAGATGAATGGGATGGGTACTACAGTAATGTCTTAGGTAAGGCAGCCGTTGAGCAGTCTCTCTTGCATAGGTTGTGCCTGTTGAATGCTTTGAGAGCTTAGTGCTATAGTATCAAAATACTTTCTCCTGATGTCTCACAATTATGCTGACGATCTCCTTGAAGATGTAGTCCCATGTTAGAGGGGATCATGCTGAACTCCTTCTAGCTCTGACAGGAGAAAGGGGAAGGTCCCTGAAGGATGCCCTGGATCACTGCAAAAGAAGACACTAGTCCCTGCTCTGTCACAGCCACCAGCCCATTCTAGTTCTGTACTACAGTCCTCATTCACAACTGCATTCGTTTGCTGTAGAACAAATCTCTGATTTCTTTTATTCTTTTCTACATTATAAGCAGAATATTTTCATGCAAAATTTAAAAGTTCATTGTAGCAGCTTCCATGTGCAATGGTGTACAATGACCCCGATTTCTTAAGAGAGTCCAGCAGAGATGACAATTCTGTTTAGGTTGCACAGAGATTGTGCTTTACCTTTTAGGGCTGATACAGCCTAACAGATACCAGTGCAGTTCTGCTACAGTTTCACTTAAGGATCATGTAGTTGCAATTTTTGTCAATGATGATGCTCCTAGTCAGCTCTTCCGGTGAGTTTGCATGCCTATTTTAGTGCCTATAGAGGAATTTAGAGGACAGTTGTTTCTTCATTTTGAGGACAGGCACACTGTCTTTGGACAACTGAGAAGCACAATGCACCCTTATTCATGTTGCACTGCATGCATCATCTGGCAGCCCTGCTTGGTATGGGATGCTAAGTGTGAGTTCACCCTTCCCAAGAATAAATGCTAGGTATTGTCACCTTTCCCTTTCTTCCACCATCCAGAGTTTGAAATAGTTTCCTCAAACAACATACCTGAAACTTTTGTTCCAGCCTAGCACAGCTCATGCTTGATTCAAAGTCTGTTAAAGAGACCTTTTAGATCAGTGGATTTTGAACCTTGTACAGAATATCTGTGTTCACGGAGATAACAAGTGAACAGCAAGCACAAGGGCACTACTCTGCTGACCTCTGATCTCTTCTGTGTTTCCCAAGAACACCTCTCTGCCTTCCAAACTAGTCACTTCTCTCTGGATTGAACTTATCTACCACGTGAGACTTAACATCAGAATACAACTTAAAGAGCAACACCTTTGTATCACTCTAGTTTTAATTTTCACTCCAGTAATTCTATAACTGAGTCATTACCCTCCACTTTAGAAGCAAAACAAAACAAAACAAACAAAACTTGTATTTATTTGTAATGCTGATCAAGTAGTATAAGGTGCCCCACTTTCGTCTTTCTGCTTATTTTGCTTGGATCCTGTTTGCTTTGAGCTCACTTTGGAAAACCACTTATTAACAATTTTGACCCTCTTACACCTCAGTTCCTCAGTAAGAATATGTGTTTTTCCAAATGGGAAGCTATAAAAGAGTTTTTCCCATTGATTTTTTTTTTTTTTTTTTTTTTTTTTTCTACAGATGGGTCTCTAGGGACACTGGGTTTTGCATAAAATTGCATTCAGAGAACCTTTAGTTTTGGCAAATTTTTCCAATTATTTTTCAGCAGCAGCTCACCCAGTCCCCAAGGCTGTATCTGCTTTGCGCTGTAGTCTGAGCAGCCACAGTCTGAGTCACCATTTGAAAAATGCAACAGAACTCAGTGAAAAACTCTCTTCTTCCCTGATTTGCGATCATCACTTAGTGATTCATTTACTTCTGTTTGGATGTTCTGTGTGACTGTTCTCTTCCCCCGAGTGGGTTTTTATTGCAAGCATGGGTAATAAAATCTCCCATAAGTACAAGAAATGCTCAGAAACTAAATGCTTCCCAACTTACTCATGTACTGCTCTAAATTTATTCTTAAGGTTCAAAATGGTTGTAAAGATACTAGTGCCTTGGTTGCAGCAACCTGCCAAGGCTGAACGGGGATGGGGCAAGGTCTGGGTTTGTCCAAGTTTTCATTTCATGCTCAGTTTGACAGACTACAGGAGTGCCAAAAGACAAAGGTAACACTCCTATTTTGTAATCTACTGCAAACAAGATTATACCTGTAATTGTGCTAAATGCCTTGTACCTTGTCCATAGGAAGGCCCACAACCCTGTGTGAGACGATGGGGAAAGCAGAGATATGGTTAATCAGAACGTACTGGGATTTTGAATTTCCACGCCCTTTCCTGCCCAACTTTGAGTTCGTTGGAGGACTTCATTGCCAGCCTGCAAAGCCATTGCCAAAGGTATTTCAGCTTTGTTCTGCCACTGGTTGGTTATCTGCACAAGCAGTTTCCCTCCCTGAACAGCCATGCTAGCCATGTCATGAGAAAACCTCTTAAAGAAGATGCTCTGCTGCTGGTGGGGAGCACAGAGCTATTGAGCAATCTGCCCAGACTTGTACACACTGAAGGCTGGGATTACAGCTTGCTGTCTGAGAAAATGATAGCTGAGGTCAGCAGGAGCACATATGGGTATTTGTTTTAGGAAAAATAGGTACTACCTCAGAGTGTAAGATTTAATTCTAAGATACAGACCTCCAGCCCATGAAAATGCTCAAGTATCTGATGCAACAAGGTACTGTGACTGGACTAATTTGTTAGACAAAACAGAGCCAAGACTTGCAGAAAGAGAATAGTGCTGAACACTTCTCTATTAGTGCTTAGTTTAAGACCTCTTAAAGGGAGTAAAATATTCTGCATCCCCAGCATATGCTCTGCTGTGACTGGCAATATTTAAGTGGAATTTCAAAATGATGATGATAACATGACATGCTCTGGTCTAGAGTATCACCCTTGCAGGAACCTTACAGGAAGCAGGGTATTTTTCAGTTTAAGTTGTCTACTGAAAAAAAAAAAACAAAAACAAAACAGAATCACAGAATCATCTAGGTTGGAAGAGACCTCCAAGATCCCCTAGTCCAACCTCTGACCTAACACTAACAAGTCCTCCACTAAACCATATCCCTAAGCTCTAACACTAAACATCTTTTAAAGACCTCCAGGGATGGGGACTCAACCACTTCCCTGGGCAGCCTATTCCAGTGCCTAACAACCCTTTCTGTAAAGAAGTTCTTCCTCATATCCAACCTAAACCTCCCCTGGCACAACTTTAGCCCATTCCCCCTTGTCCTGTCACCAGGCACGTGGGAGAACAGACCAACCGCCACCTCACTACAGCCTCCTTTCAGGTACCTGTAGAGTGCGATAAGGTCGCCCCTGAGCCTCCTCTTCTCCAGGCTGAACAGTCCCAGCTCCCTCAGCCACTCCTCCTAAGACTTGTTCTCCAGACCCCTCACCAGCTTCGTTGCCTTTGTCTGGACTCGCTCAAGCACCTCCATGTCCTTCTGGCAGTGAGGGGCCCAAAACTGAACACAGTACTCGAGGTGTGGCCTCACCAGAGCCGAGTACAGGGGGACAATCACATCCCTGGACCTGCTGGCCACGCTGTTTCTTATGCAAGCCAGGATGCTGTTGGCCTTCTTGGCCGCCTGAGCACACTGCTGGCTCATATTCAGCTGACTGTCAACCAAAGCTCCCAGGTCCTTCTCTGCCAGGCAGCTTTCTAACTACTCATCTCCCAGCCTGTAGCGCTGCTTGGGGTTGTTGTGCCCCAGGTGCAGGACCCGGCACTTGTAACTCTTCTTAACTCAACCCCTGCTACAAGGGTTGAGTTGATGGAGAGGGATAGCCATTCCCTTTTGGATGCTCCATTTCATACGCCACCACCTAAAAGAATTAACAGGAAGATCTATTGGTCTGACATGTAAAGTCTGGTTAGCAATACATGCTGTACTGGAGGAAATACAGAAGTGGCTAACAAAGTGACAGCAATGTCTTGACACATCTCTGACCGTGATGCTGCAACAACCTAACAGTTTTCAGCAATGTCTCTTGCTGCAGAGCTGTCAATGCACAGGACTTGTGCCAGCAAAATTGAGAACCATGACAAACTTTGCCAGGGAGGGTGTCAAAGGGTATGGCCTTCTAACTCCAGTACCTGGATCCATTCCTGCTGGTCTTGCTCTGAAAGAAATGTATCCTGGAGCTGCTTGACTTGCTTTCAGAGACAAATCTTCTGTTACCTGCCTCAATGCTTGTCCCAATCCTTCTTCGGGTGAAGCTGCCTGTTTTGCACATGGCCAGGTTTATCTTTGTAATAGCCTTCTGTCAGCAGAGGTATTCATATGCCACAATCAGATATCACCTCAATAAACTAAATTATGCTATTTGTTCACATAATCTGCGTAACCTGCATTGTGAAATCACTATTAGCGTGCCTTCTGCCTCCTAGGAAATGGAAGAATTTGTTCAGAGCTCAGGAGAACACGGCATCGTGGTATTTTCTCTCGGATCAATGGTCTACAACCTGACTGATGAAAAAAGTAATGTGATTGCCAGAGCGCTCAGCCAGCTTCCACAAAAGGTGAACTTACTTTCAAGTATAAAGCAATCTGCCTAGTTGCTTGTCACTTTTATTCCCTTCAGCAAGCCTTTTACATTTGATTTCCATCTGCATCTCTGATGGATATGCCATGGCCAAGAAGCTGGGCTCTGCAAAGAGGCAGATGGCCGAGTTGCCTCACATAGCATTCAGGTGTTTCTCCCCACTTCCTACCCCCAGACCAAATGGCATGGAGGTGTATTCAAAGGCAAAAATTTAAAAATCCCTCTGTGTGGAAAGCCCATAATAACTAACCGAAGATATAAATTGGAGCCAAAGCTATTTGAATCATGGGGGAAAGGGACGTGGGTTTAAGATAAGGTCCTACTTTACATGTAATAATATAGAAGGGCATGCCACAGGCACTGTGTTTATCTTAGTATTCCTTTATTCAAGGTCCTTTGGAGGTACAAAGGAAAGAAACCAGAAGCTCTGGGCTCCAACACCAGGACTTATGACTGGATACCCCAAAATGACCTGCTTGGTGAGACTGATTCTATCTGGGATGCATTACACCCTTGGAAAAACTGTTCCCTTTGTTCTTCTGCTAAAATGGCTTATTTGGGTGGAAAAAAACAACACTTGCAGCTATAGTTAGTTTTGTACCCCAAGCAGCAGAGGTTTGCTCTTGGAGCCTTATTTTTCTAGCTTGCTTTTGACTTTAAGGTGAGTGGCTATACAAGAACCATGGAAGATGTGGCCAGATTGTAAAGGGAATAGGAAGCAGCAGCTCAAGAAGTCAGCAGTTTGAGATTAGCTACACAGACGGATCTCTTAAGCAAATGTGCGTCTTAGAGAGCCCAGTGGCATTTGATTGGAAGGGCTAAGAACCACCTGTAGGCAGAAGGAAGACAGTAAGAAAGTAGTTTTGTACTCTGGAGCTGCGTTTCACCTTTGCAGTTCATTTCCTGGGCTCATTCTTCAAAATGATTGATGGAAGGCTGCAGAAGGGGGCTGCTATGAACCTGAGCCAATGTAAAAACTAGAACCTTGAACTGCGTGACAGCAGAAGGGATAAAGCCTTCACCAGTCTCCTGCAGCTCCCAATTGTTATGACCTTAGTTAACCATTCAGATGGGTTGTCTGGAGGAATGTGAAGGTTCATGTACTGCATTCAGTATGAATGTGTGGAAGCTAAGTGTGCAGGTGTTGATGCCGATCGAGAGGGCAGGGCTGCTCCTTTCTCTAGCAGTACATTTGCCCAAGTAGTTGGCAGCTCTGATATCCCAGAGCTTATGGTCTGCTGCTGCTACATGCATCTCTCCTTCCCTGTTCCAGGCCATCCCTTGACGAAGGCCTTCATTACTCACGGTGGCACCAATGGGATCTATGAAGCTATCTACCACGGGATCCCGTTGGTTGGGATTCCCATGTTCGCTGACCAGCATGACAACATTGCTCACATGAGGGCAAAGGGAGCTGCAGTTGAGCTGGATTTCGGCACACTGACGACAGAGGACCTAGTTGATGCAGTGAATGCAGTCATTAACAATTCCTCGTGAGTTCTGTTCTTACTATAGGATGAGGTTATTAAAACCTTGGGCTGCTGATGTGAGAAATTCTGCTGTCTCTTGTGAGAACCAACACCGAATAGCTGGTGCTTGGGTTGCACATGAAAACTGTCTCTTTACTGAGAATTTGCATCTCCCAGAAGGAGAGTTCAGTAGTTCTATTTTCTTTGTATGACATTTTAAGATCCCTTTGAGAACGATAGCTCTTGGAAAGATCAGAGCAGCTCCTGAGATGACTCACTGCTGTTCAGTGTTAAGTTCTTCAGAGGCTGTATGTGAAAATGCCAGTTGTTACAGGTACTCACTTTGGAGACATCACAGTCCTTTCTTTACCCAAGTCACCAATATCCTTAGTCAATCTAGCTATGTAATATCTGAACAGATGGCTCCATGTTGCTTTTTCAACAGAGTAACTGGAATACTTTTTCTATTCAAAAGATTGGCTTTTTCTATTATAGTTTATATGTTGACTTTTGTGCAGACAGGAGTAAACTGGGCTGGTTTCAAATATTTTCAGATCACACTGATGAAAGTGAAAGCAGTGCTTTCTTTCTTTCTCAAGAGGAGGGCCAGCTGTGGAATGGGTTGTTTCAGGAAACAGTGACAAATCTCCTTGGTTTCCTCTTTTTTCTTTCCAGCTACATGGAAAACGCTTTAAGATTGTCCAAGATACACCACGACCAGCCAACTAAGCCTCTGGACAGAGCTGTCTTCTGGATTGAATTTGTCATGCGTCACAAAGGAGCAAAGCACTTGAGACCAGCCGCTCACCATCTCACCTGGTACCAGTACCACTGCCTGGATGTTCTGGCATTCTTGTTCACCTGTGCAGCCATTGCTGTCTTCATTCTTGTCAAGTGCTGCCTATTTTGCTGTAGGAAACGTGGCAGAATTGCAAAAAGAAAGAAAGAATAGCTGTGCTGTTCCTGTCAGCCCTCTTTCTTCCTTATAGGCTGCTGACTCAGCAGGGCATTTATGCATATTCCTCAGTAAATAAAAATATTAGAATATGCTTAAAGCAGGGCATATCACAAAGCACCTCATTGAACTGGGTCATGCTTAAAAGCAGTTGCAGGGCAGAGTTGTTTGCTTAGCCAGTAAATTCCTTCTGGCCCTGATAAGATTGAATTATAAATGCTTAATCCCTGGGGATGCTGTTAGTTATCACACAGGGTTCCTAAAACAGTAATCGCCGCTCTAACTTGTCATATTCAATTTGGCACGCTTCATAAATGCAGCCCTCCTGTGTGTTGTCTTGTGGTCTCTGAACTTAAAACTAGTTTTCTTAGTCTCTGACCTTCCCTATAACATCATCCATAGCTGGTGATTCGAAACCAAAATGCCTCTCCTGTCAGAAAAGCTCTTTCCAGATTGGACAGTGTAGCCAAGGTCATGAGATCCTGAAAAAGCGCCCATCTGAATGGTTAACTAAGGTCATAAAAAATTGGGAGCCGCAGGAGATTGGTGAAGGCTTTATCATCACCTTTTACAAATGCACTGACAGTGGCTGATTGGAGACAGGAACATATCTAAGTCCTAAAAACAGCACAAAAATGGCTTTCTTTCCTCCAAGAAGCATATTTTTTCCATCCAACATGCTTAGAATCCTGCTGTACAGGCCACCATTCTGCAACACTACAGGAGCATGAAAATAACTTCCACCTGTCATCTTAACCCCCCAAGATCGTCTAAGCCATACTCACTGCTAAATGCAGGAAAACCCTCAGAGATGGAACTCAGAAGTAAATTCACACATAGGAACAGTGCAGGAACACTTAGGAACACTTGCCTTGCCTGAAGTACTGGTGGGAAAATAATGCTGCCCTTGGCTTAGATAGAATAGTCTTAAATGCTGCACTCCTGAAATTATTTAACAAGTCCTTACTGATGAAAGGCTATTAAACTGATGATACTTCAGGTCTCCTGTTCAAGGTGAGGTTATTCCACACTATACCAGTGTACTTAAGAATCTGCCCCAATTTTAACTGACAGTTGTTGCATTCTGGATGCTGCAGATTTGTTTGAAAACAAAATAGACTGAGAAAATGTTATCTTTGTATAATAAAATTCCCTACATTATATTAACTTTTTCACTGGCTTTTTTGTTAACAGCTTCAGCTCCACTAAAATCTCCTCATAAAAAAACCTCACAGAAGTGCAAGTGAATTGTTTCCCAAACTAGAGTGGTTAGAACAACACAGCTTTTACTAATGTTTCTCGTAGTAACTTTGAATCTAGCATATTCTGGTAAACTCCTCCTCTGATCGTGATGAGATATGGAGAACTACGTAACAGAGAACAGAATGCAGAATAGGACAACGTTCAGGCCCCGTATCAGAAAACTGACTACAATTGTTCAGTACAGTCCCTAGGTTCAGCTCCACCATACTTCAATAACAGTCCTCATCACAAGCTTCTGTCAGCAGAAGAGTGCCTGAGGATGTGAGGTCTTTTGCAGTAAGGCCAGCAAGGTTCCTAACTTTGTGCAGACACTAGGGCTAACAAAGCACATGGGAAAATACAGCACTTTGCCTTTCGAAGAGGTGCTTCTTTTCAACTACTTAGTGAGCGCAATTTAGCTTACCTAACCTGAATTTTAAAGAGTCAAAATTAAAAACATACAAACAGCAAAAAAACTGCAACACCTCTTCTTTCCATGATCTCTAAATGGAGCAGAGGAAAATCTCAGAACAAGGGTGGTTTGTGATGAATTTCTCCAATTAGCCATAGTGAACATACTGAATTTGACATGCTGATCTGATCCTCACTGCCAAACAAATGGTTTTGAGGGAGTTAAACATATGTTCAGCTTCTTGTAGTATTAAAAAAATATGTTTCCATGATGGAGGTCAGATTTTTTGCTCATGTTTACTAGAGCTGTGTAGACTAAAATCTGCAAAGCCCAAAATACTGTCAGTTCTAAGACAGTGTTTCCACAACTGCCACACTGTGGTAAATCCTATATTGCAGTTTATTAAAACAGAGCAGCAGAATTTAGTGCTGTGGAGTTGGAGGACTTCCAAGCATGCGCTGCAATTTGGCTTTGTTACATAGAAGATACTGAAGAAAGTGCTGAAAGGAGGTTATGAAAAAGTCCATGTAGTTAATGGGTAGAGGTTTTGAGAACTAGGAAATGGCTGTAGAAACTGAACAGCGTACACTGCAAGTTTTACTTTTCTTTCTTCACAGTTTTACACCATTGGCATTTAGCCAAATATTTCCTATTTAAGACAAACAAGCGATGCAGTAATCACTATAAAGAAGACATGAGGAGAGTCTGGACCTTACAGGACTAATGCACCCTTTGTAGACAGGTATGATTATGGCTGAGGACAGCCTATTATCAGCTTGAGGACCATTTTATTAAGTTAAAACATGCAAGGCCTTAATAACTCTAATCAGCTAGAGCTATGTAAGTTGACTACTTCATTGTGGAAACAGAAAAGCAATTACCTTTTATTGTAGCAGTCCTTTTACTAAATTCATGCTTCTGGATTAATTTCACCCATTGCAAACACCTTTAAACTATTCTTGAACACAAATACCTTCCTAGAACTGCCAGAGCTCATCAAAACTGGCAAGCTTAGAAGACCAAGAAACCCGATCTGAAGTTTTAATCATTTCAATAGTTACCGATTTATTTTTATATAAAAAATGGTAGCAATGTAGAATACAGCAATATTCTCTGGTTCCACACACGCAGGTTGTGAACATTCCAAGCAATGTGTACATTTTGGAAGGAGACTAGACAAGAGAATTGACCAAATGTTACTGAACATGGGAAGATTTTTTAAAAAAGGTTAAAAATTAGATATCAATAGTGTCTTCTTAATATTGCTTTCATTACTGAAGACTGAAAAAACACTTTACTTTACAGACAAGGTTAAAAACCAGAAGAAAAAAATAGGCTGCTACAACACTGCCATACAGTCAAAAAAATCATACTTCAATTTTTGCATACTTGATAGCAGCATTCTCCCACTGAACCATGTGAAACTACATGAAGGAAACATCAAAGCAAAAAAATATGGCAGTTTTCCATCAGTATTCAAAAACCTAGAATGAAGTCACTAAGTAAATGAACACTTATTGAGAATTAATCAATATCTACATTCTTAACTGTTTCCCATTCTGCTCCAATAGAAATGTCAAGTCGTGTCAGCTTTGCGTATTCTATGTTTGGCTGATCTGAGTTTTTCCAGTTCATAGTTCACTGCATGCTTGGAATAAAGAGTCATTATAAATCCTTCTACACAACGAACTTTAAGTAGACAGCTGGAAATAAAATATACTACTTGTAAACACACACAAAAATACAAGCTTTTTTGTTTCAAGTGAGCACTGGTTCCAGATAGATTATCTTCGGTATCTACCTCTTTCACCTCTGTCTCTGTCCCGGTCACAAATCCTCTCTCTCTCCCTTTCCCGATCACGGCCTCTGTCCCGTTCTCTGTCTCTTCTGTTATCTCTAGGACGGTCCCGTTCCCGCTCTCGGTCCCTCTCCCGAGGCCTGCTTCTTCGACCACTGACAACCGCTTGTGTGCGGCGAAGGAAGTCGTCCACTCTCATGTCATAGTCATGCTGTGATGGAAGGACAATTGTTTATTTCCTTTTCCAGATGAAAATCCCCTCCCTGCCCTTATCCACAGGATTAGCTGTAACTCTTTGGAAAGCGCAGTATAAAGATAACTATATATCTATAAATACATATAAATACATATATGTCCAGCATCCATGAAGTTTCTCTCAACCTCAGGGCAACACAATAGATCCATGATTCTACTGTGCACAAAATAGAACACATGTAAATTGGGGTTCAAATGCCAGATACCAGCAAGATAAAGCCTTCAGAGCCTGCTAACAGAAGTGGTTCATCAGTTTGGTCCGTTTTTTTTGATGTGCCCATAGAAGTTATAAAACTCGAACTTCTCTGCTAATGAAGAGAAATTAATTACGTCTCTTCTTGCAGTAATGCACAACAAAAGCCATGTTCTTATTCAAACTGGGCTTCAGCAGGAAAAAAGCTTCACAGCTTGACAACTAGATGCCGTTTTAAGGAAACAACTCATTTCAAGACCACATTCTGGTAATTCTGCACTTTATATCACCTGGGAGAAAGAAGCTTTTCAAAGATGCTGGAAATACCTAGCCAATCTACATGACTGACCTTTCCAAGGAAAACTAAAATGCACTTTAAAGACCTGTATTTTCAAAGTCAACAAGTCCCAGGCTACATCTGCACTCCAAATTCCTCCTATTCCTACTCTAGCCTGCAGACTTGTCTCCCCCTGACTTTGTGGACACTTACTACTCGTTTGTCTCTGTATCTTGCTTCATGTGGTACGGGATGATGTCCTGAGTATGGAGGGTGAGCTTGAGGTGGAGGTGCATGGTGCTGATAGTAAGGGTGGTGTGGTGGCTGCTCCATGCCTGGATACGGTGGCTACAAGAAAGTTACATAAAATGTGTTGAATGTTCTAAAACAAAGATATGTACCCAAGGCTTAGTGCTGGGAATTAAGAGCAGAGGTTACTTTCATTCAGGTGGAAGCACACAGGTATCTAAATCTGATCACAGTCTCCTAACTGTATAGCAGAACATTTCTTATGCTTTACTGCCAAGAAGCAATGACAGACCTTATCATTGCTTTTTTTTTTTTTTTTTTTTTACAAGTTTGGCCAACACCCTCCCCAGACCCAAAACACACCTTCTTTCAATACCTGCCTCAATGTGATGCTATAGGTGAAGTTTTGCAACTTCATTTTGCTAGTTCTTATTAATGATCTATGCATATGGAATATGATTTTTTGTCCAAACCCACAAATTCTCACATAAATGATTCTTTCTGGTGTCATTCCTTATCGATATATCCTATTTTAAGTGAACGAGCTTACTCTGCAAGACGAATTATTTAACAAAGACTAGCAGATTATTTTAAAAATAATAATAATAATAGTAATTAAATCAAAGCATCTCTTGGCTTCTCTTCCATCTCCTTAATCAGTACAGTCTTTCTTTCAGATATTACTAAAGCATTTTTGCTTGCATTGCTGCTCATAAATGAAGTAGGTGGAAGTGCTGGATTTTACGATGACTACTTGGCCAGCATGCAGAATGGGGAAGAGTGAGGAGAAATGATGGGAGCATCTCTAGGTTTAGCTGGGTTTGAAAAAACATTTTCCTCCCAGTCTGAAAAATTTGTTGATCTCCTTCAGCTATGGCAAGTGAGAGCCATGTTACAGCTGAGAAAAATGAGAGGCTGTAACAGCATCTCTGTAACTGGCACAGCCTGTTGCTCATTCACAATATACACAAGAGCCAGAAAGCTTGTTACAGTTACCCAAAATCAGGACACAACTCAGAGCCAGAATAACAAGATATAAGCAAAATAATTACAATGACTATTCTTCCTCACAGGATTACAAAACCACAAATGAATGTAACTGATATTTTGCTTGTACTTAAATTCAACGTAGGTAATGGTATAGATGTGCACACATATGCTTATCTGACTGGGAAAAAAGTGCATTTCAGTGGAGGCTGCCATATGGCATGGCTTATTTGGATTACACTATTCAGTAGTCCGCTACTTTCCTTCATGCTTCACTGCCATAGCCAAAAGCAAGCCACTGCATAACACTTGAGCACACCAGCCCATTCTGTGAGACTCTGCAGCACGTCCACCTCTCTGATGCATTTGCTGTCTGAAAGAAAGCCAGTTACTGTGAATCTTTAGCTGAATACAGAATTTGGTCACACCCTCCTGTGCGGGCTATAGAAAGGATCTGCTATTTCCTCAGAGCCTTCAGTTCCCTCTAGGTTCAAGCCAACACAGATTCCTGCTGCTGTACTACTTACTAGAATGATGGACTATGGCTGAGAGCAAAATAAAAATACAAGGTACTTGCCAAGTAATTTTTCCTCCTTAAAATCTTAAGCAATTACAGAAAAGATAAATCTTAGGAAAAGGAAAAAGTTGGGCACAGTTCAGATATACTAGGCTCCTACAGTCGGGAACAGAAAAGCTGTATTTTGTAGAGAAAAATGGAGACGAACAAGACACAAACCATTCCTTGCCACGGTGGTGGTGGTCCCATGTTGTGGAATTCCCTCACGTAATCATTGTAGGACTAAAATGAAAGACAGTGATATTAATATTTGTGATGTGTGTTCTTTGGAAGTGCTGAAAGCTGAATATAAAGTGTTCCCACCAAAACAACGTGCACCAACTTACCCCATTTAAAAACACATCCCGTCGAACTCCTGAAAATCGTCTGTTGGGAATAAAAATTTGCAGAACTAAATCCAAGTTATCCACACAGACAAGTTACCAGGACATAAAGTGAACAGCATGAACACACCTTACCTGTCTACTTCAGGATACCTGGGATCCTTTATATACCCTGTTCAAACATCAAGCAGTGTTAATTTAATTTACCATCTCATTATAACAGTCTTAAAAAATATACTTATTAGAATCTATCCTTCCATTTTGTAATACTTGTTACAATTTGGTAGCTGGCACACAGTGTAATGCCTGTTGTATTCAGTTTCAAAATAATCTTAAACTTACAGTTTCTTGTAGACAGTAAAGAAAAATAGCGTAGTAACAAAAAATTATACATATATAAAATGTGTGCACATACATATTCATACACACTCACAGAAGCTTGCACAAATATGGAAGGGGAAATCTGTGCAAATAAAGACAAATTTCTTTCAAATTAATTGGAACTGCCCACAGGCTTGAAGGGTAATGTGCCCTGACAGTCAACCCATGGCTGCTGCTACTTATTAGCCATGCATTCAGTACAGAGTTGCCCAGAGCACCACCATTCATAGTTGATTTCCTAGGTTTTGAATACAAAGTTAAACAGAAACTTAAAAACAAGATAAAACCATCTGGAAAAGCTGTCCAGGACAAGGAATTATTACACCTTCAGTAAATTCCAGGAAGTAAACTTTTCACAACTCAACAAAATGGTGCAAAACACCAGGCATGCCTATGCAGCTAATAAAACAATGGTTTTGAACTTCATTAGTTCTTAAAATTTTGTTCTGTACTCTAAATAATAGTCTTGGAAAGACAGGGAGCAGCAACGTGCTTTTTGCATTAAAGGATGCTAACTTTGCAGTCAAGCTGGAGAGATAAAGGCAGATTCTTAAGAAAGATTTAGAAATCTACTACTGAAATAATGGAATTTATATTTCCAACACTAGTGAAGCAAGTCTCTGTAGATTACAACTGACCATTTTGTAATACTTTCTTTCCGAAAAAAACATCTACAATATTATGAGCATTGTTGTTGCATTACCATTGTGAACATTTCTTTGTAGAGAACAGCAAAATTATTTTCCCAAACCCATCATTAGAGCCTTCTGTAAAATACAATGTTCCCATTCCCTTCCTCATATCAAACTTGGAAAAAAAATATCTGAAAACACAACTGAATGTCTACCACTGTCTCTAAAAGCAGCCTACTACTCAGGCTATTTCAGCTAACTTTCCCAGTAGGAAATTTCTGATAAACGCTTTAATTTGATGATTACTGCACTTGCAAGTAGGTCAAGCAAATCCTAGTGACTGGCAGGCATTTCAGCTAACCACATTAACAAAGTTTTTGAGAGGACCACACACAACCATTCCCACAATTCTGAGATTCTTAGAAGGGCTCAGTCTAGATTAACTCATTTCTCTCAAAGCAGAGAAGCTTAGCACCACTAGACTTTGGCAAGAAGTGGGTTAAACCAACAGGCAGCACTCAGGACAAGTTCCATTTTTATACCCCAACCATATCAAAAGTTTACTTTTAGAATTCACGAGGATGCACTAGAGGAAACACTTGTGAATTGGTGCACACAAATCTTCATAGTAAGATATTAACCTGGTCTTTGGTGAAACTCAGGGGGATAGTCAATCCTTGGTTTCTTTCTGCTGTTATGAATATCATAATCTTCTGGTCGACGCCTATACAAATTAGATATCAGAAATTAAACAAGGTTGCTTGGAGCATTCGGCACAGCAGAATACCTCAAAGGAATAGCTTGAGCTGCCCCGGTTCTCCATTTATCCATTCTGAACTTCATCTGCTTCAAATTATTCTAAAGTTTTAAGTTTAAACTCAAATAATTACATATAACAGTCGGATTAAATACCCTTCTGTTAGCTTTTGGTTACAGGTGCTTTGGTAGTTACGGAAGAAACTCTACCAACAGTACCTTTGTAACAAACAAAAGGTAACAGAATTGTCTGAAACAAATTCAGACTTAGGCTTTCGCATTATACTTTCACATTACATTTTGAACCAACCTACTGAACAACAGAATTTACATTACTGCACACAGTTAAAAGAAACGTTACAGTCAGAAGGCACAGACATTACTTTGCTAGCTATGGGGTAAAGAATTCTATAAGAGGTCTATCTGCATAACATTTATTTATAAAACTGTGCATGCTATTGTAAAAATGCTTTTCACTGCTTTGTAGTGCAATAATATTATTTCTAACAAATTCTGTTCAATTTACCAGTAATGTATCAGTGCCTTTTACAGAAAGTTTAAGAATGTTTAAACTTCCTGATAACTAATTAGGGCTTTTTTTATATACAGAGTAGTTCTCTTATGGAAGAGATGATATCTTTAAGAATCTTACTCTCTGGAAGGCAGTCTGTTTATAAAACATGTACATTCCCATTGCTGTTATGTTTAATAAAGAACTATGCTTAAAGAAGAACTGAAAACTGGCTGCTAATGTTGCTTCAAAGTACATAAACATTAAGAGGAGATTTCAATGCTAACATAAAGGTGTTTCTAAACACAAATCAGCTACAATCCAACCCCTCATCCCCATCAGCAATATAATTCCTTATGACAAAGACATGAAACTAACACTTTCTTATAATGCTTAATTACTGTGCAACTTGCTTGCTGAGTAATGAGCTCACACAGCTTTCTCTTAGTTTTATGAAAAGTCGTTTCTCCTCCCCCTTCCCAACTTCAGTTTTTAAAGCCCACCATACCCAGTTACTAAGCTCTTTAAAACGAAAGCAGATTCTTTACTATGAGCAAAAAGCCCAAAAACCAAAGCAGTTGCATCTACAGCAAAATCAGATCAAGAAAAATAGAAGCTGGTGTAAAGAATAAACATACCGCTTTCTTGTAGTTTTGAGAGTGCATTTACGACCGGTATAAATTATGATAGAAACAGTTCATATAGTAGTCCAACTACTGACTGTAAGCTGTAAGCCACATACATAAATGGAGGCCCTGGCAGGCTTGAGAAGGTGTGGTGGTGTTATATGTATAGTTTGCAGTCCATTGCAAAACCTTCACTTGTATATACTTTATTGCACTGGAAACCTCTTAGCTTAACTTCACAAGCCATCTCGGTGTTCAGTCCTTTAAAGCCAAAAATAGGGGGGTGCTGCCAGGTTTCCTCCTACCTACTCGTTATAGTGTCCTTTTTTAAGCTCAAGGAAAAGGGGACTCTTGTTGGGTATCTGTACCTACCACAGGACGTTTCCACAAAGAGGAAACAACCAAAGGTTTCAGCCCAAACCATACAACAGTCTGTATGCAAAATGGCTACACAGGGAAAAGGTGTTTGGCAGAAGGGCTAATATCAGTTCTTTGCAAAGACTTCTCCAATTCTGTAACAAGTTATACCCCCTTTTTTCTGGAAAATGATGTTAAGTTCATATAGCAGTGATCAATAACCATGTCGATCCTCTAAAAATACTTTAAGTCCACAGGTACTGCCAGCATCTGGAAAGGTTGTATATACAGACACAGCAACAGCCATTCTGTTTGGTTTGTTGCCGGGTCTCCAAGGGCCACTCGATCCCTTTTGGAAAGAACCTACTGTTTTCAGAAGCTCAGCAAGATGTGTGAATTCAGTGGTTACATGTTAGAGAATATTTGGCAATGGGGTTAAAACATCACGGTGACACAATTTGAAACAGTCCCAATAATGCTCCTCTTGAATATCAAAATAACTTAAATATTTTATCCTCAAAATGAGGCGGCATCTTCTGCAAAATTCTAAGTGATCCTTATTAAAGTCCCATATTTGATAAGGCTTATCCAGAGACACACCTGAAAGAAAAGGCTTTTACAAGATATTAACACATTTTTGGCATATAAATATTTCCTTCTCTCCATCTAGCCTGCTCATAATAAATCCAAGCTTACCTACAGCTAGCGTTACATGTTGCTTTATCTCAATAAATGATCTAGTCTAAACTAGAGAGCACTTTAAGAGCTTTTTTTTCTGCAAAAGCAAAGATCCCCATTTTCCTCTTGAAAAATGACAGACCAGGGAACCATGTGAAATCCTCAATGAAGCCACAAACTTGTCCATGCAGCTTGATTTGAGGATTTTCTCTCTTCTTTATCGCAGGGAAAGCTTTGACGAATCACATTCCTCCATCACGTTATTCTGACACATGTGCCTATTATCAGTCCAAAGAACGTTTCTAACCTTCCCACGTCCCGAACGGGGTCACGACGGGATGGGCGTCCTCTCGATCGGGGCTGTGAGTGCATTCTTCTCTTGTGCCTCATTTTATGAATGACTTGATACAAGTCAATACTTTCATCAGGAGGGAACAGAAGACAAAGCTGGGTTCCACATTCCGGCTCAATCTCCTACAATTAGTTAGAAGTTCAGTAGTGGTTTATAAACCGAAGAAAAGAAACTCTCCTTAATTACATTAGCAATATACACTTTAAAAAAAAAAAAAAAACACTTTAAAGATATTTCAGTATGACTCAAGACATAGCAAAATTCACTTACGTTACCTTTGACTCTTTAGGGACTACTTAGAATTTTCATAAATTAGTCCAACACTTGGGGCAACCATATCTTCCCATGAAACAATAGAGGCCACATCACTGTTTTGCTACAAAATCAGAGGACTGTTTTTCATCACAAAGAAAATGATCACCTATTACAGAAAGAAAAGCAATATACGTAGGAGAAAAATCCATCCTAGCTTCACGTACAGAGCCATGGCCTGATGAAGTTCATAATTACCGCTCAAAAAATGAGTTCTTCAGTCAACGACAGATCCATGAAACACTAGGTTAACGCTCGGTAGTGGTCAAAACAAGCAAATCATGCGTTCAGGATCATTAGGACAAGAACACGGAATGAGAAAATCATTATACCACTCTGGAAGTCCATGTTCCACCCATACTTGGAACACTGGGTGCACTTCTGAAGGGGAAAAAAGGCAGGTGGGACAGGGACAAGGACAGTAGAACTGGAAAAGCTTCAAAGAAGGTGACGTGGTTAACTGCACGTGTGGAACAATTCCTGTATGCAAAGGAAATTTCCCAAATGGGTGGGGACTTCCAGCCTTGGAAAAAAAGGAGGAATCTGTGAGGTGCAGAGAACAAGAGCTACAATGGGAGCAACCCTCTCCTCCAAACAACTCAACATCGGACAAAAATCAACTTGACACCATTTTCTGGAGCAAGAACTTGGGGCCATAAAATTAAACTAGCAGGAGACAGGTGCTAAACAATTCAAAAAAGGGCTTCTTCAACCTGGTGACTAGAAGGCCTGTGGAACACCTTAGTGAAGTATACTATAGATGTGTCAGAAGAAACATCCATCAGGGATTACACAAAATATAAACATAAATAACAACCACTTCATGAAATAACCTGAGTTGAAAAGCTGGGAAAACAAGCATGCTTGCCCAGTACCTAGCAGTACAGCAATTTTATGAAAATGGAAAACCCGTATCTACAACTCTATAGTGAAGGGGACAAAACATTAAAAATAACTCTTAAATGGTCAAGGAAACAGAATCAAAGATAACTGAAATCATTTTTTTTGGATCACACTACACCTGAACATGACAGCAAATACCACTTTACTTTTGCTGCCTAACAAAGTGAATGTGTCTATGGGAAAAATAATGCATGGAGTCTAACATTTTCCATACAGTATAGGGATTATGCAACTCCCATCTTGCCTTAAGAAAGCAGAACACATTATTTTAAATCAAGGCGGGGTTACTTCATTACAGCAGCAACATACCTACACTCTGGTACATCTGACAAGACAAAGAGCCACCCCGCTTACAATTTACTAGTATATAATTTATAATGGTAGAGCCTACACCCCAAGCAATACAGTAGAAAAGAAAAATGCAATGCAGAACACAGCTGCAAACACCAGTTCTTAAAAACTGATGTTATACAGGTTTGCACACCATACAATGCAAGACATATTACATTTCAATCCCAAAATATCACAGTTTGGAAGCACCGAACACTGTTCCATTACAAAGACAACAACATTGCCATTATATTGTCTTGTTTCCTTCTCCCCCAACAATACTAAAAATAAGCTTCTTGCCCTTGTCACAGTACTCTACAACGAGTAACTGATCTGAAGAGATTTGAAATCTTCTGTACATACAAACTTAACAAGCACTAGAAGACATGAATTATTAAAAAAAAAAAAAAAAAAACAGAAAACAAACCTGTCCATCGCGTCCAATCTTTACTGGCTTATGTTCATTCCAAGGATTGGTCAGGTGAGCAGACTTAGTGAACGGCAATTCACGCCTAAATATGCAAGTGGTATCATTTATAGTTTTGCCTTTGTATTTTACTTAAAAATAGTAATAATGCATACTATAGGACCTTACAAAATGAATAATCCTGTTACCCTATCTACTGGCAGGTCTCTAAATAGACTTATTAGCACATATTAATACCTGAAGAATTGAAGATTTCACTGTCTTATTCCAGTATTAACTACTGAAGTCCACACTGTGTTACTGAAGAAATTTGTCTAATACTGAGGTTATACAATAAGCAATCACAATCTGAATATGCTGACCAGTCTCTACATGTACTGTCTATAGCAATGTCACTGAAATAAGGCCTGGAGCATCTAGTCTTACTCTGAAGCTAGACCCTCTTTGAGATGGATGTTGGAGTAGATAACTTCCTACGGTCTTTCCAACTTCAGTTTTCCTATAAATTGAAGCATTACCTCCCCTGTATCTATTTTTCGTCAGCACAAGTGCTTGTGCACTGCATCTTACTGGACTGATAGACGACTTCTTTACAACACACACAGTTATATCAACAAATATCCTACGTATTATGCAAGTAGAGACTACTTCATAACGTAATCTGTTACACACGTTATTTTCGAGCAGTTGCATTTTCTTTGTTCAGCCAGATGCCCCCATGTCAGTAAAACATAGAACCATCCTTACAAGATTCCCCTCCACTCTTTATCCACAGCTGTCTAACAAGTGAGCAGTTGATTTTACTCCAAAATTTCAGAATAGTTTTCTAGTTTCAGGGCAAGAGATCAGTGAAGGAAAACACTGAAGTGTTAAGAATCTCTAAACGAATTAACAGTCTACAGAAAAAAAATATTTGCTGTAGTGCACATCAGGTACAGACCTGAATCCCAAGTTCAGTAACATGTGGCCATGAGTACGTGGGGGACGGAGGACAGTTCTCTAGTTGAAATGAATTTTCAAAAGGATGCTATCAGCACTCAACTGAGTAATACACAAAAATGATATTAGGTCTTGTTACTAAGCAGAAACATAAACAAACAGTTATTTACCTGCAAATCCAGTCAATTTTAAAGACACCTCCCAACATTTTTGCATTCATTCCTGCAGGCAGCACCCAGTGTATAGGTGATCCTCCATGATGGGATTCTGAAGAAAGTCTTGCAAATCCTGAAGGATTTCACATGAATTGTAATGAAGACAACAGAAAAGCTACTGCACAGAAAATCTCACTTTCACTTACCTTGGTAAAAGCTAACTTTCTCTTACCTTGGAATTTGCCACTCTCTCTTACAGAAAATATCAAAATAACACTCCTCGCTGATCTAAATGCAGCATTAAGCTTCTTTTCATTCACTGGAAGTGTTGACCATACTCCCTAAAACAAAACAATCCCCACCCCAACACCAAAACATGAGTTCATCTCAAGTGATTTAGCTGAAAGATTTCAAGTAGGTGGTTCAGGGGAGGAAAACAAGACTGAACTAGTGCTTTGGGATAAAAGATAATGGAAAGAGAATGGTATTGCTAAAATAATTCTTTCAGAAAGTATTTTTAGCCTGCCCTATGATAAAGCTTTTAGAAAAAAAGTTTTTAAAAGTGGCTTTTTGATCTTTTATGAACACTGCAGATGCATTTAGACCACTCATAAAGGTGTTGTTTGTAATTATGATGGACAGATAACAAAAATACTAAAGGCGAATGTTCTTAACTTGTTTCAAGTGACTTTAGAAGCTCATGTATTTTTATGAATATACACATATTAGGAAAAAACAGCAGCATCTATATAAAAGATGGGCAGGTAGAGTCCAATAACCTTGTTAGCCTAACAGATTAGCAGAGGGCAGCTTGCAGACTTGGAAACTCTTTTAGCAAATGACCAGACACGAAAGACACCAGACAGACATTTTAAATTGGCAATACAACTCAAAGCACACATCACCACTGGCTAATTCCTGACTTTTACCTTTCACGAACCATTTGTCCAGCCATACAAAACAACAACAAAAAAAACCCACCTGCTTTAGGCTACCAACCAAGCTAAGTTGTAAAATAACCAGTTTGTTGCACTACTTTTCAGCAAGATCAGCTCCCCAGCCCGTTTCTTGGGACCAGCAGAGAGAAGATGCTTATGCTGGTTTTAATATGCTGAAACTTCAGCCTCAGAATATCTTCCAGTAGATGCTAAAGAAAACCTTCTTCCCTGTCCTTTTTTTTTTTATTCACTGAAGACATGCTTTCATGTCCTACTCTGTGCTCAATTACTGATCATCTGGCTCTGTGACAACCGTATTCATTAGAATACAGTCACCAGAGAACTACTTTGTTTTAACCTGTTACCAGCTTTTGGTTAGATGTATATTGCTTTAGGCTGTTCAGGAAAGCAGGCTATGAATTAGACTAACTTCTTACACTGGCTGCACAAAAGCCAGTGCAGTTGCAAAGCCAATGCAATTGCAAAGTGCTGGTGTCAATATACGAAGAGACAAAATATCTACTCCAATAACTTTAAAGGAACTAGAAAATTGTTGCAAACCTCAGGAGGCATCGGGAAGATGGCTCAAATACCTCCAACAGAGATACTGTCCACCCAGGACATTCCTTTAAAGCCTAGCAAATGGCAAAGGGACAAAACGTCCTTGCTGCCACTCAAGCACTGGTGGACCACAGAGCGTTAAATAACTGTGCATCCTTTCTATTCTGCTTCTGTAACATGACAGAACTTGGCCTCTACTGCAGCTGATGGGTACTGACAGAACAGCACGTAATTACTACATTGCCAAGATTTAATGGAGAAATCCCAGAGAAATAAACTTTATGCTCCAGTAAGGAACATGCATTTAAGATCCCACCTACAGAATTTCTGTCCTTAAGGGAACAGTAACCAGGATAGCTGATCACACATCCAAACAATGCTGTGGCCCAGGCAAAGTGCTCAAAACCGCTCACTACAGAGTCCAACAGCTCAGCATCACCAAGCAGAGATGATCCATCCCATATTATCACTGCTTATCCCTTACCTGTTATGAAACCTGTCTGATCACAGAGGAAGATGTAATGCACAGAGCAAATTCCAAAGAAAAAGAACCACTGCACTGAAAAGGAAAGCTCCCCTAAATCAGAAGCAGTAGATCCATGGTGCTGAATTTATCAAAGAATGACAGTCCCTAACCCATAACCTGATAACACAAGTGTTACAGTAACTTTTGAAAAGCTGTAAATGACTTTTAAAAAAAGGCACTAAAAACATTTTCTATAACTTCTGAACAAAAATGCAACCAGTGGATTACAAGAATTATTCTTATTCTTTTTATTTTTTAGGTATGTTATTAAATATTTCTTATTTTTTAATTATTAATTTACTTTCTGAATTTTAGAATTCAACTTTGTGTGTGTTGGAAAAATAGCAACACTCCATACATTCACTGTATTTTGCAACTGTTCACCTTAAAAGTGATCAGTTTTTCAAAAAAGTATCATGAGGAGTCACATTCAGAACACAGCATCAGGTTACAGCACCTCAGAGATTTGTTGGGCAGAGAAGGAAAATGCCTTTCAAAAAGCAGGAAGTTTCTTCAACCAGCTATCCACTGCCTGCTGCTCCCTCGACATTTTCAGAAGCACGTTAAACTCCAGTCTTAACTTTCCCATGGCTTAAGGCCCCTTTTTAAGCATACTCTATCAGGATAAATAACTGATGGTTCAGAAACTTCTCTGGACTACAGTGGAAGCAGAGTAGCTACTCTTAAAGAATCAAGAAGCATTTCACTCTTGTCTCTACCAAGATCTGAACAACAGGGAAAAGAATGCATAAATTAGTACGTTTCTCTATAGTAAGTTGTGTTTCAAAATACTCGAGGTGATCAGCTTGAAGAAAATTTAACTTACCTTTGCTTTAGCAAGCGATACATTTTCATGGTTATTACTCTTGATGAGAAAGAATCTTGCATCCTGGAGAATGTATTTAAGTTTACTTGTTTGGTCTGAAAAACAAAGCATCAAATAAGCAGACCTGTAAATATTTACAGTTTTCAAAAGTGTTGCTGTCATTGTAGATAGCTGTCTGTTTCCTTCAAAATACACTGGATCCCACCCAGCTCCTAGCTACGTATCAAGACAGTCAACCACCCAACTCAAAACTTGGAGTCTAAGCTGTAGAGTACAAAATGCAAAGGGAAAGTCAAACCAAAACTAAAACTCATTCAGGTTAAGAAAAAAAATAAAATCAGCACAATTCAGTGATGTTCCGATATACAGGACTTACTTCTTTTCTTAAGAATCTTTGAATGAACAATGAGAAACATTTGCATCAATATTAATCCTTCAACAGAGACTACTGAAACATGCTTCTTTTCAAACGAAAGCACCTCATTTTTTGCTTTTTCTGTTTCTACTACGAGTAAATCAGCTGAAATCTTTGTATTTCAGTCTCAACACATGCAAAAGTAGCTTAAGATTCATTTAGGCTCACAATAGTTATGTGCTCAAATTGATTTATATCGGAACATTACTACTTACACGTAATTTAATGAACAGAGACAATGGCTTGCTATGGGGCATGCATTAAAAATTCAAATTTAAATGATACCTTTTTGGACAGCACGAACGGAAGATGATAATTTCTCATGCTTCTTTTCTGAACCTGTGTTTAGCCAAAGTACATTTTGTTCAGATTGAGCCTTAATAGAGATAATATACAATTTCTACAGCCTTGTCACATACAATTTTCATTCATGACAAATTATGCTTTCTGGCGCGCACCCACACACACAAAAAAATACTGTTCAATGTGCACGAGTGTTTTGTTTTGATTTGTTTTTGTTTGGTTTTGGTTGTTTGGTTTGTTTTTTTAAAAGTAGTATTTGAACAGTTTCCTACTCAGAAAACTAGTCACTGAATCATCATCTTCCAAGTTTAAAAAAAAGTGAAAATTCCACTTAAGCAACAGAATAGCATTAAAGTAACAAGAAAGCCTACTTCCCCCCCAAAGGTATCCACACACAACATGCCAGAACTCAATACCAAATTGTACAAAGCTACATACCCCATAAATCTCTACAGCCAGTTACATTTATTTTAGATTACACATTAAGATTTGGTGCAAGTCAGGGCAACAGGCAATAAAAAGAAAAAATACCTGCATAGGATTCTGATGCAGAACTTCCACTTCTATCAAACACAATTGGAGAGATACCTCTAGCTCTCTTCCTTTCCTTCTTTTTCTCATCTAAAAAAAGAAAAATATAACAAATAACAGCAATATTTTAAACATCAAGCGGCAGGCAAAATTCAAATAAGCTGCACACATGGAAGAAGCAAACGCTAAGTAGCCAAGCCTTCAATTCGCAAAAAGATGACAAATGCCACAAATCTAGAAATTGCACGCAAAGTTTTGAGACAGAATCTCCTGGGTGTTCTAGTAAGTAAGGGAAGTTTAGTTCTCTCCAGCCTTCAGCCAAATTTGCAACACAGTGCAAGCTCTGACACTGACATGGGCTTGCCTTCTCAGAGCTCAACAAAAGAAAGAGAGACAGGAAAACAAAGCACTGTGGCACACAGGCAGTTTTGCCTACTCTAAAGAGAGTTATGTTATATTGCAGGCATTTTCGGAAAAAGCATTCCATCTTTGTCTTTTCATTACACCTTATAGTCCTCCATAAAGCTGAATCAAAGACAGATGTTAAGGAGAAAGGCCACCTATGGAGACTTTAGACCAGGAAGCTGTATAAGAGGAATCTCAACAGGAGACTGTAAGCCTCCTTCTTATTTGGGTGGGGGGGGAGGAAACACACACACAGAACAGTACCAGTTTCTCCACTATGCAGAAATTACAATATAGAGATCACCTTTTCCAAGGCTTAACTCGATCCAAACCCTTTATGTCTGTTTGTATAAAGACAACTAAGGGGAATCATGTTCAGCTTTACTTGGAAGATATGTCTGCATGACCTTGAAATCTTCCAAATCTTCCAAAATTTATGTCATTAAAAACTCTTATCTGTATGTCAGCACTGGTTACGCTACATAGCTGTGAAGCATTTGTTTCTAGTTTTGGCTTAAAGCTTTACTCTTATTCTATGTTTGAATTAATAGCTCATCATTTCAATTTAGACTAGTTATACTGAAGGCAGCCTCTATTTAAGCTCATCTGTCTAACATAATACCTTCTCTGGGGAAGACAGTACTCTGACTGCACCAGTCTACCTTGTCACTTATCTGCATGAATACAGAATAACTCACCACCAGCTTAAAATGAGTTGCATGGAGCATTAAGCCACAAGAAAAATATTAACTAAGAAACTATGAACCAAGAAAACATTATCTCCAAGATTTCAAAGCACTCAGCAGTAAGGCCAAAGCAATCAAGAACCATACAAATCTTCAGCAAAGAAATCCTGATTTCCACAAGTTTTCGTGTAACGAAAGACCACTTTCCAGTATGATTCTTCCTTCCTTACGATGTTTTAAAATTAAGATCTTAATGATTTGTGCTGCTGAGATTTACTTTTGACATGGTCAGGAAGTAGTATTTTTAGAAGTAACCAAGCTTTCCATGGCAAGGTGTTTCAGACTAGTGTGCTAAAGGTCACCCACCTGACGCATCTGAACCAGATGCAGATCTGACTGATCCATCTGTGAACGAGGCAGATTCAGAATCAGAATCACTGGCTTCGCTCCGTGTGTCATAGTCATTTCCTTCCTTCTGATCTCTCTCATCCTGTTCATACTCTTCTTCATCCTCTTCCCCATCTTCTTCCACTTCTTCATCCTCCTCCCCTTCATCATCTTCCTCTTCTTCCATTCCCTCATTTTCTGTATTGCCTTGTTCAGAGGAGCCACTACTGCCAGTCTCATGATCTGAACAATATTCCTCAGAGTTCACCTCTTCTTTTGAGGAATGGCTGGATCTGCTTGGTCTTCTATCCATATCATGTCTGATTCTCTGATGTTTAAAGAAAAAGTGAATCAGTGGATATGTAAGATTGTCAGGATGCACCAACAGTCCTAAGAGAATGTGCCTTACAAAAGGTCTTACAATTGTTTTATTTATAAGGCAGCAAGAACATTTAATACCTCTGAACCATCTGGTGTGGAAGACTTTGCCCTTCTGTCAAGATCCCTCTTCCTCATGCAAGTCTTTTCCGGCTGTCCTTTATAAGGATCCCTGGAACTGCTTGACATGCGTGTCTTTCGATCACCATCTGGGCGCTTGTTTCTATCAGACCTCTGATACTCCTCATTCTTGTATTCTGCTATTGGCTTTCCTTTCGTACTCACTATTCTCTTGTTATTGCTAACTGATGAACTAGGAGGCTTTGGCATCATCTGCCTTGATGAATGCAGGGAAGGTTTTTGTCTCTTGCTTTCGGCGTTCTCCATCCTGTCACTTTTTCTTTTTGATCCTTAAATAAAAAGAGATACCAAACTCAATGTTATTTTGCATGTAACACCAAAAACTGCAGAGACTCCCACTTTCTCTACTTTGGTAAATCCCTTGTTGCTGTCACAGGTACCATCTTCCAGGTGTAAGCTTTGCAGCAACACTCAATACTGCCTGTTAGGAACAGCTAACGTTCTAAAAGGGGCGTATTACAATCCTTTAGGATATCCAACTCATCCTTTAGGTCTTGGTAGGCATTTTCTAAATTTTATGTATGAGAACACTAAATTAAATTCTTATGGGATTGGTGTAAAGACAAACTAGTAACTGAGCCAGAAAGGAACTTTGGGATTGCCGTGCTCCATTTTACTTCATTAAACCAAACAATACAATCTTTTTCTAACGGCAAATACATTAATGACAAGGCAGACTCCACAACTGTTTGTATGATGACAGGACACCTAGTTAAATGTTTGTCCAGGAGGTTTGCTGAAGAAGTACATCCCCGTGAAATAAAGACTTTCTTTGACTCTTTCACTCTTTGAAGCAAGTTACAAAAACTGCTCATTCAAAGACTTTAACCCTGCTAAGACAGACTTTATTTTTTTTAATCACTTACTTTTGTATAGAACATCCACTACCATAGTCACCTACCCTTTTTCTCGCTTTTATCTTGCTCACTATCGGGGTTATACAATTCATCATCTTGGTCAGGAGCATCAGTCAAAATGTCATCCAGGACGTTCAGTTCCCCATCTGAAAACAGAAGAGTTAAAAACAACCACAATGAGTCTGAAGATGCAAACTACAGTAGAACTAGTATTTACAAACCAGAACATTTCCTTCAGGGTTACAGATCTGTCACATGGCAAAAAAATATCTCGATTTTTTTCCACAACTTCAGTTGGATGGACTGAGCAAACCCAATGAAACAACTAAGATGTCACAGAATGCATTTAGGCCCCTGAATAAGGTCCAGCTTGGTTCCTCATACCACTTAAGCTTTACAAAGCTGACCTAAAAATGCAAGCCTAACAAAAAAGCCTGTAGAAAAACTGAAAAAGAGTGGGTGACAACCTAAGTGCCATAAGAAAAGAGGGAGGATCTTCCTACTTTAAATACTGAAGAACTTGCAGACTTATTATTCTCTTCTGCCCTGCTATTTTTGTTCTCACTGCTGTGTTAGGGGGGGAATTTTGTGGTTCACCTCCAAGAAAAAAGCCACAAAAAGGCAAGATAAGCTAACAAGAGCGTAAGCTAGGTCAATCCACTGAAGAAGTGGAAAGAGATACTTATTTGCTACTTAATTCTGAGTTGCTCTGAAAAAAAATAAATAAAACTAATTCACTTTAAGCAGAGGGCAAAAAGTTAAGGAAATTCATGCTAGAGATAGTAGACGACCACATTTGGTCACACAACTTTCAAAACTTGTCACTGCTTCCAGCTATGCTTCGCTTTGAGTGAAACTAATGGGGATATGTGGCAATTCTGGTAAAAAGCTTCATCAGATGTAAGACAGCAGATCAATATTCCAATCACTTTCAAAATAAGACTGGACTACGTGTAAGCATGCAAATGGAAAAATAATAGAAAAGGTATCAATTTAGAATCCCTTATTACTTCTCCTAAACTCTAGAATTCTGAGCTCTTTCACTCTATATTACTGTCAGTGATTCTATTTTCTGTGTTCCAAAAAAGGAAAGTGGAGCTAATTCCAGGGATTCAGCTATTGGCAGTATCTGGAGAAGGTACTATGTAGCACATTAAAAAGCAGCAGGTCAGTATTCTTGTGCTGGACACAATAGGGACAAAGCAGTAAACAAAGCCATCCAGAGTATAGCAATTTGTTTATCTCAAAATCTTGAGCTGTGCCACAAGATGAGTTTTACAGCTTAGTATTAAAAAAGTTAATATAATTTTTATCTCTACTATAAACACCTGAATCTGAAGTCACCGTGTGAGCTAGCCTCCCTGCTGGCACTTATTCTACATTCCCCTGCTGCAGAAAATGTGAAGTGGTCACTGAACTGCTTGGCTGCTGTAGATGATGTCAAAGAAGTGGTGCAGAAAGGTGGATCAAGCCTTTCCCTGCCAGTTTACAGTCAGAGGACATCAAATATCACACAGCTACACTGCAATTCATTTGGGAGCAGACCTTGATGCTTGTAGATACGTATGTATCCCCAGCAAATATTCTTGCTTTTAATGATGAGAAATATAAGAGCCAGGCTGATGGCTGTGCAACTGCTAAACATGGGTTGCAGCTTTCAGGCTTTCATCATGTTTCCCCACAAAGGGCTAGGCAAGTTCTCAACACAAAATTTTGTTACTGTAGCCCAACAAAAAAGAGGCCTCTGGGGATTAGAATATTAAACTTAGCACCCACCTCAGACCACAAATACTGAGCCTCAGCCTCCATTCTGTTTTAGCAAGGCAACAGCCTGCTCGAGTACGTTATATTTAACCTAGCTACTGCAGTAGCATTCAGAGGTGCTAAAATACTCAGGTATGAGCGAACTGGCTCAAAAATAAATGAGAAAATAAAACTTTTATGGGATAACCACATCTGACATAGACTGACAAACAGTTTCAGGGTTAGGTGGGCCTCATTTATAGTCAGAACCCTAAAAAAGTATTCAAAGGACAGAAGGAGGAACGGTTCTTCCCCCCTTTCTGTGATGCATCTGACTCCTACAAATTTTCCAGAATTATTTAGCAGCCTGCTGATACAAAAAGGGCAAGCTGACCACACAGTTCCCATCTGCTGCCTGCATCAGGTATACTGCTCAACTGACCTCCATAAAATGATTCCTGTCACTGAGCTGTCAATGTTAAGCGTTCAACCTGATCAGCTAAATCATCTCAGAGAGATCAAGGTAAGCATCAGGAAAAGCACAAAAAAAAAAAAGAAACAGAAAAACAGTAGAGGGACAGATTTCTTACAGTTCATCACTGCTGAAGGGGGAAGGTCCACATGGGTCCATTTCACTACAGACACTCCCAACTGGGCTCTCCTGCAACTCATCTTATGTTGACTCCGGGATGTGTTGGA
Source organism: Nettapus auritus (assembly GCA_011076525.1). Taxonomy (NCBI): domain Eukaryota; kingdom Metazoa; phylum Chordata; class Aves; order Anseriformes; family Anatidae; genus Nettapus; species Nettapus auritus. The sequence goes on along the minus strand of CM021768.1, from coordinate 35,368,502 downwards.
TCCCTCCATGAACAAATTTAACTCACCTGAAACAGCAGGAAAGTAACCTGGGGAGGGTGTTTTTCCTCTGCTGGCCAAAAGAGTTAGATCTATTCAAGGAAGGGTCCAAACAAGAATCTGAGGTGGCAAACAGAGGGGATAAGACCACGCAATTTAAAACTGAAAGGGTCCGTGAGATTTATTTCCACTTTCCCTAAGCAGTGAAACAGCATTTCTTTTTTAGAAGGAGTACAGAAATAACATTGCATTTTCAGTAGAAATAAATTCAGTTACAAACAAACTTTTATTAACACCTGCTATCCAATCAGAATCCACTCTTTCACAGAGCAGCAAGGTAAAAGCAAATTAAAATACAAAACCTAGAAACATTTCTTGTCTGCTACTCATAACTTGACCACTGTCAGTGATTAAACAAATAACCCCAACACACATCCTAAATATACAATTTCAAGCCTATCTGGATAAATGGTTATGAGAAAAAAAAAGTTAAGAATCCAATAGTACATATTTCAGTTTCACTACTTTTCTAGAACGGCTGCTAAAATCTGTTCCAGAACAACCCAAATATATCCTAGCCCACCAGTCTTACAATAATAAAGCTAAGAATCAAATATCAGAAATAATTTTACTTATCAGCTCTAACAAAACCTAGTAGGAATTTCCCACAGTTTCACAACAAATGCTTAACATAGCAAACTTCCACTGTTCTCACGAATGGCATTTCACAGCCAGCTATCCTGCAAGAAGTTTTAGATGAAATGCATGCCATAGAAATCCAGGATGATGCAAACCAACCCACATCACTACCAGGATGCTTCACCTTTTTAATAAGACGGCTCTAATCTGCGCTAACCACTAGATAGCAACCTGCTATATCTGACGTACGTTTTCATATCTTTAATGTCAATTTAGCAAGGACTGACTCATATAACCTCATAGCACGTGGATTGCTTCAGCTTCTGCATAGAGTGACAAGCTGCTCTGAGCGTTCAGCATCTATGTCACCCTGGAAACGTTTAATTCTTTTATTTCAAACTTATTTACCCACAGTGCCTGGAAAGCTTAAGGGACTGCAGGGAAGGCAGGAACAGCAGGCAGAAAGCACTCAAAGAATACTGCAGTGCCAGCTTCTGCTTGGCAAAGTAACTACGTCTCTTCGTAGAAGAGCTTAAGGAAAAATACAGGAAATTAAGGGAAAAAGCGACGAAAATCAGACAGTTCTGCGGAAGGACACCCGGCAGCAACCCGCCTGCAGCATAACGAACCTCGCTGCCCTCTGACTCGCTCCCGCTGCTGCAGTCACCTTGCCCAAGCCCGCTGTTAGGGCATCGCGTCCCCACCCCCTCGCGAAGGTCCCGTCCCCTCGCACCACATCCCAAAGCCGCAAAAACCGTCCCCGGAGCGGGCCTCTGCTCTCCTCAGGGGCGCCTCACAGGGCGAAGGCCCGGCGCCAGCGACCGAGCATGCCCGGATGGGGGCAGACGGCTCCGCCGAGGGGCGCCGAGCCTCCCCGGCCGCCCCACCCGCTCGCACCGAGCCCCGGCTCCCGCCCCCAGCCCGTCCCCCGGGGCTACCTTTCTCCTCCCGGCTGTCCGCCGCCATCCCGCCGCCGCGACGCGCCGAGCGCCTAAGATGGCGGCGCCCTCTTCCTGCGCCCAGCGCCTCCCCTCCCGCCAGGCACCGCGCTGTTTACGCGCAGCGCGTCACCGGCGGCCGGGGAGCGAGGGGGAAATGGCGTCCAGCAGCGCATGCGCGGTGGTAAGGAGCGGTTGGGGGGGGTGAGCGCAAAGGGCTTGCAGCGCTGCGCGCATGCGCATTTCTTGGGGGGGGGGGCAAGGCAAGGGAAGGCGGGGCAAAAAGGGAAAGGAGGGGAAAAGGGAAGGGAAAAAAGGAAAAGGCAAAAAGGGAAGGGAAAACCGGAAGGGAAGGGAAAGGAAAGGAAGGAAAGGGAAAAAAGGGAAAGGAAGGGAAAAACAGGGAAAAGAAGAAAAAAAAAAAAAAAAAAAAACAGAAAGGAAAGGAAGAGAAAAACCAGAAAGAAGGGGAAGAGAAAAACTGAAAAGGAAGGGAAAAACAGGGAAAGGAAGGGAAAAACAGGGAAAGGAAGGGAAAAACAGGGAAAAGAAGGGAAAAACACAGGAAAGGAAGGGAAAAACCAGAAAGGAAGGGAAAGGAAAAAAGGGAAAGGAAAGGAAAAGAAGGGAAAAAAGGGAAAGGAAGGGAAAGGAAAAAAGGGAAAGGAAGGGAAAAACAGGGAAAAGAAGGGGAAAACCAGAAAGGAAGGGAAGAACTGGAAAGGAATGGGAAAACAGGGAAAGGAAGGGAATGGAAAAAAAATGGAAAGGAAGGGAAAAACAGAGAAGGGAAAACGGAGGGGAAGGGAAAGGAAGGGAAAGGAAGGGAAGGGAAGGGGAAAAAAGGAAATGAAGGGAAGGAAAGGATGGGGAAAAAGGGAAAGAATGGAAGGGAAAAAAGGAAAGAAGGGAAGGGAAAAAAGGGAAAGAAGGGAAGGGGAAAAAAGGGAAAGGAAGGGAAGGGGGGGAAAAAAGGGAAAGAAGGGAAGGGAAAAGAAAAGGGGGGGGGGGGGCTGGTGCCATTACTAGCTGCTGTTG